>OX493324.1:4805000-6006250 GCA_950371115.1 Anania fuscalis
CCCATCTTAAGTAAAAAAAAAAAAAAAAAATCAATATATCGAAAAACATTTCAGTAAAATGTTAACAGGGTATTATTAAGATTCCTCTTGAAAATTATAATATGAAATATTAATTTCGAGAGGTTGAATAAATATTTTTTGTGACTCCGGACATACGAGTTAATTGGCTCATTCTTTGGTTTACAAAGTTCGTTGAATAATGCTACTCGAAGTGCGTGCGCGTTTCCCCCCCCCCCCCCCCCCCCTCATTTTGTGCTCTTCTTATTTTGTATACTAGGGGCCTAATATATTATAATACGAATTGGTACTTGGAACGTGTTTTGTTTTTCGTTTAAAGTCAGACAAGAAACAGAGAGCGATTCTATGTGTGAGTTGCTCTAGCATGCATTGTATGAAGCTTTACTTTTCATAGGTAATAACAATTATTAACTAAAACTAAACTTCACGTGTAACTATGCAACACACCTCTTTTTATTATTTTCCCGACAGTCGGACAAAAAAGGCGTTAAATCGCAGAAGAGTTAAGAAACACATCACAGTTGTAAAGAATGGACAGACGTGTAAATATGCGATAGCTGAACACCTGGTAAATTCGGGTGTCAATCACTGGATGGAACTGTTCTACATGCCCCAAAAATCTCAGTCTCAGCTGACCGCCATTAACATTTAAGGTTAGTAAGAGAAGAAATTAAAATTAAGAAATTCAATCATTTCAATCGGGAAGACGTATTTAAGTTACCATCAGAAATAGGATACGGTGATTCCTAAGTGTAAATCGCGTTTTACGCCCTCCCAAACAAACATAGTGTATAGTGTATGTACAGCCGCCACAAATAATCAAGAAATGCGGGTGGGTGAATATTTATCACCTCGTTTGAGCAGACGCGCCGTACATTTCTAGTCTGCCCACGACCACGGCCTACGCAATTAGGCCGTAACGTCGGGAAAATATCAATATCAAAATATTAAATGTATCACATAACCTGTATTTATGGTTATGTGTTGCATTTAACTCCCGTGAGGCGTTTAGTGTTAGTTTTAAAATGTTATATAACTATTATTAGTTCTGTGAGTAATGAGTACCTATACTGTGTAGCGTTTATGATAGGGGTGGCTAACGATAGGGTTGGTCTGACCTCATTCTAAAAAGTGACACGTACAAAACATTACTTTGCCTTTTTGATATCTGTGTCTTATAACAAGGTCTCATCATAAGTAGGTAACTTTTTTATTCAACGACAAATTGTGTTTAATAGAGGAGTATGGCATTTGCCGATTTACAAAATTTCAGTTTTTTAACTCATAAAACTCCAGTATATTTTAGGATAGAATCCTCTTCCCCTCTTCTCGGTCTAGTTTATTTTATCGTAAATAATTCTTGTATCAGTCTCAACTTGAACAATTTTTTATGATTCAGATTACTGCTATTAAGTTAAATTTAAATTTAAAAAATATGCATTTTTGTCACACCCGATAAGGGTAAAGTAGGCAATTCTTATATCGAAGATAGTAGATTTGCTCACCCCCTTAGGTTAAAAAACACCATTGGTCATATGCTTCAGTATCTAGGGTACAGGAGCGTGCTTTGCATATAAGCAATTAAGCAGTGCCTACCTGATAAATGAAAAGAGGTAGGGAATAGGTACTTACAAATGTGTGTCATTGATGAAAAACAGAGATTTTCATCAATAAAACACATTAACAAGTACCTATTGCCTACCTTGAAATAAAATCAATGCCCACCACTGCTAGGGTACCTAATATCAGTGTCGTGTTATATCTTGGAGCCACCACAACTTGCTGAGAGACCTTTTTGGCTCAGATATGTTTATAATTAGTGTTTAGGAATTTATTCTCATGAAAACTACAGTTCACTTACATTACCCGTTAGGCCACGGCAAAGAGACACAATGAAAATTTTATTGTTAGGCAGCCACCGGTGGGGGTAATTGAAGCTTGATAGGATAATGAGATAACATAGATTCCTTAGATACTAAAATATTTATGCCTCATAGGCTAAAGATATAGTGTGCTTATATATTCCCTTAACCTAAGATTTCCCAGATAAGCATTCGCAGTTTTTATGTAGTCCGATAATTTATTAAACAGCTGTACCTACTGCTCAAATAATATCGTCTTCTTTCCGTAATTCATTCGCGCACTGGGAAGTTAGTGTATCGTTATTGTTAATTGAATTTACCTACTTATATCAATTAACATAGTTTCATCATCTGTGTTAGACTCTTAAAGCACTTTTTGATTCAACGGCTTCCCGCCACCTTGACCAACTTGTCAGTCTTTTGAGGAAAATAATAAAATGTAACGATAGACATTATGCCATTTATTAGTAAATTATCATCAATAAAGTTGTCTTGATTTTGAATCAACCCTGAATCTTTAAATTGACTGGTAAATACCTACATGAGCTACACTTCAAAAGATATTTTTGCTAAACTTAACTTGCTAACGTAAAATTCCAGCTTAAAAATACGCTGGCACCTGTGTAGTATCACGTGTAGTACCAACATATTGAAACGGAATCCCTTTGAATGGATGTTAGCGCGAATCGCAGAATAAAGAAAAACGTTTGAATGGCCGCTGCCCGCCAGTAGGCTAGACGTGACAGAAAAATACACGAGGTTTTGTGGCATCGAGAAAATACATAGAGCAACGATATTTAAAACATAAAGAAATATTTTACTATCGTTAACATAGAGCAACAATACCGATATAGGTTTATCTAAAACTTTTTAGTGATTTTTACGGTATCTTTCCGAAAGAGTAAAAACGGGTCCCGTTTTTACTCTTTCAGAAAGATACTATTATATATATATATATTACTAGGACTCCACTGTCCGTCTGTCTGCCACCAGACAGTCTCATGATGAACGATAGCTAGTTGAAATTTTCACAGATGATGTAGGTATTTCTGTTGCCGCTATAACAACAAATACTAAAAACGGAATAAAATAAATATTAATTGTGGGGCTCCGATATGTACAGTAAACGTGATGTTTTTGCTCAATATTATTAACGGCAACAGGTAGACGTTTGAAATTCATGGTAGGTAAAAACCATTAAAACCATTAAAACCAATTTATTTCTGTAAATAGGCTTAAACTAAGCGCTTTTACACGTCCCAATATTTTTTTTCCCTACCACTACTTCAGGACAATTTTGGGCTAGCGCCGAGAAGAAGTAGCGCAAGAAACTCGGTCACTATTGTCAGCCTCTTTTTAAATAGTATATATTTACATTACAAGATAAATGTACCTGTGCGAGCAGGGCAGTATTTATTTCCAAATATTTTTATCGTTTATATAATCATTTACAGTATAATATCCTTTTTTCATTAAAGTTGTTTTAATATGCGATTTAAATTTTAACAGGGGCAGTTCTACAATAGACGCTGGTAATTTATTAAAAAAGCGAATACATTTTCCCATAAACGAATTACCCACTTTATGCAGTCTGAAATTGGGAACGGCAAGTTTATTCTTATTTCGGGTGTTAAGATTATGAATGTCACTTTTCTTAAGGAATAAGGACAGGTTTTTGCGGATGTACATTATATTTTCATAAATAAATTGGGATGCTACTGTAAGTATATTAATTTCTTTAAACAGTTCTTTTAAGGAGTCTCGGGGTCCAAGGCCGTAAATTGCCCGTACAGCTCTCTTCTGCAGTACAAATATAGATTCAATATCTGCTGCTGAGCCCCATAACAATATTCCATATGACATTATACTATGAAAATAGCTAAAATACACCAATCTTGCCGTTTCAACATCAGTCAGTTGTCTTATCTTTCTCACAGCATAAGCAGCAGAGCTAAGTCTTCCCGACAGAGTCTCGATATGCGCACCCCATTGCAAACGGGAATCTAAAGTGATTCCTAAAAATGTAGTGGAACTAGATGTATTAAGTTGTTCATCTTTTACAGTAATATGTGTTGAGACAAGTTTTACGTTGGGCATTGTGAATTTGATGCACTTTGTTTTATTTGCATTGAGCATAAGATTATTGGTGGTGAACCAATGCAATACTTCCGAAAGTGCATTATTTACATCGTCAAATGAGTCTTTACCTCTCTTGATTTTAAAAATCAATGAAGTATCATCTGCAAATAGCACTGTCTCACAGAGGTCTTTCGTAAAAGATGGAAGGTCATTTATGTAAATTAGAAAGAGCAGAGGCCCTAATATCGATCCCTGCGGCACACCCATAGTAAGAGGCGACCCAGAAGACTCAGCTCCATTGATACAAACTTTTTGTGTTCTGCCTGTGAGATAAGAGTTTACTAAATCTGAGGCATCGCATGAAACACCATAGTGTCTAAGTTTTTTCAGTAAAGTTTGATGGTCCACACAATCAAAAGCCTTAGAAAGATCACAAAAAACTCCCAAAGCGTCCTGCCTACTTTCCCAAGCATCAAACACGTGTTTCAAGAGTGCAACTCCAGCATCTGTAGTGCTTCTACCTTTCGTGAAGCCATATTGTTTGCTATGTAACAATTTATTAAGGACAAAGTGTGATAAAAGTTGATTGAAAATTACTTTTTCAAAAACTTTACTAAGTACCGGTAAAATTGAAATTGGTCGAAAATTTTGATCATTTTTCTCGCCTGATTTATATAAAGGAATTATCTTACTAAATTTCATCAAAGTAGGAAACTGTTTATCATCAATACATTTATTAAAAAGAATTGTAAGATAAGGGGCTATCGTATTTATAATTGTATTGATAATATTGACTGAGATCCCCCATAAGTCTTCAGTTTTTTTCATGTTCAATTCCTTGAAAGTTTTTATTAGTATATTAGGATTAATATGTCTAAAATTAAATGGAGTTTTGCACTCATCAACACCCGACTTGAGAAGGGATTCAGCTAGTTCAGCAGAAGAAGCCAGTTCTTTAGTTGTAGAGGGAGCTATATTCGAAAAGAATTCCTCGAAAGCATTTGCAACTTCTGCATGTGAGTTAATTAGTTTATCCCCAATTTTAAGAGAGTAAGAGTGATCATTCTGTTTACGCCTACATGTTTCTTTATTTATTATGTTCCATGTGGCCTTTGCTTTATTATCAGAACCCAAAATAATATTTCGAAGATGATTTGATTTTGCAGTGGCACATACTTTTTTAAATATTTTAGAGTAATTTCTAACATGATCTATGATCTGTGGGTTCTGAGTGTTTGCTTTTAGACTATACAATTCATATAATGTTCTTCTACTTTTGTAAATACCAGGTGTAGCCCATTCATTAAACTTACACCTGACTTTATTTGCTTTTATTTTTTTTTGTGTGAAAATTTTATCAAATTCATTTTTAATCAAGCCAAAAAGATCCTCATATAACAGATCAACACTATGGCTACTGCTAGATTTTAGTAAATCTATACCGTTACACATTTTCTCTTTAAATCGGTCTATTCTATTTACGGTTATTGGCCTGCAGACAGCATCTATAATTTCTCGGACATGATGGTGCTCAAACGACGCCCTCTGGCCACTATGGTCAGACCTTAAATAATTTATAACTGATTTATCTATTACATTGCTATTGCAAAAAATATTATCTAAGCAAGTAGCTGTTGTGGGAGTCACTCTTGTTGGTTCATTAAATAAGTTAATTAAATTAAACGATTTAAAAAGATTAAGAAAACGAGTTGAATTCGGTGAATTTACTAATATATTGACATTAAAATCTCCACACACAACTATTTTCTTACTAGAACTACAGACTTTTTTCAAAGCCTCTTCCATATTGGATTCAAAAAGCTGGTAATTGGCTGATGGGGGGCTGTACACGCTTAATATTATATACTGCTCTAGCTCAACACATGCTAGTTCAATAGTTCGTTCAATCGAAAGTGACACTATATCTTTACGCTCTTTAAAGTTTAACTCACTATTTAATAGTATAAGTGACCCCCCCCCTAATAGTGGACTTCCTTGTGAACGAACTGCCGATTTTATAATTTTCAATGTTTATCATTAACTCATATTGATTGATCCAATGCTCTGTTAAACATAGTACATGTACATTTAAATCTTGTAAGAATAAGGCTAATTCTAACTCTTTGCCAGCCAAGCCTTGCATATTTTGGTGCACAATATTAAAGGTAGGCTTAGCTTTTGTCTGCTCTCTTAGTTTAAATTATTTGAGATTGTCACAGGAATAATATTTAAATTAGTACTGCTACTAATATGTTTGTCACAGTAAATAGTTTCATTTTTGTATTTTAAATCAATACAGTTAATATTATATGCTAACAAAGTAGCTACTCGTTTTTTTAGTTTATAGGTAACGGTGCGGAACCCTTCGTGCACGAGTCTGACTCGCACTTGGTCGGTTTTCCACTTAAACGTATGAGTTAACTCGCCAAATTTAAAATAGAAACGTCACTGATGAAATAATAGCCGAACTTTTTATGTAACAAAACAAAAGAACATGACGTGTTTACAAGGTTGACCTTCATTTACGGTACACTTACATATCTATAGCAATTATATGCCTTTCCAAAATAAAGAACTAAGTTTCTAGGTCGTGTAATCCGTATAAATCTCGATCAATGCTTACGCGATTGTATTCTCGCTGTTGATATGAAAACTTTCCTAAGTAATCTATCTTCACGCACAGTTGAACTACATCACTTAAGAGTAGAAGGGTCCTTTATATTATTTTCAACACAGTTGCTCGTAAATTCACTCTTATAACACCGTTTTTAGTATCATAACTCATCATATTACGCACTTGTGCTGTAAAAAGATTATCGCACTAGTGCGGTAATGTAAACTTTTTTTTAAAAACTCCAGCAAAAGTTTGTGTCTAAGAACATTGAATATTTTACGAATATTAAATTATTTAAGGGTTAAGATGACAAATAAATATTTCATTTTATTAAATTGTATATTAATAAACACAAACTAACTTAACTATCATTTTTAGATACAATAATTTATAGTTTATTTTATTTTTTAAATTGCTGCTACTCGGCTGAACAGCCAGTTTTTCCTGTGCCATTATTGAACCTGCGCGCGCATCGAAATTGCGGCGCGCGAAAAAAACAAAACTTACGTGCTATTTTTTCACTATTATTTGATAAAGTTGTTGCTGTGTGGTTAATTACTATCAAAAATGTCTACTTTAAATAATAGAGACGAGTAAAATGTTATTAAACCCCGTCGGAAATACTTATCGAGGCACGAAACGCGAGTGATAGCCTGTTGCCGCCAAAATGCATAGAAAAACAGCAAAAACGCCAAGTCATATTCGGAGAAGGTATTTTAGATTTTAGTTTGTTTTTTCCTCGCAATTGTGTTGAAAAACGTCGTATGCAACTCGTGTGCATTGATCATTATCACACTCGGCTTCCTTACCGCGCTCGCCTGCGGCTCGCGCTTATAATAATGCCTCGTGTATAATGACCAACGTAGCACACTTGTATCATAATGTACTATTATTATATCCCTTAAGTTCTAAATACAACAGAAGGAACTGGCACAGGTACTGCCTTCCGTAAAACATTTCACGCCACACGCGTAGAAAACATTAGAATTACAAAAAAAGTTGCAGTTCGAATTTGTATTTCAACGATCCAAATAAATCTAAAAGAGGGGTTTTCGACATCGCATTCCGTTGGAGATAGGTATACCCTAAAATTCATGTTGTATTAAATAATGGTTTATAGCTTATTTCATATCATAGTTAGCTAGACTAATTTAAAAATAATCTGTTACTGACAAGTGGGTTACCATGAGCTAACTATCTACTCAAATTCCAGGCAGTTCAGTGTCTTTGCAGCTAACTGAATCGCTCGATAGAACGAATTTGAGCGATTCTGACACTGAACTGCCTGGAATTTGTGTTTGCTCATGGTAACCCCTCTGTGATCGGTTACGGATTCGGAATTCGGTTGAGTAGCGTGCTAAGGAGTTTTTTACAATAAGTAAAATTTATATACTACATTCTTTACGTTGTTTAGGGCTCGAAAATGGATGTGATTGTTAGAAGAGTTTATTTATTAATTTATTTTCTCAGTCCAGGCGCGTATCGACTTCGGAAAACAACTCCCGAAGTCCCGAGTTCCACCGCCGCGGAGTTACATCACTTTGGAATCAAAAGTTTGGATGCAAGATTATCTGATACGGCGTCAATGATATTATCAACCGACGAGGTAAGCCGATAATTCGAGTCTCTCTGCCGTGTGATGAACTAATTTAAACTGGTGGCTTAAGTTCAACTAATTAAACTAAAGTCACGCGGTGCTCACAGCGTATAGGTCTTGCATGAATTTCAGGAACTAAGTAGTACCTAGTAATTATTCTTGCTAATTGTAAGATCTTACAACATTGTACAGTCAACAGCACGTCGACCTACCCCAAAAGTCAAAAATTCTCCAATAGATTTTCAACTTTGAGCCTGACATATAGAGTTCATTTTCAAATGAGAAAATTTGACATTTTGTGGTAGGTCGACATGCTGTTGTCCGTACATTTACTGATAAAAACAACGATTGTATTGTTTTTAGAGTTGACGTTTATTCATGGCAAAACAGTAACTTTCGCATATTCCGTGGGTACGAAATCTGGTCTTATCTTATTAATAATACTTATAAAACAAAGTCGGGTTTGTTACAACACTTATAACTCGAGAACAGGTGGACCGATTTTCATGGTTTATAATTTGTTAGATTTGTCTCCGCCCCGAATAGCAGAATATATTAAAAAACATTGGCTGACAACAACCAAAGCTGACGAAAACAAAATTTAAGGCGGTACCTACGAAGTTCGCCGGGTCAGCTAGTACAAGTAAAACATCGCATTGTAAGTAAGGTAGAATAAAACAGCCACCAGAAACGACTAACAGTTTAATATTTTGACATGTTAATCGAAAGTATGGTCATAAAGTACCATACAACCGTTCTGATGTGTGGTTTCGACAATGTGGCCGCAAAACTGCAGTTAGTTATTAATTTATTATCATCAGTAAGACGCCAGTGGCCGCAAAACTGCAGTTAGTTTTTAATTTATCATCATCAGTAAGACGCCAGTGGCCGCAAAACTACAGTTAGTTATTAACTTATTATTATCAGTAAGACGCCAATCTGGCAACATAACTACGGTTAGTTATTATCATCATTATAATGAGCCCACGTCAGTCAACATAAAAACTTAAGCATCTCATAATGCACGCCACTGAGCGCGAACCTTTGCTTTTCTTTCCATTTACAACCAGCAGCCTGTCGTATATCGACGCTCCACCTTCAGGGCTATCGATAAAATTTGTCGTGGCATTTTATCGACTTTTGACGTAATATGTCGTTTTGTCTTCGACGATAACGAGCAAAAAACCAAAATATCATTGCAATGCTGTGTTATTACGTAAAAATAAGTGGCTACGAACAACAAAAGACCTTGGTAATATAAATAAAAAGGATTCGAGACCTCGGTGATCCTTTAGGTAAGGGAAAACGTCAAAATTATCGTCGAAGACAAAATTTGTGTTGTCTATCGATAAAATAACCGATACGCGCATGCTAGCCCTGCTGGTCAACTTCGCTGCGTTTGCCTAGTCGCAATCAACACTCAAGAATACGACTACGATAAACTATCAGTGTTCGGTTCCTCGGGAAATTTGATCTTCCGACTGCCACTTCAGTTTCCTTATAGGTATTCATTCAACTAGGTATATCGATTACCGATAAACTGATTTCTGATATTATCCTTAAGAGAAAGCTGAAGATAAGCCAAGAACTGAAACTACTAAGAAGTATAAATAAGTTTATGGCATAAGATAAGGTACATTTGCTATCCTACTGATAGTGGAAGGCTGAACAAATACGTTAAAAGTAACATATTTTATGAAAGGCTTTGTTAATCATTGACAGATTCACAACATTTATACAGACTGATAGTTAATTTATAATAATGGCAATATCATTTTATAAAACCGACCCTTACTGGCTGGCAGTAAAGTATGTTAACTCACCTTCCGCTATTCAAAATTGGTATATACCTAATTGACATAGTCTCCACGCTTTGAAAATCTGCAGTCTTGTAATTTATCACATGTTTCACATTGTAAGCATCCACTAATGAAATATTTACTAAAATTCAAATCGAAAAGAGAAAATGTTGAAAATTCTGGGCGCGACGCGTTAAGATAAAGTTTTGAGATTTCTAGCCTGTTAAACAGGCTGTAATTTTATCTAACAGGAAAATTATCCTACTTTCCGTTAAAGTAAAACATGAGCGTAGGGTGATGTTTGATTGCCACCCTGCTTATAGCAGTTAAAAACGCGATTCTGATGTTGATCTTTAAAAAAGTTGTTTGAGCGTAAGATTTTTTTACATACGCAATTAATACTCATGGTTCGACGTCGAATCCCGGCGATCCATTCAACTAAGTAACTTTATTCAGTTAAGTTTTGCTGTTTTTTTCCGAATAACAACACCGGCCCGGGTAAGCGAAGTTTAAAAAGAGGCTAAAACAACGTTTTGCCAACACCTCCCAGTTCAGATCGATGGCTTCTACTTGTTTGAGTTTTATTTTTCATGTCGAGGAGATTCATTATATATACAGCTACAAGTTCATAATAATGAAGGAACAGTTTTATGGACATTTGTAAAATATTTGGACAAGAGTAGTTTAAGTTATTGACTACTTAAGCGTTTTAAGAATAAAAAAACCCCTTATCAACCTGCGTTAATAATGACTTGGTTTAATACTTACGTTTCGTTTGTAGGGTTCCGTACCGAAAGGGTAAAACGGGACCCTATTACTAAGGCTCCGCTGTCCGACTGTCTGTCTGTCCGTCTGTCACCAGGCTGTATATCATGAACCGTGATAGTTAGAGAGTTGAAATTTTCGCAGATGACGTATTTCTGTTGCCACTTACAGAATAAAATAAATATTTAAGGGGGCTCCCATGCAAGAAACGTGATTTTTTGCCGTTTTTATAGATGATGGTAAGGAACCCTTCGTGCGCGATTCAAACTCGCACTTGGCTGGTTTTTATACACCCTTCGTCTTAAACAGTTATCTAAGTCGCATATTGCGATTTAGAAAACTCAGTCGTAAAAAATTATAGAGTACCTACTTCATTGAGAACACAAGTAAAGGGAAAAATCCAGAATTGCTATTTATATTTTTGTGGCCAGAAAAAAATGTGATACCAAAATTTAATTACTTTTCGTTTAAATCATAACTTACCCTTGAAGCAGATAATACATAATACACTTAATATGATTTAACAAATATTATTATAAATAAAACACCTACGTTGTTACTGAATCCTCTGTACGCGAATCTGATTATTTACCATGTTTTCATTGTTTGGAATTTTATTCTATTGTCTATTGATAAAATTAAAATGTTATTTCATAAAACCCATGAAAAGATTTCATAACCTTGCGTCGCCGTCGTAAGCACCGGGACTTAGTATTTTCACGGACTTGTTAATAGGAAAACAAAAACTCGAAACTGAACAGTAAACTAGAAAGTGTCATATTGTCGATATCAGCTCGCGTACCCCGCCATCCTATCAACAAAACCTTTGCGTTGCCTATAACCAGCGTGTCTAAAACGGCCGCATTGGATGTTTCATATTCCGTTCATAATAACTATGTTTCATTTAGCAAATCTTAAAATGAAATGTTATTCGATGAATCATAAAATGAGCCTCGAACATTTCATATTTGCAGTTCATCTAATTTGACAGTTTTGTATGGAATTCGTAATATGGTCGACTTATTATGAAATAAGTAATTCATATTAAATATCAAATTGGTGAACCCCCATTTTAATGTTATTTTTATTATTATTTTGTAGAACATACAAAACGAGTATTTTGAAACATTTTATTCCTTTGTGTTGTTAAAAACATTCATTTTCACAAAAACCGTTAAGTAAGATTGGACTCGTCACTATATTTTTTTAACGTCACCAAATATGACCCATTTGATGAAATGAATTGCATACGATTCATTTATTAATATGGCCGTTTTAGGGTTTGCAAATAATTTCCGCTACATTTCACTAAATGAATCAGATTAAAAATGAAACATCCAATGCGGCCGTTTTAGACCCGCAGGACTAACCTCGGACGGCATGCACCTCTTGCCAGATGTTGCGTACAATACAACGAGATTGGTACTAGGGAAATTAATATTTTTCACGACTCGTTGCCTAAATTTAGGCGGAAGCTCGATCAGAGCTCGCGATTTAGTTGTTTTTTTTATTAACTTTTTAAGTGTATTGCATTTATTCTGCATAGTTATTTGAAATTATTTTGTTCAGCTGTTTCTTAGAAATTTTGTGTTGTTATCTTTTAATTGAAAAATGCTGTGTAAGCCTATAGAAGGAATACGTATAAACAACTTATTAGTTTTTAAAAATGACTCATCTATTATAATTTTATATGTAGCATGCATATATTATACGGTGGTGTATCTTTCTAAATAAATAAAACCTTGAGAAACCACAATCTAAGGACACACAAAATGTAAGGGCCTGAATGTTTAAACGGAATAGTAATGACTCTCCCACAGTGATGACATTATTTACTTACAAAAAAGGTGATCGCGTTTAAACGAGTTTCACTCATCGGTAAGCAGCTCGCGGGACTTAATAGATTTAATTTAAATGCTATGGAATTGAACGCCCAGCCGCCACGAGAAAATTACCTAGACCATAGACTATTCAACAGGAACAGACGTCGCTCACACAAGCAATATCATTATCATTTCAGCAATAGGACGTCCACTGCTGCACACGGGCCTCCTACATAGCTTCCAGATTGCCTGCATCCAGCTGCTTTACCAGCATCATCAGCAGCATGCGCGCATCGGTTATTTTATCGATAGACAAGACAACATTTGTCTAACCATAATTTGACCATAATTTTGTCGTTTTCCCTAAACTAACGGATCACAGACATCTCGGATCCTTTTTCTTAATATTTTCAGGGTCTCCCGTTATTCGTACATCTTATTTTTACGTCACAACACGGCATTGCCAAGATATTATTAGATACCTACCTTTGTACCATATTCTGGCAAATAAATGATTTATTAATTATTATTATTATTCATTCTGGAACCTTTCTGTCCCATCGGCCGTCAGTTCTACATGATGAGACCACCCCGCTGCCACTGCTAGCTTTGGCTAATCCGTAGGTTTTACACATCCTACCGTTTGTCAAATAACGTTATGGCTTTTCATCTTGTCTTTCTATTTTAAACAGAATTAAAAATCTACCACGCATTAACAGAGCATTAATTAATAGTAGGTGTAGGTAATACAATTTACAGGCAAGTTTGGGAAGCCATAAACAAAAATACTACTTGTAGCCAATTTTGTTAATGAAAAATCAAAATTACTATTACGAAAAATGTATGTTCCGTTTCAAAAATTAAATGTGCTAATGACAATAATATTGGCAAACGGCCTTAACAAAGTTGTCTGTACCAGACCGAAGGGTGTGGCAGCTCTCCAAGCGAGATTGAATTAAACTTTGGTGACGGTAATCAAATACTGAGTATAATACTCAGTATTCGAGTTTTGAAAATTGGGCAGATGGTAATTCGTAATCATACCTACTTATACTAATAAAACAAAGAGTAAGTAGATATTAGTAATTCGTGTTAGTATAGTTCGGTACCTCAAAAGGAAAAAACTAAAGTCTTATAGGATAGGTTTTTTGGTATTATAGGACTTGATTTTCTCAGATACAGGCAAACGCATCCATTTAAACAATACCTACGGTCATTACTGCAGTAGCCCTTAGTTATAAATAAAAAACCGGCCAAGTGCGTGTCGTGCTACGCGCAGTATAGGGTTCCTTAGTAGCCCGTCGTTACCACAATATAAGTATTTCGGCATTTACTTCATTTAAGTCACTTTTAATGTTTTCGCGTTCCTCTAAGGAATTTTTGAACGACTATTACTCTTAAACCAACATCTATCGTAACCGTTATGATTTTTCTTGAAAGATCATGAAAAGCACTATTATCATAATTTTTCCAGATTATTCGAGCCAATAGTTTAGGTTTTAGAGGTGGGGGACGCCCTACTCGAGCAAAAATTGGCACTTTAAAGTTTAATATCGCAAACGGATACCTAAATCGAAAAATTGTCTTTGCAACCCCTTAATCATTAAAAAACCTATTTAACGAAACCCCACACGATGGGATAAATGATGAAAAAAAAATCATTCCCCCACGTTACATGTATGGGAGCTACCCTGAAAAAAAATATTTAACAAAATTTTATACTACCGATTTCTGCGTGATTGATATTCATATCTCCACAAAATTACAACTCTCTAGGCTCAATAGTTTCCAAACAAAACCTCGGACGGACAGACAGACAGACGGACATGACGAAACTATAAGTTTCTTGTCAAGTCTACGGAACCCTCAAAAACCGATTGCCTTTTTTGTTTTTATTGAGACAAACAGTCATATGTGATTCTGACTTTTTAAATCTGAACTTATATTTTTTTCGACTAAAACTATTACTCATAAACGGATTACCCAAACTAGCTTTGAAAGCAATTTGAATTGTGTGTGTATGAGAGGCAATATATCTTTATGAGCTAAAGCAGAAACGGAACTTGCCGACAAGCACCCAGTTTCTCGCCGCGAATAAACAGGTATACAGGGTGATTTTCAAAAAGTGTTAAGCGTTTAAGGTAATAAAGTAGGATTTGAGATGCTTAACCTACTTCTACAAAATAAGTAATCAAACTGAAATGGCTCATTTTGTGAATTAAACATATTTTTTTACGTTGAAAATATCTAAATCTAAAAACAAGATGTTTTTCCTTTATCTTAATCTTTAAGTCCAGAGTGAATAGGCATCTTCTGAGCAAGCTCGCTCCATCGTAGATCCCATCTATGCTCTAGAGCAAGATTGGGGTCAAGAGTAAGCCCATCTCAAATAAATAAAAAATAAAAAAATCTATATAGTCTGTTTTTAGAATATAATTTAATGTTATGTATAAAATTTCATATTCCTTTTAATTTGTTTTGTTTGAGATCAATGCAACAAGTTTTATTAGGTACCTTATTTGTTTCTATCTATCATCAAAAAATGCTACGAAACCTCAGATCAAGAAATAATAATCTAAGAACAGTGAAAAATAAACGATAGGTACATTTTTTATCTAAATCAGCATTAGACCTTCTTCAATGAATGTCACAGCGACTGACTCGGGTGGAAGTGAATTACGCGCTATAAAAAAAATGCAAGATTGCATACATGCACCCTGTATTTTCTAGCCATAACACTCGACGAGTGGGGAATGTGCAGAATCTTTTGTATGAACGTTGTTTACCGCTTTTTAGAGAATATAACTTATTTATCGACTTTTCTATTAACAAGTCTAAATATTTTTTAAACCATCTGTGGTTTTTGGTTTTATACCGCACTCAGCAGTCTGAAACTAACTTGGTATGTTCATCTTAGCTTAAGAATTGAGAAATATTTAAAATCTTCTTCATCCTATTTAGAGTTCCGTAGTGATTCAGGAACTGTACAAATGAATGGGGTAGGTAATCCTTAAGCCCCGTAAGCTGCTTATACAACAGCTTGTATAACAGGTGTAGAGATGTAGTAGAAATCAAATATTACCAACCGTTAGCGTTTTGCGGCTTAGTTAGACGCAGCATTTGTGCGGATTATTTATTTACTATTAATCAAAATGTCGCAGTGGCCAAGTGAGAAATGTGCATTTGCTGTTGCGGCTTACTTAAAAGCATTCATGCGTGTTTGTGCAAAGATTTTGTCACTATAATATCCGTCGATTGAAAGACATACTAAGTAAAAATTTGACTAGAACGAGGCAGAAGTTCCGTGTAACAATTTCAAACGTTATAATCCACGTTTGGGCTGCCTGTCGATTCTCTAAACAAACCGCGATCACTTAGACTTCACTTCACTAATTTACGATTAATAATGTGAAGCATCTCTATAAGGGTACGTCTAGTTCTGGCAAATGCGCAGCTCGCGAGCCACTCGCGAGCTGCACGCGTTCCGGCTCTGCTATCGTTTGGCGCGCCTCTTTAGCGCAACTCATGCAAGGCCTGTACGCGCAGAGGGCGCGCGCGCGGCTCGCGAGCTGCGCATTCGCCAGGGCCATAACCATAAACTCTTAAAACAATCTCAAAGTTGTCAAATCTGTCAATTTTGGTAAAAAATACAAAATTACAAAAATTACAAAATTTGTCAGAAATGATAATATTTGACAGATTTGAGATTGTTTTACCGAATTTTGTGGTTACCGCCCAGATCTGGACGTTTCCTAACAAAATCGAGTCTATGCTTGATTGTACTGCTTAGGTGAAACACGCTGTTACTTAAACACTGAAGATGTGAACCCACTTCTTAGCAAAATAGAGGCTATGTTTGCTTGCATCGCTTAAGTGATATTTGTAGCTTGTTTACTTTCGTATTTTTTAGATAATCGATAGACACTTTAAGAAGTTACTACGAAGCAAAACATTAGGTACTGGCTGTGCCTGCGACTTCGTTCGAGTGGAACAGAATATTTGGTGTGTCTCATAATTCAGCAACATTGTGCTCTGCGCTAGAAGCACGGGTCAAAAATTAGCTGTTTACATTGGATTTGAAACACTCCGGTTGTATTTATTAAAAGACAAACAGGCGTAAAAGTGTGACTCTGTTTGGACTTCCATACGATCTACGACCTTTCATCCCCATACAGTATAAAAAAAGATATAATTTTTCTCTTAAAATCGATTCAGTATTTTAGGCATGAAACGTAACAAACAAAATATATAGAGTTCTTGCCCTCGATATCGTCCACATGGAATAGTTGCTTTGAGCAGCATATTTTTTCATTATACTTATTTTGATAATAAAACACAGACAGCCTGATGTGATTTACAACATGAAACGCTAAAACAAATGTTGATTATTTACTTTTTATCATGTGCCTAAATACAAAGTTACATGGTATAACTTCAAAAATGCCGAAATCGCATACACACTTTCATCCCTTATTTCAACCCGTTCAAAGCATGTCTTTTTTTTTAACTTCTTATATGTTCTTTTATTTATTATTTAATTGATATTTAAAAGAAGTCTATCTCTGTACCAGAATTCACAATAATTGGTTTAGTAGTTTCGGCGTGAAAGCGTAACAGACAGACAGACAGACAGACAACAGAATTACTTTTGCATTTATAATATTAGTAAGGATTTAAAAATGGTACATATATTGCACTATTTTACTAAATCAAAACACGTCGAAATCAAGAATTGGCTTAAGAAAATAAACAATCTAAGCATTTACTTACTACAAAATTAATAAACAAACGAAATTACCGTTATTTACTCTACTAAGAATCCAATTCGAAAACAAATTACTTTTAACGAAGAAAACAAAGACCCAACAACAGAAAAAAATATCTAATACCCTGCAAGAAAACCGAAAGGATTTTATTCTAAAAAATAAAAATGTTTTCCACAGAACATCAACTTAAGCAAAAGATCGATCTCTATTTTACTTAATTTTTACTAAAAATCTAAAGAATTACCGTTTCTAGGTTACTTGCCTAGCAATCCAAATGAAAACAAATAAATAACAATGATGGTAACCTAATCACGTAATGAAAACACAATAATAGGGGCCGACGTAAAAGCATTAATGATTGAAAATAAACTACGAAAAAAGAATAAAAAAACAGATAAAAGACCTCCTAACAACATCAAAACCCAAAATTAGTAACCTGAAAGGAAGCGGAGAGGATTTACGAAACAGAGCGAAGAGCCAATCAAAGAAAGGCCACACACATTCCATATTCAATTATTACGAAGTTACTAAAGGTTCAACAAAAAACGTGTTACTTGCGGGAGTCATTAGCCTACAGCGCCATCTAGTGCAAAAGGATGAAAACATTTACCCGATGTATAAGTTGCCAAATTTCCACCCCTTAAGTCTTTTTTTTCGAAATAAAAGGTAGCCTATGTCCTTTCTTAAGCTCTAGTCTATCTCTGTACATAATTTCACAATAATCGGTTCAGTAGTTTCGGCGTGAAAGCGTAACATAGAGACAGACAGAGTTACTTTCGCATTTATAATATTAAGTAAGGATAGGCTTAGATATATAAAAGATCTAGAGCATTTATTTTAGATTTTAATGTTTTTATTTTTTTATTAAAAAATGTATATTAAAGCAGCTGATCACATAGCTTTTAGGAGCTATTCTTTCAAGTTGTATTACCGTACCTGGCGTAAATACGTTGATAACTCAAGATGTCAGATTTTTTTTTATTATATTAATCGCTTCGTATACCCAAGAAGTACCTATATGTAAAAAAAACAACTCGTAATTCCCAAAAATATTGGAGTTATTTACATGCTACGTGAGACCAACTTTTATATTTCGATTTATCAACTTAATGTTAATGTAAGTCAAAACATATGTTAGTTAACAAGTCAAAATGTACATTTATGAATTTTTGTACCCAAAGATAAAAAACTGACATAATCAGTTATCAAGTTATGATCTACTGAAGTATAAAAATTAAAATGTATTGTAATTGTCAAGTTTGTACCTAAAGTTATAATGTCATAGATTATGTTATCACGTTATTATCAAATAAATTCTATAATTCTTAACATGATAATTATCTTTTATTCCTTTTTTCGATTTAATGGTGGTCCTTAATGGACTTTGACCAGAATCTGGAATTTTTTCACGTGTATTTAAAAAAACTACGTTTTATAAAACAAAAATCAGGGTACCTCACTATATGTAAAGTAGAAAGAATATTTATTAACACACGCCATCGCGTGAGGCATTTAAAAATACTGGGATTTCCCTCAACACATTTTAATAAGCGGTTAACCGTTTACTCATACAGGGTGTACTAACGAATTGGCCACTCCTTTTATCTCTCAAGTGATTACAAATTTCGATATCGATACAGAGCGATGCCACTTGTCTAAGCCAAGCCAAGATTCTTAAGGACTACGCATTTATTTTTAATCCACCAGTTAGGCAGGCAAAGTCACGTGTAAAACTTATAAATAAATTACACGAACACACAAATCGTAATTCTATGCTACACATATTAGCTTTTAACTAGTCGTAGCAATTCGCAGCGACGAAGTTAGGGCTTAAATTCTTGGTTCTCTTGGACGGAAAATGGATATTCCTTAAACGACACTCAGACATCATATAACTGAAGAAAATAAAGGTAAGGTTCAGGATCCCTATATTATAGCATTTTACGTATAACCAGACTCACTTCATCATAATCATTTCAGCCACAGGACGTCCACTGCTGAACAAAGGCCTCCCCCAGTGACTTTCAGATTGGCCGGTTGGAATCGGCCTCCTGCAACTTTTACTAACCAGTTGTCAACTAGACTCACCATTGAGGTATAATGTACTGACTCACTGACCTAAGGTTATTTGGAAAACAAAACTCTTTGATAAATTATACTGTATTATTTCAAGGTTTACTAAATATAGCATTAGGTATACTTATTGTAGTCCTAGAGATAAAGTTTAAATAAATAAATGCTTAATAATGTTAGTATCACGCCCACTTGCATTTTAAAACTACCGTGCACGATTCCCAATTAGGATTCGGTTTGGTCTCGGCTTAGTATATTGTAACCCAAGAATGTTATTCCTTTATTCGAGACCATGACAATAATTTATGTCTTTTCTGTTGTGTATTTAACTATAAAACTTGTTGAAATTGTGCCTACTTGCCAGCCTCAAAGTTTTGAAACAATACAGGCGAGTCTTACTGATATTTGCACACAAATATTTTTCTTAGAAATGGTCCCCAGGGTAGTATAGGTCCTATGGTGAAACTCATTGTATTTGAGCACAAAAATAATCCCGAAAGGTGTAATAATTATTTAATACGAAATTCCTCTCATTCCACCAAGATGACATGTTAAAGCTTCCTTAAAATCTTTTGATGTTAAAAGATGACGATAGGTTATAGTTAAAAACAGACGACAGGGACAGAACAAAATTTACTCAAGGTGTGTCCAATTACAGCGCGACAGCTACGCGCGGCATTCGCAGAGCACAAAATTACCGCACGACTAGTTTAAGATGTGTCCAAACAGAGCGTGACAGCTACGCGCAGCATTCGCAGTACATAAATTGGCTGCACGACTAGTTCAAAATCTGTCCAAACACAGCGCGACAGCTACGAGCGGCATTCACAGGACACAAATTTGCCGCACGACTAGTTCAAAATCTGTCCAAACACAGCGCGACAGCTACGTGCGGCATTCACAGGACACTAACTTGCCGCGCGACTAGTTTAAGGTGTTGTCAAACACAGCGCGACTGCTACGCGCGGCATTTGCAGGACACAAATTTGCGACTAGTTTAGATAAGTATAATATCCAGAAATGTTTGCGCGTCACAACTGCGCGGCATATCCGAGATACGCCGCGCACGCCCTCTATTCCGCATTCATACCACTGTTATTATTTACTTATTGTTACTGCGTTTATTTGGCAGTCCTTTGGCAGTTCGCAGTTAGTGTTTGAGACAACTGTCGATACTAGAAGCCCGACTTGTTAGTTGTTGTTTGTCCTACTTAGGCAATACCTAAGTTCTTTCCAGGTAGGTAGGGCCCTATTTCATTAGAACACTATGGTGGCGCCACCGATCGCGCCACCCGCAAAATGTGTACAGTTGAACGGAGGGAGTCACACTTGGTAAGTATCAACTTGGTGGCATTAACCTAGTTGTTGCCGGCGACCGAATCACCCGCTAGTGACACTCACTCTGCCACCAGTTGCTCTACCAGAGATGCCCCTTTCAGCCACTCTAATCAACAGTGTGCTACTACGACATCATTCGTACCGCCGCGCACGTGTACAATGTTTATTGAGTCGCAGAAATTAAGTAATTTTGATACCGAAAGATTTATATAATGAACTGTTAACTCTCCGACGCCAATTTTAAAACTGAAATCCTAGTGTTTGTTTTGGTGTTTCCTTGCTTGGTAGCTCTAGGCTGGTCGCAATAGGGCCATAATACTTACATCAGATAGTGGACTGGGGTCCAAAGCAAGTATAATCTGTTAGGTCTGGGTACTGTGGTACCGTCGTTGTTTCTGATTTCTACAACACAAGCACTTTAGCTACTTAATTTAAGATCAGAATAATGCATGTGATGTTGTCCAATATTTATATTTATTTATTGTGCAACTATGTATGTAATTTAAAGTTGCTGACAATACATTACATTTAATTGAGTCGATGCTAAAAATACATTTTAACTTCATTCCCTTGTATTAAAAACGTATTGTAAATGTATTTTTTGACATTTTATTCAGCTAATATATTTGGGTTCGTTGCATTTTGGCAGTGATTATTATGGAAATGTGAGTAAGTCGTAAATTAAGGCCATCTCAAGGTTTTCATAGCCACAGTAATTTCACCCGTTGGTTTTAATAATTGTGTATTTTAGATGACATATAACAATAGACGTAGCCATGGCGTTTTCAAACATTACTACTATAACATTGTTATATTTTTCCTTTACATGTAGAGTTTGACATACAAACAACACTTTAAGTTATGGCTAGGCCAATGAAGAATACTTTTGATTATAGTTTTCTTATTTTATTTAAACTCTGCCTGGCATTATGTACACAATACATAACAAATGCTGAGCGGGGGCCTTTTTGACACATATTGCTTTTTATTATCCTGTAAATGTTTTATTCCTTTTGTATTCTGTGTGTGTCAAATAAATCTTTTTCAATTCTATTCTATTCTATTCTAAATAAGACTAACTTAATGAAAATAATCATAATAGGACCCCAAATACGAAATAATTATCAAAATATATTAAGGCCCTATTTGACGTCTTAAGTGTATTTGATATACTTAGACGTATTTTTGTTGAAAACTGATGAAACCTACTTTTGGCAAAATTATAGGTACGCATGTGTGCGCAGGATGTCAAAACCAATTTTAATAAACATACGTTCTTGGCCGCGATATTAAATAGGTCAAGGAAATTCTAGACATCAGGTTCTAGAAGACGAATTCCATTACAACTTTCTTAGAAAATGTGATTCTACCATTTATATTTTAAAGGTTCGTTTAATAGATACATTGTTTCTTGACTAGTACACAGAATTAGTTAAGGAAGTGATTAACACTTCTAAAAGCGGCATCTGGAAATATTGAACAAAGTAAATAAAATTAATTAATTAAAAATACAAAAACACGACTGCGTTATAAGTGAACTCAAAAGATGAAAACAAGATTTAAAGAATCAATTTGCAGTCTGAGGCATCATATCCATGTTACTTGTTTCGACGTTTTTTTACACGGATTTAAATTACCTACTTAATTAAAAACGCAGCGCATACCAAGTCAATCATCATTTTTCTGTTAATACATTTGATGCCTCCGAGTGCAAATTGTTTCTTTAAATCTTGTATTCATCTTTTAAGTTCACTTATTACGCAGTCGGGTTTTTTGATTTTTTAATTAAATAATTTTATTTTAAACGTTTTAGTTCGTAGTGTTCTACTCCTTCTTTTAAATGAAATATGAAGCCTTATTTGGAACTCCTAATTGAAAAAAAAATACTTCTTACTCGGGATAGTAGTACCAGAAATCGGTTTTTTTGTTTAATTCATGTACCAATGAAAATTCCGGGTAATAACATAGCCTAAGTCACTCCTACAACTAAGACGAATCTAATGACATATCATATGTTGAAATCCATTAAACGGTTTTTCCTTCCTATTTTTTCAGTGTATTTTTTTGTCTAATCCCGTAGGAATTTTGGGAAATAAAGTATTGAATACTCTTAGCAATGACAATATGTGACCCATAGTTAAAATAAGGAAGTTTCAAAATCGGTTATTCAGTATTGCAGATCCGTTTTTCCTGCGTAAGTTCTGTTCCCGCGGGAATTTCGGGGAATAACATACCCTTTGTAACTCCTGCAATTGAGACGAATCTATTCATATATTATACTTTAATATCCGTTAAACAGTTTAGGCTATAGGGCGAGCTAAAGAAATAGACATACTTACATACATACATACATACATACGCTCGAAAAACATAACCCTCGTTTGGCAGTCGGGTAACAAGAAAATAGGCCCTAATTGGTGACATGTATTTAAATGCTATTTATTGTGTATTTACCTATAAAATTTCCCGCTGAATAGAGATTTTTTTTTTTATCCCGATATTATGGTTTTGGTAATTATGTAACTATAATTTAGATTAATCTCTTTCATAGTAAAAAAGTTGATAGCTGGCTAAAGGATTCTTTTCAACGGCCTATAACTCGGAAATTAACACTGAACAAATTCTTGTTTTGTTTTAACATCGATAGCCCTAATTGTTAATTATAGTCATTTTACGGCAAGATCTATTACAAAAGAACAGGTGTTCCCGCTGAGTATAGATAGATACCTACGGAAAGTCCTCGGCATTTATATGAAAATCCTTTTCCTTCTATTTTAAACTTACTCTTCTTCATTTTTTACTACTATAAAGGGAAGGGTAATATTTCCTGTTAGGAAATTGCCTTGAAGTTACGAAGTTTGTTCCAATGTTCAAAGAATCTATAAAGGGTTTCCGGCGCTCATCGATCGTTGCAAAAATTTGTAGCCCAGCTGACCATGGTCTGTTGAACATGGCTTGTTATATTTTTTTACTAACGAAGCATTATTCGACTTTGGTATTAAATTTTCACATTTTATAGTTCACCAGTGGATAAAGTGTTATGAGACTGTAAATTGAAAATGAGGCAAGTATACTCTGGGAAAATAACCCAATACTGACTACTCTATTCTGTGGTTACAGTAAAGCTTTGATGTGTGCTCTTGTTTGACATTTGACAAGCGAGTAGCTTTATACTAGACGACCGATATTCACGCCTGACTGACTAACTATAGACACTCCCAGCTATGCAGCCTAAAACGCTTTTGCATCGATAATATGTTGTCCTGGACACTGACACGGCACCTTTGTACCTACGCCAAATAAAGTGGGACAAGCAAACAACGCTACCAGCCGATGCAGGTTTTAAGCAAACATTGAGTTTCATTGTAGCCCAGTTTTTAGTAGGTACCAGGCGCGAAAAGAGCTGATATTATGGTCTTTCGGTGATGGTGATAACCATGATAAAACTTTAAAATAATTGAGTATGTAATTAGTAGCATGGGGATTTTCTTTGAACCCTAAGGTTTCAAACTCATTGTCCCGCGAATGCACTACACTGAGCAAGTGTTCATCTGTCTGCAAAATAGCACCTTTTAATTATGTCTACTAGCTTCATTTTTATCAGCAGGGCTAGCATGCGCAACACGATAAAAATTTGTCGTGGAATTTTATCTACTTTTGACGTAAATATGTCGTTTTGTCTTAACAAAGAACAAAGAATAAACCAAAATATTATAGCAATACTGTGTTATAACGTAAAAATAAGTGGCTACGAATAACGGGAGACCCTAAAAATATTTAAAAAAAGGATTCAAGACGTCCGTGATTCGTTAGGTTAGGGAAAACGGCAAAATTATCGTCGAAGACAAAATTCGTTTTGTCTATCGATAAAATAACCGAAGCGCGCATCTAGCCCTGCTGGTCGCAGCCTGAATCTTAAGAATGTTGTGCTCACATGATATTTAATAAATCAGAAATGTTTAAAAGCAATTGTCTTATAAAATAAGTGTAAGACATATTTATGTTGTTGGTGTACCTATTAAATAAATAAATAATAAGCACCGTTCAGTTCCGTTGCATTTTTTTTTCTTTTACGCGTTCTTTTGTATTGTTTGAACTCTGATAACAATTGTACCCATAGATTGTCGTAAACGATTTTGTTGATCACGCACGAGAAAAGTCCACTAACTTAGTACTGAAACCCAAATATATTTGTCTTTTTAGAGGAGGTGATATCAGTTGCCCGCTAATGAGTACTCATTATTATACTATGGCTATGCTGAGAATTAACACACTACCAATCCAAATTGAGCCGACACATTTTTAACAATCCTTTTAAACATCAAAAAAAGCCTGTGGAGTCGAGACGTTCATATTGACTGACCTCTTAGAATCAAAGATTTCATTAAGGTCACAGCTCTTGTTCAAATAACGTCGAAATCTTAGCTTTTAACTGTCAACCTTTTGATAAACAAGTACAACTTGAAATTTGAATAAAAACAACAATGTTGCTTATTGGAACAATATACGTTGAAATGTTATCACTGTATACAATATATTCTCGACGACCTCCGTAGCCGAGAGGCGAGTACGCCGGACTTTAAATGGCTCCGCCATCTCTGAGGTTCCGGGTTCGATCCCCGGTCGGGTCAATGTAGAAAACGAACTTTTCTATATTGGCTCGGGTCTGGGTGTTGTGGTACCGTCGTTGTTTCTGATTTCTATAACACAAGTGCTTTAGCTACTTACCTTAGGATCAGAGCAATGTATGCGATGTTGTCCAATATTTATTATTATTATTTATTTATTCTTACATCTGTATACACGACAATTTAAGATCATGAATAACTAAATAAAAACATTATTTCCAAAATCACACTAATTATCTAGCCACAAAACTTAGCAAAGCTTGTACTATGCTGTTTTAGATAACGGATAAACATACTTATACGCTTTTATAAACATCCAGGGCTTACGGTACAAATGATCGCTCATCACAGAAAACATTTTCCCCTTGCGGGATTTGAACCCGTAACCTCCAAGCTTTGTAGTCCGGAGCGCGAACCACTACACAAGACGGTCTTTAAAATGACAACAATAATTGAAATGCGTTGTCATAATGTAGATTAAAAGTATAAGGTATTGAACTGGTCTTCAATTTGTGTAGTGGATTGGCATTGATCCTTGACAATGGCGTTTAACCATCCAATTATACGGTGATAACGGCATATTGATTTATCCTGCGCGTGATGTAGGCATAGACAACGCGGTGTATTGTTTCTAGAATAACCCACTATGTAGGATCTGTAGGTACTGCTAATGGATTATCCTGTAAAACATTAATAATAACTGTGTCTTTAATTAGGTAATATTAAAATTGAAAATTCAAGTAAATAATTTATATGACTATTCTCACAAGTATAAGATGCAGTCAAACGAAATCCTCATTTCTCACCTCTTTGCCGCAGAAACCTTTTTTTTGCACTTTTATGGTTTTGGCCGTAAGCCAATATAATAAATCCTGTTTGTTAAAAATTTAATAACTGTAGATTTTTTTTAATATTTTTATTTAAAGTAATATTTTTAACACCAAAAGCGGCGTTTTCATTGGACGATAACTCCGTCGATATACCGCATGCGGTGTGATTACCAATAAAATTCAAGCGAGCAGATTGTTTTAAATTTATTTTACGGATAATTTCTTCTTCAGTAAATCACAACTGTTTTGAATACAGAAGTTATTCAACACCAATGAAATTGGATGTTCCAACAGATCTTTATTTATTTCGATTTGCTTAGCTTTTTTCCATATTTAGCTTAAAATACAATCAAAAATTTTATTAAATTCAAATTTAAAATTACTGCAAAATAAAAAAAGATAACGTTACTTCCGTACTGTATCAGTTATTTTATTATTTGTTTTTGTAAGTAAAAACAAGCATTGTACTTGTTTAGCAATATTTTACCTATTATAATTGTCTTTATCTTTACAAAAAATCTTAAACCCATATTAAAATTTTATAAGTCTGAACTGTCAAAGAAAAGTTTTAAACCGTAAGTAGTAGAGTGTCGTTGCAGTTCAATCGCTCCTTTGAAATTAGCTTTCGCCGGAGCTTTAGGGAAAGTTCTTTATTACAGCACTCGGGAAGTGGCTCTAGAAAGTAAAGCCACTCTTTGCAAGTGCGTGGCATAGCGCGGAATGTCCCTGTTACGGCACTTACAGCTCGTATTGCCACTTTAGTAAAATAATAATATAAATGTAACAAGCAGAATTTGTTCTATTGCGGATATTTAACAGAAGATTACAAATAAAATTTCTACTCTTCTGTTAAATATTATTGTTGTAATTGTTAAATGTTACTTACTTACTCAATTTTTATTTAGCCAGTATGTAATTCAAACCTGCGCCTGCATGCTTCGTGAGGTCGAGTGGCCATTATAAAAAGAAATACAAAGTACTGGGTGATAGCTTGATTGACCTGTTAAAAGTACCCTGTGATTGTTTTAACAGTTCACGGTTAGGGCCCAGGGCCCCATACTGTTAAAACAATCACAAATCTGTCAAACATTATCATTTCTGTCAAATTTTATATGAAATGACGTACCAAAATTGACAGATTTGACAACTTTGAGACTGTTTTAAGAGCTCATGGTTATGGCCCTGTGATGTAATAAAGTGGGGTGAATGATTTCTTTTTTTAATTATGAAATTTAGTTCGATTTAAATTTTAGTTTTTTTTTTAATGGGTTACTATTATGCAGAAAATTTTATTTTTAATTTTGTCAGTTCGAATAAAAATTATAGCTTCGCGCAGCGTATGTAGATGCGCAACTTTGTAAAAAGTAGGTAAAGCTATGAATAATCGTTCCATCCATCCATCCATCCATCAGCTGAAAGACGTCCACTGCTGGACATAGGCCTCCCCCAAGGATTTCCACGAAGATCGGTCCTGTGCTACCCGCATCCAGCGGCTTCCCGCGACCTTCACCAGATCGTCGGTCCACCTTGTGGGGGGCCTACCAACACTAAGCCTTCCGGCCCGCGGCCGCCATTCAAGGACCTTCCTGCCCCAACGGCCATCAGTCCTGCGAGAAATGTGCCCCGCCCTCTGCCACTTATGTTTTGCGATTCTGAGAGCTACGTCGGTGACTTTAGTTCGTCTTCGGATCGTCTCATTTCTGATTCGATCGAGAAGGGAAACTCCGAGCATTGCTCTCTCCATCGTTAACGGAATAATCGTTAACGGAAATAAACTTTTAAAAAATTCAACATCAATATAAAAAAAACAAGCCCTGACAAGATCCATATCGATGTAGTGCTTAGCCTTGGCAGCAGGTTGGGATAGTATTGACGTATTACAGAGGTCCTCTTGAGAACATCGGCAATGCAACGCTCAACAAGTAACCGGGTAATAGGTGAAGCGGCCGGCCGAAACTACTGTTCGAGTTGATAACTGGTTGAGTGTTGTCAACAAACACATGAAGACCTGCAATCTCACTGAAGAGTAGAGTGAAGTGGAGGAGAATGTAGAAAAACCAAGTGCGAGTCGGACTCGCGCACGAAAGGTTCCGTTCGATTTTCTATAAAAACGGCAAAAAAACACGTTTGTTATATGGGAGCCCTCTTAAATATTTATTGTATTTTGTTTTTAAGTATTTGTTGTTATAGCGGCAACAGAATCATGTGTGAAAATTTCAACTCTCTAGCTATCACGGTTTATGAGATACAGCCTGGTGGGTGACAGACGGACAGACAGACAGACGAACGGACAGGAGCCTTAGTAATAGGGTACCGTTTTACCCTTTGGGTACGGAATCCTAAAAAACCGGAACAAAGTGGACAAGACAGAATTTACAACTCTAATAAGGCCACTTCATCTCAGGATTAGCGAATTGAATCTCATTCTTAGGATTAGCTACTTTAATCCCGGACTATCCACTAAGTCGGCATTAAACATCAAACATTAGCTGTCAGTTCGTATAACAATGACAGAGGCAGAATAATGTTTTAATCTCGTATTAATTGTGCGCAAGTGAAAATTATAATAGGCACGATTGACAAACCAAGAAGTAATCAGGAGCTGCATCAATTTATAACCCAATTAAAATCTGTTGGTATGCTTGTTTTATTTCAATTACACGTCCTTTATAAACTGAATTGGGTGCACTCAATGATCGCGTATTACGAATCTGCCGGACTAATTAACGGTAGCCTGACACACATTTAACATTTTAGGGCCTGTTCTACTTTGTAAGGATAAGTTCTACATAAGTTAACACGGAAGGGTTAACACTATTTTCGCGTTTCACCACCGTCAAATAGCGCTATGAGACACATCAAATTCAAGCACTTATATCCTCTACATAATTTTATCTGTTACAGAGCTATTTGGCACATAATTCGTACATTGTGAAGCAGGCTCTTATTGTTGTTTCCAAAAAATTTGCATTTAATGTAAATGCAGTCAACGGCAGGTCAACCTACCCAAAAAGTTAAAAGTCATCCAACCGATTTCCAACTTTAAGTGCGACACATAGGGACCATTATCAATTGAGAAAATTTGACGTTTTGTGGTAGGTTGACAAGCTGCTGTCAGTGCTTTTAAAATAATCTAAGTAGATGATCGACGACCTCCGTAGCCGTGAGGCGAGCACGCTGGACTATATGGCGCCGCCATCTCTGAGGTTCCGGGTTCGATCCCCCGTCGGCTCAATGTAGAAAACGAACTTTTCTATATTGTCTCGGGTCTGGGTGTTGTGGTACCGTCGTTGTTTCTGATTTCTATAACACAAGTGCTTTAGCTACTTACCTTAGGACCAGAGCAATGTATGTGATGTTGATGATGATGTTGTCCAATTAAACAGAGATAAGGATACGAGTACTTAAATAGGGTTTTTACATAAAAATTAAAATAACTGATCCTTATGTATGTTCTGTAGACCAACTTAATATTCAAAAATCTAAATATGTAAGTAGATTTAAATAAATAGCTAAAGTATTTATACCTGCACTAGTTTTATCCCGTGACTTCGTCTGCATAGACTTCAGAACTAAGCCAAAGAAATAAGCATCCCGCACCTAAACAAACAGTAAATAAAAAAACATTTTTTGTTGAGTTAGATCAATTTTTTATCTAGGTATCCAAATTTTTTGCTAATAACGTTTACCCCATAAAACGTTATTGAGTAATAAAAATACGAACTTTTACATCTTACTGTTTGGGTATGATGGCTGAACGGATCTAGATTTGGAACAAAGATCGATTACGGCCTCTTTTTTTAATCCCATATATAAGCACGGTTTTTGTATTATTATATCTAAGGGGAGGACGTTGCTGCTATTTTCAACTGACTTCAAAAAAGGAGGAGGTCTCAATTCGACTGTATGTTGCTTTTTTTGTGCGTATGAACACATTTTAACTCTCAATGGCTAGCAACGATTCCAAAAAGAGCTGATTAGGTATACTTACATTAGTTAAGGAACATATAATAGTTATTAAGGTTAAATTAAATAAAGTTTATTACATTTTGCTTTTCAGTTTTTCGGCGCCGGTTTAATTTTTTTGTTCAAAAGTTTATATTCAGTATTATTTTTATTCGCTTTTTTAGTTTACTTCTGAAGTTTTTGAACACATATTTATTTTACACCATTTTTTTTATTTATTTCCTCTGTGAATCCGCTACTCGAGTAATGTACTCATGATCTCTAGGACCTAGGTCTATCGAATAAGGCTGCATAAAAGTATCCGCTCTTGATATCGATATTAATTAACATTAGTAATCAATACTTTATTTCGATTACAATCATTCTCGTCCCTATTAGTAACTTGATCAGTGATTATGGTGCGATACGGGTTATAATTACCAGCCGGCTACAGCGACCGAGATTAGTTGATCCTCAAATCATTAATGTGAATGAATAATTTTACCTGAACATTAATTCTACGGCGGTTGAATGATTAACGTTACTTTCTGCTCTGCTGGCTAGGTATAGGTCATCGTCATGGCTGAAGAGATTATGATCTTATGTGAGAGGTTATATTGGGTGGGTGACATTTATAGAGATAAGTAAACATTTAAATTAGATTTAAATCAGACTAAGATTTTTTTTTTACTTTGTATTCTTATAATAAGTTCCTATTTTATTAGTGTACATCCTGTTAATCTGTGACTATATAGGTGAAAAGCAATCGTAAAAACCAACTTTCAAATGTCCATCATTAAAACTAAAAAAGTTAAAAATAATTACTAAATAACAACATCGACTTCATATTGCATAAACTCATCCTATCTTCAACTCTTTCTCGCTCTGTACAAGGAATAAGACGGATAATCAGATGGTTAAACGAACCAAAGATAGGACGAGTATATTAGAAATATTGTAAATTAAAGTTAAACCGTACAGATTTGTTTATAAACACTTATATAAGGAAGAGGGAATCTCCTAATACAAGCATGGCGCCATATGAAGTCAATGTTGTTGATTTTGATTTTTAACTATTAATTACTAACATTTTATCGTCGTTTTTGATTACGTTTTTTTTTGTTAACTTATTGTTTTTGGTCATGATTAAATTCCCAAAGATAACAAAATGATTCTTTGTCAATTATACACATGCTAATAATATATGAATATATTGATGTAAGTAATGTGTTTATTTTAAGAATTATTAAACTTCTTCGGACAATTGTTTTGGTCATTTGATATGATAATATTTTGTAATGTATGAATAAATTGTAGAATCACGGCAAATACTTTTGTATGACACTTAAAGTAATAACACAATTATCCCATCGTGGCTTTTGGTTCGAAGTATGTTTTTATAAGGAAATAGCTGGAACGGATAATGGAATAATTCTGTTGACCAATGCATCAGTGAGAGCAGTGTTGTGTCTCACGAAAAACAATCGATATCGATGAGACTTATCATCATTCGCCAGCCGTAAAACCTATTTATTTAATCGTAATTTACTTTTGTGGGCTTGATGCATGTCATAATATCGAACCATCGAATAATATCATAATTTTTAAAATTTCATTCATTTAAAATATTTCACTTTGATCTGAGCTCTTTTAAACAAGCGTAGAGATAGATAACTAACAATGACAAATTACCTCGTTATTTATGACGGCAACTTTTAAATCCCATACATATTATTACACGTAATAAAGAGATTGTTTGAAAAAACCGACCAAGTGCGAGTCGGGCTCGCGCAAGAAGGGTTCTGTACCATTATCTGTAAAAACGGCAAAAAACTCATGTCTGTTGTATGGAAGCCCCCTTAAATTTATATTTAATTCTGTAATTTAGTATGTCTTGTTAAAGTGGCAACAGAAATACATCATCTGTGAAAATTTTAACTGTCTAACTATCACGGTTGATAAGATACAGCCTGGTGGCAGACGGACAGATGGACGGACAGTGGAGACTCAGTAATGGGGTCCCGTTTTACCCTTTGTGTACGGAACCCTAAAAACTAACTCTGTAAAAAAATATTTTGTTTTAATTTAAATAAAACACCTATGGTTTATCGATAATGTAACAACACTACTCGAGGATTAGGGAGCGTTATAATAGAGGGAAGTCGTTGGAGAAGTGGCGCACTGTTCGGTCACTGCTTAACTTGAATTCGCAAGCAGTCTTATTCCTACCCAACTTTCAAATTACTTACTCTTTTTCTTTGCTGCCATTTTGTATTAATAACTATATTTTTCACGCATTTCTATATATTTTATTTTTGTAAAAGTGTTTTATATTTTATCATTCCGAGCCATGAGCTTTTGGTTAGCATAGTTTGTATATTCTTGATTGTGCGGCTAAGCTAGCATTTGAGTGAAACCGCTCGAGTGTGGTGACAATATACAGGGTGTCCCGTAAAAAAAGGATAATCTTGTAACCACATATTTTATACATCATCGTGAAAAACTTTTGTTTTATCACTTTTGGAAATTTGCATGAAAATTTATTGACTTCCCATACAAAATTACCAAACAGCCGACTGAATTTGTACTTATAGAAAGACAGAAAAAATTATGTAATTTTAAAAAGTTACAGAACAAAAATGTTTCACTATGATTTATAGGATTATGTGTTAACAAGGTTATCCTTTATTTACGGGACACCCTGTATAGTCAATATGTAGGATCATACTGCCACAACCACGCGTTAGTTACGTACCAATAACATTATATTTAAAAGTCAATTAATATAAGAATGTATATAGGTATGTCACCGTAAAATTGTAAAAACCGTTAGGATATAATCTACCTAAGTCGCGAGATTGTAAATTATCGAAATATTGTAAACCGTACCATACTTACAAATTAACGCAATATTTTTCGGTATATTATAATCTATCGAAGAAAAACAGTGAGATTACAATCTGTCGAGCGTTAAATTGTCTACTCTCCGAAGGCTATTCCTGATTGGTCAGTCTTACAGTAGGTCGTCCTATTATATGGCAATAGAGTTAGGAATCAAAAAAGGTGTCAGTCAAATAAAATAAATGCACTTGAAGAATCGTGACATCAAGTAAGTTTTTATTATTTAGTAGGTATTCAGTAATTCTGACTAATTATTTAATATTGCTTTCGTTTAGTTTTTTATATTTAATTATGTTGTGATCGTTTTTTTTCTAAGAGAAAATGTATATTGTTTGATTGGACAAAAAAACTATTGTCAATTTAACTTCTGCCGGGGAGGTAAGCATTGGTAGGGAAACCTGTACATTCAAATAGTGCTGGATACATAATCATGGTCCAAGATGTTTAGTGGTTGTGCCTAAGCGAGTTTTAGAGGTCTGATGAATAGAAGTATGCCTATACATTTTTTTTTTTTTTTTTTTTCTTGGGACGGTGGGAATGGTCACCCATCCAATCACAACCGGGGCGTATCACAACCTCTGATGATGACCACAGCTCCAAATAAATTGTATACCTATCAGTCATAACGAAGATCATGGTCAGGCGTACTCTGACTAGAATAGAGATAAAGCGCCAGAAATATGAAAGGATATTCAGCAACCTTATTGTTTTAGATGCACCGGTATTCACAAACTCGTAGAGGAATTACAGAAGTGTATGTGCTACATTCGTGTCGTATGGTGCCGGCACGTTAAAAGAATTGCACCACCCCTTCTCTTCCTATGGGTGTCGTAAGAGGCGACTACAGGAGAACCGCCATAAGAAGACGGGCAGCAGCGTCTCCTCTCCACCATTGGCCAAACTGCGATCGCTAACCCGCTTGCCAAGCGTGGCGATTATGGCAAAATCCTCCTTTTGGAGAGGCCTGTGTCCAGCAGTCGACTGATAAGGCTGGTGATGATGATAATGATGTGCCACATTTACATCATTGCCGACATAAATTAGGAGCAAGGAATATATCGGTGACTAATAACAGATTTGTTGGTACCGCTAATGTCACTCGGATTGTATTCAAATTTTTTATCAAATGGTACAAAACAAAAAAAAAATATACCTACTTTAGCGATTAGGTATAATATTTTTTTTTGTTTTATTTACTTTTTAGAAACCAAGTCTTCTCTAAAAAACGACGCCTTTCTTTTGGCATAGTGGAATGTATGTAGATAGATATCGATTTGATTGAAATCGATTTATAGTTAAAGCGCGCAAGATATCGAAATCGAATCATATGAGAATAATTGTGTAAGTATAATATTATTTAATAAAGGCCCGTCAACTGGGAAATTGCTGCTCGCGCGATTTCCAGGAAGCATCAGCAGTCTGTATACAATTTACACGCCATTTTAACGTTTACCTTAGGTGACTCAGACAGAAGCAATCTTGATGAAGAAATTACTTTGAATAAAATGAATGTGAACGTTTACAACAACACATTACAACAGACAGTCTTCTTCCACGAAAAGACGTGCCGTGAACGGCCTGGGGGTCGATTCTCTAAAAATCGCAAGTAAATACGCTTTAAATATCACCTTAGCGATACAAACAAATATAGCCTCTATTTCGCGTAAAAGTGGGTTCAAATTACTATAGTCAATTACTAAGTATTAAAATGACAGCGCGTATCATCGAAGCAGTACCTACAAACAAACATAAATATAGACTCTAGTTTGTTACAGAGTTTGTTAGCATTATTTAATCGTCGATTAGCGAAGTGACGTCGAAGTGATCGAGGTTTTGTTTAGAGAATCGACAAGCTGGAATGGCAGCGAACTCAGTCACCTGTTGCAAAAATCTATAAAATTGGGACGAAATTGATTGTATAAACCGACATAGCATTTTGAATTGCAAAGCTATTGGCAATGGACAGGCCACATCGCTCGCAGAACTGATAACCATTGGCAAAGAAAGGTTCTCGAGTGGCCACCACGAATTGGAAGGCAGCCTCCACGATAAACTGACTACCAACCTAATCAGGTACCCAATCGGTGTCCAGCTGTGGAATTCCAAGGGCTGATGATGAAGATTGATAATTAGTGGGAGAGTTTTTCCCCAAACCATGGGCCATACATTTACCGCGTGTAAGCCAGCAAGACACACGAAGACCTGTTGAACTCCAAAGATAGTGTGTTTAGAGTGGCGGATACTGGCCATCAAGAAAAAAAGAAGAGAAAAAACCGGCTGTTTACCGTACCATTATTTACAAAAACGGCAAAAAAACACGTCTGTTGTATGGGAGCCCCCTTAAATATTAATGGTATTCTGTTTTTCAGTATTTGTTGTTATAGCGGCAACAGAAATACATCATCTGTGAAAATTTCAACTCTCTAACTATCACGGTTCATGTGATGCAGCCTGGTGACAGACGGACAGACAGACAGATGGACAACGGAGCCTTAGTAATAGGGTCCCGTTTGACCCTTTGGGTACGGAACCCTAAAAAACAAATAAAACATATAACATCATCTTCTCTGGAAAAACCTGGAATGAGGTTAGGGCAAACGCTGAAAAAGATATGTCTCAGGTTGCTACATGGCTTAAAAAGAATCTCCTTACTTTAAATACCATTAAAACACACTATATCTGTTTTGGCATTAGAAATTCATCACAACCCTCACAAGATTTTAAAATAAGAATACATGAATGTAACATCACGGAAAACAACAAATGTAACTGCCCAACCATAAGTAAAGTTGATAATATTAAATACTTGGGTATAATTATTGATCAGAGGCTATCTTGGTATCCTCAAGTTGAGCAACTAGCCTCAAGGATAAGAAAATTCATTTGGATGTTAAAATCACTAGAATCAATGGAAAATATGTGTCCCCAAATAAACTTTTGAATGAGATCTACGTGGCCTTGGTTCAATCAATCATATGTTACTGTACCCCAGTTTGGGGAGGAGCTCTAAGGACACGCTTTTTGGTACTAGAAAAGGCCCAAACTCTTCTAAAAGTTTAAGAAGTAGCGTTTTTCCACTAGTTGTCTTTATCAATTATGTGATTTATTATCGGTCCGAAAACTTTATGTTCTAAATATAATCCTTAGAACACACAAAAAACTCGATTATGACCCAAAAAGGATAATAGATAAACGTAGAAAAAACAAGATCATACCAGTTTCTTCAACCAAGAAAACATTTACTCACTCGCAGTTTAAGGTTTCTTCAGCGCGAGTTAAGGTTGCACAACCTTGCAGGTTGTCATTTGTTAGCAGTAACACCTCAGCACCCCAATCTGGGACATGCGTCATTAGAAAATAGCAAGATAGACATTAAGATTAATATAAATAGTCATAGTTTAGATTATAAGATCGAATATTGATTTGTAGTTTAATTAGTGCAGTAGTTATGCTGTAATTCCTCTGTAAATTAAATAAATAAATTTATTTTTTTAAAAGTGTTTTGGCTCGTCAACTTAATTGGCGCAGCCGTGTAGGGACCCGTTAGACAGTCTTCACACCGCGGATAAACCTTTCCTTGGTGAAATACTTGTCGTACGTTTCAACGTTTTGAACGGGAGCTGAACGAACAAACAAATTTATTAAGAAGCGGACCAACAACACTTGGACGAGGACTACCAATATTCCAGAGGGACATGGAACGAGAAACAGTACTGTGAGTAGATCTTTTTCACCAACTGTATTTTCCAATCCTTCTTTAAATTTTGTGTATGTGTTTTATCTGGTATTTTGTTGGATTTATTACGCCTAAATAATACTTAGTAAATACATACTTAATTAGGTAATTTTAGTTATATTTTTCTCTCACTTTTGTAGTTTTGAATAGTTAGACTGTGCGTTTTAGATACAATGGATAGTGTTATTAGAATTCCCGCAGATCTAATTAAAATCATCCCCGTATTTGACGGCGATGCTAGACTTTTACCACTTTTTATAAAGAAATGCGAATACCTTATCAGAATTTATCAAGGTAATGATCTCCAAAACGAGTATGTATTTCACGTTATAACTAGCAGGTTAGCAGGCGAAGCCGCGACATTAATCGGAGAACGGGAGGATATTGATAATTGGACCGAGTTAAAAACAACACTCGCACAACATTTCGGTGACCCCAGGTCCGAAGAATGTTTGGCGATGGAGTTAGAATCCTTAAAAATTAATAGAAACGAAAGTTATAACGAATTTTGCCACAGGATACAACAATTGAGAAGTATCTTGTTTTCTAAGATCAATGAAACGATTGGCGAACCAAGTTTACGATTAGCGAAACATACTATTTATAACCACAGTTCACTAAATTGTTTTTTATTTAACTTGCCCGCATACTTAGTTAGACTTGTGCGACTACGAAATGTATCTACCTTAGAGGATGCTTTAAAAATCGTGCTAGAGGAACAGAATTTCCAGACGGTTTACGACAGTAAAAACCCAAAGGTAAACCATAACTTCAGATCGCACTATAATACCAATTATAACAGTTCATTTAAACATAGACCAAATATAATCGCGCCTAATTATCAAAATAACACATCATCTTCATTTAACTCCCCAAATAGTTCGTCACAGTTTAGACAAAACAATTACCATTCTACAAATAATGCACGTAATTACAATAATCATTCGTTTAATTCTCCAAACAACTCATTCCAATTTAGACAAAATAATAATCACTTAGCAAATAATCGCAACAACTATCAACCGCAATCAGTAACTAGGTCAGTAACGCCAAGCGCGAATCAAAACAGTCAGCATTCCGCGGACATTGCCCTTAGACCGGTACAACACATGACCCAGTATCATGCGTCACCACCAATGTCGGGTTCAAATACTGACGTAACGATGCGAACAGCTAGCTCTAGGAGAATTAATTATACTGATAACGAAATAAATCAACCATGTACATCGCAACAGTGTAATATAAACAATCAAAACTTTAATTCAAATTATGAAGGGGTGGAAAATTTTCACATAATAGCCTCCACTATTCCGAACGAATAATTTTAAATTACACTAGACCATTAAACTTGCCACATATTTATATACCAGAACTAAAGGCAGTTTTTATGATAGATACCGAGAGTACAAGGTCATTTATCAGCCCAGAGTTAGCGAATAAATACTTTAGTAATTTTATACGAAACGAACCGTTTGAAGTAATTAGTACCCACGCAGCAAGTAAGCACGGAGAGATTGTTTACATAGATTTACCTTATATTTTTCAAAGCGAACAAAAACATAAGTTTTACGTATATAGCGTAGACAAGAGGTATGACGGCCTTATAGGTAGCGACTTGCTCAAATCGCTCGACGCTTCTATAGACATGAAAAATTTAACTTTATCTACAAAAAACGCGAACATTCCAATAATTTACTCACCATCGATACGAGAGACGCTGAAATTGCCTCCTCGTTGCGAAATAAGAGTAAAATTGCCGGTAAATTTACTAAATGGCGAAGCAATCTTGAACTATGTACAGTTTTCAGAAGGTATTCGAATGCCAGAAGCTATAGTTACATGTAAAAATGGCTACGCTTTTACAGTAATACAAAATTGTACAGAATTAGAACAAAATTTAGTTATCACTGCACCATTCCGAGTTGAAAAACTTCAGGAAGGCTTCCTTCAGAACTCACACCATAGTAATAATCTGAATTTCTTAGAAAATAGCGATAATATTAATAGATTATAAGAGGATAATTTAGAGAAGTTAAGGTTAGACCATATGAACGAAGAGGAAAGAGCTATGATAGAAAAATTATGTAGGGATTATAAGGATATATTTTATTGCGAGAATATACCATTGTCATTCACGAATGAAGTCAAACATACGATCCGAACCAAGAACGAAGACCCAATTAATATTAAGGCTCACCGCTATCCACCTGTACAAACTAAAGAAATTAAGAAACAGGTTGAGAAAATGCTCAAGGATAGTATAATACAGGAGTCACATTCCCCTTGGAGTGCTCCAGTACACTTGGTACCCAAAAAGTTAGACGCATCGGGCGTACAAAAATGGAGAATGGTAGTCGACTACAGGCGACTGAACGACATTACTATGGATGACAAATATCCCCTGCCTAATATAAGTGACCTTTTTGACATGTTAGGGAAAAGCCTCTACTTTACAACCCTAGATTTAGCATCAGGTTATCATCAGATAGAGGTTCAAGACGAAGATAAACCTAAAACAGCCTTTAGCACACCCTTCGGACATTTTGAATTCAACAGAATGCCGTTTGGTTTAAAGACTGCACCGGCTACGTTCCAGAGAGCGATGGATAACGTGTTAAGAGGACTACAGGGCATACACTGCTTAGTCTATCTTGATGACGTCATCATCTTCTCTAAAAGCCTGCCCGAACATGTAGAAAAACTTAAAGCTGTCTTTGATCGATTTAGAAAAACAAACCTAAAAATTCAGTTAGATAAATCACATTTTCTCAGAAAAGAAGTCTTGTATTTAGGGCACACAATCACCAGCGAAGGATTAAAGCCTAATAATGATAAAATTGACGCTGTTTTGAAGTATCCTCTACCTCAAACAATATCAGAAATTAGAAGTTTTATGGGATTAGTAGGATACTATAGGAAATTTATTAAAGATTTCGCAAAAATTACTAGACCATTAACTAGCTGTTTAAAAAAGGGCCGTAAAATTGTTATAAACGACGAATATAAGGAAAGTTTTGAAACTTGCAAGAAACTTCTGACTAACGCACCACTACTACAATTTCCAGATTTTAACAAACCTTTTATTTTAACTACGGACGCTTCCAATTTTGCTATAGGCGCGGTACTATCTCAGGGAACAATAGGTTGCGATAAACCCGTGGCTTACGCTAGTAGAACTCTTAGCGATACAGAATCTCGATATAGCACAATAGAGAAAGAATTATTAGCTGTAGTTTGGGCTGTAAAGCATTTTAGACCATACTTGTATGGAAAAAAGTTTACAATCTTCACTGACCATCGACCATTGGCATGGCTTTACTCACTTAAAGAGCCGAACAGCAAATTAACGCGCTGGAGGTTAAGACTCGAAGAATACGACTTCGAAATAAAATATAAAAAAGGTCAACAGAACACAAATGCCGATGCTCTCTCTAGAATTAGAATTAATGCTTTAGATGACGATTTAGACTCTATCCTTGTAAACCCAGATGTAGATAACGATAAGATAGATGATATTATTAAGGAAATAAATTCAGAACTAGAAATTAGACGTAAGGAACAACAAGACAGTAAAATACCTATGTCTATTTCTGACACAGAAAGTGAAAAAGAACCAGATCTGATAGAAATCTCGGATGATGGTGCTACAGCCAATTCTGTTTCTAATAGAGAACATGAGGGTATCCCAATTTTGAACGAAGCGATAGACTCCAAACCACGTCAAATATTAGTTCATACTTGGTTTACGGATAAATGCGTTGTTAAAGATATATCTAATAAAAAACAAAGAATTTTAGACGTTCATATGCCAGTAGATAACGAAACACTAGTAAAAGACTTCTTAAAAGAATATATTGATTTTAAAAATAAATATTTTATTTACTTTGAACACCCTGATTTTAGAAAAGTTTTCACTAACGTAGTTATTCAACTTTATAAAAAAGGAGCTTGTAAACTAATAGTGTGTACAGAGCGAATAACAAACTTAACAGACTCTGAACACGATCAAAGAGACGTAGTCATGAAGTACCACGAGGGAAAAACATGCCATAGGGGAATTCAGGAAACAATAGCTAAATTAAAAAGACATTACTGGTGGCAAAATATGAAAGAGACGGTGACAGCCATAATTAACTCTTGCGAACAGTGTAAAAAAATGAAATATGAAAGGAAACCTATTAAACCACACATTCCGTTAACACCGAGTCAAACTGCACCATTTCAAGAAATTTATATGGATCTTTTGTACATAGAGAGTAAATACTATTTAACGATAGTTGATGCCTTTAGTAAACTTGGACAGGCCATATACATTCCAAATCGTAGTACCCCAGAAGTTGTTAGAGCGTTAATCAAATACTTTAGCATGTACGGATTACCACAAAAAATAAATAGCGATGCCGGATCAGAATTTAATAACGAACTAATTAAAGAACTTTTAAACTTTTATAAAATACAGTTACACATAGGAACCCCAAATAACCCTAGTTCAATGGCCATTGTGGAACGATTTCATTCGACCATAATCGAAATATATCGATTAGCCAAGTATGACAAAAGTAATCTCGATGCTTGTTCAGTAATGACATATGCAATCATGGCATACAATAATAGTATTCATTCGGCAACGGATTTTACACCGTTCGAAATCACTTTTGGTAACACGGACTTAGGTAACGTTTTCGATGTAGACAACCAACGTAATTTAATGCAGAAACTTCTACAGGATCACAAAAAGCGTTTGAATGTTTTGTATGAGTACATTGCAGAAAAACTTCAGACAGACAAAATTAAAGTTAGAGAAAAAAGAGGTGGTCAGGAAGTCCCACCAATAAGCGAAGGTGATAATATTTTTATGAAAACCACCAGAACTAGGAAGGCCAAAGAACTACCTCGTTTTGAAAAAGCTAAAGCCACTGGAAAACCTACTCACAACATTATACCAGTCCAATTAAACAAAAGAAAAACCAAAGTAGCCATTAAGAATATTAAACGTCCTCCACAGATCGTGTCTAGTACTTCTGGCACTGGCAAAAATGAGCAGCAGCCTGGAACTTCAGAACCTAGGTACCAATCCAGGAATAGCGCCTCTGAAAGCGGGGATAGCAGTGATTCAGAATAGTTCCTGGACAATTTTGAAAACTTTAGATTTAAATTACATTCAAGATCAAATCAACGTTAATATAAATAAGTATAACTATATGATTAATATCATATCTAATAGTAGTGATTTTAAGGGAGAATTTAATAGTTTAATTAAGCAAATCGATTTATTTATAGATTTAACTAGAAATAGAGTAGACCAAATAATGCCTACATCAAGATTAAGTAAACGAGCTATTTTTAGCCCTTTAGGATCTTTAGTCAAAGTAATATCGGGAAATTTAGATGAAGATGATGCCAAGCATTTCGATGATCAAATAAGAAAAATAAATAATAAAGAACATTTAGTAGAACAAAGAATCTCAGTACTGCAACAAGCTTTTCATAAATTAGTTAATGTTTCAGAAAACATAAATTCGAACGTCAATCGTTTAGCTAATAATGAAGTTGATATGATTATTCGAAAAGAAAATTCTTTACATAACGTTGTATCAGTCCTTAATACATTGTATGAGATATTAAGTAGTTTTCGAACCATTTTTAATGTTATACAAGAAATAGAAACAGCAATAGCCTTTAGTAAGTTACAAACATTACATCAATCCATTGTAAATTCTACAGAATTATTAGAAATGTTGACAGAAATAGAAAAGTATGCTAAATTAATTTACCCGTGTAATAAAGAAAACTTAGTAAAATTAGAAAGGAATATAATAGTTAAATCATATATTAAAAAGGATAGTTTAGTATTTATATTAGATATTCCAATAATTGAACCAGATATTTTCACATATTACAAAATCATCCCTGTTCCTATATTCAATTCCAAAATGCCTCACATAATTTTACCTACGTACCCATTCCTGTTGGTGAAAAGATTGAAATACAGACCAGCAACGAGACCCTGTGAAGAAATCGAGGAGGAAAAGTATCTTTGTACACAAGATCATCTAGCGCAGTATCCAGCCGAAACTTGTATCGAGCAGATAATGCAGATGAAAAATAACCAGAGTAGCTGCCGCCAACATGATATTCAAATCGAAGACCCCAAGATCCAGAGAATCTTCAAGAATTATTGGCTTCTGTACACTGCTGATAATTTAATAATAACAGAATATTGCAGTGACCAGGTTTACAAACATCAAGTACAAGGCACATACATGATGGTACTGAATCAAAGCTGCAGAACACAAATTGGCGAAAGATTTATCAACGCCCAAAGCTACACCTCAGCGATCAAACTCAAGCTCCCAGTAGTCGAGATACCAGCCCTGCGAGGAGAAACCAAGCTGGAGCCTAAGCAGTTGGACTTAAGAAACGTAGACTTTGGAGACATTAAAGAAATAATAAACAGTGCTAAGTTCAGTGCAAGCGACATAAATAGTGATTTCTCAATAATAAGTGGAATAAGTACATGGACAATATGCCTTTATTTAATCGTCATTAGCTGTATAATTTATATTATTGTGACAAAACTTATACCTAAATTTAAGATTCGAAATTCTCCGAAGCCGTCTAATACTTCTTCGGATAATTTCTCTCTTGAGGGGGGAGAAGTTAAGGTTGCACAACCTTGCAGGTTGTCATTTGTTAGCAGTAACACCTCAGCACCCCAATCTGGGACATGCGTCATTAGAAAATAGCAAGATAGACATTAAGATTAATATAAATAGTCATAGTTTAGATTATAAGATCGAATATTGATTTGTAGTTTAATTAGTGCAGTAGTTATGCTGTAATTCCTCTGTAAATTAAATAAATAAATTTATTTTTTTAAAAGTGTTTTGGCTCGTCAACTTAATTCGCGCTTGTATAATAGGATAAACAGTAAAGTAGAAATTTACTTAAAAACATACAATGAATGTAAAACATCGGTTGCTGATTGGATGAAAACTTTAAGTAACGATGACACGGAGAATCTTTTGCATTGCATTAAATAAAGCATGTACTCAGTAAATTTTGTTATGTAAATCTTTATACTATAGTTAAATATGTTAAAAATAATAGATATAAACATAGATATTAGAAATATTGTACATTAAAGTTAAACCGTACAGATTTGTTTATAAACACTTATATAAGAAAGAGAGAATCTCCTAATACAAGTATTCTCTTGCTTAAAAGGGGACTCCTATAACAATAAGAACTGTAATCTTGTTTATGTGCAAATAAATATTTTTTTATTTTGTATTTGTATTCTACATACGTCGTTTTTATTATTGTGTGTCAATATTGCAATTTTTGGTCGATGAAACTAATAAATACATTGATAAGTGCGTTTTCTTACAGTTTTGCACTAAAGCGTGATCCTCATGGGTTGTATTTGCAAGATTGTGATTGCACTAGGAACCTATCAAGTAATAATTCGATTTTGATTGTGTTTCCTCGTCACCAATTAATAGCCAATTTACTAATAATAAAACTACTCGCAAGCATTGATATAAAACAAAATTTTATAAACCATAAAGCCGGTAACGACCTGGCTTGCCTGCTATACTGACAGTTTCACCAAACATCTAAAAGCAAATTAAAGTCAATTAGCTTTAAAATGTTTGGTGCTAAGCTATTTGGAGTGGAGACACAATACAGTATCGGCTTTCGTCGTCAACTTCCATGACATCGATGACTTAATGATCGTTCACTTCGAATCTTGACGAAACCTTGGCCGTATTTAAAACTAGCTCATTTGTTCTAATGTAGGTACCAAATTAAGAATAATTGTGTCAGGGCCCTAACCATGAACTGTTAAAACAATCACAAATATGTCAAACATTATCATTTCTGTCAAATTTTGTATGAAATGACGTACCAAAATTGACAGATTTGACAACTTTGAGATTGTTTTAAGAGTTCATGGTTATGGCCCTGGGTCCTAACCATGAACTGTTAAAACAATCACAAATCTGTCAAACATTATCATTTCTGTCAAATTTTGTATGAAACGACGTACCAAAATTGACAGATTTGACAACTTTGAGATTGCTTTAAGAGTTCATGGTTATGGCCCTGGGCCCTGGCCCTGGCCCGTCGTTTCATACAAAATTTGACAGAAATGATAATTTTTGACAGATTTGGGATTGTTTTAACAGTTTATGGTTAGGGCCCTGGTGTCAAAACTGTCAGGAAAAATAAATATTTATATTAAAAATAGCCACCATCATAAAATCTACCATGTTAATAAAATGTGATTGTTATTTCCTATCAATTAATCTTTACTGACGATCTCCGTAGCCGAGAGGCGAGTACGCCGGACTATATGGCGTCGCCATCTCTGAGGTTCCGGGTTCGATCCCCGGTCGGGTCAATGTAGAAAACGAACTTTTCTATATTGGCTCGGGTCTGGGTGTTGTGGTACCGTCGTTGTTTCTGATTTCTATAACACAAGTGCTTTAGATACTTACCTTAGGATCAGAGCAATGTATGTGATGTTGTCCAATATTTATTTATATTTTTATTTATTTACTGTTTTTTTCCATGAAACTGTTTTTGAGAGACTCGTCTGATACTGGGTGAACGTTTTAATGGCGTATACATTGTACAAACTGTCGTTGTTTCTAGGAAGCCCATCGAGGTTGCATGTCCCAATCAACTGTTACCGCAGAAAGTTTTGATTCGATTTATATATTTTTTGCGATTAAACGTTAATTTAGCTGCGGAACAACTATCGTTGTTTAGATTTTGTTATTGGTGGCAGCAGCGGTTATCTTTACCGAAGTAAAGCAACCCACGCCGCGGCTGAGAATGGATGGGTAACCTTTCCGACCATATTTAGCGGTACAAGCATCTCTGTGCTTTGGAAAGCATGTTTAAAATTGGGTCTGGCTAGTCATATCGCTACTAGTTGTGAAGCCTAGTCAGATCCTTTGACGGCTTGAATACATCTGACAGTAAGGTTTAACTATAACAGCCTATCCGCACTGGGCACAAATAGGACTAAACACTTTTTTTAAGTAACCCTTGAAGAGATCCGTACTATCCACAGCCTAGTTTTATCATAATAAGTCTTCAGTACAGCACCGCTTGCAGTACGTGCCATCTGCAATTATTTAATAATTTACAAAATATTTAATATCTGTGCTAAGTTATCTTTCCTGAGTTAGGTGATTTTCTATATTTAATATTGACTCAATAATGGATAGTCCCTTTTACCGAGCCGAAGCTGATCATGTAACTTCGGTTGAAGGGATTGAAGGAAGCCCACTAGCACCGCAGGAGATAGCCTACTACACTTGGAAGAGTACCTTCACGACATCAAAAATTGAAGCAGTATCGACTTCGGATATTAAAAAAGCTGTCGTCCATTGAAAAATGATCAGCTCGATGGTTTCAAATTATTTTGATTTAATTAATCACAATCATCATCACAAAACGACACATACCAAGTTTCAAATCGATACGCTATGAGCAGAAGGTCAGATTCGACTTCTAAAATAAAATTACATAGTTTCAATATAGTGATTCCCACTTTCAAGGTCACCATAATTAGAAATCTCTTCAATCTTTATCAAAAATTTTAGGATAAGTTACTTCAATTAAAAGTATTATTTAATTATATTGTTTTTGTTTAATTTTATTAATAAAGTAGTTGTCCTGTTATCAAAAATCTAAATAAGACATGATAATAATCTTACCTAAATAATTTATTTTTAGTTAGTTGTAACCAGAATGCTCTAATAATAAAAGGGTGTAAAAACATTTTCCGAAACAAAGTGACATAATGACATTTGATACACACCGTAACTACCTATATAAAGTCAAATCACAACTTGATACAGGTGTCGAATGTGCCGGCATATTTTTGCCAGTAGCTAAATTGAAATTCCACACTCCACGCTGCTAAAGTTTTAGACCTAACAGGTCAGCTATTTTATCTGCAAAGGTAAAGTTAGGACAACAAAGTGATATTGCGCTGTCAATACTAATACCACTAGCTTCCATTTCCATTATTATTTCATAGTGGGGCAGGGGGGGGGCATAGGGGTAACCGTCTCTAATAAAATAAAACGGCGTAGTTTAATGTATTCCGAAAAAAGAATAGGTCACAGCTTAAAATGGTTAAATAATGGTAAATTTTCCAGGGTTCCTATCATCAGAATCTGACTTGATGAAAATGGGACCACCTCGACTGTATACTCTTTTAATAAAAAAGAAATTATGAAATTGGTCCACAATTGACAGCGTAATCGCGTAACAAACATACAAAAAAACAACAACAACATTCAGTCGAATTGAGAAGCACCTTTATTAAGTCGGTTAAAAAAAATTGATGGGTGATACAGCTATCGGTTACCAACAATATTTTTATTCTACCCCCATTTTAGGAAACGCGCGCTATTAAATTACTAACGAGGGATTAGTCTAGACTACCAGTGTGGCCTGAATCTTTTCCGTACTTTTGTTTGAATTTCAATTAGTGCTAATGAAAGTAGAAACCCTTTTTGATGAAACTTTTACCGCAGCTAAATTATAATGACGTTGATTCCTTTCTGAGATTGCTAACGTGCACACTTATGCCCCAGATCTGTCTGATACGATAGGGATATAAATAACTATCTTTGCCCGCAGCTTTGCCTGCGTACTACACGGGTAGTTAACACTTATATCATATCAAGAATTGTGTAACCGTTAACCGTGTAATAATATTTATGCTCATGATACCAAAAGTATGAGATTGTTTAGGTGAATGTGTAGGGAGATGAGAAGTTATCTAAAAGAAGGCTACAACAGCTACATTGACAAATGTTTTTCGTTCTTAAACTATAAAATGCTTTTTTAGTTTTTGTTTTAGCCTGCCATGCGAAATATTATGAAAATCAATGTCACTAAATTCATTGTTGCAAAGGTTAGCGGAGCGATAGAAAAATGAATCGCGAGCATATTTTTTTTGTAAGGCGGAGGAGCAAATGTTGGTAAAATACGTGAGGGGCGCACTGGTAGACGGACTGGACATGAAAATTGTATTTTAGCAAGTAGCTCGGGTGAGTCAACCAAAGAGTTTAAAATCTCTCTCTCTCTTTTTGATTCATCAAAGGCTTTCGACAATGTACATCTCAAAGCGATATTTATTAAATTACGGCATTTTGGTGTCACGGATAATTCAGGAAAATTGTTAGAGTCATAACTCACAGATAGAATACAAACATTCAACAAAAATGAGACCGACTTTTTAAAGCTACATTAAGCATAGGTTTACCCCAGGGTATATCTATATTGGGACCCTTATTTTAATGTTTTAAATAACCTTCCTTACTAAAGACCTTTGTGAGGTAGAATTGTTTGCAGATGTTACATCATTGATTTTTTTATTAACAGATGTAAAACTGCCTTGCTTATGTTAACAATACTCTCTCTATCTCTCTTAATTAGTACGCTGGTTTACTGCTAACAATCTGTTACTGAATGCAAATAAAACTCAGTACATTACATTCACTATGCCTATGTGAGGCAGGCCAGTATGCATATAAATATGTCAGACGATCATATAAATGCAGTTAATTCAAAAACATTTTTGGAAATGACATTTGACTTCCGATTTTAATGGGTCCCCATTTGCCTTATTAGGAAGGCTAAGTTTAGTGGCTTATGCTGTGATGAAATTAAAAATGAATAAGGCTTCTGACCGATGTCGATACGGAAAGACTAAAGTTTAGTTATTTTCTTTTTTTATATATCGGGCCTGGGTGTCGTGGTACCGTCGTTGATTCTTATTTCTATCACAAGTGTTTTTGCTACTCACCTTAGGTTTAAAGCAATGTTTGAGATGTTGTCCAATATTTATTGATTTCATTATTTCATTGTTTGTTATCGTATAGTCTGTTACTAGAGGCTTATCTGCTGACATTAAATCAATCTTTGTGTTCAGGGCCATAACCATGAACTCTTAAAACAATCTCAAAGTTGTCAAAACTGTCAATTTTGGTACGTCATTTCATACAAAATTTGACAGAAATGATAATGTTTGACAGATTTGTGATTGTTTTAACAGTTCATGGTTAGGGCCCTGAGCTGTACCAATTTACTGTGGACCTTGTGAATCTCTGAGGGTGAGTTTTAAAGATATCAAAAGAAATAGCACAATAGCCACGCAATACATTTTTGAAAATATTATGTAATTACGTAAGAAAAAATCTTAGTTTTTTTTAGACAAAAAGGGGTATCGCATCGTTTTAATACCAGGGCGGTAACCACGAACTCTTAAAACAATCTCAAATCTGTCAAACATTATCATTTCTGTCAAATTTTGTTTGAAATGACGTACCAAAATTGATAGATTTGACAACTTTGAGATTGTTTTAAGAGTTTATGGTTATGGCCCTGAGGTATAAACACACTCGCTGTTCCGAGCTTTAGATTACCCAAAGTTGGTACCTAATTAATTCTTGACGAAATTAATGAAAAAAAAGGTACCTAACACAAACTCTTGTTGAACCACCTGTTTTCAAGTTTAAGAATTCGACGATATTTTAACTACAAGTCTACATGGACTTTATGACCTACCTAGCTCGCACTTAGGTACTACATTATTTGTAATTGTATTTCTTATTACAAAATAGGCTGACAAAAGGTGATGTAAACAGTTTCACCGTTACTTCTCATTACCAAAATTTGATTTTAACTGAATATACTGCTTTTATTTTCACAGAGTCAAAGTCACAGTGATATTGTTTTTAAAATTATTGCCTAAATACTATAAGAAAACTTTGTGAATGAAATTCAAAAGATCTTGAAGAATTTAATAACAGATAATAAGTAAACTTAGTTACATGTGAAGCATATTAAACGCGTAAAAGTAAAATTATTAATTCGACGACCTCGTTAGCCGAGAGGTGAGCACGCCGGACTTTAAATGGCGCCGCCATCTCTGAGGTTCCGGGTTCGATCCCCGGTCGGGTCAATGTAGAAAACGAACTTTTCTATATTGGCTCGGGTCTGGGTGTTGTGGTACCATCGTTGTTTCTGATTTCTATAACACAAGTGCTTTAGCTACTTACCTTCGGATCGAAGAAAATTACATCAACAATTTGTTCATGAGCAAAAATCCCACTTCCCACTATACCACTAATATTAATAAATGCGAAAGTTTGTGAGGATGTTTAGATGTTTGTGACTCAATCACGCGTAATCGGCTAAATGGATTTGTATGAAATTTTGTATACAAATTAAATATGATCTGGATTGACATATAGGATACTTTTCATCCCGGTTAAATTTTCCTGAGGGATATATTGAATAAACTAAGTACCACGCGAGCGAAATCGCGTGCAACAGCTAGTAGATTCATAACAATAACTTCAAGGTATTTATCTTAATTTACACATTATAGGACTGCACATTTATCAAACCAGTTTTGAAGTTAATTCACAACTTTGAGCTTACAGTCTGATACATAGTAATTTAATCTTACTATAATATACTAATATAATTTATTGCTGGCTGTTTTAGGCTTAAAACATGAATACGTAAGAATCTAAAAAAAAAAGCTATCAAATTATGATACGGCACCCTCATTCCCTAAAAATTTGCAATCAGCAATAATCGCGCAGTCATCGCCCGATTGATGCTAAGTATCGAAATCTATTGGCAGCACTGACAGTAGATTGCTTTGTTTTTGTTTTTTGCTGTCAATTTGCGATTTTTGGCCCGAATTGCTCAATTTCTGCTGTCGCATTGCTTTTGCAAGATACGGAATCAGGGTACCGTTCTGAAGAACGTACTCATTTCATTCGTCAGACCGGTACCCTAATGAGACAAAGAAAAAACAAAAAGTAAAAAAGTACCTGTACAAAAGAGCTATAAATTTAATACCGGTCGAAAAATGTAATGAGGTTAATATTCAAAGCGACATAAGACACGTAGGGCACATAAATACTTATTTTGTTTAGTGCCGAGTCATCTCTCTTAAATATCACTTACCTAAGCGGGGCACGAGCTACGCGTATCAATAATAAATGTACCCGCTGTATTTAGGCATATATGTGTAAATTACAGGAATATAATAAGTGCCGTGTGGTGCCGGTACTTTAAAAGAATAGCACCACCCCTTCTCTTCCTATGGGTGTCGTAAGAGGCGACTACAGGAGAACCGCCATAAGAAGACGGTTAGCAGCGTCTCCTCTCCACCATTGGCCAAGCTGCGATCGCCAACCTGCCTGCCAAGCATGGCGGTTATGGCAAAATCCTCCTTTTGGAGAGGCCTGTGTCCAGCAGTAGACTGTTATAGGCTGGTGATGTGACAGGAATATAAGATGTTTTAAAAATATCTAGAGCGGCTGCTATGGATGAGATGATTACATATATCGTACCCTTAGTGCAAAAACCGATTATCTGCATTTTTCTACTATTAAACTTTTATTACACCTATCGACTCGTCTCATTGAGCCGCATCTACAGGTAAAACCCATTATCTTCTACGACGCTTATTTCCTGAGATAGCTAGTGAAAAAACAGAATAACTGCAACGTATTTCCAAAATTCTTCATGAAAAAACGAATAAACTCATTTAAAACACTTAAGTTCGTAAGTTTATGCCGATAAAACCAAGTTTCGGACTTAAACTCATTTTGTATGTAGATATTAACAGTAAATATCATATGAAATCATTCGTCTAAAATTAGGTATCCTACGGTAACTGGTTTTGACTGTTTGTATTTTAGCAGAAATTTTAATTTTACTAGAAGTAATAAAAACTAACAAATCTTAGTTGCTTTTTGCAAAAAAATATGTAGCATGTTTGCTTTACATTTGAAGCAAGTAAAAAAAGATATCGAATTATAATATATTTTTACTGAATAATTTTTATTCGACGCATAAAAAAATACTTCAGCTAAAAACGATTATCTGTGCCTACTCTTTTCTTTCACAATAATTAATTAATAGCGACAATTGAAATTTTGCTTCAGCTAAAACCAACTATCCATGCATAGCCGTCTCTTTCGCACACAGATCGCGCGGCAGCGCGCAAGTTGCTCGGTTTCATTTCATTCATTAGGTATTTACCAAATCGCGCGCTGTGCGTTATTGAATTAAAATGAATATCACTAAGAAAAAGGACGATGAAAATAAACTCTTTAAACTTAAGTAAGGTAAGTCATCATCATCTCATCTCAGCCACAGGACGTCCAGTGCTAAACATAGGCCTCCCCCAGTGACTGCCAGATAGGCCGGTTGATAGCGGCCTGCATCCAGCGTCGTCCTGCAACCTTTTCCTGCTGAATTAAATACCTGCTAAAACCTTGTAGGTGGGCGTCCTACGCTGCGCTTGCCGGTACGTGGCCTCCATTCCAGAACCTTTCTGCCCCATCGGCCTTCAGTTCTACGTGCTATGTGCCCCGCCCATTGCCACTTTAGCTGGCTAATCCGTCGAGCTATGTCAGCGTTTTTAGTTCGTTCACCGAGGATCTCCTCATTTATGATTTGATCTCGCAAAGAAACACCGATCATAGCCCTTTCCATAGAACGCTGTGCAACTTTGAGCTTTCTCATAAGGCCCATAGTGAGGGGCCACGTTTCTGGTCCGTATGTCATCACTGGTAACACACTTGTTGTAGACTTTCGTCTTAGGCACTGAGGTATTTTGGACTAGAAGATGTTGTGTAGTTTTCCGAACGCTGCCCATCCGAGTTGGGTTCGTCGATTGACCTCCTTCTCGAAATTGGATCACTTGTCCCAGGTAAACATATTTGTCAACAATTTCGATGATAAAGTGCTCCCAACTGGTACTGGGTAGGGCGCAACATAGGCATTCGACATAATCTTGTTTTGTCCATGTTCATCCGAAGACCTTCCTATTGGGAAACTCTATTAAGGCCATCGAGTATTGTACCGAGGTCTTCCAGCGATTCTGCCATGACTACAATATCGTCAGCAAACCGAAGGTGAGTAATGTTTTTTTTTAACCTATATCATCCCACTGCTGGGCAAAGGTCTCCCCCAAACTCCTCCACCTATCTCTCTCCATGGCCAACGGTGAGTAATGTATTTGCCATTAATGTTGATGCTGAATTCTTCCCATTTCAGGAGTTTAAAAGCATCTTCCAATGCGGCGGTGAACAGTTTCGGAGAGATAACGTCTTCCTGCCTTATGCCTGGCTGCAGAGGAATAGCTTTCGTGTACTGCTCCTATACTCGGACCGTCATGGTGGCGTTTTTATATAAACATTTCAGCACATCGATGTACCGATAGTCAATATGGCACCGCTGGAGAGACTAGCACTGCCCACGTCTCATTAGAATTGAAGGCCTTCTCATAGTCCACAAAAGCCAAGCATAGTGGCAAGTTATACTCTTCGGTCCTCTGCATACTTGCCGCAACGTATGAATGTGGTCTATGGTATGATTAAAGTTTTTAATATTATTTTTTAATGATTGTTGTTTAGAGTTTGCGTAACTGAGTAATTTTATTATAAAGTTTAGGAGCCATGCCTACTACAGTCTTTCTATGAAGAGCCGTTTTTAATTGTTGTAGTAAGCATAGTTCGTTTCTTGTGGTGCCGGCACGTTAAAAGAATTGCACCACCCCTTCTCTTCCTATGGGTGTCGTAAGAGGCGACTACAGGAGGACCGCCATACGAAGACGGGCAGCAGCGTCTTCTCTCCACCATTGGCCAAACTGCGATCGCCAACCCGCCTGCCAAGCGTGGCGATTATGGCAAAATCCTCCTTTTGGAGAGGCCTGTGTCCAGCAGTGGACTGATATAGGCTGGTGATGTGAAGCATAGTTTGCGTCCATCGCGAAGGTTGCGTATCACTTTATCAGATAACTGAGGAAATAGGTTATGATTAGATTTGACAAATAGATCCACCTACATTATATATAAGGCCGGAAGTGTGAGAAGAATTGCTTAATGAAATATGATTTTAAGTTATAATTAATTACAGATACTGATAGTCAAGAAGGGACACGTCATAAAAAACAACTCAAACAACAAACGCGATCAGAATCCAGTGCTTCTAGTAAGAATTAATCTTTTCTTACAGTGTCTGTTTAATTCAAAATATATTTTTTGTGTGCTTTTCTATATTAATTCATCACTTTTTATTTTTCCAGAGAACAGTTTGGGTAAACAAGAGCAGAGCATAGAATCTGAAGATGAAACGATGTTTGGTGGTGATTTTTCCAATACTGGAAGGTCATAAATACCTCCCGATCTATCGCCCTGTTCTCAAGATTCTGAAGATTCAGATATGATACAGCTAGAAGAATTGTTAGATCCAGATTTATATAGCGAAAACAAGGAAAAAAGAAGAAATGCCAGGCGTAGCCTGACGATAATGGATCTCGTCAATCTGTGCAAAAAGGTGTCATACCTGGATAGTACGAATCTTTGGCTACCGAAGCCAGTCAACGTGATCATTTCTACAGCAACTATCTCTGAGGACTCATCATGTGTAAGCGAGTCAAGCGCAGATGAATAAACTGATATTTGAATAACATTTTTAAATAAAAAATAAAATGAAATTATTGTAGTATTTATTCTAAAAATGCCTATCGCTCTTATGTTAAGCACACTGTTACAGTTTTTCTAAGAATAAGAAGCAAATTAGAAAAAAAAATATGCAGATAGCTAAATAAAACTCATTTTAATTCAGCCAAAAACAACTAAATATTTTTGGTCTTATAGTTTACTGGTTAATTATTATAATTAAGTAGTCTGTTATTTGATAAAATGACTACTTGTAATGTAAAGAATATATGGAACTATTTATTTCAACCAGTAGATGGCTAGTTTATGAAATTTTATCTTTTCTGGTCATTCAGAAAAAACCAATTAAATGCGCTCCATTACAATAATTTTCACGTTTTTCATGAAAGGTATTAGGTTTTCTAGGATAAAAATCTTAAAAAACATTACCTAAAAAGTTTCTTTTTCTTATTTGAGTGCTTACGAAAAATAATAACTACGTCTTTTTATCCTTTTATGTTTTTATCCTTTTGTGTTAAACTTTCAAATCGTCATAACTCAAAATCATGTTTAGTGCAGATAATCGGTTTTTGCAATAAGGGTACGATATAGATTATGATAGTGATAATGATAATTTCATGCCCCAGAAGTCATCTATTAAAAAAAAACAGTAAACTACTAGGCTTAGGCTTTACTTTGTTTCATTTTGTTTAAAAACATCCAACCCTGTCCAATGTAATATGAAGGTATTTTTGAAATACCTTGTAATGAGTCGAGGATTTAAAAAATACCTAGGTATATTACACAGAGAATAACTAAGCAAACAAATTTTGGTATTCTTATTAACATAGATATGAAACAAAATAATTTAAAGAAGGCTTGCGTGCAGTACGTTATTAGTAGCAAGTTTTCATTTATCCACTAATTAGAAAATCGATGTCCCAAATGTGTACAATTTGTTTTGTAGTCGGAAATTTTTGCCTTACACTGACAGTAATACCTGTCATGTGTAGTTTGGTTAAAATCATAGATATAGAATGTACAAGATAGACAAAGGCTCATTGCAAATGATACAAAAAATGTGACACGTATGTGTGTGTGTAGTAGTGTTGTTCAAGCCACAATTTTTTTATCGATAAATTGCAACCGGCATTTAAATTTAAATTTCTTTTAACGAAACATCTGTCCTCAAAATGTTTACTGCAAACTGTTGACTGTTTTCGCGGAGACCAATCTGGCCTGTTTATAACTCTTATCCACTTTTTGCGTATTTCAGGTTTAGATGGTATTCTTTAAAAAATATTTTATATTATACTAAATATTTGACTAAACTATACAGAATTCTTTTAGTCGTTTATAAACAAGTTATATTTTAGATGCCCAAAAATAAAACCAAAATCTCAATGTAATCACAAAAAAAAACAGTATTGGAGTGTTTTTTTTGTAAACAAAAGTGATAAATATTTTTTTAGTAATTGCTACTAATCTTCTATACCCACAAATGGCTGTCGATATTTTATCGATACTTATGACGTAACCGCTAGTTCAATCCCTAGTGTGGACATACAATTTACTATTTTACCTAATATTTATTGTAATTATGTCTTTAAGGGGATTACGTATGCTAAATTAATTTTTTAGTCTGCACCAGCCAGCGGTGCAGACTAAACAATCTAGCGTAATCGCTGGATATAGAGTTAAAAAATCGTATATAATGTATTTGTATCCTAAAACATTTGATATTACTAATAACTATTCAAATCACAAATACCTATTTTAGTAAAAAAAAATGAAGGTTATACTCACATAATTTCTGAGATAGGAGCTAAAAATACTTAAAAATTAGTCTTTAGTGTTTATTTTTTATATAAGTTACTAATTGTTATTATATTACGAAACTTCTAATTCCTCTTTGTGAAAGATACATAAACAACATATATTTTTTCGAAGCTATTAGCATGTCAACTTTCATAGAAAATTACATCGGAAAATGACAATTTTTTCTTGTATTTTTTTTTCCAAGGTATGTATTACTCTTAACTACGAAATACACAAACACACACCAAACAAAGTTCATATTCTTCTGTAAAATCCAAGTTCTTTGTCGATTATAACTACGAATTAGACACAAATTTGTTTCAAAATATTTTCATCAAAAATGTATTTATTTACCTGTGAAATGTGTATTTATTTGGGTTATATGTTCTTGTCACATCACAATTTATAATTGAACAACACCCCATGTCTACAGAAATATTTAAATAAGTTTTTCGTTTGTAATTTTGTATATTTTAATAAAATTAATTTTGACGTTTGAAATTGAAATCATTTATAGTCAGTTAAATATTTTTTTTGTGTCACATAGGTACATTGACATCTGTCTTTTTCTATCTTGTAGGATGCCGCAAGGATATGATGTCTCTTTTACACGCTTTGTCAGTCTTTAAGAGCGTAGCGAATCCTAAGTCTATGGTTAAAATACAAATGCCTTTATCTGCATTTGACAGTAAGTAATCAATGTGCTACGGGCCGGGCGTAGTAAGAACTACGAATTCTACGAAGCTACGAACGATCGAAACGTCTACGAAGCTGCTACGAGGTTAAATAAAACATTACAAGTTTTGCTACGAAATGCGGACAAATACCGCATAAGATAAGAATCAGCCTTTGGCGCCTTCAATTAGAATTTTCACTTATTTCAAACCTTAGACAAGGTTCATCTACAAATTACCACAATTACCTATTTATCATTCCGTCTTCGCGACACATCCATGAATTAACACAGCATTCCAGAAACACTATTTTATACAGGCACAAAACCAATCATGCTTTTCATTGTTAATGGATTATACAAAGCTCACTCACACTGTGTGGATGGATAATAATTAGGATAGAGATAAGATAAATGAATAAATTTACCACAAGCTTAGTACAAATTGCACTGCAGCATGTCTAGTTTAATAAAATATACTGCAATGAATCTCAAAATATACTGCATCTCAGATAAAATCGCTCCTTGACTGATAAATTATAACGCTTCTCACGTAAATGTCGGGTTGTGTAAGCAACAGATTTTATTTGGGCCGAGTATTGTCTGTTTAAGCACACCCAGTATATAATTAAATTACTGGAAATCACTACATAAGAACTAAAAAGAACAGACAAACAAATGCAAATAACCTTCCACTCACAAGATCAATATACACTTTGAATATTATAACGAAAGTGCCTGTTTAGCAGGCTAAGGCCAGTATGCAAGCAGAAAGATAAGGATATCTCTTCATTCACCGATGTCTGTTTCACTCGTAAATATTGTATAGTACTCCTTTACGCGTTGTTGAAAGCGAGAGTTTTACTTTCCCGTTAGTTTGGTTTTAGTTTTGAAAGTTTAAAAACTGTTTGTTGGCTGTCAAAATCCGTTGTAAAATGATGCGCTCAATCGCTTTACTTACTTATAAGTCGCTCGGTCGCCCCGGCGCGGTTGTGTGTCGGTATGTAAACTGTATTGTACGCGTCGCGAGAGTGTCGTCCGCGGAGCGAGAGAAGCGTGTGACCGCTCACCCCGAGTGCTCGAATTACACTGAGAACTGAGAACTCTGCTTATCGACCTACGCGCATTCTCCGCCCCAATACGCCGCCGCGCCCGCCTACCGCGCACCGTTGCCAAAATGTAAGGGACCTTTAACAATTCATCTCTCATTATTCTCGACGACAACGACACGATCGATGGCCACGTGTTCTCGATTCACTCTCATCGGATGGACGATCGTAAGCAGGGTAGGCTCGCGATTGACGGCCGTCATTGACAAACACAAAAGACAAAACACGTTAGTTCGTTTAGCCTTAAAAGTGATTCACATCGTTATAATACTAGAAATAAAAATAAACTTGCCGTTCTGATCTTCAGAAAAAAAAGTACGTAATTTTTGTGGTAATGTATAAAAAAAATCAATTCAGTCAAAAAAAAGTTATCAAAAGTCATTAGGATGTTATTAAGAATTATAATAAACGTAATAAAGTCGGCAACTTAATTTTAACTACTCCAAAGAATTATAAAACCGCATTACGAAAAATCAAAATTTTAAAAATTTACAACACGCAAAGCGGCACCCAAAGATACATAAATAGTATATAATGTTGATCACCATGCAAGGGACAATAGCTTATGTCAGCACCAGCCCTTCAATTCTGTTCAGTTTTATAAAAAGCTCTTTTTGCGTTTTCTCCCATACAAAAAAAAAGAAAATCATTTTTTTTCTCACGCGAGTGCTACTCATACCCTTCATACTAATAAAAGTAAAACAAGGGAGGTATACTTAAGACATTTAGATTTTTTGTATGCTAATTTGTGACACTTAGTTTCTATGAGTATGGAGCTCGATTTACAGACCACTGTGAATCAACGTGGTCCTCTTGTAGTCCCAACGAGAATGTTTCATTCAAGAACGTAGACTTCTTGAATGAAACATTCTCTTGACGGATGTGCCTAACACTGATCAAATAAACTGGTACATAAACTGCACTAATTACTACTTCCATTCCGTGAAATAGTCCGTCTTCCTAACACTTCGGCCAACGAAACTTGACAGATGCCAATTCAAAATCAATTGATCTTGATATTTGTAAAATAAGGCAGTTCTGACGAACTAATTTTGATGCTAGACGCTAATTTGGCTCATAAAAAAACTTGATACACTATCGCCATATTGAATCTTAATGTTATCGCATTATGACTTACACTTTCCGGCGCAGAACCCGTCGATTGGCACACTACTTCCTTTTTCCCTTTTTAGGGTTCCTTACCCGAAGGGTAAAACGGGACCCTATTACTGAGGCTCCGCTGTCCGTCTGTCTGTCTGTCCGTCTGTCACCAGGTTGTATCTCATAAACCGCGGTAGCTAGACAGTTGAAATTTTCACAGATGATGTATTTATGTTGCCGCTATAACAACAAATACTAAAAACCAGAATACAATAAATATTTAAGGGGCTCCCATACAACAAACGTGATTTTTTTGCTCGTTTTTATAGATGATCGTGCGCGAGTCCGTCTCGCATTTGGCCGGTTTTTATGTTAAAGACAGATATAATAATGCTTACTTCAAAAGATTCTCTTTATACCCGAGCGGTTGTAGCTCAGTAGTAAGTCTATTCTGATATCTGTGGGCTGGAAGTTTAAATTCCATCACGTACCTCTGGAGTTTACGAAATATATGTAAGGACATTTAATCGTCGGTTGCGTGGAAACCCCAAGTGCGAGTTGGACTCGCCTACAACACCGAGGGGAGCACAAAGTAGGTACTTGTAGTATAAGACGATATTATTTCCCAGATTTATAATTCTAGGTCAACGGAACACACCCTATAAATTTTGTTTCCCGAGTCGAAATATACGATTTTTGCGGCATAAACGGCCGTATCTTTTTAGGGTTCCGTACCCAAAGGGTACAACGGGACCCTATTACTAAGGCTCCGCTGTCCGTCTGTCTGTCTGTCTGTTCTGTCTGTCTGTCCGTCTGTCCGTCTGTCCGTCTGTCCGTCTGTCCGTCTGTCCGTCTGTCCGTCTGTCCGTCTGTCCGTCTGTCCGTCTGTCCGTCTGTCCGTCTGTCCGTCTGTCCGTCTGTCCGTCTGTCCGTCTGTCCGTCTGTCCGTCTGTCCGTCTGTCCGTCTGTCCGTCTGTCCGTCTGTCCGTCTGTCCGTCTGTCCGTCTGTCCGTCTGTCCGTCTGTCCGTCTGTCCGTCTGTCCGTCTGTCCGTCTAGCCGTCTGTGACCAGGCTGTATCTCATGAACCGTGATAGTTAGAGAGTTGATTTTTTCACAGATGATGTATTTCTGTTGCCGCTACAACAACAAATACTAAAAAACAGAATACAATAAATATTTAAGGGGGATCCCAACAAAATTAACAAACGTGTTTTTTCCGTTTTTATAGATAATGGTACGGAACCCTTAGTGCGCGAGTCCGACTCGCACTTGGCCGGTTTTTTATGTTAACTTAGAAGTTAGATTTATAAAGCTTCAAGAGACTGTAGACCTATATTCGTTTTAATTTCAACTCGATATCTCCACGCGCTTCCGAATAGATTTGACAGACGGACGGACGGGCACACTGAAGGACGGACAACAAAGTGATCCTATAAGAGTTCTGTTTTTTCCTTTTGAGGTACGGAACCCTAAAAAGGATGGCCTTTTCTCCGTACCGACTCTAGGCTTAATAATAATAAAATACAAGTAACACCACAGAATAAAATAATACAAACGAGGTGCTGTGGTTTATGCGCTGCAACGTTACCCTCGAATGCCGTGGCTTTATAATTTTAGCTTAAGTAGGCATTACATTGTTGCTGTACATAGATTTTGGTCATAAATTCTTTAGTAATATGGTTGTTTTAATGATATTAAAGATAAACGGCCTTACTTATAAAAATCGACTAATCAACATCGTAGTAACTAATTAACTATTCACTGCTTATCTTCTTAATTAGTGCTTAACTATTTTTCACTCATAATTGCTATTTAGGCGTTAGTTAGTTATTTACGGATATTCAGTACAATTTTTATTTTACTCTGCCAACACCGGACTTTAGTCATTATAAAAGAACCAAAATACTGTCATTGAAGCAAAAAAACAAAAAAGTCCCTTGTCAATCAATCTTGAGACCAAAGAGCAATACTTGTATTTTTACACGAACGGAAAAGTGATGGTACAGAACCATGGTAAATAAAAAATACTTTATGTCATTTTGGAGTGTTTAACACATTACTGTATGCGGGACCCCCAAAATGACAGCTAGCTAGACAGAAAGCAGCTGTTGCTGCGACGCCATTTTGGTAATTAATAATTTAAACAAGGGTACGACGCTGTTTAACTTGACAGTTAGTTACGAACTCACTAAGACGTTGTTTAACTTTAATTACCGTTTATAAGTAAACATATTTTTACTAAGCTGCTTAGCAGTGTCTTAAATTTAATCAAAGTTAATAAGAAAGACCGTTAATATTTTGCTACTAATTAACTGACTTAAATTTAAGACAAAATTAGTTGCAGAATACCAAATGTATCAAACAATTAATTACACATTTGGTATTCTGCTACTAATATAAGAATTAAGTTGGTAGCAGAATACCAAATGCGCTAAAAAATTACAATGAGATCCAATTCATATTTAATTACTTAAGTCACATTTATTAACAGAGAATTAAACTAGCAGACTTGGAGCTCTGCAGGTATTTGTCCTTTATTAACGTGCAGTATTACGCCGGATTACACGAACCTCACAAAGTTTCAAATTGATCTACCACTAAAAAGGAGACTAAATTTTACTTCCATAATTTGATTACAGAGTTTGTAAGCAATGCATGCGTGCCATGATAAAGTGACGTGTCATTTTATCGAGTTTTGACGTAAATATATCGTTTTGTCTAAAGTAACATGGCAGTCGTGTTTTCCTGTCAAAATTCGTTATTTATCATAATAATCGACAATGCCAAACATGGCACCAGTATTATATCAATTTTTATCGACGTTGGACACTTCTTCGCAACATGTTTATCGTCGGCGGTTTGTGCTCACGATAACGGAGAAAAAAACAAACTATTATGGCAGTGGTTGTTTATAACGCAAGAATAAGTGGCTACGAGGAACGAGAGAGTGTGATCTGTTTGATGTTCCGAACACTGAATTCCAGTTCCTCTGGCACATTTCAAAGCCCATGGCGCTGTATATCGTCGACATGTTAAGGGTGGACTTGCAGCCTTAAAATGGCCAGGGTCAGCCTTCCTTCCTTCCACAGTACAGTAGCTTGGAGGTGCACCCATTAGCGCCTGATCTGCCCTTCACCTTTCGGCGTTTTTAACCCCCGACGCAAAAAGAGAGGGGTGTTATAAGTTTCACGTGTCTGTCTGTGTATCTGTCTGTGGTATCGTAGGTCCCTAATGGATGAATCGAATTGCGTTTTTTTTTTTTGAGTAATTTTATCCCGACTGTTCTTAACCATGTTTCATGAAATTCGGTCCAGCCGTTTGAAGATCATCAGCTCTTTTCTAGTTGATGAGGATCTGACTAACTTCCTTATGTCCAATCGATTCGAAATTTGTTATCGTGTTACTTCAATAGTATTAAAAGTTTATTTTAAGGTGAACTTGACCTGATCAGACTTTTGAACATCATGGGGGTGTTTTAAAATTTTAATTTTCATTTATGTATCATTACTTCGTTGTTTTCTGGAAGAATGTAATGCCATTACCATAGAAATAATGGTGGTATGTACAACTCATACATAAAATTTTCCGCTGTTGTTTTTGTAATTAAATAATATTGCATATTTCCGTTATCTCAAATTTATTTTTAAAACCCTTATTACTTTATTCTATTACTTGTAGTCCACTAGACTACAATGCTTGGCTGAAACATTTAGTTCGAGATGTGTTCTCTAGTACGCTAGTACGCAATGTAAATGCAATGTCAATGCGCAAAACTCGCAAATAACGTTTAAAGTCGATACAAGTGTCAATGTCATCTCATTTGATGTAGCTTTTTTTTTCTTTGTGTGACGTAGCCATCAGATAAGAAAGGATTTTCCGAAATTTTTCCTAAAGGGGTGAAAAAGGGGGGAAAGTTTGTTTGAGATTGGTTATTAGCTCCGCGCACACGCATCTCTCTTGCGATGATCGTCCTCGGGCGATCCTCACTCTTTGCCCCAGGGCTTATTAACATCCATGCAGGTCATCACCAGCCTATATCAGTCCACTGCTGGACACAGGCCTCTCCAAAAGGAGGATTATGCCGAAATCACCACGCTTGGCAGGCGGGTTGGTGATCGCAGTGGGCCAATGGTGGAGAGGAGACGCTACTGCCCGTCTTCTTATGGCGGTTCTCCTGTAGTCGCCTCTTACGACACCCATAGGAAGAGAAGGGTTGGTGCAATTCTTTTAACGTGCCGGCACCACACAGCATCCATGCAGATATGCTTACAGACATTTTCCGCAACATGTATCCGGGTGCTAACGAGTAACGACCAATTAAAATGCGCCTTTCAAACTCTCTAATCTAACCAACTACATTTGGAAAATGCAGCATTGTAGTCTGATTGTTCCGTTCATATGCAGTTAGCATACATTTTATTTGAATATTTAAAGGGTATTTACTTACTTTGTATGTTTGGAAATCACTGTCCAAAAGCACACATAATAATAGGCAAAACTTTCCTAATGTATCATATGTGATACATAGAACAATCTTCCTCTCAGGTAATGCGAGTGAGTTTCTAAGTTAAAATATTGTGTTTTTCATGCACTATTACTTAGACTTATTAAAGTAAACATTATTTTACTTGCTTTTAATTAATGTTACTAAGATATTATCAAAAGAACGGGATTTGTATCATAGATAAAGCAAAACCAGCTATTAACAAAGCCTTGCAATTACTTATGTAATTTATTATGTAAGTACTCAATCAAACTATGTTTAATGTTTTATTACTAGTACTTACGTAGTATAATACTTACTCTATGCTAGTACTAAACAAATTCAACACAAAGTTATTGCATCAACACCTTCAACCACTTCAGGACATATAAACTACTTACATTACCTTGTCTTTATATTTTTTATTGTTGTTTATTGTCCATCAACACCAAAATATGTTCATCCAAAAATGTCAAATATCCAGTCGCAATCTCCGCTCGACATATAAAAATAAACTTGTAAGGCCAATAACAACACTAACACTTGTTTTCCATACACAATAAAGAACTTACTTACTTACTCAATATAATGCTTATCATTACATCTTACTAATTAAGAACCGCTTAAACTCAGAGCAATATGACCTTTGTTTTGCACGTTTTGACCTTTGCTTAGCAGAAAAATAAAGTTGGGTTCTGACCGGCTTTACGGGACGTAATGTAACATTACTACGGCGTAACGAAATCGGCTATATACATACTAAAATCCATATCAATCCGAAAATCCTCGCTTGTGTTACTTACCGTACTGACTGCACATATACTTGCTTTGTTACATGTTAAGGTCACGGAGTTTAATAAAATATGTAATAAAGCGAGCATTCGTACAGTCAGATCCGGGTAACAAATGTCTAAATGGTATGGTCGCTATGAGTGTTGAATTAGGCTTCGTGACACCGGTGTTAACCACCATAATTTGTTAAATTATTTTCTAGAAGCTATGTACAAACCATTGAAACGTCATTGCTAAGTTATATATTTTTAACATTGTTACTAGCTTCACTTCTAGCAAACAGCTAAATATATGTAGGAAATCAAATCATGTCAATCAAATCATGTCAATCAAATCTGTTCGTCTGTCCGTCTGTCCGTCTGTCCGTCTGTCCGTCTGTCCGTCTGTCCGTCTGTCCGTCTGTCCGTCTGTCCGTCTGTCCGTCTGTCCGTCTGTCCGTCTGTCCGTCTGTCCGTCTGTCCGTCTGTCCGTCTGTCCGTCTGTCCGTCTGTCCGTCTGTCCGTCTGTCCGTCTGTCCGTCTGTCCGTCTGTCCGTCTGTCCGTCTGTCCGTCTGTCCGTCTGTCCGTCTGTCCGTCTGTCCGTCTGTCCGTCTGTCCGTCTGTCCGTCTGTCCGTCTGTCCGTCTGTCCGTCTGTCCGTCTGTCCGTCTGTCCGTCTGTCCGTCTGTCCGTCTGTCCGTCTGTCCGTCTGTCCGTCTGTCCGTCTGTCCGTCTGTCCGTCTGTCCGTCTGTCCGTCTGTCCGTCTGTCCGTCTGTCCGTCTGTCCGTCTGTCCGTCTGTCCGTCTGTCCGTCTGTCCGTCTGTCCGTCTGTCCGTCTGTCCGTCTGTCCGTCTGTCCGTCTGTCCGTCTGTCCGTCTGTCCGTCTGTCCGTCTGTCCGTCTGTCCGTCTGTCCGTCTGTCCGTCTGTCCGTCTGTCCGTCTGTCCGTCTGTCCGTCTGTCCGTCTGTCCGTCTGTCCGTCTGTCCGTCTGTCCGTTGCCGCTATAACTAAATTTATAGATGATGGTACGGCCCTTCGTGCGCGAGTCCGACTCGCACTTGGCCGGTTTTTTAAACTACTTTCTCGGATTCAATTACATAACGATATTAAAATTTTTATATTAAATTTAATATAATATATTATTATAAATATATTATTAAAAAATTGTATATCGTAGAATATCGTGATATTAAACATTGAATATCGTTTAATTTTTTAGTTTATATATATTTTAGCCAACGTTGTAATAAATGAAATGAACTGTGCCTAGATGGCTCATTGCTATCTCAAATTTGTTAACAATCTTGATATAAATATAAACATATACTAAAATTGCATTGACAGATTTTTATTTAATAAATCCTGCTTAACCCTGCCAGTACTATTCAAGGAACTGTTTATTTGTATCATGCTTTTACCTAGATGTAAAAACTAGATAGGCTGACCTACAATCTAGATCAGGGGTCACGTTTCAACCCTCCACACGTTCCCGTGGGTAATCTTAGTAGTCGATCGCAGAAACAGGTTAACATCACCTTGGTTTACATACATTTGAAGGTTAACTTTGACTTTCCAATGCAAAGTATGTGGTATGACACCTGCATTGTAGAAGTTTTTTGACGATGAGTTACGCGTAGGTAACTAGTCTAACTAAATATAGGGTAACGAGTACTATTGTTGGCCCGTCACCAATGATTGGCCTTTTGAGTTTTAAAGAAAAATATTAGCAATTACAGAAAAAAAGTTAAGGAAATAAAGGTACAACCTACATTTCCTAATGGGAAACAACATGTAGTAGCTTTTAGTATCAACACTAAGAAAAAAAAACAGGCAAGCGCGAGTCGGACTCGCGCACGACAGATTCCGTACTATTATCAATAAACCGGCAAAAAAAGCACGTCTGTTGTAAGGGAGCCCCCTTAAATATTTATTTTATTCTCTTTTTTAGTATTTGTTGTTATAGCGGCAACAGAAATACATCATCTGTGAAAATTTCAACTCTCTACTAACTATCACGGTTCATGAGATACAGCCTGGTGACAGACAGACATACGGACAGCGGAGCCTTAGTAATAGGGTCCCTTTGGGTACGCCACCCTAAAAATCATCTTGTTTGTGTATTGTGATCGCGTCAAGATGCTGTGGATTCTTAGCAAAATCTGTTAGGACTGGGTAAGTTTATTGCTTTGATTGAAGATAAATAACACTTGAAAAAAAAATCATCGACCTCAGGTGGGACTCGAACCCACGTCCCATCGCATGCCGGGCGAGTGCAATACCAACTAAGTAATTTCATCTTGTCACGTGACGTCCTCGGTAGCTTAGTTGGTAAAGCAGTCGCCCGGCATGCGATGGGACGTGGGTTTGAGTCCCATCTGAGGTCGATGATTTTTTTTTCAAGTGTTATTTATCTTCAATTAAAACCTTGCATGGAATTGCTAAAAACAAAAATTTACAATTTATTGTTTCTTATTTATATGATTCGGTATAGTAAATAAGGTGTTTCTATTATTTAGTTAAATTAATTAACTAGGTATATTACAAATTTTGTTAATGGATGTTGCCAGAACAGTATCTTTAAAGCAACGTAGATTCCTCATGAAACTAAATAGGTAACTATAACATTTAGAAAATTGATAAACCGGGCCACTTTCTGTATATACAGGGTGTAAAAAAAGGCTTAACAAAGCCTTAAACCACGAATTCTATACATAAAACCAAGTATCTAGAATGCAAAAAAAAAATTGCTGGGAAATGATTTTTATTTTTGGGTATCAAAAAAAAAACTTATTTCTAACCCGCAATGTATAGCGTGCACGCCACAGACTATGCCTGTGTGTGTAAGCGGATCATGTTTCTTTGTAAAAAAGTTTAGTATTATCAAACAGAAGTCAATTTTGTAAAAATTTTTGAAAAAAAAATTTAAGTTTGACTGTCAATAACTCCGTAACCCGTCATTATCGTAATAATACGTAGAATGTAGTATTCGGGTTCGTTAGTTTTTCACACCCGATATGTTGCGTAATATTACCACAGTTCATTGAACCGGTTAAAACTAATAAATTATATTACGGTTTACTCAATGAAAACTATCATTAAACCAGTTATGGATTTCCTAGTATATTTCTGCACAGTTTGTGTAATTTGCGGAATACATATAACTTATTTTATTAATTGGTAATATTGTTACAATAAAATATTAATAGTACAAAAAATTTGAAAGTTTGTTAATATTAATGTATGGATGTTTGTTACTCGTTCACCTAAAAACTAGTGAACGGATTTGGTTGAAATTTGCATATTTTTCTAATGTTATATAACGTAGAGGATACTTTTTATCCCGGTTAATGTTCCTGTGGTATATATTGAATAAATTAAAAACCACGCAAGCGAAGTCAGGGGCAACAGCTAGTAAATATATTTCGTTCTAAAGTTATTGTATTTATTGCTCGGTGCTGGTGAGCGCAGTATCATCCAGTGGTCTAAAATAGGTTGTACTTAAGGCTGTTGCTGCTGGCCAGCGTTCAGGTGAGCAAAGCGGAGGAGCGGAGAGGAGGAGCGGAGCGGAGGAGGCGTGCTTAGAAGTGTTTTTTATTAAAATAACTACCTAAAAGGACAAAGTGGACTTGTTTGTCATTTGCATGAAAGCCTCCCCTGTAGCTCCCCTCATCCCCGCTCCGCTTTGGAATAGTGTTTTCACACGTCCACGTTGTGTGTCCAACAGTGTACTATCGATACATATCTTAAAAGTATCGATAGACTAAAGTATTGATTGCTTAACAACATCACTAGTATATCAATCCTGAGAACTGGGCGGTAACCACGAACTCTTAAAACAATCTCAAAACTGTCAAACATTATCATTTCTGTCAAATTTGACAGATTTGACAACTTTGAGATTGTTTTAGGAGTTCATGGTTATGGCCCTGATAAACAAACTTATCGATAGATACTATCTATCTATAGTTTTTTTTATACCGACACTACTATACTATACATAGGTATTAATTCAGCTTAATAAATATGCCGATTTTGTGTAGCCGTCGGTTGATTATAAATTCCACTTTGGTTTAAACTCTAGTGAACCAAGTGATATCGTCTGTTACCACATAATAGGCAGCTTCCCAAACCCAAGTATGTAATCCACGCGGAGAACTTACTTGCAATAAAGTTGTCACCCCTAAAATTTGGCAACCAGGACAAGACGCGTGTAAACCCCGGATTTAGGAGTTTAGAACCCGGACGTAGGGTAGGTTAATGCATAGATTATTAATTTTGAATCTTTTATCTAGGAGTTGTTTGAGCATCCATTCCATCGAACGGAAGACTTGAGTTTTTTAGCCCGGACTACAATATTAAGCCCCGCCCGGACGCTTCTCGGACGCCCTCTATACAGGACAAATTCGAATAGGTACCCGCACCGATGGCAGCCCTACTGGCAATGCAATTTGCTCGCGCCCATGACCAAAGGAGCAAGTAACTTGTGAATTAAGCTAGTACAAACTACTCAGGTAAGCCAGCGCCTTGACTACTAAGTATGGAGTGAAAGTAGCTTTACCGTGTATGGAATGAGAAATCATTCCTCTCGCCCAAATATTTAAACAGTTAAATAGTTACTGCAATAAAGGGAACTTGTTCTGTTTATAGATGTTCTCCATGAGCTTGAGAGTCACCAAGTCCCATTGTATAAGTTATGCTACTGCAGTAATGTCCACACGATACCTCTGCTTTAAGTTTGTAGAGATACAACTTTAAATTGCAGTGTAGCTATTTCTATTTTAAGCTTTCAGTTCAAGGATAGAAGGTCTTTACAATGCACAGGATACTAACATGTTGAATCGATCAGACCAGTGGATGTTTCCGACATCCTTTTATCAATTAAATAAAACCGGATTATCTTCAAAATCTTGAACAGACTTTAGAAACTAAGATCGTCGATTCCTACGAAAACTACCCTAACACCCTGTAGGCCTTTTTTAGGTTTTGGTACCCAAAGAGTAAAGCGGAACCCTATTACTAAGACTACGCTGTCCGTTTGTCTGTCTGTATGTCTGTCCGACTGTCACCAGGCTATATCTCGCGAACCGTGATATTTAGACAGTTCAAATTTTCACAGATGATTTATTTCTGTTGCTGCTATAACAAAAATTACTAAAAGACAGAATAAAATAAATATTTAAGGGGGCTCTCATACAACAAACGTGTTTTTTTTGCCATTTTTATAGATAATGGTACGGAACCCTTGGTGCGTACTTATATTCGGCGGTACTTGCGCCACGTAGCGTTGTTGATTAATTTACTACCAACAATACTACGAAAATGTTTCTTTCGTTTTGACTTAATACCCAATAAATTAAAAAAAACATTTACTTGTATCAATTCTTTGACAAAAAAATTAACCATTAAACTAGCCGCTTAAAAAAAACAAGGAATTTATATTGTAAATTTTTGTTTTTAGCAATTCCATGCAAGGTTTAATTGAAGATAAATAACACTTGAAAAAAAATCATCGACCTCAGGTGGGACTCGAACCCACGTGCGATGGGGCGTGGGTTCGAGTCCCACCTGAGGTCGATGTTTTTTTTTTTCAAGTGTTATTTATCTTCAAGGAATTTATAATTGTTCACAATAAGTTATCAAAGGTTTGACACAAATTTATGGTAATTTTAATGTATTGGGTTGGGCAATACACTGCTATATGTTAATACACAATAGACAAAACGAATATTATATTCTGTGGTAAATACATACGTCCGAACAAACTACGGAACACTTTCGTAGTATAACTTAATGCCCGCTCGCGGATATACTACAACCGCGAGGAAATCTAAAATCTATTACAATATTATTTTTAAAACAATAGAGTTTGGAATCATTAATGATTATAGAGTACCATAACACTATGACCCATAGATATAGCGAATGCTAAGTCTATGCTATGACCAGAACATGCAGAGACATCTACTGGGGAACAAAACACTTAGCGTGTCATTACCTCAAATGCTTTCTGTGTTACGCTTTGTAAAGCACAAAATGGTGAATTTGGAATCGTGATTATACAATACTTTTAGAGGTGTCGCCATTTTAAAAAGAATTTAAGATAATTTATTTTCTCAGTACTGCGACAAAACTTACAAGATACTGTCGTCAAAAAGGTGTTTTATCAGTTTTATTTTGTCTAGTAAAATCATGATTAAACCATTGGCAATCAGCGCCCTCTTGCAGGGATTTATGTTAACCGTTTGTTGTGCTTAGCTGAACCACAACTGCAGTCTGCTTTTCTGTTTAATTTTAGTTACTTGTTGTACCACTAGATGGCAGTAGCCTACCTTAAATGTTGCGGAAACAAAGAAAAATATTTTGTTGAAATTAAAGTTTTCTCTTTTGCTTACAATATAAGTTTTACGAATTAACCACCAGGCCTTATAGTAAGTTCTTTATTAGAAGTTTAAGTTTTTTTAAAATTAAGTTTAATATTTGCTGTTTAGTTAGATGATTTTACTAATCGGACGTTTATTTAATGCTACCTATACTCGTAATTAAAATGCTGTCAATACTATTTAAAATAACAATAAGTTTTTTTATTTATTTCTGCAGCCAATAAAGTAATACCATCAAAATATAACTGATGATTACCTTACCGAACTTGATACCTAGTACTTACTTGCTGCAGATTGTAACAAATAAGGAAACTTTGATAAACAAATACATTGTTTCTTTGTTTGGTATGTTTTAAATCTGCATTTTTGTTGCTATTTAGGTATCATTAGTCATCAATTCATCATCATTATGCTTAGAAAGTCGCGTGGTGTTTTATGAATGACATTCACTGGTGATAATAATCATCACGGTCAGTTAATGGCGAGCATTGGTTTTATTCGAGATAGGCAATAGATACCTATAATGTGTTTTATAGGTAAATACCTATAATGTGTTTTATAGGTAGGTTTGTTGATAAAAATCAGTGTTTTTCATCAATACTCCGCATTGGTAATTATCTACTGCCTACCTCATTTCAATTATCAGGTAGGCACTGCCTCATTGCCTATATGCACCGCACTTCCTTGTCGTTGCTAGCTTTGTGATTATTTATATCAAAGCATGAACATGTAAAAAATTAAAGATTATTAAGCTCCTAAAATTACAAAGATAAAAACAATTACCGAATCTAATAATCATGGATTGACAGATTTAGGCTTTTTAAAGCGTTTTGCCAGTAAAGTTTTGCCACTAAGACATAGGATTATTACTCGACCCAATCAAAAATATTATCCGATGGAAGTCGACTACTTAGTCAAGATAGCCACAGGATACCAATGGGTACAGAACCGCTCGTGCAGAAAATGGCCAAGTGTGAGTCAGCGTTAATAGGTAGGTACTAAGATAATCAATTTATGACGACCTCCGTAGCCGCGAGGCGAGCAAGCCGGACTATACAGGGTAACATTGCAAAGTAGTGCCAATTTTTCAGGGACCACTCAGAATCAGTGACTAAATCGATCTACGATTTAAACGATCTATAAAACAAACTCATTTTTATTATTATCCGCTGTTCAAATATGGTACGCGTGGATAATCATATAAAAAAATACGCACGCACTATCTCTGTGCAACCTAGAACTGCAAACTTCAATACAATAATAGTCACAATGTCGCGCAAAAACAAAGCTTAGCCTTTTCGATGTATCAGAGGTTCAAATTGCCAACAAATACCTTAGGCAGTGCACCTTTAGATCTTATTTTTAAAATATGGCTGTACCTTGCAATGTAACCCTGTATATGGCGCCGCCATCTCTGATGTTCCGGGTTCGATTCCCGGTCGGGTCAATGTAGAAAACAAACTTTTCTATATTGTCTCGGGTCTAGGTGTTGTGGTACTGTCGTTGTTTCTGATTTCCTATTACTTTTTTATAACACAAGTGCTTTAGCTACTTACCTTAGGATCAGAGCAATGTATGTGATGTTGTCAAATATATTTAAGACACAATGATAGGATTAGTATTCGTTAACTAAGAGTTAACGAATACTTATTATTGAAACAAGAATATCTGAGTGACCGAAACTAGGCTAAAGAGCCGAAAAAGTTTCCTAAGTAACCCTTGCCATAACCACCCAGCCTACAGAACAGACCCTTGTATGGTCTAGTTCTCCAAAATAACTGCCAATTTTATATCGTCGTCTGACCACCTACCATTTAGGCATCAACTCCTTTGACCAACATGGCACTAAACCGTCTTAGTACAGAGGCTGCTGTTGAGCCAAAATTTGTAAGACAATAAAGTATCGATAGCCGGAAAAGGACAGGAATAACGAGTGCATCCCAATTATTCCACCTCGCCGAAAACAAAGACAAGTTCTAAGAGATAACCAGTCTTCAGTGATTGGAAAGCACTATAAAGATAAGAAGAGTACCAAGCGTAAGAGTTGAATTGACTGTGGCGTGGACTTACAAACTATGGATCACCTAATTAAATGATCTGCCCGCTGTGTCCTTACACCTGCACGGGATGACAATGCGACACAAAATGACGTGGTAGTTGCCAAGCTTTGGTCAAAGTCCACTAGATAATTATCCACTAGATAGAGAATTTTCTGTTATATTGCGGCTAATTTATTGTTATGGTCGACTAGGACAAACTAGTTGGAATAGAATAATTTAAGACCTACAGAACCCCTCAGTTGGTACAATGTTACCCTTATAATTTCAATATTTCACTCTGAGACTTAGAATGTAATCAATCGCGCCGATAAAGTGGATATTTAAAATGTAGGAACGTTTTTTTCTTGTCTATCTCGTGGTGGCGTTGTGTTAAATCAGGTCTTCATCTTTTTTTTTTTATTGTGACGGGTAGACTGAACTTTAAATTGCACGAACAACATATTACGCACTTTGACAGTTTTAAAATTCTCTTTTGAAATACGATAGGTCCTTTGGTCTTCAATAATTATCTCAAAATCAGACAACTGTATTTTCAGATGAAATTATTGACTGCCCCAATTCATAGTACATTATTATCCAAGTAAGGTACATAATTATTTACTCACAATAATAATATTACGCTTCTCTTGGAAAGTTAACCCAAATTTTATTTTTATTAGAGTTGAGGGGTACAACTGAACCGAAGGAACAGACTGTATAGATACGCTACGAACAGCGCCCAAACGGACGTTTGAAAGAAGAAAAACTGTGGAGTGGATTATCATTAAACATTTTATTGTACAAGATAAAAAATATTTTTAAAATAAGACCATATGCAATTAAAAACATTATAACGTTCCAATTCTAAACTTTCCTCGTAATTTTTTTACAAACTGAATTGAAACAAAGTGCCTACCTACGTATTTTATTAAAAAAATCAATTTTTTAGAAGTATTTTCATGTTTTTAAGTTGACAACATTAACAAAAAGGTAGATTTATGAAATATTTCTAAATTTTTTTTATCGATTATTGTAAAACAACTTCAACTGGACGTAATTCACAAAGCATTTTGGTATCTACGGTCTACCAGTCAACCGTCAACTAAAAATCAGTTACTTTTGCAAAATACAATTTACTTAAAAAACAGTGACATCTTTATAAATTATCAAACAAAAGTAACAATATTTACAAGTGACTTTTAGATAAATAAACATTCATAAAAACAAATTAATAAACTTACTATAGTACCTACAAAAATGAAACGGTGTGTTTTATATACAATCTGTCAAAAATGTTTCGGGAATTGATGATTTGTTTATGGTTTCAAATACAAAATTATATTTTTTTTGTTGTTGTTAGATTGGCACAACTGTTTTCCATTTTGGCGCGGAGTTTGAGTTACATCTGATAATTAGATTATATACAGTATTGTTTTTAGTTATACCATATCTAGTGTGTATTGCGAATGTCATAATGGAAAAAACATCGATCAAAGAGTTTGTCTTAAATTTTGCATCGCCAATGTGATTTCGTGTTCGGAGTCTCTGAAAATGTTACAGAAGGCTTACGGTGAATCGACTTTATCAAAAACACGTGTTTATGAGTGGTACAAAGCGTTCAAAAGCGGTCGAGATGTGATGGAAGATTTGCCTCGCTCTGGTAGGCCATCAACGTCTGCTACTGAAGATAACATCGCAAAAGTGAAGGCAATAGTGACTGAAAATCCTCATTCAAGTTTGAGAGAGCTAGCCTACGAACTTTCTGTATCACCCGAGTCAATTTGTACCATTTTAAATAATTAATTGGGTATGAAACATGTTGCCGCTCGGCTAGTCCCAAAAGACCTGAATTTTCTCCAAAAACTCAATTGCAAAAGAGTCGCTGAGGACATGCTAGAACGAGTCAATTCCTACCCAACATTCATGAAAGGCATTGTTACTGGTGACGAGACGTGGATTTACGAGTTTGACATGCAAACTAGTCAACAAGCTTCGGAGTAGCGCCTTCCAACTAAACCGAAACCGAAGAAACCGCGCCAAACTCGATCGAAAGTCAAAGTCATGTTGACTGTTTTCTTTGACTGACGCGGTGTTGTGCATTCAGAATTCTTGCCAGAAGGTCAAACGATAAAAAAGAGTATCATTTAAGCGTTATGCGGCGTTTAAGAGAGCAAATTAGACGAAAAAGGCCAGATTTGAGGAATAAAAATTCTTGAATTTTGCACCACGATAAGCCTTCCCACAAGGCCATCATTGCGAACGAATTTTTAACCAAAAACTCAACAAATACCATCGAGCAGCCACCTTATTCACCAGATATGGCTCTAGCCGACTTTTTTCTTTTTCCTAAACTTAATTTACCACTTCGTGGCACCCGGTTTCATTCGGTAGAAGACATAAAGGAAAATTCGCGGCGAGAACTGAACTCGATTCCGGAAAAAGCGTTTAAAAAATGTTTTGATGATTGGATTATTCGTTGACGTAAGTGTATCGCGTCTGAAGGAGCATACTTTGAAGGTGATAAAATAAATTTGGATGAATAACTAACATTTTGTGTATTTTTAATCTTTCTTTTTCCGGTACTTTCTTGACAGAGTAGTAAATCAGTACCTAAATTCCAAAAATAAAAAAGATGAGAGCTGGGATGCGAAATCACGACTCACGGATGTGGGGTGATTCTGTAACCACTGAGCACCACCGCTCTTCTATCTATTTATTTGTCGAGTGTCGATAATAAACTCATTGTTACCAAAAATAATCTAGACACAACTTGAACCGTCTCCACTCATCCCCTGTTCCAAATACTAAAATATAAATGATAGAAGATGCGCCAAACATCTATATTGAAAAATTCCTTCTTGTCCGATCATTGGAAAAGTTCTATATAAGCTTCGATCTCCCGTTTAAAACAAGACTTTGCTTTTCTTGTACAATTCCTCTTTTAGAATACTTAATGCAGAATACCCCTTTTCATCTGTTCGCGAAGTTTTTGGGCCTTCTGAGTCGGCCAGTGGAAATGATTCCCTGTTGGGAATCCGACGAAACTTGCGAACATCACTTTTAAGAGAAAGCGGACTCGGGCTACTTTTTATACTATATTTGTTTTTAAAACAACACCATACAAGTAACACTGAATAGAAATTTTTGCTATCCATCAAGTTTTCAAATTCAGTTTCATGAGTTGATGATTTTTGACTTGGAAATTTAAAATTGTTAATTCTATAAGTTTCCGATGTTAAACTTAAAACAATACTTGTGGATGCTTAGATCTATTTAACTAAATTAGTTATTAAAATCTATAATCCCATCGGATTAGTTTCACACTCTGTCAATAAAACTTATAAAAAATATTTCAAGGTATTCCAATCCAGAATAATCAATCAAATCAATGAATCAAATTATTTATTTGCAAAAAAAAGTTAGTTAACATGGTTTTACAAAAAGAAAAATACATGCATTAAGTAATAACCCCCTATGAGAACATTCTCACGAGACATTCGATCGTAGTTTGGTTAGAAAGACCAATCAAATAAGATAACAAGTTAGGTATTTAAAACGAAACTTACAGATATTTCGTGACTTAGCGACGAAAGTTCACACAAAGTTCACTACACAATATAAACATTTCATTTAAAAACTCAGAGCTAAAAGTTAAAACCAGTGAAGTTGGTGCATGTACCCTCCGTATTAGTATTTAACTGTGCTACGGTATTCGGTAAACGAATTATTTCTTGATGTTAAGTTCTCTTGTTTTAAAATAGTCCATTCTTCTTATTTCGCAAACGAATTCGATTATAGCTGAAATGTATTTAAACTTCCGCAAGATACTCGTCGTTTACGTCAAAAATAATCAAAGACCTGCTTATAACTAGAAAATCCTTATGTTGCAGTTCGTCAAAGCAAACATCTTGATATAAATTGTAATAAAAAAACAGATCCCCTGATTACTCTGCGATAATCACCTAGCTAGTGTAACCTAATCGCCATTCTCAAATTAAGTTTAATCGCTCTGAGAGGAGGTCAGTTAAAAAAGAGGCCCGTAATCAGGTCCGCCTCACGCGTTACGCACTTATATAATGAAAGGGGCCCAAAGGGGGGAAGGGCCCGTCATCTGCGTACCCCTGTCCAGCGCCCGGATCGATACCCTACGTGTGGACTTTATGTAAAAAGGTTCGTACAGGACTGCGACCATAAGTGTCGAGGGAGGAGGTACGAATATCTTCAATTTTGGAGAGAAAATTTTCCAACGTGGAGGCGAGCGCCCGCGGCGGTAGGGCTAGGCTGGCCGGCCCAAAAATGCGCACCCTTAATTGAATTTACAGATTTGCTTTTCGTACGCGAGTGTTTGCGATGTCGCAACGCTTCGATAATGACTGGAATTGTATGACGTCACGGTGTTAGTAGCTACTCAATTTACTGTCTTATTAACAAGAACATTGTTGGTGCTCATAATATTCGCATTAGTAATTATTTGAAAACGTTTAGCTTTATCTTACATGTCCGTTGCATTTTTAATTTTCTGCCTATTTTACTACCTTTGATACTTGTGATAAATAGAACTACAAACTTCGAGTCGAGATCAGTAAAAAAAATTAAGGAAAATGCAATTTCTTCAATTTATTTATTTTATTTTATTTTATTTTATTTCATCAATCATTCAATCATAGATGCAAAAGGACCATCCGCAAAAAAAACTTTTCGCCAAACTGGTAATAATAAAGGAATGTGACCTCAATAGATGCGACATTAAAAGTTATGTCAAAACGTAATAGTTCTCGAACGGCGTCTTTATGCCATTGTAATAGAGTCTCGAATGTCTCGAGACGTAGAAATTGATAGCCATTACGAAACTTTTGATTTATCTTAGTTAATGAGATTTAAATTAATGCTATTCGAAGTATATTTTTGAACTTTTTGTTTGTCTTAATTGTAATGTCTATCAGCAGATTATAAATAAAACAGCAATACGGGTTGTACAAAAAAACACACATTTAAAGCTATTGTATAGATAGAGTTTCTCATTTTTTTACGACGATAATGTTTGTTTTAAACTAAAAGAAAATGATTCCGTGGTTTTAATGAGTGTAATTTTTGTACACCCTATATAAAATAAGATGAAAGCAGTAAACGTATTGACTGCAAAATATTAGGTAGAAAATTCAAACACAACTGGCACTTAAAAAAAATTGAAAGGTACGTTCGAAACATAAATGGTTCGAAAGAAAAAGAAAAATAACAAATTATATTCCCTTCTCAATTCAAACGTTTAAAAGGGTCAGTCGTTAATGTCAAATCATCCTGTTGAGTAACTCCCAAAGTCAGGTGTGTATCAGATAGTTCGCAGGGGAAAGTTTTCCCGGGAAAAGGTTGTAGTTATGCCCTACCCTCTTATTAGCGGGTCCCGGGTCAGTAATACTCATTTGTCGTGACGTCATTTCATTCAATTCTTTTCCCTGATACAGATCGAGGTAACGTAATCTCGGCGTGAGCTTTTTGGATGTTTTGAAGCCTTTTCCATATTTGGTCACGATTATAATTACTGGATTTAAGCTCCGTTTAGTTGGGCCCACTAGCAAACTATTTATCTTGGTAAATTTAGATAAGCATAAATAAATATAAACTGACATTCCTTACTTAAGTGGGTATTATTACCAAAAGGAAATATTATCCCCTAGGAACCCAACATGACTTTTTTTTCTAAGATAACAAAGGAAGTCCATTTGTTCAGGTCTATGGGGACATTGTTGACTTTTATTAAAATAACTACTCACACATAGAGAAAATTCCACTGCATAGAGAGGTTTGATGAGATTTTCCACTTTTAAAATACATCTGAAGTTATGTTTAAATGCAATGATTTCGTTTTTTTTAATACAAACTAATTTCTAGTTTTTTTGCCTACAACTCGATAGTTATCGGGATTGAGAACTCGTAGCACCGTAGTCTCGTAGCACTGTAGTCTCGTAGCCATTGCGTAGCACAATAGTACAGTAAGACGAAGCAGTTTTACTATGTCGTAGCCGTACGTGACTAGAGCTACAATTAATTTACCACTAATAAATATCCTTGCCTAATTTGTTGCACTGTTATTATTATTTAATTATATTTGTTAAGTTAAAATAAGTCAAAAACATTTTGCCAACATGTTTAAAAATTAAAAACATTTTCAAGCTTTTAATTTTACAAATTCAAATAGGCTGGACTACCAAAATAAAAAGCTTATTTTTTTCAAATTTGTACAAATCTTATCTCAAAGAAATACGGTTCAATTTTACGTGACCAAATTTCTGTAAAACAATTCATGTTTTCAACCGATTTGGAACTTAATGGTAGCGTGTTAAGACTCTATTTCATCTGGACACGTGAAAAACCCTTGTTTTTATTTAGTACGCAAAATTCATCCATTTGATACACTTTGCAAATATAAGTAATTAGGTATCCAACGAGAAAAAGTTGTTAGGCATTCAGATACGATTGCTATATCTCAGAAAGAATGAGTTTACAGTTCCTAGTCTCAGAACAAAAATCTAAAACGATATAATTTGGAGATAAGAGCTCTTAAATATGTAGTGCTTTTGTTGTGACGATCAGCTAAAATGATGCACGCATTTAAGGCCCAAGATTTAAAAAAGTTGGTTCTCATTAATTTTGTAATCGAAACACTGGCAGGTTTTCGTTTTTTTTTTCATTAAACAAAAGACAACGTATCGCACAAAGGAGTCTGAGCGGACTTTGGTTTTTTCTTTTGAAAATCGAACGAATTTGGTGTGGAATCGTGATGCCTACTCGGAGCGAGCACACAAGGCCCAAAATGTATTCGCCGTCACCGAACGAACCTATTCCGACTGCCCTACCTACCAATACGCAGGGCGGGCGGCTTAGTTCGCGCACATGTAAAATAGCTTTGCTATAAACTGATACTCCACTTTAATTTATTTATTTTTGACGTGATGAATAAATTACCGTACTGAACTAATTACTTTTAGTTTTAATTATCTTGAAAACTATATTTTTAAGAGACTTTCCTAAAAAAACATTTTTCTAGCCAACCATAAGATGCAATTTTAACTAATAAATTTGGATCTAAATACATATTATCATCCTTACTTGTAAAACAAGGTAGCAGGAAATGTTTTTTGCCCAGAGGGTTGCCATAAAATGATTTGTCACCAAGCACGCACACCCAGACACAATCTAAAATAAAGTTTTTGAATTGACCCAAACTGGGGATCGAACCAGCAACCCATTGCGTTTTAGGTGGAACACTGCGTCACTACTCCAATCAGATCGAACTAGAGTTAACTAGACCATGCACTAGTTTTGAAAAACAACTGACTTCGCATTAGAAGATGAGAGCATGTTTTTTCTATAATCAAACCAATTATGTAGCCCATATCTAAGCAAATCCTATAGGTGACGATTAGACAACGGATAGACATACTTAAATATCTTAAAGCATGTGCCTGGGCTTTGTAGTCCAAAGCGCAGACCACTACTTTAGGTGTCGTCAAAACTTTGGCGCTCTTCTATTATTTTAAATCAATTTAAACTTAAACTGAGCATCTTTCGCTTCCAAACGCCTACAGCTTCGTACTGGGGGCTACTTCTCTGTTATATCTGCCCGTCCAAGATACATGCCTCGCATAGGCGCACTCGTGTTACCGGCAAAGTCCAGGCGAGGGGGGCAGGGGGCCAACCGCGCCTGACCCCCCCGGGTGTCCCCCCTGCGTCAGTGCGGCCGGCTAGGGTTAATTCGAACTATTCAATACTATTTGAATATTTTAAAATTAGTTTTTTTTATTAGTTCAGTTTTTGTGACAGTATTTTGGTCGAATAGTCGATATAAAAGCTATTTTTGAACGGAGTTTGTAATTTTAAACTTTACTGTATATTTACCAGTTTAAGTTGATTGTAGGGTATTAAAATATTTAAATAGAAACATTGCAACATCTAGCATCACTTTACAGATAACTAAAAACAGATTCTAAAGAAAAAAGTCACCACAAATTAAGCGATGTCCCAGCATTTTAGTATGAAATGCACCACGTGTCTGTAGAATCGTGTCTGACAGCTAACTGAAAAGGCACCTCCAAAAAAACTGAGCAAATTCGTTTGCTATTATTTACAAGTAAATAATAGCAAACGAATTTGCTCAGTGAATCACAAGTGATATAAGTAAATAAATGTCTTTAATTAATCATGACACCAAAAAATATTTTAACAAAACCTAGCCGTGTTAAAACATATTGGTATCTACAATATTGTAGGTAATGTTAAGATATAGGCAAACAGTATATATACTTGCCTAAATAATGATTTCATTTTTGTAATTGCAATATAAGTCGCTATCTTGCTCCTCAATTAAAATACAACAGATACTCTTTGCCTCTAAGACCAACAACATAATAACGCCAAATTTCCCATGCTTAGCGACGACTCATTAAAAACAATTACCACCTTAACAAAAAAATTAAAAGTTTCTAAAAGTGTCAACTGATAGCCCTGGATGTCCGGCCAGCAGCCCTGATTCTCTAGAACAGAGAACGGCGTGCGTGCCCGGCGCGTTGTAAACAGCCTACCCTCAGCTTGGACTCTCGCACCGATATGCAGGTACCGTCATCCTTACCGACCTACACTTAAGACTCAATTTCAAATAACAAAACGAATAATTTCGGCGGCCGTGCGTATGTAGGGCGGACGGACCTCCCCTCCCCCCGAGAAAGGGGTTTCCCCCGCATCTTCCTTCTTCCTCCTTGTGCAAATTCCCTTGGCAATGGAAATGTGTTCGGCCACATTTTATACAATTCGTAGTCCGTTCGGAAACTTTACATACGCAGTGGACACTGGTTGCCGTGGACAATCAAGAAACTAAGTACTTAGTTATTTAATTGGCATGTCTTCTTTGCCAGTGACATAGAGAGTTAGACACAAAGCTAAAAGAACACATTTAAAATTCATCCCAAAAAAAAGATATGTCGCCGACTTTACTTGTTTTAGGTATGGCAGATATTTTGACATAATTAATTAACGTTCTGTCACTTTTCACTCTCCTGAGTGGTGGTTTAGGTAATGAAAATATTTTGTGATCTTTTCAACACAAACTAACATAAAACTGATAATATACCATTAAAATTTATCAAATCTTAAGATTACGTTAAGACTCTCTGAGAAGGTACTTCTTTAAAATTCTAAGCATCTATCAAAATTGGCTTCAAAATCAGCAAATCAGCAGTGAGCACTTATCAGTGTCATATCAATGTATTCCTCCTTTCTAACAAAAACCGAACGAATTGTTTTAAAATATACAATTTGATTTATTTAACTAGTTTAGAAGTTTCCTTTCTAATAAATCACACATAATTGTTTTGTTAATAGTGTAAATGTATACTTACTCATATACAGAGATTAAATAAAATGTAACGACTCCCTATAACCCTTTTTCAACCTTTGTGAGGTACAATTCTAAACAAAAACTTTATTTTTAACTAATTAAATAAAAAAATACTAAATTCCAACACTTACTTTAAAACCTGAAAACTATTAAAAATTTGCTTTTTTATTACCCCGTAAAACGTGTTTTTTCAAAAATTACAATAATATAGTACTTTGATTAACAATTTTGACAAACCAAACCCTTGTTTAATATCTAAGTATGTTCGTTCATTGATGGTTTATTCAATTTTTAGATTACAGAATCAACAAGGAACATCGTTGACTCTGAAAAGATATACTTTTTTGTAGATAGTACTACAACAAAAAAGATAGACTAGGTTCAAGCACTGTTTAAAGATTAGCTAACCAATTTAAAGTAGGTATGTGTTAACTTTACTAAGACATGTCTGATGTTAACATACACTTTAAATTGGTTGGCTAATCTTAGAACAGTGCTTAAGCCTACTCTATATTTTTTGTAGTAAGGCCCTTATAGTTTTGCCATGTCCGTCAAATTCAAATTCAAATTTTATTTGCTCATAAAGTGGTCATAAAAAACATTGAGAAATAGAGCTTTAACCTATTAAGCCATATAAAATAGCATGCAAATAATTAAATAATTATATGACAGATAATGAAAAAAAAAATTACAGTCAGTTAAAAGTCAAAACATATTGATTTGCTCAAAATGTCAAGAGCAGAAATTTAATTCGTGTGTCATTTTTTTGAAAAATTATTAATAAATTAGACTGCATCGACTATAATTAAGGTTCCTTATGTTTATTGAAATCCTTAAAATGACTTCTGTGACTTGTGACTTATCTTAAAGACTCTTCGTACTAGAAAGCGGGTATTAGGCGTGGGTATACTTATTAATTACGCTTACAAAGTGTATAGGTACCTAGGCTAAATTAAAATATAATAGTGGATGGGTGAGAACCCCTTTTCAATTCAGGAGGTAGGTACGTTTGCGTAACATTAAGCTTTGAAGTGTCAACTTTGTTTGAGTCAGTGTCCCACCACACCTCTACCAGCCAAATAATTGTTAGGAATATAAAAAAAAATCACACAGAACCAGTAGGTATACAAGGTGTACAAAAGAATGGGACACTCCTTTAAACCACGCGATCAGCTGGTCATATACAACAACTTTTCTTATGGGAGTAACATCGAAATCGTGATTTTATTTTCAGATGCTTATACATTATCATCGAGGTATGCGAATAAGTTTGTATGGAGAAGCTGATTTTTTTTTATCGATTTCGATGTTGCTCCCATATAAAAAGTTGTTCTACATGACCAGCTGATCACGTGGTTTAAAGGAGTGTCCTATTCTCACACCCTGTATATAAAGGAGTTAAAATGAATACTATTACAGTTAGGTAGGGCTTCTAGCGAAGAAGTAATAATCGCCCAACTTATAAAATTTACTTTTAAAAGTTAAAAAGTTGATTTTACAAATTGTGACGGGTACCTATGGAACCCTACACGGCGTGTGGTGTTCCGTTTTTTTATGCAAGTCCCTAATTTTGACATATTTTTTTTACTGCATTGTTAAAAGTAAAATCAATACATTAAGTGTTATTGGCTTCAGTGGTAAATCTCTCCAAAAATTATAATTAGTAAAATGTATCACCAGGATAAATAAAAGATACGTGGCTGTATTTTTAATATTAACTGGAATCTTAAAATTAAATTAATGTATCAGCTAATTCTAATTATGGTAAACGTCACGTAATTGTATTTATTTGTAAGAACTTGGCCTTAATTTATACTATCGATAATAATTTAACCCTTTCCATACGGGGCCTTGGAAACCGAAGTGCGCCTCTCAATACGGGGCTTTTTTTACGCTGTTAGAATTTTTGTTAGACTTTAACTTACGATATTTTGAAAACTATAAGACTTACGGTATTGAAATTTTGAACATATATTCTGCAACTAATGTAGTTTCATAATCACATACACATTTTACACTTTATTTGTAATTTTTTGATAAAAACAAAGTTTATTCACATAAAATATAAAGTCAATTTCCGAGCTCCAGCGCACAGTTATTGATGCACAAGTTATCTTTTTAAGCACGTTATTAAATTGTTAATAAATTCAGTTACAAATATAAAAGATATAAGCCTCAAAAATAAGGAAAAAACACCCATTTATAAAAGCAATGTTAGTCACTCTACTTTAGTGACGTACCTTTGAAAAATAATATCGATAAACAAATTTCTTGAGTACGTAACTAGTAGGTATTATATTGCGATAGTGAAATTAAGTTTTAAATGAGCTTTACAAAATAAAACCAAAAATACGACAAAAAGTAGGTAAGTATTTTGAAATGTGGGAATATTCATTTATTTATTTATTTAAGGTACAGTCAACAGCACGTCGACCTACCCCAAAAGTCAAAAATTCTCCAACAGATTTTAAACTTTAAGCCTGACATATAGAGTTTATGAGAAAATTTGACATTTTGTGGTAGGTCGACGTGCTGTTATCCGTACGACCCGCACCAGACATAGTATGTAATTCAAATAGCACAAACAACTTGACCGATTAATAGCAACTTGTAGAATGATTTCAACTATAAATAACTAGCTGACCCGGCAAACTTCGTACTGCCTAATAAACATTTTTTTCATTAGCTTTTCCAATGTTTTTTTTATTGATTCTGCTCTTCGGGGCGGAGACAAATCCAAAAAATTATAAACCATGAAATTTGGTGGAGCCGTTCTCGATTTATAAATGTATTAACGAAACCGACTTTGTTTTATAATTTAATAATATAAATACCGTCATTTTACTAAATAAACTAATAAAATTATATCGATGCTGAAGTCATACATCACTATAAATCCACCATTTTGTTTTCTCAAAGAACACCTCGCCAATACGGGTGGCATCATTAGATGCCCATGATTCGGTACTCAACTTTGTCGGTTTTTTTTGTTATAGAGACATCTAGTAAATTCCTTGAATACTTCGTTCTCAAATAGATCAACCAATCCCGTACTAGACACTATCGATAAAACAGTAACTTACCATAGACATTTTTTTAGCAAAACTCGATTATGTATTGGCTTTGCCAAAACATCAATAGATGCCACCCGTAAAGAGGAGTCACTTTTCGCTTGGCACCAATAGATGCCTCCCGTACGGAAAAGGTTAATAATCATAAAATTGGACGGTTTAAAGTTATGCGTTGTCTCAACTTTAAACCGTATCTCGTAATACACAACAATTGGGAAAATATAGGCTTTAGGTAGAATAAAATTCGGAACACTGTTGCATGTATAAACTTGTTAATATCGTAAAATTTTACGTTTAAACCATTCTCTTAAAATGATCAGTGGTTTCCAAATGTCCCAGTTCCCAAATTGTTATTTTATTTTCAAAGTCCCAAAATGATTGTTATAAAATTGGAAATCCTAAACAAGAATATTGTAGCTTTTACTAATGTTTTTGAAGAGCAATAACAATTAAAAAACATAACGCTGCAAATATCCTAGTCTTCTCATTCTGAAAGATTTGAATAAGTATTCCTTGATATTCAAATGTAGGTAGACAAGTTTTAAACTTAAAATTAGCCAAACATTTTATAATGTTTGTCATTATTGTTTAATGCATTGATTTACCTGGCTGTAACTTATTCCGAGGATAAAATAAGTTCAGAAACAAATAATATCAGAATCCATTTTTATAATTTATATTAAAAAAATATTGCATTACAGGGTTACATTGCCAAATTTTCAGGAGTATCAGAGCAAGGTTTAAAATCAGTAACTTTAACTACCTATTTCAAAAACGTTTCTTTTTGCATTTAACTTTTTTCAAAAAGGGAAAATAATATTTTCTTAAACAAACTCGAATGTGGCTCTCACTATCAGCTCAGCAGTACGATATGATGACTCAATATTTTTAAGGATTTCCTTGATTTCATTGTGATAATACACGGTGTTACTTTGCATCCTTGCCATATTCACAGAGATAAAAGTAGGGAACAATACCTATTGTTTAGATAAACTAGAGACTCCCAATAAAGCACACTAAGTTTTTAGTAAATTTCGTTTTGCAGTACACATAGGAATAAACCGATTTTGTCTCGAACGGTACGCATCACTAATCAAGTAATACTACAAAGTCTTTTGTGCCGATGAATAAGAACAGTGATGTGCATGCGTTTCGATAATAAGTGATGTGTTTAATAGATTGTCGATAAAATAAAATACTCAAGTTTAAAAAAAATAGGTCTTTCTTTTTTTACTGATTTGTTATCATTGTCAGTGACATAGTTACCTACCTCTGTAAATATGGCAAAGTAACACCGTGTATAAATGCGACAGCGAGTATAAACACTTTCAATGAAAAAAAAAATTGCTCTCGGTCCTTAATAATTAATTACCTACTACAAAGTTGTTTACTAATATTGCTTTCGAGACCTCGAGATACATTTAAGTGTGATAAAGCCTTTGTACCTACGGGAAGCGAGCACATCGCCCTTCGCTTGACATTCGCTGCAGTTTGACTGCGGTGTAGGTACACGTTATTTGGGATGACATGCTAGCCCGTTGACATTTCATTCACAACTTTACATGACTGTAAGTAATTCGACCACGTGATTGTAACTTTTTAATGTGACCTCCGTAGCCGAGAGGCGAGCACGCCGGACTGTAAATGGCGCCGCCATCCCTGAGGTTCCGGGTTCGATCCCCGGTCGGGGGATGAATGTAGAAAACGTACTTTTCTAAATTGTCTCGTGTTTGGGTGTTGTGGTACCGTCGTTGTTTCTGGTTTCTATAACACAAGTGCTTTAGCTACTTATTAGGATCAGAGCAATCTATGTGATATTATCCAATAAAATAAAAATAATGTAACAAACTCGATTCATAACTTTTCCTTAATACAGTTTTTGTAAATAACCTACAAAGTGGTCAAGAATTAAGGACAATTATACTTTTTTTTTACTTTTGCCAGTACTCATTACGTAGTTACATAAACTTATTAGGATTTGTTAGTACATAGTTATCTTTGTATTTACATATTTTTAAATTGAAAAAAGACAACTCGTCCATGTCGGGATCTGAACCCTAATCTCCTGCTTAGCGCGCAGGCGCTTTACCAATTAAGCTACAGGGACATATCTCGACCGGACGAAATTTGCCTTCTGAATTTATTTGTGACATCAACGCCATCTAGGAAATGCTGCACGCATTATTCCTTTTTTGTTTTTTCGAGTCGATGCTTGCCGCACCAAGACTCTAAATTAGGCGTTGTCTTTTTTTAATTTAAAAATATGTATTCCACATATTGGCAAAGTAATTTGCTAAAAGAAATACATAAAAAGTTAAGTTATTATTAAATAATCCTTGTATTTATTTGTATGTATCTTATTTTATCACATTGAGCCATTTTACAGAAATAGGGCATTATTGTTCTTGGGTCTTTTATTGTACTTTTTAATGAATATCTGAATATTTTTGATGATCTTCTCAGTAGAAATAACTCAGAAATCGATTATTTTGGACGCCATTCTGTTTTATAAATTAAAGCATGTCGAAATTTATATTAATATAAAATGTTTGATTAGTAACTTGACTAACTTCAATGTTAGTGATACCGTAGAATACATAATGGGTTATAGATTAATAATAAAAACTAAAAATCCCAATCCTATAATTATAATATAAATCGCAAAAGATTTACCCCATATTGATAAAGTAGAATAGAATTAAACCATAATTATCCAATCAATTTATAAATGTCATTATTAACGAGATTTGGCCGAATTACAATACTTTGTTAAAATTTAATAATCCAAAGATTAACCTTGGTGTTAAGTTATACCGAAAATAAAATAACTTTATTAATAAGACAAAAGAATTAAAAGCGGGCAGACCATTTATAACCTACAAAAACTAGGTGTACAAAATCCAATTAGACTACAAACTCCACTACAACAATAGAGAAATTCAGTTAGTGCTGTACTATCTGAGGTCTTGGAATACTTGTCATGTCAGAATGGCGAGCTTTTAATTAAGTCGGTGTAATTTAGAAGCTCACGTATAGGTAGTAACCGACTTCTGCATACACATTTGGATGTTTAAACATCACCTCGGCTCGCCTGGTGGGCGAGGGTGGTGGGCCTTGGTTAGTTCTACAGATAAATTAATAACGTTTTAGGTATACGTATAGCACGCATGTCCGCAGAGCAAAGGGTGCTCTCGGAAGGGGTAAGTTTTTGCTCCGAGGACAGTGGAGAGCGAAATTTGAATTGAGATGTTGACGCCGTTCTTTATAATTCTGAGACGATTTATGTACTAAAACTTACATATTTTAGGCCTGATTACACAAGACATTATAATTAGAAAAGCCTTATTTTTGATTGCTTTAAAATCAATAAAAAGTTAGACAGTTGAGCTAGGTATAGTGATGTCATATTTTGATATTAACATAATATTAATTGCAGGGAAAAGATGAAGAAAGACAGCTCATAAAAAGTATGTCAATTGATTGGTGGTTCGGTGCCAATAATAGAACTCGTATACGAGCTAGGCCAACCAACAAATGACAGTCAATACAGTCATTACAGTCATTTGAGTTACGTTAAATTTTTGTTTTGTTAAAAAACAAAGAACACAATATTTTTCGAGCATAAAGAACTGTCGATGGTGTACTTACCGGTTTAATTCTACTCGTTGAAACCATTAACTCAAGGTTGTACTACTTACTTTCAAAAAGATATAAAGTCGACGAGAGCTACTGAAAACAAACAGATTTTTTGAATAAATAGGAATAAAAATATGAACCATGATAAATTCTGTCTGAATATCATGTCACTCACAACACAACCATTTCGCTTGCAGCATATTATCAGTGATTGAAATCTTAAATTTGAATAGTATAGATATACATAGAAAATGGATATAATAATTTAAAAAAACATGTATAGTAAGAGGTTATTTTATGACGATTGACAGTTTTTACTGTTTTTTATAGTTTTTAAAACAATGATTTTGAATTTATATCGTGGTGCACCTTTGAGATCGTGAAACTTTTTTTAAAACTATTTAAATTAAATAAGTTTTCATAATTCTAAGATATTATAATTACTGAGATATTATAATAACTGGGAAATCGTATCATGACAGCATCAGCTTGAAAATACTTGGAACTAAACTAAAATGGTAAAAGCACAATTTTCTGGTCAGTGAGTTGTTAACTTATTAAAATAAATTAAGGTATTGACCACTATCGATAAAACTTAAATCGAAAAACTGCTCTGTTTATTTCTACAGATAAAATTAATTATCACCATCTTCGCCATCGACCACCCTGTATGTCCGAGATGTAAAATTTGAGAGGAGCAGAACGCACACCTAATATAGGGCCGTGTACACACGCACACTGCCCACACACAGCCGCTCGGACTTACCCTTGGGTTAGGGGTGCGAAATCCTTGCGATGTGCCCCAGGATTAAATTCTCGTATTAATATGTATCTCCACCACGATACCTACGTATCCGATGCCCTAAATTACAAAGCCAGCAAAGCCTTTTTAATAGCCGAACAAAAATGTATCTCGTGAATTTCAAGTCTTAGTGAAATATTAAGTTTTTTTCTATGATTACCTCATGAATTTGACTTAATCGCAGCTATTTGTACCGTACATTGTTATTAATATATAAATACTAGGTAATTAAAATTGTTCTTGAAATTACGTGCTAATTTAAATCTAAGGTATAACAGTAAAAAAATGGACTGCCTCAGAGAAGAATCATTCACCTCTTCGCTATCCGTTAGTGCTGCTCCAACGGACCTTCCGAAGATTGTTACATTCTATCATTTTCAGTTTATCATTGTTTGTGCAATTTTGTAAAAAATCTTGACATTTTTTCTTATCGAAAATAATAAAAAATAAGAACTTAAAATAACCTATCGAGAGTTTAACACAACATCTTTTTTTATAATCGCATTTTAGTAATTTGTTGATCAAATACATCTGATCTATTTTTGACGACCTCCGCAGCCGAAAGGCGAGCATGCCGGACTTGGCGTCGCCATCTCCGATGTTCCAGGTTCGATTCCCGGTCGGGTCAATGTAGAAAACGTACTTTTCTATATTGCCTCGGGTCTGGTTGTTTCTGATTACTATAACACAAGTATTTAGCTACATACTTACCATAAGATCGGAGCAATGTATGTGATGATGATGTCCATTAAAAAATTTAAAGACAATATGCCAAGATAGTTTACAATATTGAACAAGTAAGACTAACTGATTTTAAGCGTTTCTTAGCGTAAATTTTAGGGTAGGTATGTATTTAGCAAATAATGTGACCACTTAAATAGCTTTGGATCTCACTCGGGTTTGTAACTAAAGGTTAAAGACCTACTAATAGTTTAAATCATAATCATCTTCAGGAACCCTGGGCTTCATGGGTTTAATAAATAATTTAAAAAAAAAAACAGAAAATTGGGGACACATTTTTTTTTAAAAGGTCACCTTCTTGCAAGAGGGCTAAATTGATACTTTACTCTGCCTTTTTTTTATTCACTTGAAAAAAAATGTTTCTTAATGGTTACAATATTTTTTCAGTGATAGTTTGATTCTTATTTTATGAAATAAAAGTTTGATTGTTGTTTTGATCATGTCCCATTTTACTTGCTTATTGGCTCTTCAGGCAATATACTTACGGAATCGGTACAACATGACGGCAATGACGAAATCGCGTTTTTTGCACTCACGTCTAAATTAAGAAATTTCCGTAAATAATTAAGCAGCGCAAAAAGGATTGTCAGCCGAGGTTGGACAGTGAGGCAACCCCATTTTCGATGGTAATTGAAAAGGGTTGAGTCGTTAAAAATTCAGTAGATCGCTAAACTCTCAACAGCATGTGTCACGTCTTGCGGTGACGAGTAAATGCAATTGACAAGCTGGGCCCTCGATTGTTTTAAAGCAGTCGCGATACGGTTGGCATGGAACTCACCAAATATCATTTTATGATACTTATAAGTAATGTCTCTTTCACTTTCTTACGAATAACATTAAAAAACTGGATGTGCTTGGAATATTAATATTAAAAATTCAGTTGTATATTTAAAAAAAACATGACAACTCCGAGTCGGACTGGCCAACCGAGGGTTCCGTGAAAATATGTGGGTAGGTACATATTTCTTATGATTTAAACACAAATGTATAGTTTCAAATTTCACATCAATTATTTTCCAAATTTCAGAGCTCTAGAATCTCTAGATCAACGGGTTCCCTATTAATTTTGATTCCCTTGTCGAAATATACGTTTTTGTGGCATCAATGGCCGTGTCAATTTTTTAAGTTAACTAAGGAGTTTTATTTTTCACAGCTTCAAGAGATTGTAGACCTGAGTAGGTATATATATATATATATAGTTTTAATTTCGACTCGATACCTCCACGCGTTACCGAGATGCAGTCTTGACAGTCAGACGGACGGACGGACAACAAATTGATACTTTAAGGGGTTTTTCCTTTTGAGGTATGTACGGAGCCCTAAAACTATATTATTTATGCATAATATGAAACAGTAGTGTAAACAGAGGTTGGTTGGTATTAAGTATAAAAACATAATATGGATCGGAATACAAGAGAGTTAGAGAGCCTTCTCTACTGTCTCTCAGCATGTCCTTAGGTAATTATGCCTGTGTGTCGCAGCCATGTTACTGTCACTGATTCAGTGATCAAATGTTTAGATACCTTCATAATTCGGCAGGACTATTAATACTCCTAAGCAAAGCAACTGACCCATTTTTCATCTATTTTTTTATTATTTAACTTGCGGGAATCCTCTAGAAGCAAACGGTCAGGATGTCGGTCTAGATAGAAGTGCACTCCGAAAGGCTGATGATGGTCAGCCATATTTTAAGGTATGATCAAAAGCTATGAAATTGAACCAGTCTGCCAAAAACCTAAGGTCGAACATAAAAAAAATAGTTAGGACCTCCCACACAGACTGCCCGCTCAACTGATCGATTTAGATGGACAGTCATTATATATTTTTCATGTTTAAGTAGACTAAAATTGTTAAATTTAATAACTCCAACTATAACACATGTTCTGACCAAATATGGCTGATCATGGTAGTTACATTTTACGGTCGCGGTCAGAAAATGTTAACCACCTTAAGAAGTTTGAAGCTTACTATTACTAACACTTTAGTGGATCTATTGTTATCGGATTAATATATTTTATTTTTATTTTTTTAAGGATCACCATTGCCTGCATACATTTAGGTCACAAGTTCGAAATGTCTATTTCATAATAATTTGATTAAACCTTATATTATCTTTTTTTCTAATGATATGACAATCAATCGCTCATGGAGATCACTGATCAAATAATAGAGATGGACTGACTAATATTACAGATATATGTACTATACTATCAAGGTTTGATATTAGAAAATCTTATTAGAAAATACTAATATTTTACTTTTGTTCAAACGACGTTCACACAATCATTTTTGATAAATGTCATTTCAAAAAATAATAAAAATGAGTTTCAACTGGTTTCAACATCAAAAAGTGATCAATAATTCTCTTTGTTATTCTCGATTCGTCATTTGCATAATAACTTTTGAAAGGTAATAAGTAACTTGATAGGGAATTTTAGACTTTAGTGCAAAAACTTTGATAAAGAATCTAATTTCAAAAAAGGTAAACATTTCTGATCGCGACCGTACCTAACTACCTACTCTTGAATGTTTACACCTAAATGGAAATACAAAAACGTTATTTATTTGTTTTTTCCTGTTTTTCATAGAAATTGTTATTGTTTACCTGTATAGAAATGTTATTTATTTTCTAAATTCTACGAATTATTATTTTTCAGATGTTGAAGACAAGAAAAACAATTCCGTTTAACTAGTGGCCTACTACGAACATTGAGGTATAATGTACTAGGTACATTATACCTCAATGAATACGAATATGTTTTATTCCTTTAGAAGTATAAACCTAATTAACTAAAATGCCAATTAACCTAGGTCACACGTGAGCTCGATGGACCGACGACCTTCAAAATCCCGCAACACACCTCCGCTGCGAAATCATAACAGCGGAACCGCAATGTTTTCGCCATGTCCTGTCAGCAAGTGTAAGAAGCGGAACACTAGCGAAATTGCCTGTTCTAGCGCAAGGATTTGACTATAATGCTGTCTCTTTCCCCTCGCGGTTTCGCCGATCTGCTTCGAAACCTGTCACACTTTTGCCATTTTGCTGCGGCGCCGCATATGTTTCCGCATGTGCTTGTCGATATGTCGATGTTGTCAATTTTCAAGAAGTAAATTAATAACAATAATTAAGAAGTAAGTATATAATGTATTATATAGGATATTATATATAAGTATGTTTATTATTTATACTGATAATTTCTATATTATGTATTATTAAAATTATAATAATAATTAAATTATTACTTTGTAAAACTCTTCACCGCTTCCCCCTCTCAACTTTTCGACACTGTCCTCTACCTGAAGGTTGCCTGGAAGAGATCGCTTCAAGCGATAAGACCGCCTAAATTGTACCATTCAAAATGTACTTTTCTCTGTGTACTGTTTGTTTTATGTGGGGTGCAATAAAGAGTATCTGTCTATCTATCAAAAATTGCGTTTTTAAAAATGAACATCAAATTCTCTGAAAAAATGATCCAATAGGTCAGATATTTACCTTTTATGTACTTGCTTAGTCATCCAGACTATAATGACGATATTTCACTCCGATTGCCTCAACTAAACTGACTGACTTGCATTACATTCCGCGCCGCGGAACGCTTGTCACTATACACTAGATCGCAGCGGAATACATCCAGCGGTTTCCCTACCTGTGTTTCGCAGCGGAGGTGTGCTAAGGGCGTAAGGGTGGCTGTAGCTGGATGAAAAAAACGGGAGATCGTGCCTTTTGAAGGAGGCTGACGTCCAGCATCTCTGTCAATGATTACCAGCCGGTCATAGCAGCGTAGTGGCCTTCGTCCCCAATAACTTTATCATTTTATATTCATCATCATCATCATTTCAGGCACAGGACGTCCACTACTGAACATAGGCCTCCCCCAGTGACTTCCAGATCGGCCGGTTGGAAGCGGCCTGCATCCAGCATTATATTAATTACCTTTATTTAAAAAAATATTTAAAAATTCATCAAAAACGATACTTTACTACATACGGGAAGCGAATGAACATAATAACACTTTACGTGTAGGAGGTACCCTGAAAGAATGTTAAACATGACTTTTCGTTTGCTATTATTGGCGTCTTAGATAATCTAGCACTGTTAAGTAAGCATTGAACTGCACCAAAGTTTATATGTCGCTATGTTCGCAGGCTGAGACAATCTGTCGATACAGTTTTTCTTAAAAAAAAAAAAGGAATTGTGTAATATTTGGGTCTACCATGTGGATATTACTCTTTGATCTCAAGAGTGTCAATTCAACCTTGTTTTGTCTGTATTATGTTTGACATAAAAACAACACTGCATAATATTTACTCTTTATTTAGACCAACATCATCATCATTATTATTTCAGCCACGACGACGACATCAGACGTCTACTGCTGAACATAGGCGTACCCCAGTGACTTCTTGATTGGCCGGTTGGAAACCACCTGCTTCTAGCGGCTTCTTGCAACCTTTACCAGGTCGTTTGTCCACCTTGCGGGTGGACTTTCCACGCTGCGTTTGCCGGTACTTGACCTCCATTCCAGAACCTTTATACCCCATCGGCCGTCAGTAGCTTACGCACGTAGAAACGTGCTATGTGCCCCGCCCACTGCTACTTTAGCTTGCTAAACCGTCGAGCTACGTCAGCGACTTTTGCTCGTTCACGGATCTCCTCATTTCTGTTCTGATTCCATCTCGTAAAGAAACCGGAGCATAACCCTTTTCAAAAGCGCGGTATGAAACCTTGAGCTTCCTTATAAGACCTTAGTGAGTCTTCGTTTCTGATCCGTCACCATCACTGGTACCCAACAGGTTGTAAACTTTCGTCTTTAGGCACTGAGGTATTTTGGATGAGAAGATGTTGTGTAGTTTCCCGAACGCTGCCCAGACGAGTTGTATTCGTCGAATGTTCCTTCTCAACATTGGACCTACCCAAGTCGATCACTAATAACATGAAAATTGTAATTAATTGTTATAATCCCGGCGACTAAAGACGGGTTGCATAACGCGGGTAGTGGCGACGGCGGGTAAGTTCGATTCCCACGCGTGATAAGGGATTACCCCTTTTTCGAAACCTTCCTTATATTTGGGATGATCACGAGCATGTTCTATCTAAGCCCTATCATTGACTACGTACTAAGTGATTCTATTATCCAGCCCTCAGAGTATACTATAGCTCTGCTTGAATTGTTTACGCATTATTCGTTTAACACTGTCCTTTTATCCTTTTAATTAAATAAAAATATTATCTAGTAATACTTAGTAGATATCTAATGTGTCTGTACAATTCCTACCATAAGTCAGTATTATTTTAAAGTAATTAATATAATCAATTCAGTATAAATAGATTGTTCAGTAAATTAAATCTCCACTTGAACAAAACATGAATAATTGATTTATTTGAACTTATTACACAGATGAATTAAACGTACGTAGGTATAATGGACTAAATGTATTCTCTGGCAGATGAAAGTTTTTTTGTTACTTTGTAGTTATAAAGTTAAAAAAAAAACTTTCATCCTGGTAAATAGGCAATGGTCTTCTTCAGGGATTTAAGTTACCTTAATCACAACTACATTCCCCATATATAACGTAAAGGCAAGAAACTTCATGAAAAATATATCAGTTTTGACTAATAAAGCCTCCAAAGGTTTCGTAATAAGTTCCCTTAACAGACAGATCTATTCAAAATTAGTTTGATTTAGCTTCGCCTAAGCCCGGTTCTAATATTAAAGTACTTAGACAAAAGTTTATTCAATTGTAATCCTTATTGTAGTAGCAAATAAGGATACGATACGACAACGCTTTATATGGGCAGCGTACAACTTTCTCTGTTGACCGTACTTACCTACATAATACAATTTTTAGCTGCCTATAAAATGTTTTCAGAGATGTAGCAGCGAACGCGTGTTCCTGGAAAATACTAGCAGAAAATGTACCCTTCACGACACGTGAATTTATTCCTTAAACCCATAGCCCTAGCGTCCAAATTCGTCGTGTGTGAAATATTTAAATGTTATTTGGCATAGAGGCCGAAAATTTTCCAATTTACTATGGTCATTCCTATTCCGCAACGCGAGTTCGTCACATAATTAAAATGTAACTATTTAAAAAAAAACTTCCATAATTACGAGTGCCTTTATTTTCATTACTCTTTACAAGTTTTATGAGTGCCGACCTTTCTTCGAAATATCAAATATTCGAAAGCGGGAAAGTAATAGACTTAGCGCGGTACGTAGAAGTAATAATGATTGCCGCTGTGTTCGTTACATCAGTACGTAGAAGGCTGCGAGGTAGGTGTGCTGTGTGGAGACTGTTCGAATCCATTTACTGCTCTAAATTATGCGTAAAACGTCCATTTGACGCTCACCCTCTTCCCTCTTATCGCTTGGACAGGAACGGGGAGCCCGAGGCGGGGAACCGGACTAGGGCAAATTGGGGGGTACAACACCCCAAGAGAGGGTGGTCCGAGCTCCTCACCCTTTAGCTGCCCTGAAGTTCCATCTCCCACACCTATAAATTCGGCACACACACTTCACCCCTTTTGGGGGGGCAGCCCATAGCGCACCAATCCTTTCGGTGTGCCCTGTCACACTTGCTAGGACGGTGGTGACCTCTAGTAGAAATTAATATTCACAAACGTTTCCGTAGCGATCGTTAATCATTGCCGGAGATCGCGGCAGCTCGTACCTTTGTTCACTATTTACAGTTTCTGTACGCATACATACATTCAAACTTCACTCACTCACTACTCATTGTGGAGTTTCAACTTGTACGAGTATTGATTTAAGAAAAAGCCCTGTCAGGTGTAGTCAAGCTACAGAACACTTATTCGGACCGGTCATTTCTTTTGAACCGTTCATACATACAAATGGAAATATTAAAAACTAATCAAAACAGTTTTCAGTAAAAGACTAGCCTTTGCCTTCGCTTGCACTGATTGGAATTCAGATTGTCACAGAAAACCTTCTCCCATCATCAATCATCGCAGCGGATATATCAGTTTTTAAGTCTAATCACAGACGCTTTTTTAACAAAAGTTCTATTTAAATAATAAATTAAAAACAGCGCTTATTACCCATTCAAATCGTCCGTTTCCACTATGGCACCATCAGTATCGAAATTGAAAAAAAGGTCACTTCTCCAACTCCTCGACGATGAATGTATGGAACATCAGTTTTCAGGGACCCTATTACTAAGACTCTGCTGTCCGTCTGTCTGTCCGTTGTCTGTTTGTCTGTCACCAGGCTGGATCTCTTGAACCGTAATAGTTAGACAGTTAAAATTTTCATAAAAGTGCCAACGATGCCTAAGAAAGTTTTAGTAAATTAAAAGTAGAAAATGTGTTTCCTTTTATACAGGGTGACTGGTAATTCGACCTATTGCTTGAAAGAGATTGTATATTTAAGATAAGCCCCGATAAAGTTAGAATAAAAAAGCAAAGGTTTATCAAAAAAATCATAATTGCCGTTACTTAGGACTCTTTATTTCTAAGATATTGTCAATTTTCGAACAGCATTTTTAAATTTAAAATCTAAATAAGAAGATGCTGTTTTTTTTTTTCTAAATGCTTGTAACTGCATTTAGAAAAAAATTAAAATGAGTATCTTCTTATTTAGATTTTATTAGCTAACAAGACAAAAAATTTAAAAAAGAAACTTAAAAGCTCGATATCTCAGAAACCGCTATCATTTTCGAGCCCTACTTGATGGGGGTTAATTTGTTGCAAATGATCTCAAAATATAACCTTATTAAGAAACAGGTCGAATTACCAGTCAACCTGTATATACGATCCGAAATGACTAAGTATTGAACAGATTTCGTTTTTCGATGAGATGCAGAGCGGTATGAAGCCGTCGCCTCCCGGGACGCCTAAGTACATACCTAAATGTACTTTAAATTACTGTCAAAGTGGCTTCACAGTTTTATTTTGGGCTGGTCCGTTACTTTTTGTAGGGCTGCGCGGAAAATTGACTTTCATTTAACAAATTATTAGCCTAAAGGCCTACACTAGAAACTAGAATAAAGAAAGGTGGTCAATCAGTAGTAGGGATCATAACTATTAATCTTTCGCGTTGCATGATTAAAACCCACTGTAACGTTTACAAATGTTACCTTTTATTTGCCTGACGTTTCGACCGGGTTACACCGACCGGAACATAATACCGTCACCACCACGTCGACCGTGGGTCATGAATTCGCATCCCAGCTCGTTACCTCTGATACCATGGGGTCATTAAACTCTCTTTGTTTTGAAGATTGAGCATCAAAATATGTCACATAGTTGTTATCGCTAATTACGTTACTAGGTATAGATGCGTGCATTTCTGTCACCTTCAATGGACTGTAAACCTTCATAGTAACGCTTATTTGATATATTTTTTCTACAGTAATCTGGGTAGGGAATCAAGTGGAAATTAATGCAAAAGAATGTCATTGGGTCTTTACAGATGAACAACAAAGTGATCGTATAAGGTATAAATAAATAAATAAATATTGGACAACATCACATACATTGCTCTGATCCTAAGGTAAGTTGCTAAAGCACTTGTGTTATAATGATCAGAAACAACGACGGAACCACGACACCCAGACCCGAGCCAATATAGAAAAGTTCGTTTTCTACATTGACCCGACCGGGGATCGAACCCGGAACCTCAGAGATGGCGGCGCTATTTAAAGTTGGCATGCTCGCCTCTCGGCTACGGAGGTCATCAAATCCATACTTTTTTATTTTTGAAGTACAGACGACACCTCGTCTATCTACCACAAAACTTTTTTTTTATTGTTAATGATATCTATGTGTGGGCTTCAAGTTTAAAATCAGTTGGATGACCTTTAACTTTTTGGGTAGGTAGACCTGCGTTGACTGTACTTAAATGTCGCAAATGCAATTGGTATCAATACTAGCTTAAAGCGTGTATATTTTATTTCACATAAATGCAATCAATTACATGTAATTTTAATAATTAGACCTTAGCATGCACTTAGCTTACACTTACAATGTGTATCTGGGGCTTTACGTATCGCCTCGCTCCTTCGCTCGCTTCGGTGTCCGTTAAAAGTTGGCACACAACTGTAATTTGATTACTCGATTATACGCGGACCAGCGCACCAGAGATTAATGCAGTAGGATCACATTATACACACCCCTACAGTGGCCTACCAAGAGTTTTACACACTCACGTTTACTAACTGCTACAGTTTCCCTTTTATTACTAACGTCCATTTATTTGGGGTAAAATATTGCTTGAATCCTTTGTCTCTATTACATTCGGGGATTGTTCAATCAAAACTTTAAATTTTAATTTAAAATGTTTGTATGATAAATTCACGTTCTTAGTAATTTACTTGTTATTTTTCCAAAATCAATATCATTTATATCTGTAAATTGGCCATAAAAGGCACTTCCATTATTTCTCATCGTTTAAATCTTTTCTAAACTTACACAAATATTTAAAGATTTAATTAGCAAAATCGGTCGGGTCACTCTCGAGTTTTAGCGATACTAATTAAATGAACAGCAAATCTTTTATATATTAATATAGATTTAAAAAAATAAACCTATTATTAGCTACATAAATAATAATAAAAAACTACTCATGCCCTGTTTATAGAGACATTTAAGTATCTTTACGGCAATTGTAAAAAGTTTCTGACACAAATGTCCAACCGGGCGAAGCCGGGGCGGGCTGCTAGTAATATATGGACATAACTGAAAATATTTCGATGATTGGTTAATTATAGGACTGATTTTACAATAGCCTGTTAAATTTTCATTTAACGGAAAAAAGTTATCCAGCAAGTTCAAAATCGGCCTTAACACAATTTCATCCTCATCATTTCAGTAATAGGACGTCTACTGCTGAACATAAGCTTCCCCCAGTTACTCCCAGATTAAAAATCAATAATATAAAAAAAACCGGCCAAGTGCGAGTTGGACCCGATACGAAGGGTTCCGTAGCATTAACTAATTAAAAAAACGGCGAAGAAATCACGTTTGTTGTATGGGAGCCCCCATAAATATTTATTTTATTCGGGATTTAAGTATTTGTTGTTAAAGCGGCAACAGTATACAGCATCTGTAAAAAATTCAACTGTCTAACTATCACGGTTTATGCACAAATTACGTATAGCGGCGGCGACAGACGGACAGACAGACAAAGTCAAAGTCATTTATTTCTGCAAATTGGCCATCAATGGCACTTTTACATGTCCCAAGACGGACAGACAGAACAGCGGAGCCTAAGTAATAGGGTCCCGTTTTACCCTTTGGGTATGGAAACCTAAAAACAATTGAAACTTTATAGTTGGCCTGATTTTTTATCATCGCTTCACTCACAATACCATAAGGTGTCAATAATATGGGCACTTGATGCAATGTTAACAAAGAGAACCTACTGCGGTCTCTTCTATTGCAGAATCAGCTGCAATACTCGGATATTAGTCGCCTTCTGCATTAGTAACTCTTAATGGGATCATCTTTGAAGTTTAAAAATTACAAGGGTCGTGCTTCCCGAGCATTTTACATAGAAACGAATTTTCTAATCATACCTATTTTGATGAAATTATATTCGACTCTTGAGATTTCCAAATTACGTCGCCCGACCTTTAAGAATATTTGCTCAATAAAAGCTCATGAATAATTAGTTATATTTAACAAATATTGGACAGCATCACACACTTGCTTTGAGTCTACCTGAGGTAAGCAGCTAAAGCACTTCTGTTATAGAAATCAGAAGCAACGGCGGTACCACAACACCCAGAACTGAGACAATATAGAAAAGTTCGTTTTCTACATTGACCCGACCGAGAATCGAACCCGGAACCTCAGAGATGATGGCGCCATACATAGTCTGGCGTGCCCGCCTCTCGGCTAAGGAGCCTACTATTATAATGAACTAGCTGCTGCCCGCGATTTCGCTCGCGTGATCTTTAGTTTAGTCAATATATCCCACTGGAAAATTAACAGCTAGCAAATTAATAAATTACTTTTAAACCGACCAGCTGACATCAATTTGTAAATCAGCAATGATATTTTTTTTCTATTTCGTAATTGGTTCCTAAAAGTTTTTGGATTTGAGAATCGATTTTCTATTTATCTTTCAATGACCAGGGCCATAACCATGAACTCTTAAAACAATCTCAAAGTTGTCAAATCTGTCAATTTTGGTACGTCATTTCATACAAAGTTTGACAGAAATGATAATGTTTGACAGATTTGTGATTGTTTTAACAGTTCATGGTTAGGGCCCTGGGCGGTAACCACGAACTCTTAAAACAATCTCAAATCTGTCAAACATTATCGAATCTGTCAAATTTTGTATGGAATGACGTACCAAAATTGTCAGATTTGACAGCTTTGAGATTGTTTTAAGAGTTCATGGTTAGGGCCCTGTAGGTACCTAATCACGAACCAACCGCAAAGCTGTCAAAATTTGATTAGGCCTCTTAAACCATTTACGATATAATGCTTATATTTATGATATAATGCTTATACATTTGTTTATACTGCTATCTAATCAATACGCATGCCCTGGATTTGCCTTTTGTAATAGATCTAAGTTATAACTAAAAAAAAAATGCACAAATCGATACAGTATTGAAAACTGAATCAAATCCATTAATTAGTATGGCTTACTACTTAAGTCTACGCAGTCTATACCGCGGTCAGTTGCTAGTAATAAATAAGCTAGACGTTCGTTAATTAGTTCAATCCATTGCGAGGTTGTGGACTTTCTCATAAGCTGATAATTTGTTGTCCACTTACTTAGGTACCCGTCTTACAATGGCTTAAGACATAATTTTCAAATTTATACCCACAAAATTTTGGTTCGGGACAGATTTATATCTTTATAGACTTATGAAGTTTGTTAAAGAGAACTGTATTTCTATTGTCATGCATTTAATTGTGTTAGACCTAAAATAGTGTCTTAAAAAGACATGAAACAACCTATCATGTTACACCTTTTTGAGTTTAAACTAAAAAAAATAGAAGATAGATTACAAATGCGTTTAGTTTTTTTTCTCCTATTCGACATTTAAGATTTAACTTTTTTCTCCAAAATTGATTGTGCGCACCGTCGCACTAAATCACAGGGTGTGTGAAAAATTTACGTTCAACTTTTTTTAAATTACTTTGCGCCTGGTTGTAAAACTTATTTGTATTTTTCGAAATACAATTTTTGTTAGTATTATTGTTAGTATTAATTTATTGAAGTGAAACTTCTTTATCGGCGTTGGAAAAAAAATTACCGTCACATTTTTCGGTTACGCGTTACATTTTTCCGTTACGCGCCATCTTTTTCTTGCCCCTACCACGGGCCATAAAGAAGTTTCACTTCTTACGTGTGTACACTAGTACACGCACACATTTTTTTATGAATGGGGTCAACATCCCTATTTGTAACAAAAAGTTATGAAGTAAGCCTTTAAAATAATTCATTTCAGGCTGGCTGCACTTCGTGTACGTCTTTATTTGAACGGAAAATTGTCTAGTACGATAAAACACATGAAATATCCGAGATTTTCTATGATTAAATAGATCTCATTCAAATCAACAATACTAAAATGAAGAATATTTACTATTGAGAGATTACATTTTTCTTTAAATTTTAATAAAAATTACGCACGGTTCAAATACTCTAACAAAGTTAACACATCTTTTATTATTATTAAAATGATAAAATTACATTTAGTACGAAAGAACATTAACAAATAACACGCAACTTAAGCACATGCACAATTATTTGAGAAGTATTGTATCGTTTTAGATATTGAATAAGTTGAAACTACTCGTAACAAAAGGCTGACAGTTTGAGCACCACAGGCCGACAGTAAGGTTGGCGCCAGTGGGGCGCCCGGATTCGCTCGCAGGTATTCATCGTCTATCCACCTCTCTGTACTGACAGACGATTGTTTTTCATCATCGAAAAAAAAATCTTTTTGTAACTACGTCAATACCATCAATTATTTTCTTTGTCTTGTCTATTAAATGTATATTTTATGAAATCATCAATTGATATTTTAGTATTTAGTTTTAGCTCCTTTTCTATTTTTACTGTATTTTTTCTCTGAAATTTTCGATCTATCGGTCAATTTAAACGTTTTACACAGCAAAGTAACTTTGGATCCGCACGACAAATTCTCGTTAATACTTTTTACTGTATTAGTGAGCAAATATTTATCAGCAAAATGAGGTCTTTTGAGATCATTTTTTTCTAAATCTTTCTCGGTCAACTTTGTATTAATTTCACTTTTGTTTTCTTCGCAGTCGGACACAATTGAGCTTGAGCTTAAATTGCAGACAACATCGACTCTTATAATTTGAATGGTTTCTGGACTTTGAGCCGTAGAAATTGTCAGGCTTTTTCTTTTCCCAGCCTTATGATAAGCAACTTTTGTATTATCATGAATGTTTTCTCCCTCTTGACCAACAAATTCTACATCACGTTGTTCATTCGCTTTTTCGTTTGAGTTTTTAACCTTGGCGTCTACTTTACGTGGCTTCTTTATTTCTTTCACTAGTTTGTTGTTTACTTGTGTAGATTTGTTTTCTCTGAATTTGTTACTGAGGTCTTGTAAAAATATGCTTGATTTGCTGGAGGAAGGGCGTGACCGATCAGCGCTTAGTATATATTTGACATAATCGTCAAAATAGTAGCTCGTGAGCTCAGAAGATCTGTCTTCTTCGAAGTTTTCAATATCATCGACTATTTGTTTCACAAACATTCTATGTCTTTTGTTTGTTGTAAGTGATTTATATTTAAAACTAGTTCGTGGTCTTCTTCTCTCTTGGATGTCTCCCTGGAATTTCAGATTTTGCACTGTAAGGACTAAATCTTGGCTATCCTGATAAGGCCTGGCTGAGCCGCCATTATATGCGTACATGTATCTACTGAAGTTGGGGTGTTGTGTGCAGTGAAATCTATAAAAAATAAGAAAGGATTATAAGAGAGGAATGTGAGGTAAAATACTTTCCGTTATATATGTAGGTACATAACTTAATCTACTATTGTAACTAATAAAAATTGTTTGTAGAATGGGTAGTATGGGACAAACTTATTAGTTAAATAGTAGGAGCAGGAATGCACTGTAGGGGAAATATCAAATACTTCAAATACAAGACTTGATTTTCATGCATGATACTTATAATTTGGATAGTGGTATGATCTTTATATAAGTAAAAAAACGTAGTGTGGATTGCCCAACTCATTCAACAAAGAACCTGGCAACCTCTAGTAGCGGTAACTTTAGAGAAGACCATAATTATGGGGGCAAGTTTGGAGTATCATAACCTCTCTTCTACTAGACGTAGGCCTCTTTTCTTATAAGCCCGTCCTTTGCCTAAACATCCAGTTTATATCACTTTAATGTTTGTCGGTGTATTACGTTTTTCAATTAACAGTCTAATAAGATTCGTTATCCTTTTTATGTGTTTTAGATCAATTTCGTTGGTCATGTCTAACAAATGAGTGTGTGAGAGAACACACCTCTCAAAAGCATCGTTCCACCTGGGGTCCTCGCTGTGCTCTGGGTTGATCATCCTGCGCTGGCAATACCTCCGAGGTTTCTGGGGGGCAGGGAGCCGCTTGGGTACAGGCTTGGACCTCTCCTGAAGGTTGAGCCGGGCACACTGCATTGTGGGTTCCGAGTCCAACCCTGCTACAAATTCTCAAATTACTTAACAACAAACACTTCTCTGACGAGACATTGTTACCGTTTAGTCGTCAGAATCAAACGATGTCTCCTGCAGAAATAATAATAAATTATGTACCTTATTACTAAAAGCACTCCGATTGTTTTTTTTACTCTAGATATCACTAAAGGGTATACCTAATTATTAAGCTGAAATAGCAATGATCAAGTCACATAGCGCAGCGAATCACGGTCATTTGGATAGGGACGTTCCCGAATAAAACAAAATCAGTAGTCACAACTAAATGAAAGGTCGACTTGCTTAAGGTTGGACTTTAATCCGTGAAAAAAACAAAAAACTAAACTAAGTGACTTCTATTCTTTTAAAGGCTATATATTATATATCTACAAAAATAACTTTATAGTATAATTAGACAACCCTTTAATACGAAATGATCTTTCTGTTTCGATGAGATGTTAAATCTGTTTCATTATTTCTTAGTAATAGTTAAATCGTGCAGGTTATGGTACATCTATATTTTGTATTTGGTTACTATCGTGCAATGCCTAAAATAGCTCTCTCTGCATATTTATTCAAGATTTGCATATCATTTCTTCAATAGTTTATGATTTCGACGGGGACCTTTCAAAGCCTGACTCCGGTTCATTTGGTCGGATTGTGTTGAATTAATTTTAGTAAGATTCAGTCTCTTAATATAAGTCATGCAAAACAACCATTAAAAAGTATATTTGGAAGTATTAGAATGATGATACACTGAAATAAATTAGTTTTATTGCTAAATTATTTCATATTGCCAAATTAAAATTCCTTAACTTCCTTCTTCTAGTCAAGTAAAGGTACTTAATAAAGTCCTAGAGCCAGAAGAGAAAATATTTTCGAAAGCGATTGCCAACCATCTTAATCGACGAGAATGCGAACCAAAATAAAATTTTAGAAACACTTTTAGAACTATGTTTTCTTGGATTTTACACTAAATAATTAATACAACCAATAATTAACAACCAACAAAGACCTTATTTTTTCTGTTTTCTTTTCTGATACCTAATGAGATGGTTCTACTAATACTAAAACAATCGTAAAGAAAAGTAACCATCCAATGACCTTCATAGCTGTAAAACATCTTATAATTATGAAAACTTCGAGCAATATAAAAGCTGTAATAGCATGTGTACTACACGTCTCAGGTCATTACCCAAAACGCCTATTAAACAATTCGTTCTGCAATCGTTAAAGTGGGATTTATAAATTTCCTGCTTTCCAACGTAAATATTGATACCTATAAGGCTCAAGGGCACGTGTATAGTAATTTGAATTGATTCGGTAACGTGATTTCTCGCCATGATATTAAATTTGGCTGTTTGTAATAGTAAAATTCGGCAGCTTATAGTCCCAGTCATGACATAGTATAACTCCGTATTACAGAAGGACCAATTCCTACGATATTCGCAAAGGTGTGAAAATATTAAAACGCTTGGGTAACTGACGCATTTGATTGATAGACGTAAAATTAATATAATAAATTAAACTTTTATTACCTACTCTCACAATCACAACAGATCAGGGCGGTAACCACGAACTCTTAAAACAATCTCAAATCTGTCAAACATTATCATTTCTGTCACATTTTGTATGAAATAACGTACCAAAATTGACAGATTTGACAACTTTGAGAATGTTTTAAGAAATCATGATTACCCCGCTGTTATCAATTTTAAGTTACCCAATAAAAGGACAAAATGGACTAATCAGCATTGTGAAAGCTGGTGCCTATTGTAGATTTTAATGTTTGCTAATTTTGCTATGCATTCAGCTATTAATTAAATTGTATTATATATTTGATCATTGGTTTGTTTGCTTTCCTATCGTATTATTTGGTTTGTTGTGTAGTTAGACATATATTTATAGCATACAAGTACAAGTTCATAATGAGGTGTAAAAGTGATTTAACGTTTAACCATTATATACCTAGCTTAAAGAACAACTGGTAGAGAATAAGTCCACCATTTCTATATTTTTTTTTAACTTTGCAATTTAGTTTTTAAATAAGAATTCATACAGTATTTCTGCAAAATATTATACGCAATACACTTAAAAACAAATTAATGGAGGTAAAACTTTTGTTAAGTGACCTATATTTGTTGCTCTTGTCTTGAGGGTATCATTACACTCGCGAAGTCACGTCATGCTCTACACTCTGCGCACTAAAATGATTCTACCTACAGTCTCTTGTTTTGGACTCTCCGCGGACAAGAATATTCTACCTAGTGTCTCTTCTACTGTGATGTTTGTGATAGGAGTTCAAGGAAACAGTATTAACTGTTAATCGTACGATACATTGTCGAAAACTTTGCATTCGTTATTACTTGTAGGTAGGTACAAGAAGGAGATAGTGGTAGAAATGGTAACAATGACATAGGAATTACAGATATTTAGATATAGACCGGTAACAAATTCAACAATTTTAACATTTTGAACAATTTTTATAAAAGCTTGTTATTTGTAACTGGAGCAAAGATGTATAAACCTAATTGTGTTCATTGTGTCAAATGTATATAAGGTGTAAGTGAATTAGTGTCAGATATTTTTAGGAGTAACTTAGACTATCACATGGATCACATATAAGATAAATTTAAAATTATAGAATAAACTTTAAAAAAATCGAAAAAATAAAAAGTTTTAAAAATAAAGAATCTACATCATCCTGTACATGAACCCAAACACCACAAGTAGACTACTCACACAACGCTAGCTGATTCATAATCTCTCCAGAATTACATTTATGCACTCAAATAATCATACTACACTGTTTATCATAATATCATATTACTTGGTGCGTGAATTAAAGTTTGTTTTATAATTTTAAATGTATCTTATATGTGATCCATGTGATAGTCTAAGTTACTCCTAAAAATATCTGACACTAATTCACTTACACCTTATATACAAAAATATAGTTATTTTCTTACAGTAATTTTTGCAACGGAGAACTACAAGAAAATGCTTTATAAACTCGTGTCTAGTCAGTACACTTCGAACGTATTTAAAAAAAACACGATAAAGTTTAATTGTGATATATTATTACTAAAAAATGTTTTTTTCTTAGCTTCAGGATTTCACATTATATTTATACAGTATACTGCGGGATTCAAAACCACAACCTGGCTTCGTAGTCAAAGCGCTCGAGCGTTAACCACCAGATAGATTATTACCATAGAGATAGTATATACTTTATTACGATGGAAACCACTATGTTAGTCAAAACCTAATAACAACTAAAACTCTATAAATTATAAACATAATTAGTTACACCTGATCCAAGACACAAAGAAGGATTAGTTTATTGAAGTTTCTAAAAGAAACCACAGAACAAAACACCAAGTAAACTTTTTGTCCGGGTGCAATAAATGAAGTTCGAAGTAAAGTTAAGTCAGTAATTGTAAAAGCAAAAACTTGGCACATCTTTTGTCATTATTCCTTCAAACTTATTGTTTAACATCTATTCATTTTGGAAGCAATTATGTTAGCATCTCTTAACTCTATTGTTGTCTCGTTCTTACAGCAATTTAAAATGTGATAACGAAAGAGAGAGATGGCGCACAAGTTTTTTTTTCGAAAGTATTGATAAAGGAACTACAATGGCGGTAGGATAGTGTGTTTGATCTAGCAACGTAGCGGTCCACATGTTCTTGGGAACAGCTTGGCAAAGATGCAAAAAAAATGATTCTCTATGCTTTTGTGCTCGGATCTATAGTTTTTGATATTTGAAAGAGTGCTACTTGGAATGTTTAATTATGCGAAATTAAATGTTTATAATATTTTTAGTTGGCATAATGTAGTTTTGTATTAATTGGATTAAAAAAAAAATGTTAGTCAACTGTACTGAATGATATTTTTAGTTACATTATGTTTTTAAGATTATAAAACTTTATTTTTGCAAAAAAGTTTTAGTCATTGTCAATTTGTTAAAATGATTTTATAAAGGGTGATGAATGATGATATTAAAATAATCTTATTACTAAACAACTAAATGAGTCCTGTTACTTGTTACCCTACTTTACCAATGATGGCTATACTTCGGACGTAAACTTAAATAGCAAATAGCAATAGACAGGTGGTGTAAGTACATGCAGGGGTTGACAAGTTTCCGTAAACTTTTCCTTTTTAACAGCACGATCGTGTCGAGGCCGGATCAATAACTACGCTTTGCATAATTACCGGACTAAAACTCACTCTAACTGCCGCCTCGGTTTTTCTTTTACATAAATGTCAAAATGTCACGCAACCGTTTATAACATAATCAGAATCGTTTTATGCTGTTATTTTTTGCATTTTTACCGTTTAAGCCCGATCTATCAATATAATTTAACATAAAAAAGAACATTAAAATATTCTGATTATATTCATGCCTATGCTAACATCTAAAATTCTAAAATAGTTATACAAAAAGAGATGGTTTACGTTAAAAAATGTTATGGCTATGATATAACAAATATCTGAGAAGTATCAAGTTTACGCAGTCGTCCTATATTCGCACACAGACACAATAATAGGCACATCTGCTACGAGACGCACACATTCATAGCCGGTGCATCGCGTCTTGCTCGGATAACAAAAAACGCATTATTATTATCCTGGAACAAGGCCGAATGGATTCAACGGAAAATCGACCTTGGAAGCGACAAATAAAGAGCATTTTAAGAGGTACGGGTTCCTAAAGCGATTAACTTAGATTTCATCCTTGTCGTCCGTCTTTGGATGCGATTTTTGTACTTCTGTAAATACGATTAGGTCGAATCTTGCTTGCTAAAGGAACTAAGGAATTTAAGTTTAATAATTGTTGTAAAAAAAACTGTGTATCTCGCTAGGCGCCAAATGCACGCTGCACTACGCCTACGAACGATAGATTCTATGAAATTTGTTGGGGCAGAACGCGCAAACGTGATTCTACGCAGCTCATAGTCATTACGTTGGATTATGTTGTTTTGACAAGAACAAGTACAAGATGCGTCATACGCGTCACCTTAAACTAAATACCTACCTGAAAGTGTGTATTTAAGAAATATATTTTAAACTGTGGGAATGGAAGATTATGATTAAAATAATTGTTAGTTCTATTTGCCAGTGAAATTCTTAATCAATTAATTTAAAGAGCCCATTAGACTATTTTCTTCTTTTTGATATAAGATGTTTATCTCAATGATATTTCCGAATTCAGTGAGATCCCGAGTTACTCGCTTATACGCTTAACATGGTACCACTTCTGGCTTATTGAGGCCAGGAGCCTTATAATGTATTCTAAATAGCATGTTAGGTGTTGTTTTTAAGTATAACTCTATAAAGAAGGTTTAAATTATACCTGCTGCTATTAGATGTAATACATACGTCGGTTTAAAACTAACAGAGAAGATCCAGATTGTTACTTCATAAGGAATATTGTTAAAAAGTAATTTAATTCAAACGAAAATTGGGAAAAAAACAAATTCGAATACTGCTGCATTAAAAACAATGGCGACGGAAAATTAAACATCGCCGGCCTTAGGATGTGGGAATGTTGTTTTTAGGTTTTCTCTCAGAGTCAATAGGATTTAAGGAAATAGCGGCTTTTTTGAGTGGTAAAAATTAAATTTCTTAAGATTTTCAGTTTTTTTAAGAGATCGTTGAATATTTTCGACAGTGGGATCATATTGCGAAGCATTACCTGAACCCTCAGACCCTCATATAGTATATGGTCAGATCTACCTATATTATTTTGTGTAGACAGCACAAGCTTGGACGTGATTGTACTAAATGTAAATATTATGCGTTTGCATACCATGTTTTAAGAAAATTAACATTTTCCTTTTTCGTAAAAAGAAGTCAAACATCTGCTATACTTACCAACTGTTGAACTCATTGTAAGATACAATAAAGGTCTCACCAAACTTAATTATTTCACGTCTTTGAAGCAAACGGTGCCAAGCAGCAAGGGTGGGAGTTAGCTTTAATACGAATTGTGAAGCAACGTTTTCTGGAAAAAGTTATCGTTCCCAATGTTCTTCGAAACAAAAATATCAACGAGTTAGAACAATAGCATCGAGGCCATTATTTTGTACTTAGAGATTCTGTTCTACAAATTCCACTAACTCGTGATTTTTGAATGAAAATTATAAGAAACAAAAGAGCTTTGCAAATTACCTATTGTGAAAACAGCCCAGTGAAAAGAAACGCGCAAATAAGTTTTCAAGCAAATTATTTACTTTAAAGAAATTGTTTGTTGAATAAATGTTTAAAGATTTTAAAACGAAGGACAAAAAGTTGTTTACATTCGTATTATACGTGGAAGACTAATTAAAATGGATTTTGCTCTACATAATATAGGTAAGGTCTAAGACACCCGTTTATTCAAATAATCCGCCATCGTTTATTCAAATAAAAATACTTTTATTAGACTAAACAAAAGGTTTTAAAAACTTCACTTGTATTTAACTAAATAAGAAATTAAATCTTGAAAGTCAATTTTTACCTACTTCTGACTGTTGTGTCTGTGTTGGTATCGATTAACTTGGTGACATTCGGTTGCCTATATCATCGATCTGATAAGATGATGAGGCCGAAACTACATAATTGTTACAAATATCAAAGAACTATCCTTCTTCTTAGAGCTCCATGCCAGTTAGGTACTATGCTTTACTAAATTTGCCCAGTTCATTCATGTTACATGACATTTACTTATGTAAATCCTTTTACCATTAAATATACCATTTGTTTCTTTATTCACCACTTACTTTATCATCAATCCACAAAAAAACTAAATAAACTATTTAAAATAACCATGGTTACACTGAATCAACAATTCGCAACTTGCAATGATTCAAAACACACTTCTTCATCAAAAGCAAACCTGTCACAATGAACTTATTATAACCTTCCGTAAAAAAAAACATTTCATAAACCGCCTGCAAACAGGTCATTCCTGCAACCCTGCACTTGCTGATCACGGTATACCCGTCAAGCAAGTTGACCATTGCAACCTGTCACTGGGTCACTCACACAAAGGGTGACCCAGCTTGCCTACCGCACGGAATGGTGTATTGGTGTCTGTATTACCATCACAATAAAAATCTCCGGGGTACGAAAATCCCGAACCACTCCCACAAATGCATAGCAATTTATTGAATGATTTATCACCTGGCAAGACAAATGTAATTAGTTTTAGATGAATGTTTTAAATTTTTACGAGAAGTAGGTCTGTGGTTCTGCAGCGAAACCGGCATGGCATTCAGATTTCAGACGACGGTATTTCTTAGGGGTTTGGAGGTCTGTGGCAATAGCTTCGAGTGTTATAACAAGACTTGCCGCGTAAAAATATCCTGACTGAAAAATCATTAGTTTTATTATTTTTAAAAAGATATTAATACTATTATTAAATGAAACGAGTTCCCATACGATGTGTAAATGGTTCCGCTTGTGACATGACATAAAAAGTTCAATCGTAGCTCTTCTAAAGACTTCGAGACCCCTTTGCCCTAAACTCTATACAGACAAAGCACGGTGCGCGAATATGTAGCAACGCATTGAGTAAATAAAGGGATGATATATTGTGAAGACTGATGTGATTAAAAAAACCATTTCCCTTAGTACTGTCAAGGTGCATTCTTGTTAGGGACGGAACCAACGATGAATGTGCAATATATCGACATCCTGCGACATCCTAAGATTGAAGTCCAGTAACTAAGAATTACGCACTGCAACTGAATAGTAATAAAATTATGGAAATAGTTAAACTTAATTATTGCATGGAATTTATTCGAGAAACCACGTTAAAAATCCAAGTAAAACTTCATGTCGATGTTTTATTAAAAATAGGCAAGTGAAAGTACCATTAAAGAATATAAAATATTTTTTTTATTATAAATGCACTTTCAAAATGTTTGCCTATGAGATACAGATTTTAATTGTGCTTCTCAAAACATAGTTTACCGAGTCGATAAATCTCATACATCGACTATTCCACCCCTAAGAACTCTCAGGTGAAGGTAATCATTGTGGGAACCATTATATCTATCTCACACAAAAATATCTCTATCTCACTCTAAAATTGTTCACTAGACAATCTTATTCGTTCAATGGAATAGATGATTCAATGGAAAGTTCCTGCAAGCGGTTGCATGATTTTAGATTACTTTGTGCGTTTGCTATTGGGTCCGCGAATAATAAAATATTGTTGTACTAGAATTTGATTTCGTATAGTTAGTTATACATTGGAACCACCTTGCTATTTATAATGCATTTGCGTATCAGTTACTTATGAAGGCACAGGTAAATAGGGTCACGAAATTAAATCTTTTAAGTAATAAAATCATTTTGAGCTACCAGGTGACTTACAGCGTAATATTTAAAGCACAGGTGTTGAGCCACACACATACGGGGTGAAAGTATCGTTTGCAAACGTAGAACTAAGCACGAAAATATGTTCAAGTTTCTATAATATTTTTGAGATTATTTATTAGCCACTTAGTATTTGAATATACTGAAATTTAATTGTACTTAATTAAAATAATTTGGAATTGACTTGTGTTGTAACAAATTGCATGAGCTGCATGACTTAATTGCATTTTAACTTTATTAATGAAGATAGTGTCGTGTGGTGCCGGCACGTTAAAAGAATTGCAGTATTGTACCACCCCTTTTCTTCCTATGGGTGTCGTAAGAGACGAATACAGGAGAACCGCCATAAGAAGACGGACAGCAGCGTCTCCTCTCCAACATTGGCCAAACTGCGATCGCGAACCCGCCTGCCAAGCGTGGCGATTATGGTAAAATCCTCCTTTTGGAGAGGCCTGTGTCCAGCAGTGAACTGATATAGGCTGGTGATGTCATGATGTGATATTGGACAAGATCACATACATTGATCTGATCCTTCAGATTCAGCGCTTGTATTATTTAGATATCAGAAACAACGACAGTACTACAACACCCAGACCCGAATCAATTTAGAAAAGTTCATTTTCTACTTTAACATTGACCAGACCGATAACCAAGAGATGGCCACGCGAAGTCCGGCGTGTTCCATTCTCAGCTACGGAGGTCGACATGACCAGACCGGTAATCGAACCCAGGACATCAGAATCTGAGATGGCCGCGCCAAGTCTGGCGCGCTCGCCTCATCACCTACGGAGGTCCACACGATATTTTGATTTGAATAATAAATTAAAATGTTAATAACATTTGACGTAAACCTAAATGTCTGACTAATATAAAAAAAATCTGGTTAGATGGGTATTAGTATTGATGAGTGGAAGAAAGGTAGAGGACCACTTAATGGAGCGAATGACTTGACATGTGACCGGATTAAATGAAGGAAAAATATACTACGCAGACCAAAAGTGACCTGGTAACTTCACTTCAACCAATTTCATCTTGTCACGTGACGTCCTCGGTAGCTTAGTTGGTAAAGCACTCGCCCGGCATGCGATGGGACGTGGGTTCGAGTCCCACCTGAGGTCGATGATTTATTTCAAGTGTTATTTATCTTCAATTAAATCTGTATATATTTAAATATGTATATATTTTTTACTATATATTAGGCAACCGTTACTGATTGACTGATCTGTCGATCGACAGCTGTACCACTGAATGGATTGCGCTTAAAGTCACATATATAGCTATTATGATGTAACCCCCCGATTACAGAAGTCACTGGGGGAGGCCTGGGTTCAGCAGTGGACATCCTGTGGCTGTAATGATGATGTAGGCGTGCGCTAAAAAAGGATTTTCCAAAAATCACCTCCTAAAGTGGTAAAACGGGGGCTTAAAGTTTGTATGGAGCACCAAAATCTTGAGGTTGATCCTTTACATAAATAAGCAAATAGCTGTTTTAAAAAATCAAAGACTTAAAAACAATATGGGTAGCTTTCATGGCCAGTTCTACGTAGCTTGTTCACGAGAAGTAATTAAGTGGTTCTAGCACCTGGATTACTGAAGAATATTGTCTATAAAAAGAAATTGTAGTTTTTTTTTATTTATTCAGTTTGATATTTAATTACTCAAAACCATATCCAACGAAATGAAGCGAAGCCACGGGCAAAAGCTAGTCATAGTATAATGTTTTACAACACCTAAAAACTTTAAACTGAAATTCTTAACACAACTAACCAACTGTACTGAAACACAAAATGCACTTTCTACGAGCACAATAAAGCAGAACTACAATAGTCGTACAATGAGTTGTCGGTCCCTTTGTCGGCCAGTTACGACAAAGGTGCCGATACGTATTTGCCTTTAGGGCATTAAAAATCGATTTCAGCGAAAAAAATATTAGCGAAGACTCGCTAATGGTTATTACAGTCGAAATGTTGGAAGCGATTAGTTTTATGACGTCAAACTTCGGCCGTCACTCGTTTTTGGACGTACTGAAATGGACTTTCAATGGAGAAACAAACCAAGCAGTGTACTAGAATTATTTTAGCCTTACTACAAAAAGATAGACTAGTGTTAAACACTTGTCTAAAGATTAACCAACCAATTTGAAATGTATTATCTATACATATAATTAAACAGTAGAGAGGGTAAATTCTGTACAGTCAACAGCACGTCAACCTACCCCAAAAGTCAAAAGCCTGACACATTGAGATCATTTTCAAATAAGAAAATTTGACATTTTGTGGTAGGTCGACGAGCTGTTGTCCGTACATTGAAGATGTTAAAAAAAATACTACTAGGGGTCTTCATATGACCAACAGAAGCCAAAAAAATGGTTTTTGAAATTTTTGTCTGTCTGTCTGTTGTTCGCCTCTCACGCAAAAACTACTGGACGGATTTTGATGAAACTTTTTTTATTATATAGCTATTAGTCCTCGGCAACATATAGGCTATAATTTATTTTGAAGGTCTGAATACCTAATGTGGAACACCAGTCTCCACTCTAATTTTTAATAGCAATTTATATAGCGCCTAAGGAAAAGTTGGTCAACGTCATCGGCACTTACTTTTGAGTTTGACATAAAGAAAAACGAGGGTCTGGTCTACCTGATGTGGAACCCTAGCAGACCAGCGAAACTTTCAGAGCTACTTAAATAACGTCTTAGGAAAGGTTGTTCAGCATAATGAGCTCATGCTGATAACGTAAGAAAAATTTAATTCTAATAGCTTTGACATGTTTATGACATATGTACTTCACTAGCAAGATTGCTAATACTTATTCAATGTACCTAAATAGCAACATTTTAGGAAAGTCCGGCGCCCGACCCTCCTTTTCTACTCCTGTCGTAGTCTGTATTAGTCCAAATTTATCTGTCATGCTGGGGCTTCATCTGCGTCTAATGTCGTTAATTAGTGCTCTATTTGACGTTGTACGCATGTGTGGCCGGTCTTTGTGTGCTAATTTGCTTCAATAACATTAGACGTTAGGCGATAGCTCGGACGGCGGTAACTTTTGACACATCAAAGGGATTAAACGGGCGTCTAGTGCGTTGTTGTGGCTACACCTACTACACTAAACATGTTAAAACACCGTTACATTCAAAAACTCTTTGTGAAATATATGTTAAAGTGCATAGTTATTAAGTTAGAATGGAGTAGACAAAACGAAAAAAGTATTGAGTTCTTGGAAGCTTTTTATTTTATTTTAAAGACACACTCACAGATCACACGCTAACTAAGTCGCTAGACGCTAGAATCAAACCTCAAATAAGTGTGGCCACGCACTTAGCGCGTAGCTTAATGCTTTAATTTATTTAACGATAATCATGCCTTTATTTGAACGTTAGGCGTCACGCAGGTGAAGCCCCAGCATTACTAGCATTTGCCCGCGGCTACGCTCGCGCTAATCTATATTTAAAAATAAGGGACAATGACAATGGATTACAATATTAAAATAAAACTTGACACACATAACTAAACCGTAAAAATAATGTTTTTAAGTAATTCGCTAAACTTGGTGATTTTTTGCATAAAAAATTACGAATAAAACATCAACAAAAATAATACATATATTACACAGAGCTATATACAGCACAGTATAATACCAATAACTGTATAGGTACAATATTATGAAGTATAGAAAGTTCAAAATCGCTTAGAGGCATAACTTAATAAACTTACATAATGGCCTGAATAAATAAATAAATAAATAAAATAAATATTGGACAACATCACATAGGTACATTGCTCTGATTCTAGAGCACTTGTGTTATAGAAATCAGAAACAACGACGGTACCACGACACCCAGACCCGAGCCAATATAGAAAAGTTCGTTTTCTACATTGACCCGACCGGGGATCGAACCCGGAACCTCAGAGATGGCGGCGCCATTTAAAGTCCGGCATGCTCGCCTCTCGGCCACGGAGGTCGTCGGAATATGCCTTGCCGAAAAATAATTATCTATATCTTATGTAAATATGAAAAATTACTAACATATCTTAGCGTTTATACTTTCATCTAGGAATGGGTTCAGAAAAGTAAAAAGAAAGTTTGCATAGACATGGTTATGTACACAGTGTATTTATTGCATAATGAAGTACTTAAATAAGAAATTAAAATATACCAGTACATGTTACTGTAACGAAAAATATATCTGTAAGTGTACCTAAGCCAGAAGTGGCCAGAACTCGATTAGCTAAAAAAATAAGTATATAACCTGTATTAAGTTTATTAAAACACAAGTATTCTATTCTATTCTATTAATAATTTTTATATTTATTTGCTGAACATTAGATGAATTTTTAATTGATTGGCTATTTTAAACTTATTATTTTACAGTCCTATACTATTATTCTATTTATACTGTGACAGATAGACTTGAATAAAGATTAGTTAATTAAATGATGTTTTATCGTCTTCTTGGTGCTTAAATTTAAACAGTTTCAAAGTCTTGTAACAAAAAAAACTTAAAAAAAGAAAAAGAAATATGAATTTCAAAACCAAGACAATGGTTCTAGCTAGAAAGATGAAATTCGAAAACCTAACCACGTGCGTGCGATGTAAGCTTGGTGCATATTGCAGGCTACTTCACAAGTGAGGTGAAAAGTGAATTCGCGGGAGTACTGTATTTACCGGCGATGCGAGCTCCGCGCCGGGCGCCACGCGACTACGGCAAATAATCATAACCTCTCGTTAGGCTGTGTCCACAAGACACAATAAACCCGACCTGGCTTAACCCAAAAACTGTTTTTCTTATAATTATTTTAACATTAGGATAAACCTATAAAACACACTTTGAAATGTAATATGTATGGGACTCATTCAATTCAATTTCTATTTTATGGCAGCATTTGTGCTCTGTGGCACACTGGTTATGGGACTCATAACAAAATCCAATGCAACGTTCAACTATTTTACGCCCTAGATTCATCATCAAGTCAGGTTTATACTATAATCAAATTCTCTGAATTCATATTATATACATAGATTAAAATCAATACCTACTACAATAAGAAGTAGGTTAAAGCGACTACCAAGATTAGATTTCTCATGAAAGCGCGGCGGGTTTAAAACAGAAGACCTAGAAAAAAACAACGGTTAATTTTTTTTTTTTTAATCAAACCGACACATTTCCTTCACTAGCATATTGTAAATTCTCATCGACTGGAAGGAATAGCAAAAATATTATTTGTTTTAAAGAAAATCTGTTCATGTGACTGGTGCACATGAACTATAATCCACGAAGTATTTTAGGTATAACAATAATTATCAAAAATCCGTAAAAAATGCTATGAGTCCATTTTAAAAAAACTGTCCAGCGCACAATATTTCACAGAGGGAAAAGTTATACAAAACATCAATCAATTTCGGACAGGTTATAGCCGTACGAAAATATTTACGTTCTTTCTGCTATACTACGCTCGGAATATTTAACGATACGTCTTCAGTCAATGTCAGGTACCTATAGCAAATTATATATTAGCTTATGCACGCGGACCCACTTGTGTGATTTGCAGCATAAAGTATTATTGCCATCCCTTGGGAATTATGGAGGAGAACGCAAAACTTGCATATTTCAAATTAAAAAACAAAAGGCAATCATTCTTCTAAAACTTGAAAGTATGGGACTTTCAAGTTTTAGAAGTATGATTGCCTTTTTTCTAGGGTATTACCCTATATTAATATCGGTTCAGCAGTTAAGTCAGCGTAAAAAAGCCATTTATTTGGTCTACAACGATTTTGTCCAAAAATGTTGCTTGGAGTGCATGCAAACAGCGACTCTTCGCGTATAGCAGCCGGACGGAAGACGCGGAGTTTTCAGTGGGTACGCTTGGCAAATGGATGGTGACAAGCAGTCGCTGCCACTTGTTGAGGAGTCCCACATAACTTGCTGGTGTCCCCACGACAGCAGGTATGCGTAACGCATTTCCTCCGCGGAAGAAGAAAAGTTAAAGTGGGTCCACATCTGTCGCAAAACCGATGAAAGCCGAAATAAACCGGTTCTTGAATAGAGACCACATCTCGGTTGACGTAGTGTTGGACGACCTCCTAACTTGATGGCCGACGACTATGTCCAGCAGTGGACTGCAATAGGCTGGGATAATAATGACGATGAATTCTACCATTTTTGATCGAAGATGTACTATTTTAGTATGGATTAACGTTGACAGGACTTGTCTCACACTAAGTTTAAGTGAAATAACACTTAACGGTTTAGAAGATACTTAAATTGGCCATTTTGCTCCTCTTTTAGGTGCTTGATGAGCCAGGCAAATCCATTATATTGCTCTGCATTTGTATTAGAGATAGGTAACACATATTTATATTTAACTTCTGTTAATGCTTGATGTTTGCTGATACCGAGATTTAAAGATATATGTACGTTAACATAGTTACGACAGAGCTCTGGGATTGAGAAACTTCTTTGCTGTTTATTAGCGGTTACGATTTCCTTCGCGTGGTATTTAATTCAATTCAGGAACCTTCTCCGGCACAACCACTAAATTAACACTTCAATCCAATGAACTTACGGAACCAACGTTTAAAAAATATATGTTTGTTACTTTTTAAACATTGATAAACGTCAATCATAATAATTTGTATCAGCTAAGTTAAAACAGCATAAAGCTGGCATTATAGAATCATAAAAAAATATAAATCATAATAAAAGTCAGGAATCACAAGTGTGAACGCGGCTTACTGGCGTGCGAACAGCGGTAATCTTATACAAGGTGTCCCACTTCGGCCGTCGCTTTTTTATGTGCTAAGCTCATGCTAGACTTGTTTCGAGACTGCGCTTCATTTTAGTCTGAAACTAGCGTATTTAGAAAAACTTTTATGAGTCTGACGTCACAAGGTGTGACGACTGACGAGAGTTGTAAGGTTTTTTAGGGTTTTGTACCTCAGAAAAAAGAAATCCTTGTATTTACAAAAACTTGTATGAGTCTGACTGAGCTAAAAAAAGAAGTGTGATGTTTTCAGATTTAATGTTGGTATGTGAGTGAGTTTCTTTAATCAATCATAAATCCGGTAAGCCTTAAATGATTCTGATGTAATTATGGAATCTTACGTTATCCCATATTTGCAGTCAGGGGTACTCTTTTTGTATTTGGGTGTAATAGCATATTATATTTATTTATATTAACATTATGTTGTCAAGTTGCCCGCGACTAATACTTTATTCAAAATATCACACAGGGATATCACACTGGGATAAAAAGTATCCTTTAAGCTAATCCAGATAATATTTTATATGAGTGCAAAATTTCATCCAAATCCAATTAGTAGTTTTTGCGTGAAAGAGTAACTAACATCCATACATGCATACGTAGATAGGTAGGTAGGTAGGTATGGATGTAGATCCATACTTACAAACTTTCTCATATCTCATATCAGCCTGTTGCAGTCCACTGCTGGACATAGGCCTCCCCCAAGGAGCGCCACAGCGCACGATCTCCCGTCCTTTGCATCCAGTCGCTGCCAACTGCCTTCTTCAGGTCATCGGTTCATCTAGCCGGGGGGCGTCCTACACTACCTTTGCCTAAGCGTTTTTACAAACTTTCACATTTATATTATTAGTAAAACTGTGCTGTCTTCAGTGCTTTACAACAAAACTAATATGATGTGAAATCATCTTGTCCATTTTCAATACTTAAGGTATAAATATAGTTCCCATAAATGTTTTTTTTTTCTCTGTAAATTATGTAATTAGTTAAAAACAGCTGAAATTAAAAATCGCGAAGTTAAAAACTATTACGTGAGTACTACATCATAATTAAGATTACACTTATTTTTCTTTACTTATTAAAAATTGTTTACATTATATGAAAAAAAACATCTTCAAAACTTGACAATTAACTTAATACTAAATGGTGATAAGTAACGATCGATTATAAAACTTTGAGAAAATTGCGAGCGAAAAAACAAAGTCCCCCGACCACCCATAACGCGGTAGTTTAGTTTCTCCGTCCCTCTCGCACTTAGACAATTGTACATTTGTCTCTCTCCACCATTATCGTTGTAAAAACATTTTTGTTTGACTATTATTAACATTGCTGTTTTGGGGTGGTCCTTTTTATGCTTTTTCTTCGACTTTAAATTAATTTAACAGATTTAACAATGACAGAACAGTCTCCGGATGGCCGGTTAGATTTGAATGTTCTGAAATACAATCCTTTCTTATAAACGCGAAAGTTGTATGTTTGTTACTCTTTCACGCAAGAACTGCTGCCCCCTAACCATGAACTCTAAAAACAATCTCAAAGTTGTCAAATCTGTCAATTTTGGTACGTCATTTCATACAAAATTTGACAGAAATGATAATGTTTGACAGATTTGAGATTGTTTTAAGAGTTCGTGGTTACCGCCCTGAAATGATTTGGATGAAATTTTGCACACTTATAGAAATCTATACTAATATTATAAAAAGGAAAGATTTGTACCTATTTTTGTATGTTTGTATGTTTGTAATGAATAGGCTCAAAAAGTACTGGGCCGATTTAAAAAATTATTTCACCAATAGAATGCTACATTCTTCCAATTTGACATAGGCTACATTTCATTTTGAAAAAAATTAGGGATCCTCGGTAAAATTTGAACAATGTAACCGAAGGTGTAGAAAAATGAGTCTTAAAATGTGTTTCGTCGAATGCGCTGCCGAAACTATTAGCGATAATTGTCTACCCCGTGCGAAGCCGGGACGGGCTGCTAGTATGATATAAATTAACAAATAGGATATTTTTTATTCCATTTATTCCCGATAAAACGTTCCTGTGGGATATTTTTCTATGTATTGTTCTTCATTTGGTGCACGTTTTTTGTTACTCATAAGTCATAGCAAACGTTCTTTAGTCCACGCAAACGAAATTGCGGGCACAGCTAATAATATTTGTAGTGGCTACATATTATTATAGATTAAATTTAAGTAGACAAAACGCTATACACTTTTCTTATTCAATATTACCTACCGTTGTTAATTATGTCAGTAATACTAAACAATTGAATTAAATAAAATGATACACGTGAATATATTTTTTTTCTCTTTCTAGTCGGCGGTAGTTACACTTGTCCATGACGACTCAGATATTATATACAAGCTGTTCAAAAATGTAGCTCACTCTTTAAAACCATGTTATAAGCTGCATATGTACATCAACTTTTTTATTACAAACTAACGCGCTTTCTCGATCATTATGTATGAAGGGACTGAAACACGATGTGATGTTACCCATAATAAAAGTTGTTGTTTATGAGCTGAGTCTATCAGCTGATCACGCGGTTTTAAGGAACGTCTTTTTGTACACTCTGTATAATAAAAATGCACCAACCATCACAACTTGTTATCTCTCAGGAAAGAAATTTAATTAATTGTTCCACTAGGTATAATCAAACTCAGGTTAACCTAATCAAAAAGTTCAAGGTCTTCAAACTGATTTTCAACTTTAAGACTGGCGAATAGAGATCAATATCGATTGAGAATTATTTAAGCCGGGCACATTTCCCAGCACACCTAGGCCCGAGTCGATTCAGAAAAGTTTGTTACAGTGTCAACCCGGGAATCGAACCCACGCACACCACGCGTACAAATCAATTCAAGTCAATATGAAACATGAGTTTTTATTTATGTATAAGGTATCATCAGTATGTATCATGTTTTATACAAATAAACACTCTTTAATTCTGAAAAAGAAACTTTTCTGGCTTTTTTAGTAGAGACAGTACAACAGAACGCCAACATTATTAATTTAAATGATTAAGCAAATAAATTAGTCATGATGAATCACGACCTAGAAAACTAAAAGTAATTTATGTTCCTTTGGTACCGTTTATAGGTAGTGTAATTAGTACTAGTACACCCTGTGCCTAGACTACCTAGCACGAGCTGCGGTTTTATAATAACAGCATTAAGTTGGAGGCACACTGAGTTTTATCATATTTTAATAAACAAAACTTTTTGTACACAGCATTGATAATGTATAATGACTGTTTGTGCCATAATAAATGAAAAAAAAAACAGATGTTTTTTTTTGGTTGATTGAAAAACAAAAGAGTTTCCCAGAATAGTAATATTTTCGTTGTTAATTACAACAATTACTTAATTAATTTATAAACATAATTAATTTATAGAACCTGCCTGAAATAACTTTACAGCGAACTAGAACTTAGGAAATTGTTACGGAGAAATTGTAGCAAAATTGTGGGTGCATTTTTTTTTTAAATAACCTAATAAAAATATTAAGGTTTACTATAATTTTATTCATAATTTTATTAAGTGTTCACCTTATGTCGTTTCTCCTAAGATACTAATTGGCTACAGACAGACATGTAGATGTACAGACTTTCGTAGGAAAGTCGTAGCTTAAAACTACTAATCGTATCATGAAAATGATAGTCTAGTTGCAATAAGTTATAAAAAACTAAGATAAATAGGAATGTAGACCACATATCATTTTAGACAAAGAGTTCACCTATAATAACCGTCGGCGGTTGCGGGTTCGAATCCCGTAAGGGACAAACGATTGTGTGATGAACACGAGCTTTTGTGTCTATAACATGGATGTTTTACTACATTCATCTGTCAGATACAAGCTCGTCTATTTAATAATATTAATAATTTTATATTGACCACGTTTGACTTTTATTTTGACATTTGCAACGTAATTTACATCTAAAAAAGAGCGGTGGGCAAAATAGGAACTAACATTTTCCGTTCTGCAATAAGTGTTCGGTGGAGACAAGTAGCGCCACCCTCCAGCGTACTTTTTATTTGACGAAAATTATAATAGCATGTGACATAATATATTGAAAATTAGATTAGAATGTAATTAAGAAAATGTTATAGAATGAGTTAAATAAGGAATCATGAATGGAATATTATCTTAGCTTTAATTAGATTTCAATGTTTGAGTTCACGTATGCCTCATGGAGGTTGTAATGTAACTATTGGCCACCATGCTAATGTATTATTATCGTGCTTTTTTAACCGTCTTAAAGCCGAAGCCCACGTTATGTAACCATCTTAATAAACCTCTATGAAGTGTTACTTTTTTTATTCATCCATATAATTTTTAAATAAAAAATATCAAATAAATAAGATAGTAATGTTTCATTCTGTTTATAATGTTTACGGATTCAACAATGCATAGTCCTTGACCTTGCCGCCTTGACTGTACAGTTGTTTCAAACTAAATTCTGCTAATAATTATTTTAATTTTTTAGTCTTTGAAATCTTAATAATTACCAAGTTTTATTTTACGAATGACAATTAGTTGTTGGATCCTTTAAATGGCCTGATCCATTAAGACGGTTAAAAAGCACGGTGTATATAATACTGCTGTTACATTATGAAGTGATTAAATTAATATGAATATGTTTATTCGTCATACAAGTAATCAGTAAACTCGCCATAAATCAAGCTTAGCTTAGCTTGGGGCTAGAATTTATTAGTAATAAAATGACATTTATTTAGGACTGAACACATCCTTGTGTTAATAGTTACTAGACTCTGAAACCAAGTAGGATTTCTGCCTGAATTTTGTTAATATTTTTGTATCAGTACGGCAGTGTTGTATATTACGTAAACTGTATTGTTAGAAACAAAATAAGGTTGAAGTAATACTGTTTTACTTCATATCACGTCGTTAGGTTTGCTACAGCTAGTCTGTACTAGTTGGTACTATGGATAGAACCTGTCTGCTATCATAGCCGAGAGACGAGCATATCATACTTGGTGTTGCCATCTCTGAGGTTCCGGATGCGATTCCCGGTCGGGTGTAGAAAACGACCTTTTATATATTGTCTCAGGTCTGGGTGTTGTGATACGGTTGTTTCTGATTTCTGTGACACTACTTACCAAAGGATCAGGTGAAATGTATGTCATGTTGTAGAATATTTATTAAAAGGATCATCGCGCCAAGTGTGTCGCCGCCCTAGCCCAGTGGTTGGCACGGGGTTGCCCTGCTCGACACAAAGGCCCGCGCCACGCGCACTGGCAACTGATAGCGCTTCTACAGTAAACGTATAGTACAACAGTAGCTCAATATGCCTTGCGGTAATAATTTAATTAACAGATACATACTCTTAATTTAACTTGTTTAATTTGAAACGAATAGTTTAGAAACCAAATGATATAAAAACCCAACATTTCGCAAATTTCCAACAAAAAGTGCCCAGAAGGCTGGTTGTATTATCTCGCTTATTGGCAAAGCTTATTCATTGGGCAAAGCCCTCAGGTCACCAGTGACATCGACGTAGATAGTTACTCCAAATAAAAATTATTATTGTATTCATTACCTAGATGCAAATCTATTTAGTAATTTACTAGCTGTCCGGCTGATATTGTTCTGTCTAAATTTGACACAAGCAGGGCCATAACCATGAACTCTTAAAACAATCTCAAAGTTGTCAAATCTGTCAATTTTGGTACGTCATTTCATACAAATTTTGACAGAAATGATAATTTTTGACAGATTTGAGATTGTTTTATGAGTTCGTGGTTACCGCCCAGATGTCACTTATACCCATAAAAAGAGCATTCAGTGTTGTCAATTTTTTTATTTCCGAAAAAAAATTCAATTTAAAAGAAACACAATCCAGGTTCTGACAAATTACGAAGATTTGAACGAAAAATCAATCAGCCAAACAGAGCTATTCGAGAGTATCTGCAAAATTTTATACATTAAGATATATTGCACATTGCAAAATGTTGTGTAGTAAAAATGTAGCAAGTGTGCAATCATATTGTTAAAAACTAACTTGTACCTACTTTACAACCAAGAGAAGTTGCCGCCATGTGAGTATGGTCATAAATTCGTACGCTTGTATGAAGATAAGCTTCTGCTTTATATAGCACTTTAAGTTTACTGTGGCACTTCGCAATAAAAATTAGCGACAGCTTTTGCGCTTTTGTTACCGCTTTTTATGTCAAGACCGAGTTTACTCGTTCAATTTGTGGGTATTCGAAAAACACCACAAACTTGAAATTCTTCGGTTTACCTAAAGTATGGCGTATATTATGTGATTAAATGCAATGAGTAATCACCACGCGTATTTTTTTTTTAAAGAAGGATGAAGTTGTGTGTGGGAATTACTTTGTTTTTAAAGTATACATAAATAATAATAATAATAAATAAATACAATAGATACATATTGGACAACATTACATACATTGCTCTGATCCTAAGGTAAGTAGCTGAAGCACTTGTGTTATAGAAATCAGAAACAACGACGGTTCCACAACACCCAGACCCAAGCCAATATAGAAAAGTTCGTTTTCTACATTGACCCGACCGGGGATCGAAACCGGGACCTCAGAGATGGCGGCGCCATTAAAAGTCCGGCGTTCTCGCCTCTCGGCTACGGAGGTCGTCGACGACCTAGAGCCTAAACTGAAGCTCCTAAAACACTATTATTTCACCCTATTTTGCTTATTTCTGCACAGTTTAACGTAAAAATATTTACAGATAGACGTAAAATTTACACGAGCTATTGCAAACCTTAGTGACAGATGAGGCAGAAAGGTTCTTAAGTGGCTTAACCTTAAGTGGCGGGCTGGCCACATCTGTCGCAGAACCTATAAAAGGTGGAGTAAACGGGTTCTCGAGTGAAGACCACGTCATGACAAACGTAGTGTAGGACGGCCCCCAGCAGCCGAAGACCTTAGCAAGATGGATAGCAGTGACTGGATTAAAAAGCGGGAGATCGTGCTCCTTGGTCCCCCAAGGCCCGGCTTACGTCCAGCATTGGGCTGCAATAAGCTAACATAATGATGATGATGATGATAATAAGTTTAGCAGTAGACTTCCTATGCCTTAAATTATGTCAGCTAAAGTATTTGGGTTGTGGACAACGATGCACAAAGGGTAGGTGGTGCTAGTCGTGCGAGTCTCACCCTAAAGTCGCATGCGACTTAGCGTCACGTTCGCTGCGTGGTAACGTTTCTAAGTTTAAAAAACGCTCATATGAGTCTGAAACCGTCTTAATCGTGATGAATAATTCCTAAGCAGAGCACCTGCCAAAAATAACTAAAGTAAAGTATGCCCATATACACCCCACCACTGCAGAGCACAGGCCTCACCTCAACCATGAGGTCGTTTGGGCCCAGTGCGGATTGGTGGAGGAGTGTTCAAAGGCCAGTAACTAAAACTTACTGTCAGATGTAATCAAGCCGCGGTAAGGCCACTGACTAGGCTTCACGACCATTATCAAGGGATATCAGCCGGGACCAACTTTTAACGTGCCTTCCGAAGCACGATAATGATAAATGTCAATTAAGATGGTCAGAATGGTCACCCATCCACTCACAACCGCGGCGTTGGTTGCTTAATTTTAGTAATCGATACCAAAGCGCTGCCGCCACTGAAAATAAAAACAATAACCTATAGAGATTTAAAATTTTCTTCACTGTGTATTTCTAAAGTAACAGACAAACACTTGTCTACATTGCAAACTTAAGGTAGCATTTTGTGTAATCCCTAGTGTATCAAAAGTGCATCGTGACGCGAGTAGGGCCGCATGAACAGGCCACGCTATATCGCGTTTCTGGCCGCCTAGGGTGACCAGCGGGCACGACTTGGCTGGGACATTTGGGACTTGGAATAATAAGTTACTATAAATTCTAATTACCAATAATTAGCTTGAATTAAATGCTTGTTACACCAACTGAGATCTTGAAAAAAATACACCAGCTGAGATGGTCTTGAAAAAAAAAAGGATGTCAGTTCCCTAATGCACCCGACTTTCAACCAAGGCAGTTTTTTTTTAAATACACCTTTTCTTAACCCGACGAGGAATCGAACCCAAAACCCTTGCATTTATGGCAAAACAAAAAGTTTAAGTGTATGTTAATTCAGGATTTTCTTAAAACAAAGGTGAAAAACACATCATTCCTTAATTTCTTTTGATTTGAAGGTATACAAAAACCGTTAAAGTGTATTAATGATAATGTACTTCATTCTTGTAGCGTACGGTTCCTTTTTTTATGGCGTATCTCCTAGTCCCATAATCAAAACTTAAGTTGAAATCTAAATCGGTTCAAAATGAATGATTTTCTACTTATGATTATGAATCACTCGCAACACTGAGAAATATCTTCTTTTTTACACATTAAATTAATGTATCCAGGATACCAAGATCAACCCTGTTAGTAGTTTTTAGTACTGTTCGTGGTTATGGGACTGGTCAAAATTAAAAATTTCCTAATTCGGTTACGATCACGTTGTAGTAAATTAATCTGCAATCTTTATGTGTATGTCCCTAACTTATCCTAAATAAAGTAAAATTACGTGGATCCTACAAGTTTTAATGCACTTAAATTGCTCTATCATAAAACGTAAAAAAAATGCACAAGTGCTGGTTTTAAACAAGTGGTTAATAATGCTACAGTTGTCTATATTGATAAATAATAGTCTAGCACAAGTCTCTTAGATATTCAATCGTGAAGTTTATAGAGTGAACAGCATTCTGTTGCATTTGAAATAACACATGCAATATGACTATGCTTTATCAAACATTTTACAAACAAAAATATCTTGTAACTCAGAAAGAATGATTGTGAGCATGTTTATTTCCTGTAATCCCCTCTAAGTGGTAGGCGATCTTTATATGTATACTAGCTGACCCGGCAAAAGTTGTTTTGCCATATAAATAATTTTTGAGTAAAAATGTTAAGGGTGGACAACCCTTATCACTAAGGGGGATGAAAAATAGATGCTAGCCGATACTCAGACCTACTCAATATGCTCACAAAATTTCATGAGAATCGGTGAAGCCGTTTCGGAGGAGTACGGGAACGAACATTGTGACACGAGAATTTTATATATAAGATTAGTTATAATCAAAAACTTACCTATATCAATAGGTAAGTTTTTGATTATAACAATACAAAGGACAAAATGAAAAAAAAATGTTTTAAAAAAGGCATTTATTTTCAGTTTGAGCAAACTTCAATATTTATTTTTGTTTAGTACCTACCTAATTAAAAATGTATGTAATGTAACCAAAAATGGTGAGGCCGAGTCTGGCGCGGCCGCTTGGCTACGGAGGTCATCAAACCAGCGGCGTCGGTCGTCAAATCACCGATAGGATGATAATAAAGTGGTAAAACTAAGATATTTGTACTTTTCTTAGTTCACATAGTTTAAAGTCAACTCTGGGTACCTTTAAAATTTAAGTACTTAATCAGTATGGAATCACACTCACAAACAGACTTTCTAAAAATACTCATAATATCTGCCTACTTACTGAGGTACTGTATAAATGAATAAATACAGTCATGACATGATAGTCCAAGTCAATGATTTCACAATGACGTTCTTAAACAAACTTTCAATACTTAAAGGACATTGCACTTCCTTTGTTGAGCCAATATTCTAAATGGCGTAGGATTATTTAGTCATATTCTCGTAATGAATTTGATGAGGCTGTTCTGGTTTCTTGTGAAGTTTAACTGTCAAATGCTTTGTTTCTGTTGTCAGGCTGCCATGGCGAGCCATGGGCTCAGCAAAAAAACATGACATTCAACTGGATTATATGACACAGACAACATTTTGAAAGGTAGTTACTAAGTAAACTCTGATTATTCAATGAAAATTTGTTGTATCATAATTATCTACCTAACATAATACTTAGTTAATATTTTATTCCAGAGTTTAATATATTCTAGTAAAATATTTTCTTACTTTAAAAACTCCGTTTTTGTGAAAACGAACAGCTGAAATATAACAACTGAAGTAATTTATAATAATTTTAGAATTCTTCCGCTTTTTTTTCGTATTGCTGCATTATTGGAGAGAAGTATAAAAGAAGTGATTCCACTGTCACATAAAATGTAATCAAGCCACCTTAATCTTCTGAAGATGTTTTAAAGAGAAGCAGTGCCTTCAGAAGTTATGTGATTCTTGTGATGTATGAGACACACCCATCCACCCATCCACTAAGACAAAAGCTATTTTGTTACTTACTATACATACCGAAGCACTACCGCGGCCAAGTCACAAATTACAATATGTAGTCTAAGCTAAAATTTATAGCATCTGACGATCGTAAACGATTGAACTACATAATATTATGTTGATAGCTAATGTTATATGAAGGTGATAGATCAGAAACACCGCTGCGTCTGTGTGGTCGTGTTTATGCAGTCAGATAAAAAAAAATCTCATGGACAAAGTTATTAAAGTCTGAACGAATTGGAATTGCAGCGGATACTTGGAAACGTGCGGTCAAGGCGAAATTTAGTTTTTCGGCTGACAATGAGGTTTTGAGTAAGCGGGGTTCTGCAGTCCAGGGTCTGTTTCTGATCTTTCTGAGGACCCTAATTTTAGTGTTAAGACACCAATCTGTAGTTATTCATTGATAGTGCCTGCCTTGGCTTCGTAAGTGTTTAGAACTTATTATCTTTCTTAAATAGGTAGCCGTTCTTGGTACGATTTGACAATCTTAGTCAATATCCTTATTGAAAAGAGTTTTATTGTATTAAATTTATGTAATTTCCAATTAGATGAAATCTTTTGCTGAATTTTTTACTAAAAAATACCTTAATTTTTTGCAAAGACGCATTTTGATTTCTCGACTTTTCCCTTTACTAATGTTTTGTTTGCACCTGGTCTAGTATATTAAAGTGTTAAGTCCCAAATGATATGTTATTAAGTTTTGAGTATCATAAGTCCAACTTTATTTTCCTGCTGTTCTTAATGTCTAATCCTTTGTATGAACCAGGTGTACTAACTATGCAGTAAGAATGACTAATGATTCAGTAATCATCATCAGAATTTTCCAGTTTAAATCAATAAACTACCTACATTATTAGTAAAAAAAAGTTTTTTTCGTGAAGACTTAAATTAGAAACCTTGAATAATATTAAGGACTTTTTATATCTTTTATGGTCAAAGATATACAACATTATTTTTGGAAACACATGAGAGTAATGTGCTCAGTTCCATTTTTACTCTCTTTTACAAAACCAACCACCATTAACAGGCTCAAACAAATTAATCTAAATTTAAATTTAGTCGTTTAATAAATTGTCTTAACAGAAACCGGGGCCGAAAAGTATAATTTATATTAATACATAAAGAAAAAAAAACTAAGCACCAATGACCTATGAGTAACCGCGGTTTTTTTGTTGCAAACAGGAATCCTGTGAAACTAGGTGAACCACGCAGCTAGTTGGAAACAGGACAACATAGGAACCTAAAAAATAAGCCCCTGATATATTTTGATGTCGATTGTTGACATAAGGCAGAAATGTAAAATATGAAAATTTTCGTTTTTTGGCACATATTTTAATTTATTTGTTTAGTACTTTGTTTCACATAAATGAAATATATGAGTAACCTTGATTGACACCTATGCATGTTTTGTCAACCACACACATTACAATATTCTTTGTACTGTATATTGAAACTAGGCTAAAAGTCAAAATGTTTTAGTTTGTCTTTCTTATCATTGGTTAACTAACAAGTAGCTTTGTGGCACATTTACAGAATATTTTAGACTTGTAAATATACTTAAACAGAACAGAACATGCACTTCACTTCAATGTTCACTTGATATTTATAATTTTTGCCAGCCAATTATATGGCAGCGCCCGCCAGATGCGTCTTTCGTGTCTTTTGCTTTAAAATTCGGTTAACTGTGGTACGACCAACCTTGGCCAGGCCAGGAGTAGACAGCCAGAGGACCCCTGGTAAAATTCGTGTGGACGTTGAATAACAAGTAGGTTACCAGACTTGTAATTATATTTTATAATTGATTTGTCTTGTTGGCTGGCATAAGTTAGAGATTTAAAATCATCATCATCATAATTTTAGCCATAGGACGTCCATTGCTAAACTCCTCCATAGGCCTCCTTTAATAACTTCCGGATTGGCTATTATTTATTTGAAATATCGTAGCAGTATTCAACCGTACATCTCAAATCTAATATAAATCCGATTAGGGCCCCAAACATATCGCGTGGGCACCCTACAATAATACTGCGAATTCGGTTTGGAGGTCTTATGGTAACCACACGTGTCTCCGGAAACGATCGGATGCCCAGATACTTTAATGATCACCGACTTTCAATCGATCTATAAATCCTGCCTTGTGAATTGTGGTCAATTCAGTCTTGAAAAAAGGGAAAATTTTAAGTAATTATTTATTCTTTCCATTATAAGTCTCTTCCACTCAAGTCCGTGCTAGTTCTAAATAATTGTGTGATGAGTAACAAGAATTTTTACTCGATTCATGAATTATCACACAAACAATTCTACTTGTCACATTAGAGGCATAATATCTCCTATCATGGTATCCCCTCGTAAGGTATGGCCTTCAAATTCGATAATACATAAAGAGAAAAAAACATGAAACTATGCTACTGGTTTGCGTAGGAAACTATTACATATTTCATGTTAGATTGCTAAAGTTTGTTTGTAACATTGAGTAGTTTACCTAGCACATATTTTGTATGGATTTGAGCTTGGGTCTCCAACTGAAAAACCAGCGCTACAGTTTTCTGCAGCATATGCTGAGCTCGTCCATTCCATACGCTCACCATTGTGTCTTTTTCTTTCTTATATTTTTTTGTCTGGTCAATGCCTTTTTGTTTTATCATTATTTCTGTATAATCTGTGCGTGTCTATTAAAAAAAACCAATAGATAAAAAAGAACACAATTGAATAAAACTGGCCCCGTCACAAATGTGTGCTCGAACTGAGCGAGAGGATAAACTGAGTAAAGGTGCAAAACCTTAGGCTCATCACAGCACAAACTCTAGACATTTTTAAATACGTGTATTTTGATTCATATTTGTGAAATTGTGTCTCATAATGAAATTCAATAGGTACAAAATTAACCAAAAAGCACAACGTCGATTTTTTTCATCACGCGTCCATCAGTGAGCTACATTTCTACTAGATACTAGTTAAGTATTCATCATAATAATTATTTCAGCCTATGGGAAGCCACTCCTGATACATTATCAAACTAATTCATTTATGATGCCAAAAAAAATCATATTTTTAAAACTATCTAAAAAGAACAATGCGTGATATAACAGGATATGTACAAAGCTCTCTTAAAAAGCGAAATTTATGCATCTTAATGTCCGGACGTGTTTTAATCTGTCTCCTTTTGCGAAATAGACGCAGACAGCCTTGGTCTTCTAAACAGTAACAGTTAGCTTTTAGACTTTTGTTTTCGGTGCTCGGAAGCGGCTGAGTGACGTCACCCAGCGATGTGGCTCAACCGGTTTCTCTCGAACCCCAATTTAGTGTTTGATCCTTTATGCATATCTTGCAATGCCCTAAGGTCGTCTGTTATTCAAGGACAGCCATCTTAATTGCTAGCGACGATAATAAACTTTAATATTTCGTGCAGATTCAAACTGTTTAGAAATTGCTTGTGCGCAATAAGTACCACGTGATGGAAAAACCAATCGAATGTTTTCCTGTCTTACTAATGTGCGTATAAAGTTAAATTTTCCGAAGTTATACCTAAACTTTTAGTTTTGATGACACAATAAAGATATGTAACTACTCTTTGTGATTCTCGCAGTGCAGCAGTGGTACTACATAGTAAAGTATAAACTCATGGCCTTACTACAAAACGATATTGTCTAAAGATTAGTCAACCAATTTGAAATGTTTGTTAATAATATGTCTCGAATGTCTTATGTGTCAACTTTTCAAATTGGTTGACTAATTTTAGACAAGTGTTCAAACCTAGTCTAAGCTATCTTTTTTGTAGTAAGGCCATAAGTTTTAGTTCACACTTTATTTGCATTGCTTGTCATACAAAAGATAAGGTACTTTTTTATATATTTTTTAGCTGCTCCATACAAACTTACCTTCATTACCTCGACGAAAATGTATGGAATGGAACATCTGAAGAAAAAACACGTTTCCTATGTTGCTCCCATAGGAAAAATTGTTGTATAATACCGGCTAATCACGTGGTTTTAAGGAGTGGCCTAATCTTGTGTACACCCTGTATGACAACTGGTGTGTTTTCTGGCGCTATGCGTAGTGTTATAAAATATCTGACAGGGATGTAATGAGAGATATTCCCTTAATACAGCAATTTTTTTTTGAACTAACATGGAAATTAAGTGAAATCCAACAAACAGTATAACACTTTTAAAATAGTAAGATTTAGATTTTTTAATCACTTAAAGCAAAATATGGTTATTTTTGAAAATATTTTGAGAAGAAAAAGGTTACGAGTTGAACGCAAACGCATCTCAGTTCGGCACGTGACTTAAGGATGTGCTGGAACAGGTAAAAACACCTGTTCCAGACCCACTGATATGCAGTTTCGTATAAAGGTCTGATATAAAAAATTCTGTTACATTGTAACGGGATAATTAAGTAGTTGCATAAAGAAAACAGGTGGTACTTTGAATCACAACAAACATTCATGACCTAGAATTCAGACGTATTTTGAATGGTTTGTCCTGTCGGAAAAGTAAAAGTTTTTTAGGGTTCTTTACCTCATAAGGTAAAAAGGAACACTGTACAATGGTTTCGTTGTCCGTCTGTCTGTCAACAAATCCCTTTTTACCAGGAACTCATAGAGGTAACAATTTAAAATTAATATCACATACACAATCAATTCCAATATTTCCAATTATGATTAGGTATAATCTATCCTTTGAAACTTTGAAAATAAATCAAACTTCTTTAACGCCATCAATGCTTCCCTTGCATCCTATACTTAGGGTTCATCCGTTGACTTAGAATCATTAATTTGCTAAGTAACAATGTATTATGCATGTGCTAGCACAAGTGTAGGAAAAAGTCCTTAAAGCATTTTAAAGTTACATACAATAAATACAAGTTTTTTAAACAAACCCTGAAATAGCCGTAAAAAAATCATCAAGTCTCGATTCCCGTTGTTGATAAACTTAAACTATTAACTCGCTTGCTCTTGATCGTGTTTTTTTTGCTGAACAGTTTTTTGTAACAGTTCCATGTTTCATTTCTACTCTGACTACCCACACGAGGAATTTTAGCACCTAAGTATTATTTACCATTTATTTCTCAAAAGGTTATTCTCCTCTGTTCTTTCAACTGCGATTCAATAAATGCATTTTATGTGTTGAGAATAAAAATCCAATAAACATTCGACGGTTGTTGTTCAAAAATGCAACAAAAATCAGAAAAGTTTGTTGTAGAATATAGTATGTATATATCTGTATCAATGTAGGTTTTTTACACCATAAATGACTAAAAACATTATTTCTAAATATGTTACGGTTCTCTTCCTACTTTATTCTGGCATCCAACCGGAAGTCCAAACCATTATAACATTTATAACACTGTCATTAAGAAACAAAACATTTATCCAGATTAGAATACCGTGATTGTGCATTGACATTAACCGAGTGGCTAAATTAAGAACAAAAGGAGGGAATTTTAACTACATACACAAATCCTCATACCAAGGAGCCTAAATTGAAATAAAAATTATTGCGAAGTATCCTTTCGGCTGAAATTACACCCCAACAAAATTAAAGATATATCATCTAAAAACTCATCTACCCATTATCGTAGACTTTTATATAAGATCATTATGAAAATTTTATTCATTAAAAAAGTTAAAAAGTAATTAAGCACTAAACATAAGTGTAAACAGCCAAAGAACAACTAGACTTTAAAAAAGTGGTATTTATAGACTTACGGTGCTAAAATGAAACTTGCGGAATGATATTCCGTCCGTTTCGTCTGTCTGTACGTCACCTCCATTTTTAGGGTTCTGTACCCAAAGGGTAAAACGGGACCCTATTACTAAGGCTCCGCTGTCCGTCTGTCTGTCCGTCCGTCTGTCTGTCCCTCTGTCACCAGGCTGTATCTCATGAACCGTGATAGTTAGAGAGCTGAAATTTTTCACAGGTGATGTATTTCTGTTGCCGCTATAACAACAAATACTAAAAAACAGAATACAATAAATATTTAAGGGGTCTCCCTTACAAGAAACGTGTTTTTTTTTGCCGTTTTTATAGAAAATGGTACGGAACCCTACGTGCGCGAGTCCGACTCGCACTTGGCCGGTTTTTATTCACAGCCTTACGCTGAAATTCAGCATGGTTGTTTATTGATTTCTATTTTTATTTACAGCGCCAGCAATGTTACAAAACAATCAATTTGCTAAAAACGTTATTTTAGTGTGCGACCTACCTTTTATAGTACCTATACGTAACTATACCCTATATATGCCCATCGATTTAGATCGATTTAGTTAGATCTTGTAAAAATATCGTTTATTACAAATAGAAAAAGATTCAATATCGTTGACTGTTTTATTAGAAATCTAAAACACTTAGTACCTTCTTTCTACAATATTTTCGACTGTGGATTCATTTTGTTATCGTATTAATTGCTTCTCATGGTATTAATAGTTCATGTGATTGAAGTGCATTCATGAAATAATAGTCGACTTAATATAAGTTGAGACAGTATTTCTACAAAGCATTAATCACACACAAATTCGATAATCGTAGATTAAAGCATTAAATTATCAAATTGACATCCAGAATAAAGTTTCATGTGCATGTTTGTAAGATGTGTTTTACAAACAGACAAATGGCAGTACCTAATAAGTTATAATCAGCCACAAAGATTAGATCAGCGGGGTAACCATGAACTCTTAAAACAATCTCAAAGCTGTCAAATCTGTCAATTTTGTTACGTCATTACATACAAAATTTGACAGATTTGATAATGTTTGACAGATTTGAGATTGTTTTAAGAGTTCGTGGTTACCGCCCTGTTCAAATTGAAGCGATTAAATGTTAATAAAACAATATCAATGCATTTTAACCAACATAAACTATACGCCGCCAAAAACCAGCTTCCTTATTCGACTTGGTAATCTGTATTTGTCCTTACTGATGACCAGATAACCCCAAGTCGGTGGTCAAGTAATACGTAAATAAAAATGATTTGATTTTTAGAAAAAAAAAAACCATGAGCTCTGGTGATTGGCCTTGCGGTTTGAAGGAGGTTGCAAGGAGAAACGTTCTTTGACCCAGATTGACTGGATCGTAACTTATGAACGCGTTCTGCAACTAGGCTCCACACTCGAGTTTCCTTTGCTTATAACATTTAAAAAAAAATCCTGCTACCACGGCCTATGTAATTACCTAGGTCTAAAACATCAGGAAAATAATAAAAAATATATATGTTGCATTTTTACCCGTGAAGTGTTTAGTGTTAATAAATATTGTGTTTTAAATTCTTTTGCTTAACCGAAGACATTAGCTACTCGGCCACGATAGTATTATTTGGATTACCAATTTAATGTAAAGTGCTAACTAAAGGATGGCGTTAAGACAGGACTCAAAAAACGCATCATATCGCAAAAACTTACTTTTAGGTAGGACCTTTCTTAATTTACAGAAAAACCAATGAGATGTCAGAAGATTTTAGCGGTTGTAATTAACGAATAAGTAAGAACCATTTTTATTCATTGTAAAAACTATTTTATTAATTATCTAAACTTGTTCACTATATTCGATTAGAAAATACACTAGAATAAAAGAAAACTTAAAATTAAACTAACTAGTAAGAACCTAAATATCTAGACAGATCTGTTCCATTTGCCTAAACTTCCCTCGGCTTTCATGACTATTTTGACTCGAAACTTATTTTCTTCGTGTTTATTCTTGCGATTTCTGGGAATTTTATTTTTGCGAAATAGTAGGCCCGGCCTACCTATCTTCGCAACGATACTACACTCTAATCTAAAAAATATAAAAATGAATAGCTGCTCGTTAGTCTTCCTAAAACTCAAGAACGGGTGGACCGATTTGGGTAATTTTGGTCTTGAAATGTTCGCAGAAGTCCAGGGAAGGTCTAAACTGTGAGAAACTATGGAAAAATTGCAAGGAAAATACTAAAAACGTCAATTCAATTTTATCATACAAACTGTTCGTACAGTGTGCGTAGGCGGTACGAAGTTCGCCGGGTCAGCTTGTTTCAAATAATGTTGACTTGAACTAAAAATTTAACCATAGTTCTGACTTGAACATCAATAGAATATCGTTTGTACTGTAGAAAGCAACTCGACTTTTACTAAGTAAAGAAAACACTAATTTGTCGTAAAAACGCAATAGCGTTTGCGCAAAAAATATTTCTTACTAAAAATGAACAATTGACGACTAACAAGAACCGACATAAACACGTGACTTATTGTTACACACTACTTGGGGCGATTTATTTTCGTTTTGTTAAAGAACTAAATGAACTTCCTTATTTTCAAGATATGACGTCTAAAAGTAATGTACCAATTTTTCCATTTGCATCAAATAATATTTATTAACGAATGTTGTTATTGTAATCGCCAATCAAATGTAATTCTTAGTCATCAATGCCTCGTTAAAAGTGAGTTTGTTGTTTAATAATAAGCATTGTACAAGTAAATAAATACCTAAGCTACACAATGTAACATTAGTCTAATACAGGGTTACATTTCAAGGGGTTAATAAAAAAATTTAAAACCATTTATATAAAATACCGAGTACCGAGCTCCACCTTCCGGTTCCATCATCAGATCAGCTCCATGTCATAATATTTTTACATTGTCATCCGATTTACACATGCATGCAAAATTTCAGCTCAATCGGTAACCGGGAAGTGGATCAAACATATTTAACTTGCAAGATTTGTTTACAGACAAACATCGGGACAGGTGAAACAAAATAATAACTTGTAAAAACAGGCACTGCAAAAAAATCCATCAAGATGCTGTGGCCTAAGATGATTTTTAAACGCAGAAAAAGACATCACCCCCTATAGCATGAGCGACAAAACACGATATGATATGATATGATATATAGCGATTTATCGCATATTTTTTTCAAGATAATTATGAACTTTTATCGAAAAAGCGAGCATAACCGTGACGTCGCTGGCACGGACATGCTCACTATTTCAATAAAAATTCAAGATGGCGGCTATGTTATCATATTTTAAAGGAAAGAGGCGATAAATCGCTATATTATAATATCGTATCGTGTTTTGTTGCTTGTGCTAGAGGGGCAGAGAGAATTAATTTAGTCTTTTTACGCTTGACGCGATATAAAAGTAACGATATCAAAAGCATTCGGGGTGTTCGCTGCTTAGTTACTCATTATCGAATCCTTATTTCTCTAAGTCCACATTTACTTAACGATCTCTTGAACGTAAGAAACTCGGTATACGTTCTCTGTAGTTAAAGATTACTAATTGTCATCAGGACTTCTAAAAAGAAAATATCTTCAATTAAAAATTGGATTAAGCAGATTTAAAAACCATGCACTTTTTTGTCGGTACGTTTGATAATTCATTGTTCCTATGTCTAGGTGTTTAGAGATTCAAAAATATTTCGTATCCCATCCATCCATACCCATCGTGTAGGGAGGAACAATTTCGATTTTGATTTCTGTTAAAAATATCAAATAGTTGAATCGCATGCACGTAGATAAAAAAATGTCCGACCTATTCGGTATAGCTTAAATTTAATTAGGCCCCAGTTGTTAAATCCTTGAACTTTGCTCGTGCTTCAATTCCAATCTAAGACGGCGTGTCTCACTAAGTTTAATTCCGAACAGTGATCGTCTGATGCGACACTGACCTCAAAATTTCAAGTGCAAGCGGTCATTAACACCCGCCTGAGTTGCGCACGCGACGCATCGCAGCTTTAGCATTATTCAAAACATATTGGACCTCATTTTAATACAGGGTGTCAATTTCATCATTGAAAAGATCAGTTTTATTGCAATTAAACTTTCTTGTTTGAGTCAGAATTGGAAATGTCACGTAAAAATCAATATGTTGTATTTTTGACAATTTCGTTTTTGTTGGCAAAACCAATACAATTTTATGTTTTTTGTAACTTTAAAATGATTCTCAAGATACTAGAGGGATGTATGAAGTGGCCTGCAAAGACATATTTCCAGATTACCGACAAATAAAGTAGGATCAATGTCATGGTTCCATTGATGATCATGAAAGTATAACCATCATTGATGATTTCTATAAATGTTTAATTCATCTTGTTGATTTTCATGTTTCAATCGAGTGATTTACAAATTTATATTACTGTCTTTCTTTTAACATTTAAAGAGTTTTTAGTAGAAAAACCCATCTTCAAGCTTTAGCGTTCTTCTCTTTCTTGTCGAGTTGTAATAAACAGGACATCCTGTTTATGAATTTACCAAAAATATCTTAATAAAGTTCAATGTGCGTATATTTCTTTACTTATCTGCTATTGGCAAGTGTTTGTCGATTGCCTACTACAGTACGGGTTAAAACCAAGGTCTTTAAATTAATAGTATCTACATAATTATCTTCTAATTCAAAAATATTTATTTTACTTTGGAATAAGTTTGCATCGCTTTACCAAGGAATCGAACTTTAATATGTGGTCAATTCTAGAGTGCGAGCCAGTCTAACAATTGGCCTATTGTTTTTTTTGTTTGTTGTTTTATTTTGAAGTTTAAACAAATCGCACCAAGTAAGACGCATTATTGCCGTTTTTACTACGAGTATAAAGCAAAAACAACATCACTAACCTTAATTATTACTTGTTGTTTTTATTACTTGTTAAGCTATCTGCCATAAAAACACATACTGTAACTTTAAACTAACTCACGGTTACAAAGACGTCATCCGTAACCTAGAGTACGCCAACTTACTTAGGATGTGACCGGCCTGTAGCCCACGGGACTGAGCGTCGTCATCTCTCTGAGGTCCGGGCTTCGATTCCCAACCCAGTCAATGTGGTAAACGAGTTTTCTAAATTTTGCTTTATTTTGGATCATAACAAAGTATGTGATGTTGTTTGTTTGTTTGCACACAATAATTGATCTGGATCAACATATATAATACTTTTTATCCCGGTTAAATATCCCTGTGGGATATTTTGAATAAACTAAAGATGACCTCCGTAGCCAAGAGGCGAGCACGCCGGGCTATATATGGCGCCGCCATCTCTGAGGTTCCGAGTTCGTTCCCCGGTCGGGTCAATGTAGTAAACGAACTTTTCTATATTGTCCCTGGTCTGGGTGTTGTGGTACCGTCGTTGTTTCTGATTTATATACTACAATGGCTTTAGCTACTTACCTTAGGATCAGAGAAAATTTGAGTATGTGATGTTGGCCAATATTAAAAAAAGAACATTCGAGCGAAGTCGCAGGCAACAGGTAGTAATAATAAAATGTATGGGATTGATTAACGCTGTCGTGAAACCACGTGGTAAATTGTCAATATATCTGACAGGCGATGACTCATTTTGATATCGTTTCGTTACGATGCGATTACCACTTGTCTAAGCCTAAAGTAGCATGAGCAAAAAAAACACGATATGGTACGATATGATATACCGATTTATCGCATATATTTTGTCAAACTATGAACTTCTCTCGAAAATCGAGCATGACCATGAAGTCGCCAGGACGGATTTACTCACTGTTTGGATAAAAGTTCAAGATGGCGGCTATGTTATCATATTTTGAAGTTGTGTCGATAAAGCGCTATATCGTATCATATCATATCGTGTTTTGTTGCTTATGGTACAGGGGCAGGACGTTATAGACTACGTCTGCACATAGCTTAAAACTGAGTAACTCGTAAAGCCTACCACAAACGCCCACTATACACAATTTATGGTATCACGAAATATACTGCTGAGAGGAGTCCGGAAATGAGGCGAATTCCACTCAAATTACACCTCGAGATGAGGCCTACGGGTATTCAAGCCATACTCAAAGTTAAGCGTTTGTTTGCGAATCAAAGGATTTCGATGTGACCATAGGATACGAAAGTAGAAATCCAGATCTCACCATACAAAGTTACTCGATGATAAGGTACGGAGTATTTGAAAAAAAAAAACACGATTTCGATGTTGCTCCAATAGGAAAAGTGGTTGTATAACAGCTGATCTCGTGGTTTTAAGGAGTGTCCTATTCTTTTGTACACCCTGTATAAATACAATTATTAACATATAGGACAGGTTATATTATAACCATAGAGGTTACCACGTGATTATTATCACGCAGAAATCTACCTCTTTAAGGATTCGAATCCGCAACTATCTAGCTTAGACCTCTCGACCAGACGCTCAACAAATATACTTACGTAGTTTTTACTTAAATACACACACACAGCAGTAGATGTACTATTTCTAAAATCATGATGATGATTTTTACTATTTATTACGTTAAGTATCGATGACAGACTAGACATGAATATATTTTAAAATAAATCATTTTCTAATAATAAACCGCTGACAAACTGACATCCGTTTGTTTAAAAATAAATCTGGACATATTGATGTCGGTCCCCTAAGAAAGTCGTTGTATTAGGGTAGTTGAATCACCCTTAAAAGGCTCAGTGGCGTGCATTGTGAGAGGCCTATACAGGGATATTTAAAAAACATCGACAACCTCGCACGATTAGATAGCTAGCATCATAAACAACAACATTTGTTCTACGAGTTCATATCATAACTCAATACTCTATGTATATATATATGTCGTGACATTTGTAAGTCTATTATCTATGAAATAAAAATAAAGACAAAGATAAAGATATTTATTTGCTAAAAATATGGTTTACAAGATGTTAAACGATACATTTTAAATTCCCTCATATTTCACCATGTGGTGGCATGCAAATTTTATTATATAAATTATATTGGAGGCCTATGTCCAGCAGTGGACTGCAACAGGCTGATATGATGATGATGATATTGGAAACCGTGAGAATATACAGACGTAAAACTAAATTGATATTTATATTTGTATGAAAGTAAAATGTGTCAAATTATCATAAGTCGTAGAACAAAATGTTTTTGATTATAATGTCAGCTACCTAGTCCTGCGAGGTTGTTGATGTTTTTTACAAATAACCCTACTTGTATCCCAAGAATGGAACAAGGAATAGAGGCGGACAACACATTATGAAATGGTCGGTTAGAAAAAAATAAGAGGACTGCAGGAAAACTTAGGACTAGAAGAGCTAGAGAGAGGGGAACTTAGAAGTATAACCTAAATTAAACTGACTTATAATAATTATACAATGTTGACTTAGAATATAATTGTCAAGAACTGATTAAGAAAATAAACATTAATTTAAAAAGTGACACCATTTATTATAATTCTAATTATTTAAATTAAATTGATTGTACCAAATAGATGTAATGATAATAAACAATAATTGTAATATCAGAACAAAGGCTATAATAATAAATTTCCAGCAGTGGACAGTCTGATTATGATATGGTGGTGTTATTACTAACGACCTATTTGATTTAGTATCAAGGCAGGGAAGAATTCTCCTTCTATTCTAAAAACTGTTTGGCTTTGATGTCTGGACCACAAACTACCAGACCAATACTCTACTCATAGTAGGCTTGGCTACTCTGGTCAATTGCAATCGATTGGTCGATTGACTTCAGGAGGCCTAATACGAAAGCGCATCGTTCGATCGGTTGTATTATCCGATCAAATTAAAACATCCATTCCCCCGTATCAAAGGTTTGACACTGCGAACAATTGAAAACGGTCGGGTTTTTAACACGGCTAGATTGAGGTGGTCATATTTTATCAAAGGTTGACACATGAGACTGGCCATTCTTATTTGTTAGGTTTATACGACCGAACGAAAGATACACTTTCGTGCTAGGCCCCCAGTTTGTGTTGTTCCATTTACTAAATGAAAGTTGACCGTTGACTCGAGCGATGTCGATTGCTGCAAATAAATTGGAGAAATTATATACGAGTGGAGTTCAAGTACAGTTTAGTGAACTATTGTTGGCTGACCGATCTTTATTAATTTACAATGCTGATAAAGCAAAGTCCGTTCTTGTCAAACCACATAATTATAATAGTACTAGGGTACAGAAGACGCACTCTGCAAACTCATTTGTCTAAAAATAAATCCTATCCTAAAGAGAATAAAGTCCTATTCCGGTTGCGTTGTCTACACCCTATACTGTTAGAGTAACCTAAAGTTTGCGCATGCAAGCAAAAATGTACCCAAAAGCTACGTGCGAGAGTTTCTATTCCTATAAAAGTCTTAAACAGCTCGGTCGCTCGCACTATTTAGAGTTACGACTTGCAACTTGTGTGAAGAATGTGATGGGATATGGGATCGCCTTTCTTACCTATAAGAAAGGTATATGCATACCTACATTGAAGACATATCTACATCCGCATAACGTATTTATCCTTTACGGGGTAAGCAGTGTTGGCAGGCCCCCCACAAGGTGGACCGACGATCTGGTGAAGGTCGCGGGAAGCCGCTGGATGCGGGTGGCACAAGACCGATCTTTGTGGTAATCCTTGTGGGAGGCCTATGTCCAGCAGTGGACGTCTTTCGGCTGATGAATGGATGGATGGATGGGGTAAGCAGAGCGACAATGACATTTCAATGTCACTCGGGAGTGAAAAAAACTTGAGGTTTTGATCATTATTTCTATTAGGACAGCCAAATTCAAAACAGTATCCTTCTTTTCAAAAATTTTTGCGAAAAAAGTAACCTATTGGATATACCCGCTTGGGTACTTGGCGCGGCAAGGACTTGCAACGTCGTATCTTGCCTAAAGTGTATCATTGAGGTATAATGTACTAGCACTACTAGTGTACTAGAGAACACATTTCGAACTAAATGTTTCAGCCAAGAATTGTAGTCCAGTAGACTACAAAGCTTCAGTCTGCGTCAATAATTGAAGTTGTCAAAACTGCTTCTTTATTGTTCACCGTTCAAACTTTGTAGTCCACCGGGCTACAATGCTTGGTTGAAACATTTAGTTCGAGATGTGTTCTCTAGTACGCTAGTACATTATAACTTAATGGCCTGTATGGTGTGCCTTGACGTCAAGATGGAGGGGCCAAGCATTTTGTTCAATAATTATGTATTTATTTAGGTACCTAAATTTTTCATAAAGGTACCAAATAGTACATTCATGGTAGTAGACTTGTATGTATATGAATTGGAAAAGCTAAGACTTGGTCCCTCGTTCACCCTGTCCAGAGTGCGCCAGGCCTGCGGGGTAACCATGAACTCTTAAAACAATCTCAAAGCTGTCAAATCTGTCAATTTTGTTACGTCATTACATACAAAATTTTACAGATTTGATAATGTTTGACAGATTTGAGATTGTTTTAAGAGTTCGTGGTTACCGCCCTGGTCAAATTGAAATCATGTTGATACGAAGACTAATTTTCTCGCGACTATGTTAAGAGAGCTTCGAGCTGCGGCCTGATTCTTAACCCAGTTTCGATCCGGCCCTAGGAACATAACTAACAAAAACGGTAATATAGTAAACTTAAAATATGAGGTAAAGTAGACGATAGTAATTTAACTGAAAAATTTTTGGGCAAGCTCGCTCCATCGTAGATCCCATCTATGCTCTGGAGCAAGATTGGGTTCAAGAGCAAGCCCATCTCAAATAAAAAAAAAAGCCAAAAAATGGTTAACTGTAAAGTCGGTTTACGGACGTTAATTTAACGTGATTAACGTCTTACGATAAAAATGACGTGGGATGCGTTCTTTGCAGTCACTAGGTTTTATTGTTTCGTACCTCATATGAATAACAATGTATTTTTATAAGCCGTGTACCAATTGACCTTTTTTACATATTAAAAATATTTGATTTGATTGTTCGATTTTACGGTGCCAACAACTACGATGCCACGACACCCAGACTCCAGCCAGGAATCAAACCCGGGACCTCAGATATGGCGACGCCAAGTGCGGCCGTGTCGCCTCTCGGCTGCGGAGGTCGTCTGTGATATTCTGTTGATGATTTCAGCTTCATGCTTACAGCCAAAGCACATTATGTAACTTATTAGTTTAAATAGATGACGACCGTCTGGTGTAGTGGTTCACGCTCCGGACTACAATGCCTGGCGGTTGCGGGTTCGAATCCAGCGAGGGGCAAATGTTAGTGTGATGAGCATGAGCTTAGCACCTAAGTCATGGATGTTCATAAACGTATTAAGGTATGTTTATCCGTTATCTAGTCGCCATAGCACAAGCTTTGCTTAGTATGGGGCTAGATAATTGGTTTGATTGTGGAAACACAAAAATATCTAACTATAGATAAGGTAGATTTACTTACCTGATACTGATACATGAGCTAGCACTTGCTCTGTACATTTTGGATAAGTTCGTTTTCTTAATCTACCCGACCAGGAATCGAACCCGGGAAGCGCAGGGGGCACTTAAGTCGACCATTTATCCTAAGTTTGAAGGACTTATTAAATTACTAAGTTAGAAAGGTAATCGCGGCTTTTAGTAAATTTTTCTATTGTTATTTGTGACTAACCCAGGGAGACAATTATTATGATATTTAATTCTATGATAGTTGTTGTATTGTCACCATCACCTCTGTAGCCGAGAGGCGAGCACGCCGGACTTTTAATGGCGCCGCCTTTTAAAGGTTCCGGGTTCGATCCCCGGTCGGGTCAATGTAGAAAACGAACTTTTCTATATTGGCTCGGGTCTGGGTGTTGTGGTACCGTCGTTGTTTCTGATTTCTTTAACACAAGTGCTTTAGCTACTTACCTTAGGATCAGAGCAATGTATGTGATGTTGTCCAATATTTAATTTTACATAATTATTATTTATATAGACAAAACGAAAATTGTCTTTTTTTCAGATTTATTCTCAAGTATTACCTACCATACCACCCTTTCAATATTCTTTTCTACATACCATTGATTAATTAATTAAATTAAATTAATAACTATTACTTCGTCTCAGCAGACATGAAAATGTTCTTCCAACCGCCGTCTGAGTACCAGGAGCGCAGGAGGTGCGAGGAGGCTTCGCGCCGGCCTCTCTCGAAAGCGAACGCGGGCTAGCGCGATGACCCACACCGGTTTCGCTTTCCTCCGAAGGTCACGCTGAATCACGGCGCGGCGTACTGGCCGCGTTCTACATAGCATGGAATTTGTTTGTTGCAGGTTTGAATTTCGAGCGGCTGATTTCAAATTTAGAATGATAGCTCGTTCGAGTGTGTTCGAGGTAACAATTTGAATTTATCTATGACACTAAAATAAAAATTCATTGACAAAAGTGGTATGTCCCTTTTATTAATTGAAAAAAAAACATATTCCAATTAAAAAAATGAAGTTAAACTCGTAAAAATGACATTGAATTCTGTTTTTGGGGTACGCAGTAAGATTCCTATTTCAGATGGTAATGTTCCTTAATACAATCCGACATAGGAATCTTAATGCGAAGAAATCATTAAATAATTACCGATTTTTATTTCATTTGACACTTTATCGTCGCAAAAAAATTGGTTTTATTCTCTTTTATTCATTGATATATTTTTATTGGTATTGGTCTCGGAAACATCTATCAATACAATAGTGCTTAATTCGAATCTATCCTATGTCGAAAATAAACCGCGACCATTCAATTGCAAATTGCAGAATCCAGTCCCATAGCGCTAACTCATTCATATTAATAATACTGAAAATAGCGACGTATGTTTCACTATGTTCGGATTTGAAAAACAGTCCGAATAAATCTATACACAGAATAATAATGCTTATTGTAAGGGAGGAGGCCGAGCTTTAGGCCCGTTTTCCACCAAAGCGGAGAGGAGAGAAGCTGTGTTTTTTTTATACAAATGACCACCTAAGCGGAGTCCTGTCGGTTTTCTTTTGTATATAAACACAGCTTCTTATTCTTAGCTTCTTAGCAGTGGCAGACATTGGTTTTATTTAGAGTAGGCAGTAGATACTTACTAGTGCTTTATTAATGAAAATCAGTGGTTTTCATCAACACACATTTGTAAGTACCTACAGCCTACCTCAATTCATATATCAGGTAGGCACTGCCTAATTGCCTATATGTACTGCACGCCCCTGTTTCTTAGTCAAAGTTAAATACGGCTGTTGACCAGATATTCTTGTGTTCCCGAAACGGGCCGTAGGCTTTTTTGCTAAGACTGGCCCACGCTTGAGGTAACCGCTAGCCGGCTGGTCAAAGCAAACCAATCTGCCTGATGAAGCTTAAGGTTTTCAGCCAACAAAAACAGATTTAAACAATGACTACATTGCCTCAATAATTGAAACTCTTCGGATATCTATAGTCCAAAATTAATCATTGCCGTTGCCGCACGACTTAAATTTGTACGGAATCATGTTTAAAGTGCAATTAGTGCATGTCTAAAATCAGTCTCATAAAGGGTAATATTTTTAACGCTGATCCATAATTATAAAAGTTCTCTATTTATACTGCGTATTCTTTGTAATTTCGGAGAAATAAATTTTGTAGATCTCAGTGTCGCCGTACTAGTGATTTCTGTTAAACAGGCGCCGTCTTTGTGCAAAATAATCAAAATCTATAGCTGTATACAAAAAAGATAGCTACATACAAATCGTTTATGAGCTTTGAAAGAAAGCAAGGTCTAGATTTTTCTTATCTGATAGCTAAGGCATTTATAAAATTAGTAATTTATAAGTTTAGTAAATTGGATACATGTGATAGCCAACTATTTTATACTTACGTTATTCCATACTTACTTATTTTATATAGCCGCACCCAATTCTTTGTCGTAAGCGCCATCTCGTCGAGTGGTTGATGTTGCTTCATCGTGGCTACCACATACCATGACAGGTAGACGTCAAATGATGCAGTTTTTTTGATATTTTTATATATATCAGATCCTATTTTTTTTTCCCTTGAGTCTTAACGTTTTGCAAAAATGTTTAAGCTGCCTCTCGATTCAATATCAAATAATCTCGTCATCTCGATAATCAAACCGCGCTCACTTTGACACTGAACACACTCAACGACGATAATAAATGTGGAACTACTTTTTAGCAAGATAGAGGCTATGTTTATTTGTACCGCTAAGTTTTTAGAGCGAATTCATTGCGTGTTTCTTACAGAATCGACAGGCTGCGCTAAATCAAGCGGACGCGTGTGACGGATTTTTGTATACAATTTTACCTACCGCGTGCGCCCGCCCTAGTTTTAGCGGAGGACCTTAGTATGCACTAAAATTAAAAAAAAATCTCATATTTTTTACTTTTTCTGCCTAATGTTGCGTCTAAATCAGTATTCAAATATTGTGTTTCAATACCTACTTTAATTTTTATAGTAGTAATAAAACATGTTTTTGTATGTTTGGTTTGATGATAATATGCAAATGGCATTACTTTTATTTTAAGTTCCATAAGTTTTACTTTTCATTTAATTTTTACGCAGTGTATTAAAGTCTGTTTTAAAGTTGTTGTAGATGTAATTATGGGATGTTATTATTCAATAAACAGGTAGTATTTCTTTGACAGCTCCTAATAAGATTTTGATATAGGAATTTCCTACCTACATCAAAATCGCTAAAAGAACTGTTTAAAAAATAAAAGGAATATCTACATCGTATCTTCTTTTTTCGAATTTTTTAGTTGTTCCCATACAAAAAAAAACAAAGAGATAATTCCGAAACTGACTCCAAAGAGTTACACAAACTTATGTTTACACCCATTTTAAAACTTTAGTTTGGATAAAGTTTTCAAAGCTAAAAAAAGAAAGATAATTAATTAAACTGAGTGGAATTAATCAAGATTTTCAAAATTAAAATTTTAAAATGAACTTTTATAAGTCTAATGTATGGTAAAATTACCTAGTTAATAAATATGAGTTATTCATTCCAAAACTATCTATTGTTACTTACCCTCAAAATATTATGTACTTCCTGCCTAAATATTGTATTTACCTCACCTTTCTTTATTCAAAGTACTCGTACCTAATGATAATACACATTTATTATAATTATTTAAAGCAATTCGCAAAGTGCAAATGGTAGGGGTAAATGAAACAACAATTTTTCACATTAAATTTATATTAACTCACAGATCTGAAACCAGCACTACTGCTATCGCATAATAAAACGTAAACACCACAATAGTGAGTTTTTAATACATGTATGACAACAAATGATTCATCTTGATCAACATTGACCACTTGGCCAGGTTTGTATTTGACAAAATTTCTACGTTCCCGTCAATCGTGAGATATGGGAAGAAATCTTGGCAAACATTATCATACATAATCAGGAAATCGCTTTGCTTAAAATTATACACAAAATTCGCTGAGGATATCTGCAACTTGTTCATACGATAGACAAATGGATACAAATGTGAATATGTATACACTTGTAATTTACACGAGATCGGATGCATTATAGTTTATTGGATTCGTAAAAATATAAATAAACTTTTGATATATGTATATATATGAACAAATCACAACGCATAGCAAGTATAGCTTTCGCCGTAGCGGAGTGACAGATCTGACGCCTTAAACTAGTATATTTCTATGATCAAAACTTATCTAATATAGAGCGGGAAAGCGATCAGAAGTGATACCTTATAGCTGTACTGGTTTCGGTGTTTTCATGTAAATTTGAAGAGTATGCACTCCTGAGCGCCCTTCGCCTTACTGGTTTAATTTTGCGCTACGCTATAATAAACAAATGTCAATTTAAACGAAAGAAAGCATGCAACTTCCTCCTGCTACATGTATCAACACGATTGGACGAGGGAACAATATAAAAAAAACAACATCTTATCGTATTTAACTCTTCCAATTTTACTCAACTCAATGTAACAGAAATTATCTGGTAACTGATATTTAAATTAATACATTATACACAAATATAATCATCACAAAATTCTTACACATTAAACTTATGATCTATTGTTATAAACTTGAAATCGCTACGTTAAACTTATTTAAAAATAAGTCTATCCATGATTACGATAATAGAATATGATAAATAACAAATTCATCATTATTTTATATTTACATTAGTTAATATCTAATTGATACTACTAGTGTGTGCTTTAAACAGTATGAGGAGAGACAAGACATGCCTGTATATATCTATTGTATACATATATATATTTAAAGGAGCGAGGCGGCGGGGGGTGCGCAAATGCGACTGTCTCCTACAGTAAATAATAATATAGTATAATACGAATCACTTTCGTGGAAGGCAGTATGAGGTATATTGATGTGTCGCGCCAGTCCCCGGCGCCCGCGTCACAACTTCACAACACTAGCTAAATTTCCTTATAATCGTTACTTGAGGTAGTTAAGTTTCAAATATTGTGACACTGATACATTATTGCTATGAAGAAAACACTTCTGTTATACATTTTTTTCTCAACAATATATAACATTTGTAAGTATTCTGTATCTAAAAACTTCACAATAAATTTATACGGATATGAAATGTGTATGAGGCGACCGCGTTCGTTTTGCGTTTATGTGATGCCAATAAATGGAAACGAAAGCAGCCCCGAGACACGGCAGTTACATACATAATTGTACATTATATTATTATAATTATAATATAATATGGAGTAGTATATCGTATCAAAATTAACATGAAATTTTATTCGTATCTAAGAAGTAGGCCTTTTCGGTCCAAAGTATATAATATAACATATGACAGATATTGCTTTTTTTTTAATAATCGAACAATTATTGTATACTATATTATAAGTTCATATGGATAGAATAGTAGCTGATGAGGTAGATCAACATTGAGTTTATTCTATTTGTATAAAAATACTTCTGCAATATAATCAACATTCAAATACAAACATTATCAAAATTAAGTGGATATAATGTTCATATTGCACATTTAAATGCAGTGATAAACGAATTCTTGGTTGTAATAAGTTTCGGCCAATGATATAGATGCGCGGGTGCACCGGGTCTCCCGGGCCGCGCGTGCGCAGGCCAAGGCCGTACGCAGCCGTCCGTAGCCATCCGTGGGCATACGCCGAGCGACGGACGGCATATAATAAATAATAACGAGAGGAATATTTCGAAGCACCCGCGCAAGCGGCCTTGATATGTCCCGTTAAAATGCGAATTCATCGATTCTCACGTAATATGTACAAAGAATTTACGATCCTCGTAATATTTTTGTTTAGCAATACATAAATCAATAATCGTGACATTTTATTTAATACTATACAAAAAACATTTACATTATTATTTTAAATTATTGCTAGAGAATTTCATTATCATTATGCTAATAAAACATTAAAAATAAATCGTTTCGCAACAGACAGTTGGCGGAATTCATTTTGGCAACGTTCAGGAAGACTACTTTCCTACCACTAACGAAACAGGAATGTATAAACTAAATTCGTTCATAATAACATGGTAACTTAAATTGGACATAAATTATTTTCATCATTTCACGAAATAATTCTGAATTTTAAACAAAGATAGTTAACTAGCTTACATTAAAACAAATGTTAACAGACAAAATAATAATAGGAAGCACCGGGAAATTATTAATACGAGTTATAATCAATAGAAGAATTTTACACCTAGAACAAAACTGCTAAGTGTCTACCTAGCACTGCGGACACTTGCGGAGCGGCGTGAAGACGCGCGACGCGACCGCTACGACGCGACGACGCGACTACGACGCGGCAGACCAGTCCCGAACCTATGTGGAGCCCGTCTGGACTTCTTAAAACACGACTAACTACTACTAGGTGTTACACTTTTAAATTGATCAATATTCCGTTCATATTGTACTCTTGGCGATACTATCAATAATTTGGCATCAAATCTTTATTTTTAGATAAAACGAAATTGGTAAAATATTTCAAACCAAAACAGTCACTACTTTATAGTAGGTGCCGAGTTACAATAAGATACTAGCTGGCATTGAAGTCCCTTTCATTTAATATGTATTTACAGAAATTATACTACTTAATAAGTACTTTTTGAAATACAAAGTGATTTTTAACGTTAACAATGATTAAATGAAATTTAACTAAAATTTATCTATGGTCCATAGATTACAATAAAATTAAGATATGTTGCAGAACGTCAAGACGACCACTACACTCGACCTGAAATAATAATATTGCCTGTCTTTACCTAAGTTTTTTTTTATAGTTCATATGTAAAATTGATATGATTTGATCTAAAAAATATCGCAGATTATAACGCGAACGTCATGTAATTACACGTTTAGCGCCCAGACAGTCAGGCATGTAAAGTCACCTTGCGTGAATGCAAGGTTAAGTTGAATGAACAACAAAAACTAGCCGGCGAGCTAGAGACCCATTGGCGCACATATTATGTCCTTGTTGGGACCACGACGGTAGGAAGGAACCGAACCTATAGATATGTAACAAATGTATTAACAAGCCTAGTTCCAATACGCGATAGTACTTTTCCGTCGAGCAGTCGTTGCGATATCGTGCATAGTACTGAAATCGGATCGTCAAGTAAGAGGACTTGCGCCGCGTCTTTTCGTAAAATAATTCACCGAAACATAACAACACCGAATTAACATTGTAGATTATGAATCTAGGTAAAAATTATAATTTATTGCAAAGTTTCTATTTTCATCAGAATGATATGTGCACGCGTCACTTTTCACCCAATTATTTAATTAAACATGATTTGATGTGACTTGGGCGGGGAGGTCGAGGTCGTCGAAGATATCGAAGACGATGAGCGCGAGTTTTTCTTGATATGAGTATCGAAATGTTTAACCATGTGGTCTTTTCTTATAAATGCTTTTCCGCAATGATCGCACGCGAATGGTTTACAACCAGAATGCAAGCACATGTGCCGCCGCAAGTCTGTCTTGTGGTTGAAAGATTTTGGACACTCATTACATTTAAAGGGTTTGTTGTCTGTGTGTTTCTGGTAATGCCCCTCGTAGGAAACATCGTCGGAAAAACGTTTTCCGCAACGATCGCATTTAAATGGTTTCGCGCCCGAATGGAATGTTTTGTTGTGCTGCGTTAGATAGCAGGCTTTGTTGAAGATTTTGTCGCACTCGTAGCATTTGTGTACGGTGGTCGGCGCGGCCTTTTTGACCTGGTTCCGCTCCGACAGCGGGGTGCTCACGGTGGACGACACCGCTGGGGAGCCGCGGCTCTCATTTTCCGCCTTCGCGCTCTCCGGACTCGCCGGAGACTTCATTTGCGACCCGTAATTCTCTTTGTTCGCGTAATCCATTATATCCTCTATCTTTAATATTTGAAGCTGACTAGCATCTGTCCGCAGGATATCATCTTCGCGTTTTATCGTTTTACCGCCAACTGCGTACTCGTACGGATAAAGTTTTACATGCTCTGGAGTGTAACTGACCATATTGTCTTTAGTAGCGCGGGGCGAGTAACTGTAATCGTATGTATCCATACCCTGGCCGCATAATTCGATATTATTATACTGCAAATGAGAGTTTACCGGATCGACGATAATGTATCCTGCGGTCGACTCGTCAGCAATAACTTGACCCCCCACGTTAGGCTGTGTAATGTAGTTTGAAACATAAACGCTGAAGCTTTGCGTTTGGAGCTGTGCGAAACTAGGCAGGCGTCCATCCGCAGGCTCACTAGACGTTTCTTGTTCCATAACCTCGACTTCTTGAGGTGCTGATTCACCAAAAGTAGCCGGACTGGCTATAGGCAGATTGTTGATAGCCATATCCATAACGTGGGGGGCCATCCCGTTTGGGTAACTCGGTGCTATAGTCTGCTGAAAATTCTGACCCAAATATAATGGGGTGTGCGTGGGGTCCGGAACCGAAGGCGCCAAAGGATCCGTAGACCTCGGGCTGTACGGGTTGACACCCAAATGACTGAACGGAGGCAGCGTGTGTGCCGTAAGCGCCGGCGTACTCTGAGTTAGCGGCGGAGTTGAAATATTGCTGGTTGATACTGATAGCAGGCCCCTCATATGATGATTTTGAGAAACAGAGGGACCTGCTTCCCCGTTTGGGGGATTCCCAGCTGTTGATATTGTAACACCCTTTGAACCCTGCTGAGTACTATCGTTAGGATTCCCTATTCCCGGCGGTTGACTACCTATATTAAGCGGATGTGATCCGACCTGATGCTGTAAAGGGTGATTAGCTAAAGGATTATTACTGAAATTATTATCTAAATTACCCTGTTGAAGATGCGTATATGGCGACTTGGACTGCATGGTGGCCACACGGTGTGCGCGATCAAAGTTCTGCGATGCGTAGGGGGACTGGAGCGCGGCGTCTTCGACGCTGCGGCCGTCCTCGGAGGGCACCGGGCTCTGCGTGTTGGAGTCAGCTGCCTGCTGCTGCGCGCGCTGCAGCGAGTCGCGGCTCGGGTGGTGGTGGTTGGAGATCGGCATCGTGGCCGGGTCTGGCTGACCCGACGACCTGACCGCGTTCTTGTGCAACGTTGTATTGTAGTGCCTCTTGAGATGGCCTGAACTTGTGAACCATTTATTACAAGCGGTGCAGTTGTAAGTTTTTGGTCGTCTTGCTTCGTTTGACTTCCAGTTAGCGCCTTTTCCGCCGATAGACGGTAAGGTTGAAGATGTGGGGTTGGCAGGCTGCGTACTTGTTATTTGAGGTGCCGCTGGGGAATCATAAGGTCTATAAGGAGGCTTCATATCGGAATTAGAAGACGACAAACCGGCATAATCAGTAAGGGGTGGCATTTGAACACCGGGATATATTTTTTGCTCAACGTGCATAAATGGCTTTTGATCATGATGACCAGGAAGAAACTTTTCTTGTGAGTATGCGAATTTTTGATCTGGATGAAACATTTTAGTGTCTGTTGGGTATGGTGTTTTCTGCTCTCCAAACATCTTTTGTTCCTTGAACAGAGAAACGTCACCGTTAATTTGTGGATTACTATACAACTTTTGCGCTTCCCATGGCATCATTGGTACCGTCCTGGTGTTGACTTCTCTTCCAGGTTGGGGAGTTTCCTCGTAAGATGGATTTGGCTGTTCACCCTCATTACCTTGATAGACTACTTTTTGGGAATCCAGATCTAATATATCCGAAGATTCTTCATGTTCTTCCTTGATTTTTATGTTATCATTAGGGTATCCAGAATTGTTATACTGTTTTCCTGCGAATTGTTGGAATGGCATGGCAGCCGAATTAGGAGCTGAGCTGGTGCCGGCGTGAGCCGAATTGCAATGTTCATTAAGCTGTACGGCGGAGTCGCAGACAAAGCCACACTTGTCACATTGGTTCGGTGATGGCGATGGCGTAGGCTGGTTCAACGGCTGCCCATACAATGGACTCGACGAGGATACTTGTGATACACGATCTTGCATACTGTATGGATGAAATCGTGTGGGTTTGTGATACTCCTGGCTGTACTGCGATTGTTCCCAATTAATTTGATCAGAATGTTGATTTTGTGAAAAGCCCGAATGAGAGTAATTGTTACCGAACTGCGCTCCAGGTGAGAAGTTTGTTTGGTCCGGGTTCTGGTAAGGTGATGGCGCGCTGTGGTAGCTCTGCGGGGTGGCAGGGTGTGGGAACTGCGCTGAGGTTTCCGGCGTAGCACGTTGCTGGAACTCTGGACTGGGCTTTGTGATCATGCTGTCGCTGGAATCGGCCGGGGCCGACACTGTAGTCTCAGATTTCACTTTTGCTCCGTTATTGTTATCAGTATCATTTTGTGAGGTCTGCGTGCCCCACTTAACGAATAAGTTCTCCTTGTGATATTGCAAATGTACCTCTAATGATTCAACAGTGTCCAGATAGAGATCGCAAACCTTACAATGATAGTCCCTCGACGGTAAGGTCGACGATACAGCGCTGCTGTTAGCCATTTAAATCATCAATCCAAAGGAGAGCACCGTCTCCTCCAACGAAAAAAAAATAATAAAAAAACAACACTTCTCGTGTCGACGTACATGTAGTCCGCGCTTGAGTTCAGACGCCACAGGTTAAAGTCATGGTCGCCGCTTCGCGTCTCCCCTCGCGGCTTATACTACAGCGATGTTTTCGAAGAAAGTTTTTCGCGGCATTTCCGCGGGCGGGCGGGGGCGCGCCACGTGCGCGCGGTAAACACTCGCCGGCAGCCACAACAAACTCGCGCGACCTCACTGCACTCAATGTTCACACAACTCGAGTTACTCTTCGAAAAGTTTCATTATCGCAGGTCACGGAACTTATTGTCACTGGTATGAGTTCTTTTTAAAATAGCGTCTTTAAATACTAAATCACAGAGTGGTTTGCGGCGTTTGATAAATTAATACTTGGCACTTGTTTGTAAACCCGGTAGCGCGGTAGTTTGTAGTGAGATGGCAGGCGCGGCGCGGACACGGCGCGGGTCACCCGGGTACGGACGCTGTGACCGTTTACAAGCAACTGACAGCCTTCCCGAAGTCGCCTTCGGGGGCATGACTTCAATAACAATTCGCAACGTCGTCCCCCACCGAGGCGTGCGTGCGAGTGAGAGCGGCGCGCGGTGATGAAGTTATCGCTCCTTCGTCCTTTTGTGCGTCCTTGGTGCGAGCGAGACGGGTTTTGCGGGAGGGGGGCAGGTGCGGCGCGGGGGACGAGGCTGGTCCTACTCTTTCTCAAAATTGAAATGCCCGGTCGAAATGTCCGGTGATGCTGCGTCCGAGCAGGACAGCGATAGCGCCCACCCTTGCGATGCGGGCGGACGGACTCAGCCCTGCGACGAATTTCTATAAATTTTAAACCTCGTCTTATTTTACTAAAGCTGGACCATCTAAAGTAGTTATCGACAGTTTCACACTTGTTTACGACGAAACCAGCAAACAATCACCTGTTGTACTAACGCTGACAAGGAGATTGGCTTAATTATTAATTGTTATAACTATTACAAAACAGGAAAAACCTATAGATCTAATCTTGACCTGCCTTGACACTCGAAGAAGCCAGGACGGCCTTGTTTCGTATTTTATTATAAAGATATTTAGCACCTACCTGAATGCTAACTACCTACTTCCATATGCAGTGTCAATAACCGATCAACTAAGACCCAAATAGTTTATATTTGCGTATATCTCGTGAATAAGAATTATAAGTCTGACTGTCCTTGACAATCTGCTTATTAATTAACAACTGCATTTATAAACTACTTATGTTCTGTTTGTACCACATACTTCCTTTAAGTTAGTTTTAAAGACATAAAAAGCATAGAAAAGGCTAGGGCGATTGATAACCCTGGGTCATTGGTACTTAATAGTTTTTCAGTGCTTATCGTGGTCTGTGGTGTAAACAAACTGTGAAAAACCAGTGTATGCAAGACATGTATCGGAAGGGAGGCGATGATGCGCAAGGCACGAAATTTTGCATCGGTCTTTGAAGGGGCGTGGGGAGGGAAACCGATCGCCTTTAATTTTTTTTCTTAACACTTTTTGAAAGAAAGATATGCTAGAGGTATTCAAATTTGCGATTGTCTTTGTAGGATATATAATTGGTTTGGTATATATAGGTAGAGGGAGTTAGGTCGGTCCAGCGGCGAACTTCGTTCATGCAAACTATGGGGGGAGTGACCATCGATTTTCTCGGCCTCCGATCGCTCCCATAGTCCACACTCCCCTCGGTTTACTGGACCTCGCCGGGTGTTACGCTTAGCATTTCAACTGAATAGTTACGTGAATTTTAAGGGATAGATATTTAAGATTCTGAGCCGCTAGGTACTTATCTTAAACACCAAATATTGTCGTAATTTGGTGTCTAACTGAACACCAAATACATTTCCACCGTAGATTTATTTAAAATTTACAAAAATATTTTTGTTTTCATTACTGAGTAATTTTTCTCTGTTAGTTATTATTTACTTTGTAAGTAATACTAGTGACCTACTGGTGGAATGTTTACATAGGTATTTCTTGAATGTGTATTTCTTTTAAACACATTTTCATACTCGTATTGACATTGTTTCGAAACATAGATTATTTTCTGGCTCAGAATACCTACTGCCTAAATAAGCCACAGCGCAGTCTTGTGGTGGATACAAAAAAACTTAAATTAGCTATGAATAATTTAATTTGCCTAAAATTAATTATGACATTAAACACCCTTTTTTCAATTACATAAGATCAAAGTGATGTATGTGATGTTTTCCAAAATTTATTATTTATAATTGCTACTACTAGATACCGATAAACGATCAAAAAGTGTTTGTTGTCAGCTACGAGTAATATAAAAGTTGTCTTACAGCATTAAAAGAATTCATTTTATAGGTTTAAATTGTTAGTTCTTGAATAAAAATTAAAAATAGGTTTATGCTTACAAGAAATTACTATATGACCTCCTTATTAGAAATTAACATAGCATTACGATTACGAAGTAGGTACCAAACAGTAAATTTGATCAAGGGTGTCTCTTAGCCACCAAGACCAGATAGATAGATAGATACTCTTCATTGCACACCACACAAAACAAAAAGTACAAAGAAAACATACATTTAGAATGGTACAATTTAAGCGGTCTTATTGCTAGTAGCGATTTCTTTCAAACAACCTTAAGGTAGACCAGAATTGATTTAGAGAGGATCGTGTACCTAAATGGACCCAAACTGGGAATTTAACCCGGGACCTTTTGTGTTCAACAGCGCCACTACGCCTATTAAGTCGTCTATATTTTAAAAGTAAAAATATTTTTTAAACATTTAACTGAACGTGGCTAATAGTACGCGTGGGTATTTTTACCTATTAAAAAAATATTATAGAACTGTTTTATTTTGCAAAGACAGAGAATATTAGACTAGATATAATAGCCGAAAAGGTAAAGAAAACCAAATAATAATAACAAGATAAAAAGACAACAGGTGAGCTTAAATCCTTATTTTTGTTTTCACAATTACACCAATTACTTATCTAGCCCCAAACTAAGCAAAGCTTGTATTATGGCGACTAGGATAACGGATAAACATACTAATATACGTTTATAAACATCCATGACTTTTAGGGATTCGAACCCGCAACCGCCTGGCATTGTAGTCCGGAGCGCGAACCACTACACCAGACGGTCGTCAGGTCGCCATTGTTTTTTAATTGTTATCTTTTTTTCCTAGCTTACGGATTAAGGCTGGGATTTTAAACGTTTTATTACCCCAGAAATACTACTCCCAGCCACCCAAACAGGAATATTTTTATAAAGGTTCGTGTAGGTACCTAAATTTACCGAAACCTGGAATCAAACCCGGCACCGTTTGTGTTCAACCGATTAACAGCGCCACTACGCCAATTGGTTGTCTAAATTTTATAAATAAAAAGTATTTGCAAACATAATTAAGGTACCTCCACGAACCTTTATTTACCAAAACCTGGAATCAAACCCGGCACCCTTTGTGTTCAACCGATTAACAGCGCCACTACGCTAATTGGTTGTCTAAATTTTACAAATAAAAAGTATTTGCAAACATTCAACTGCCATAAATACCTGATAAGTACGTTTCCTGTGAAGGCATCATGAAGTGCCTTGTACGAGTATAAGTGCCCGGAAGAGGGCCTAAATACCAAATAAATATTTTCATTTCAGTGCATACGTTTCCGCTTTGCCTACTTAACTAATCACCACCAGCCTATATCAGTCCACTGCTGGACACAGGCCTCTCCAAAAGGAGGATTTTGCCATAATCGCCACGCTTGGCGCTTGGGTTGGCGATCGCAGTTTGGCCAATGGTGGAGAGACGCTGCTGCCCGTCTTCTTATGGCGGTTCTCCTGTAGTCGCCTCTTACGACACCCATAGGAAGAGAAGGGGTGGTGCTATTGTTTAAACGTGCCGGCACCACACGACACATAACTAATAAGCAAGTTAATTTATAGTTTTAAAAAATCCGTAGTCCTGACAAGGAACCCTTATTGTTTCGTCAAGTCCGTCTGTCCGTCTGTAAGTGTATGCATCCGAGCTTTTGCTTGAAGACTGTTGACCCTAGGGAGCTGTATTTTTTTGGAGATGTATATCAATTACGCCGACAAAGTGGTAGAATAAAATTGTAACAAAAATATATTTTATGGGTAGCTCCCATTACATGTAACATGGTGATGATTTTTTTTTCATCTTCTACCCCATCTTGTGGGGTTTCGTTGAATAGGTCCTTTAAAATGACTTAGGGGTTGCTAAAACTATTTTTCGATTTAAAGATTTGTTTGCTAAATATTAAACTTTAAAGTGTTGATAAATCTGGATAAATTCATGATAATAGTACTTTTCATGAACTTTTACAGAAAATCATAACGGTTAAGATAGATTAGTTAGTTTTAGAGTAATAGTCGTTCAACTTAGTCGTTCAAAAATTCCTTAGTGAAAATATTAAAAGTTAAATATTGTGGTAACGACGGGCAACTACGGAACCCTACATTGCGCCTGCGTGTGGCACGACACGCACTTGGCCGGTTTTTTAAATTGTATTTTACATATCCAACGAATGTTTTCTTATTAAAACAACCTTTTTTATCTTTTCCTATAGAAATACTTCAGAAACTTCCATAGAAACCATCTTTTCATTAATTGCATTACTTTATATTTTATTTCTTGAAAACACCAAAAAACTGCATTCTTAATTGTAACTGGCACCGACAATCGACATCTAAATATAAAACTACAATATATAAACACTACTTTTAAAAGAAACTGAACGTGGCTAAAAGTACACGTGGGTATTTTTATCAATTCACAAAAAGATTAAAGAAATGTTTTAGTACACATAGAAATAGTATGCTTAACGAAAAGGTAAATAAAAACAGAGAATAATAGCGATAAAAAGACAATAGGTGAGCCTAAAGCTGTTGATTAAACAATTTAAAGAGTATTTTAAACGTTTTATTACCCCAGTAGTATACAAAAGAATACACGAAGGCATTATAAATATAACAAAAGAAAGTGTCTGCAGATCGAAACAAAAGATTATAATCTGTTACTACGTTTGGAAAAGTGTGAATGTCTTATCTCTTTTTAAATGCAAGTATGGCTTACGAAAAATGTGTTGTTTAAAGTCTTCGCCTATTTATTTCAAGCTTAAGTTTAGTATTTTATTGATTTTTAACAATTCTCGTTTATTTAAGAAAAGCATTTATTTTACACTTATTATTCAGTTTTCTTTTGTTTGTATTGTATTGAAAAAGAACCACGTAACTTACACATACTCGTATAGCGTTTTATACTTTGGCTGCTCTAAAACAGCGTGTGTTGACAAAATACATACAATAATTTTCGACATAATTATTTATAATTCATCATCATCATTATCATCAGCCTATATCAGTCCACTGCTGGACACAGGCCTCTCCAAAAGGAGGATTTTGCCATAATCGCACGCTTGGCAGGCGGGTTGGCGATCGCAGTTTGGCCAATGGTGGAGAGGAGACGCTGCTGCCCGTCTTCTTATGGCGGTTCTCCTGTAGTCGCCTCTTACGACACCTATAGGAAGAGAAGGGATGATGCAATTCTTTTAACGTGCCGGCACCACACGACACTGGTACGACATTAATAACTATATTTATTTAATTCATTGAACACCACACTTTGTAAATTATATACAGAAAGTACATTTAGAGCGGTACCAGTTAGGCAGTCTTATCGCAACCGCGATCTCTTCAAATAAAAATCGGCCAAGTGCGAGACGGACTCGCGCACGAAGGGTTCCGTACTACCATTATCTAATTGCTGTTTACGATTTATGACTTATTAAAAAAACTACTTACTAGATCTCGCCAATTTTCGGTGGAAGTTTGCATGGTAATGTACAGTCATTTCATTTTCAAATGAGAAAATTTGACATTTTGTGGTAGGTCGACGTGCTGTCGTCCGTACATCATATATTTTTTTTAGTTTTTATTTAGTTTTTTTGGTTTAGGGGGAGGGGGGGCACACACATTCTACTTACCAAGTTTCACTTTCAACAACAGTATAGTTCTTATAGTTTCGGAAAAAACATACCTACGGACGGACAGACAGACAGATAGACAGACATGATGAATCCATAAGGGTTCCGTTTTAAGCCATTTGGCTACGGAACCCTAAAAATAGCCTTCGTGCCTACGTCGTAAGTTAATATCAGTTTGAACACAGTGGTGCATTTCGTTGGTTCGATGGATGAAATGAAAGATATAAAACGATTTCACGAGCGTCTGGTGTAGTGGTTCGCGCTCCGGACTACGGTTCGAACCCCGAAAATAGGGATGTTGTGTTATGGAACGACCATTTGTACAGTCAACAGCACGTCGACCTACCTCAAAAGTCAAAAATTCTTCAATAGATTTTCAACTTTAAGCCTGACATATAGAGTTCATTTTCAAATGAGAAAATTTGACATTTTGTGGTAGGTCGACGTGCTGTTGTCCGTACCTGAGTCATAAATGTTAATAAACGTATTTAATTATGTTTATCTGTTATCTAGTCGCTATAGTATTCAAAGTGTTCGCCTCGCCCAATGGTTGACTGGTAGAGAATGCTTTAAGGCATTTAGTCCGTCAATTGAAAATTTATTTCGTGCAATAAAAAAATAGTACAAGCTGGACTTAGGGGGGCTAGATTGGTGACATACAATAGAAACATATTATCTATTTCCAATATTTTTTTATTTTTTTATCATCATCACATCATCATCAGCCTATATCAGTCCACTGCTGGACACAGGCCTCTACAAAAGGAGGATTTTGCCATAATTGCCACGCTTGGCAGGCGGGTTGGCGATCGCAGTTTGGCCAATGGTGGAGAGGAGACGCTGCTGCCCATCTTCTTATGGCAGTTCTCCCGTAGTCGCTCCTTACGACACCCATAGGAAGAGAAGGGGGGTGGTGCGATTCTTTTAACGTGCCGGCACCACACGGCACTGCCGGCACCACGCGGCGGCTCATTTTTTATAGATCTACTAAACTACTAAAGTTTAATAAAAAAGACAAATTTTCGGTCTACATTATGGCAAATATATCACAAAACATACGTACAAAGTTCACAAACTACGTATATGTACAGTCGAGTAAGAAACCTTGTCTTTCTGAAGTCGGTTAAGTCATCCGTAAGAGATAAGCAAATTTAATTGAATGAACCTCAAAATACATCTCTTTTTAATAAAATCCTTACATTAACGTAAGTTCTAAGATCTAGCAATAAACTCAATTTCACCAAACCTAACAGTCACATAAATTAGTATAACATAAGTATGTCTATCCGTTCAGAAGTTCAGAATCTAGTCCACCATAGTAAAAGGTCCGCTTAGTTCGCGGCTAGACAACGATGACTCGATGGGCATAATGGCGCAATAAATACGCTTTCAACGCAATGGGTCCGGGTTCGATTTTAGGGTCTTGGGGCCTAGTACGAAAGCGTATCTTTCGTTCGGTCGTATAAACCTAACAAATTAAATTGGCCAGTCTCATGTGTCAATCCTTTAATAAAATATGAAAAACTCAGTCTAGCCGTGTAAAAACCCGACTGGTTTCAATTTGTAAAATTTACAACATAAGTTTTAGCGAGTTTTAGCGAGAGAAAATGGTACGGAATCCGTCGTGTGCGAGTCCGACTCACACTTGGCCGGTTTTTTATTATTTATTACGAGTATATAGATTTTCCGCCCTCAAAGCTATCTAGGTCGTCCTACTTAAAACAACACGCATAGTTTGACGGTCAAACCCTTAATAACTCAACCCTAAATAACCAAACCAGAATGAATAACTATATTGTACCACACAAAACTCATTCTATTAAAAATATCTGCAAGTCTACTGTTTGGCTTCATATAATTTGCGTACGAAATTAACTGACTACGAAAGAAAAAGTGTATTCATGAAGCATTCGAATTAAAAATCACATACGAATTCAGTTGAAATTCGAATGCTTCAAAATACACCTCCTGATCTTACAGAAAGAGGACTTATACGAGTAGTGTGGAGATTTATAAAATGCGTACCCTTTAAATTTTTGTTTTTAGCAATTACCATGCTATGGTTTATCTAAGATTTTTAGTACCTACTTGAAAAAAAAATCGTCCGCCTCAGGTGGGATCCGAACCCACGTCCATCGCATACCGGGCGAGTGCTTTACCACTAAGCTACCAAAACGTTACGTTACGTACCTACCCTTTATTTTGCTGTTTTGTTAATGGCTAGTCAAATTAAAATATCTTTGTGAAGTTACCCTACTTATGTAGGCCGGGTCGAGTCGAGCAAGACGTTTTGTTTATTTGTTATCATCGGATTCAGCAATACATAAAAAGGAATGTATGATGAGTCGTGTGGTGCCGGCACGTTTAAGAATTGCACCACCCCTTCTCTTCCTATGGGTGTCGTAAGAGGCGACTTCAGGAAAACCGCCACAAGAAGACGGGCAGCAGCGTCTCCTCTCCACCATTGGCCAAACTGCGATCGCCAACCCGCCTGCCAAGCGTGGCGATTATGGCAAAATCCTCCTTTTGGGGAGGCCTGTGTCCAGCAGTGGACTGATATAAGCTGGTGATGATGATGATGATGATGATGAATGTATGATGGCTGCTTCCAACCAGTCAATCTGAAAGTCGTTGGGGGAGGCCCGTTTATCAATGGACATCCCATGGTTGAAATTATGATGATGATGATGTATGATTTCATATTTATCATTAAGTTTATTCGTGGTAGGTACAGTCAACAGCACGTCGACCTACCCCAAAAGTCAAAAATTCTCCAATAGATTTTCAACTTTAAGCCTGACACATAGATTTATTTTCAAATGAGAAAATTTGACATTTTGTGGTAGGTCGACGTGCTGTTGTCCGTACATAGTTGTAAAAATAATACAAATACAGTTGGTTAATGTCCTAATTAGGAACTTCAGTCAGAAATCTAATTTGTAATAGTTGCTTTTCATACATTTATTAAAGGATATATAATATCCTAGCACACACACAAAGCAGCTAATAACAAAAACAATGGTACACAGAAATGAATTGAAAATCAAATAAAAACTATAATGTTAATTATAATGACGATATTAAGAAGTGAATATCCGTATGTCATTCGTTATTTTTCCCATTACTGATACCGAAAAGTTAAAAATCCTCCTGTTTTCGTAGTCGGGTAAAATCATGACCAGTCCCACGTAAAGCCTCTGATTAGAGTTATTTAATTAATAATCGCCATTATTCATTCTGGAAGATCAAACTTAAGGTCACTTTGTAATTCTATGAACTGCAAGTTTGGCCGAATCGCCTTAAGGCAGTTATTATTTAGCGATTACTAATAACAATTTTGCTGTCTGCATTTTATATGCAGTACCTATACAAGTATACTGCAGTGACCCCTGAGACTTCACTCTTTGTTATGTTTTTGTCTGACGTGCGGGAATTGATCATTTTTCATTTAATTTGGGTTTTGAGTCATCATAAAAAATATACAGGGTGTACAAGAGAATAGGACACTTCTTAAAACCACGTGATCAGCATTAATATACAAAAACTTTTTCTATTGCATCATCGATATGGAATTTTTTTTTAGCTGCTCCATACAAACTTACTCACATACCTCGATGATAACTAAGATAATGAATGGAGCAGCCATTGATGTAGTAATATATAAGTCAATGGGAGCAGCTAAAAAAAATACGATTTCGATGTTGCTCCGATAGGAAAAGTTGATGTATATGACCAGCTGATCACGGGGTTTTAAGGAGGGACCTAGCTTCCGATGACTGATTGCGTTTGGTTCGATTCTCGGTGAAGGTCAATTCAGAAAACGATCTTTAGAAGATACAGTAGTGGGACGTGTGGGCATACTTTACTTTTACTTTAAGTATGACCTACGTATTGTTTCAAACAGCCAAGGATTTTTAGTACAATATATCAACGTACTTACCTAGCTGGTTGTCAAAGGACCAGCTAGGACTGACTGTGACGATGTTTTCTGGCTTATTTTTGTAAAACTACGGCATGTTATCCGATTGCATTAGGTACGTATACTAAGAATGATATAAGTACTTAATATGCTTATTACAAGAAATTCGAAATATGAGCTTGAAACAACTTTATAGGCATCGAAATAGGCAAGAAATAAGAATGTAATTTTTAACAGGCTCTATTAGTCGAGTGCCTAATTTGGTGCGCGCTTAGAAAGTTTCATAAAATAAAATAAAATAAATATTGGACAATATCGCAAACTTTTTTCTGGTCATAATAAAGATAAGTAGGTAGCTTAAAGCACTTGTGGTATGGAAATCAGAAACAACGACGGTTGGTACCACAATACCCAGACTCGGACAATATAAAGGTTTGTTTTCTACATTGACCCCGAATCAAAGCCGCAGTTTTCGCATCTCGGCTATGGAGGCAATAAGTTCAAAGAACAAACATAATGCTATGAGACGACCTCCTTCGCCGAGAGGCGAGTACGCCGGACCTCTAAGGCTTCGCCATTGAGGTTCCGGGCTCGATCCCCGGTCGGGTCAATGTAGAAAACTAACTTTTCTATATTATCTCGGGTCTGGGTGTTGTTTCTGAATTTCTATAACACAAGTGCTTAAACTACTTAACCTCAAGATCAGAGCAATGTATGTGATGTAGTCCAATATTTAAAAAATCAATAAAAAATGAGAAAAGACCTATCGAGTACTTACCTACAAGTAGCTAACCGAAGCTACATAAAACAATCTAGGTACTGTCCGAATTCATTGATTGGAATTAGAACTTCAGTATTATTGTGAAATATTGTTTATTCGCTGTATTTTGCGTATTATTTACACGTTTTTTTGCGTCTAATTCTTAAGCTGATAATTTATTTGCAATTTCGCAAATAAAATAAAATAACAGCTTGTGAAAAATATCATGAAATGTTTACGTACCGATGCTTTTCAGTTTTCAGACTAAATTAAGAGAGAATACTAATTATCTAAAATATATTTATTTATTTTAATCATTGGGCATCAAAGGTAGAACAATTTACTAAAACAAAGTAAGTAGGAATCTAAATAATACAAAACTTAGCAGTAACTTTGAGTTTACCGGTCCAATAATAATAGTCTCGTAAAATCATTTCAAAAGACGCTTTCTAAAAGAAGTGCATTATTGTGCATTCACTGCATAGAAATTACAAATGGCATTTCTATTTTACTGCAGGCAAAGTGTTCAGATCGTGCGACGTTGTCAAATTTACATCAGTGTACCGAAAAAATGCATCTAGCAACATCGCATCCTCCCTCGTTCTAGAAACACACACACGCTTGGGCGGTAGGGTTGTCAATAAAAATTAATATAAAAATGCGTTAGACAAAATGCTTACGAATTTGCATGGTCTTAAAGAAAGTAATAAAATCCTTGTCTAACGAAGTACCTAGTACCTACCATATTTGGTACTTCGTTAGACTGTCTGAATGAACAGTAGGAAATGTTTATCTGTACGAATTTGGTCTGTTTAATTGTGATTTGTGACCAAGAAGTGTTGACGTGATATAAAGTGCAGTAAGATTCGTCTTGAACACCGGCGCGGCGTGAAACAACAACAAAGTTATATACAAAAATTGTATGACAATTCTATTTTTAAATACAAGTAACTTCAAATTTTTTGTGTAGTTGTTTAGTTCTGTCTTGTTTTCTGTGTCTACTTTGCTATGTAGTCCTATATGAATCAGGTTCGAACATGCTCGCGTTAATCGCACAAATATACCTACACTTTCCTATGCAAGGGGTTGCGCGGAATTTGAATCTGCGACTTTCTAGCTTTGTACTCTTAGACGCCAACCAATAGGCAATAGGCCAAGACGCTTATTAAAATAAAGCATGAAATAAGAAATTACTTCATACATTATAATAAATGCGGTCCCTGATGTAAGAGCTTTCCTGTAATTCAAATACCAAACCAACACACAAGTTTTAATTTAGCTTTTACAAAGTTCGGATTAGCCGGGGGCGTGCGGTGCTTATAGGCAATCAGGCAGTGCCTACCTGATAAACGAAATGAAGGTACTAACAAAAGTGTGTCCCTTTTGAAAACCACTGATTTTCATCGCTAAAACACTTAAGTAAGTATCTACTGCCTCCCACGAAATAAAACTAATGCCCACCACTGGGAGTAGCAACCCTATCTACAGGTGTAAAACTCAAATCACCCACACAAGTGTAAGCAGCGTAGTTCTCAGAAGCGCGCAGCGTGAAGATACAGACGCTCGTAAAAAAACAACACCCACACAAATAGACGGAAACAAAGATGCGCTCGAGTCGCATCGAATTCGTTTCGCGATTTTGACTGACGCCTTCGGAATATCATCGTGGTGTTTTTCCGTAATAACAAATTAAGTTTTGAAATGCAATTACGAATTACAAATGAAACTTAAAGGTTATATTACATCAACTTTGAGATTAGACATCATGTTGTTTTGTACTTTGCGCTTCTCTTGTTACCTACATAGTACATAATCTTCAATGTGTTTTATTAAATATCTTAATTTTTTTTAAACATTTTTATAATATAATAATAATAATTTTACCCTACCACTATTTCGGGTCAATTAAAGGCTTTTTTTAATTGCGTCTTTTCAGAGGTCATTGTTGCTAGTCAGGGCACAGCCAGAATATCTACGTAAATCCAAACTTTTATACCCTTTCAAAATCAATCTTATATCATTCAATCAGAAAATATTTTGATTATGGAGTGATTTTATTCGTGCAAGTTGTAACATAACCCTTTTCAATACAAAAAGAGATGATACAAGAAGGGATACATTAGATAATGTTTGGTATAGTAATTTTCAATTTTCTCGAACATTCAGTATAGCAGTATTAAATTTCTTTATAATATCAATTCTTGTAGATATATACCTAGAAAAATACATGTACAAAAATATACCAATTCTAAATCTCGGAAACGGCTCTAACGATTTTCATGAAATTAGTATGTATGTATGTATAGTATGCGGGGGTTTCGGGGGAGATAAATCGATCTAGCTATTTTCATTTGTAGAAATACCTACCTACTTAGTACAGTCCTGAGTAATGTCGGCCTTTTAATAAAATTCTAGATTGTGGTCTTTTTAATAAAGCGTATTTAATATCAATTTTACATGATCGGAATACTACGTTATACTTTTCTTATAAAACTGCAATAAAGTTATATTTCCTATGTGCAAGTATACAAACAGACGTAAAATACAGGTTAAGTCGATACCAATCACTTAAACAAAAAAAAACATCAATAATAGGACCATTTTAGTATGTCTAACTTAACTTAGCTAAGAACACAGTAGATTCCAATTAACTTCTACGTCGACAAATACAGAAAACAATGGCAGCTTTGTGCCGTCAATCTGACACACGTATTTAATTCCACGGATCGAAACGTGAATCGGTACAAGAGCATCACCCGGCAGGGGATGATAGGGGTGCATCGGAATGCAAGGGATAAAAAACGATTTACAGTTACCGGGGTGGGTCGAGTGTGGACCGGTTTGCGACGTGTTCGTATTTTGTTTTAGTTCGAATGTCGGTCACACTAGATTTCATTTTAAATTTAGCCCATTATAATTTCGGAATGGAATTTTACAATAGTTCTTGCCCGCAACTTAGTGTGCACTGAATACTGAAATAAGCTAAGGATCCCAATATTTTTTATTATATTAGTGTCTTTTGCCCGTGGTAAGGTCGCGTGGCCTTTAGTTCATTCATAATTTGGCCAAAAAAGACAAAATCTTTTCAATTATATGCCTATGAACAATTCTGACGTACGAGTATAAGCTATATTACTGTAAAGTTTAATCAAAATCCGTCAAGAATTTATTGCGTGAAAGACAAGTGAATGGCGTTGCGTGTAACATCCATAAGGATAATATTTCATCCATCCATCCATCAGCCGAAAGACGTCCACTGCTGGACATAGGCCTACCCCAAGGATTTCCACGAAGAAAAAAAAGAAAAAAAAGAAAAAAATAAAATAGTTTTTATTCAAGTTCATAATCTAAGCAATCAGTAATTGAATAATAATAGTAATAAGGAAACACAAAAATCTTATTAAAATCTGTTTACAGCTAATGCAGTTTTGACGTTTAGGTAGTTGTTGTTAGAAACATACAAACTTTAGATTTATTGAGAGTAGTCATGTGATTACCAAAAATTATATCTGCAATTAATTCAATCTTCATTGTTTATTATATACTGTCCGTGAAAAATAATATTAGTCATTGTTAACACACCTTTTTTAATTAATACTACATTTTGTTTTGTAAGTAAGAATTCGACCAATTCTGAATTATACAGAGTGTACAAAAAATAGGACACTCCTTAAAACCACGCGATCAGCTGCTCTTAATCAACAACTTTTTCTATGGGAGCAACATGGAAATCGATAATTTCGAAATATGAAAAATTTTTAAGGACATTCCATACTAAATCGATTAGTTGGCTGGGCAGTTTCGAAGTGAGATTTGTTTCATAAAAATGGCAATATCCTTAAATTCGGCTGCACGTTCATTGTTATTAAATTTTTCTCTTTTTTCCTGGGAGTAAAAGGGTTAAGACGTAAGGCCTGATTCTGGTGCTCATTTCGGGCGGCAAACATAAAAATCAATTTTTTTTTGTAAATTTGTTATTTTCTTAAAATAAGTATGGCTGGCCCTTTCTTTATATTATGCGATTTCATAACTGCAATAAATTGTTCCACTTATTTAAGATAGGCATCTTATAGTTTCATTCAATTATATAATAATGACCCCGAAACGACGTGAAGACGTAGTATTACGATTTCCTGGTCGGTTCAATTCAAGAAACGAACTTATTAAAATATATACCAACCGAATTGAGAACCTCCTCCTTTTTTAAGTCGGTTAAAATTGGCTCGGTTCTGGTTTATTTGTTGGTCAGGAGACTCGGGAGCAACATAAATTGTCACTAGACAAGTACTAACGTTAACTCTTTTAGTCAGTTATAAAAAAGTTTCATACGTAAACTAGGAACCTAGTCTGTTGTGAAGCTAGGTTTCAGTCATTTATACTCGACGACCTTCAGTTGTATAAGATTAAAACATAAATAGTATACTACAGCAGAAAAAACCTTTTCTGTCGAGAGCCAAACATTTCCTTCCTCGCTGCTCGGACATGTCGTGGAAATTAAAAAACGTTTCGTACAAAATATTCCAACAATTTTCAAGGGAATATTAATGAGCAGGGATAAGGTTCCGAACCGTTTTACTTTTAAATACGATATGTGTTAAATTTGAACAGATCTCCCGGTGGGTGGCTGGTCATCAATTTGCGCGGGGCGCGGGGTGGGGGCGGCTCAGCCTCGACTAACCCCTTATTTTACATTTCACACTCCGGGAAAATCGTTAGGAAATCTGCGTAACGTGCATGTCTCGGACGCACGCACACACGCGCCGTGTCCGAACCTCCCCCGCACCCCTCAACCCCTCTATTATATCGACGAAACTTCAAGAAATCCTCTTGCCTGTACCTAGTCACATATGTAAATCAAAATCACATATTCAATTTCTTCAGAACGGTCCCCAAGTTGTGAGACTCGGAATTGAAATCATAGGGTTCTAAACTAATTTTAGCTTTCGGGTTTTTATCTTATCTTTATGATACCTTGACGAGATATTGCATCTGGTAACTAGATCAGTACCTAACTAAAAATAAGCGGAGTTTAGAATTTGTTATTTTAAACACGTTACAGATGTATTTTAATTAGAAACCGGCAGTAGCAGGAGAGATAAAGGGTGGAACGGGGTGGTCCAGAGGCGATCTATTGAAAGATGTCGCAGGCTCGCAGGGCGAGCGGAGTGGTCACATATATTATTACCGTACAATGTCACTATGCAAATGTATGTGGGAAGGCTTTGTGTGTACGCACTTACGCATACGGGGGGACTCGCCTCCATAATCCGAGGCCCCCGGCCAAAGATGGTTGTTCGCATGTGAGCGTACACACGAGGCACTTTCTCTTGAAGCTCGCCACTGGCTTTTAAAGAGGGTGGCAGGGGCGGGCGCAGGGTGCGTTCCGAACGGGTGACCACGGGGGGAGGGCCGCGGACTTACGTGCGCACCTACCGATCGCGCCGGAGCCTGCCCTGGACGCTGATGGTTCGCTGGACCTTCGGACTCCGGTGATGATGACTCCACAGCTATCACGTCACTGCATATACTAAGTCCGATTCCACGCAGCTGCCGCACCAAAAAGCTTTATTTAAGGTGTAAGTTAAACTAAGCCAGTAATTATGTATTGTAGCAATACCTAACATCAGTAACTATAACTGTTAAATCGAGGAAAGGGCTAGCAGACGAAGCAGAGGCAAGGAGGCCGGCCTGAGGCCCGGGGAGGGCTCGTTTAATTGAGTGTACTCAGCACCCTCGCCAAATGATACTCCTCTGTTCCCGAAATACCTGTAATAGATGTTAATTAGAACGCCGCTCCGCACGGTGCAAAGAAAAAATAATAATTTGAACAGGTCGTAATTAGAGATGTTTACACAACTGTAAAACAAATATTTTCTTAATTTTAAATATTTTTTTCCTCTTTTACCGGCACTGGGTCGGGTTTAAGCATATTTATTTTCCACTGGAGTTTCTCGGGCCTACGGGGAAAATCTGAAATTACATCTGAAAGACGCTCTGTGCAATGGATTTGAAATGAGGAGGGTGGGAGCGAGTGCTCGGCTGGACAGAGGACCAGCCGGCCTCCCGGCGTTATGGGTTCTTACTTTCAACCTAAAATGTATCAGTTTCAAGTCGATCCTTCTGTATTAAAAAATGAAGCCATATTTTAGATAGGTAGTTAATTAAGTATTAAAACAACAAATAAAAATGTTTAGTCACATAATTAATTATACCCATATCCGACAAATCAAAAAAACCCAGCTCGATTAACAAATATTTAACATTAATTAATAGATTTTATTTTCGACTTATTCTGGTCTTTTTTATAGTCCGGTCAAAATACTTAACTGAATTTATTTACCACTGTTAACAAGCGCAGATCCCTGCGGGGTAACCACGAACTCTTAAAACAATCTCAATTTTGGTACGTCATTACATACAAAATTTGGCAGTTTTGATAATGTTTGACAGATTTGAGATTGTTTTAAAAGTTCGTGGTTACCGCCCTGGACTTGAATATTTTCGAGTGATTCGAATTTAGTGTATTACATACGGCGTGTTGTTTTATAGTCAAACTATCTACAGATAATACAAAACAATATTGAAGTAATACTGTTTTAAAATAAATAAATTCCAAAAATAAACAGTCTGCTTGGTTGCAGTTCTGGGTACCTAAGTACGTAGCCATAGTAAAACTAAAAAAATTAAATATAACGGTTATGATGTGTTTAAAATCCATTGAAGGGTGGAAACGCGATCAGTAGGTACAAACCCCGCATATTCCTGAGTGAATAGATTGCCAAGTGGCACCTCTATTTCATTTTTAATCTAGACCTTACTTAGTGGCGACAACAGTTCAGAAAATAAAACACTTAGCTACAAACAGGTAGGCAAAGCAATATATTAGTTAAATAAAAAATCATCCTACTTTACATTCGAAGCGTGGTCCATTAAATTGATGTTTCATAATAAATAGGGTTTTTGCTTTGTAGGTTTTCTTACCAATATATTATGTAGAAATTTCGAACGGACTTCTTATCATGTAGGGAGGATAGGAAGGAGTTCAGAATACAGGAAAAAAATAGTTTTTGGTTATCAACAATTTAAGGGTGCCTTTAAATTACTGGCGTAAAAAGCATCACAAACAAGTCACAATCGCGCCACTGACGTGCGCCCATGCAGACACGCTAAAATCCTTTCATACAATGTCCATAATTATAAAGTTTAAAAACCCGACTACGACCTGTACAACCATTTTAAAGTTATATTTTAATTAAACAATATGATATGATGCTATGATATATATATATATTATATGCTTATATTATTATATACATTTTTATAATGTGCTTGCCAAGACCTCTCTTCTGATACCAAACACGTGGTGATTATCCCAGTTTTATTTTTTTTCGAGGTTAGAATCTGTGGTTTAAACTTTAGTCATATCAAATTTTGATAAAATTTATAAAGCCTATGCTACCCGAGCTATTATTACGAAACTATTGACACCTCGTTAATTAAAATCAAATCAGTAGTTTAGGCGCTACGGTGAAACATACATACATACATAGACTGCCAATATCATTACCCTTCATTTTGGCTTCGCCGTAGTCGGGTAAAAAGCACCGTTACAGCGCCACAGTCGCACGCACTTCAGTGACGCCACTGCAGCAATTCAAAACATTGTATGAAAATTAGTAGCATCGCGTCAGCCGCGCGTCAAGTTCGCGACTTTGCGTTACTAATATATCAGAGTAAGAATTACTAATATAAAGGCGTAGACATACTATCTCCTTGTATCAATCCCTTGAAAAAATATAACCAACTCAAACTAGCCCTGTAAAAAACCCAACCGTTTTATATTTATATATTTAGGTATATATTTAGGTGGTAAGAAACATAAAAGTGCACATGTTTTGCGTGTATTAGCATGCAAATTCGTATTTTGTAGGTTTATTAATTTATCTAAATAAATTCATACGAATTCATAAAATATATAAGTAAAGTCAAACAATAGAACCAATAATTTATTATACGCTAATGTCAGTAAATTCTTTAATGTTTCCGTTAAAAAAGCCATCTAGCCTAAAGTTATGATTTAAATAAATTAAAATTAAGATTTGTTAAATCATTTAGGATCTTATTATACAGGATGTCCAAGAGAATAGGATACTACATAAAACCACGTGATCAGCTGGTCATGTACAACAACTTTTTCTATGGGAGCAACATCAGCCAGCCAGCTGACCAGCTGATCACGTGGTTTTAAGGAGTGTCCCATTCTTTTGTACACCCTGTATTATATTTGAATACACACTGCTAAAACACTTTTCCTGAATTAAGCGGATCGCGGAATGACACTCAACACAAGTTTATCTAGATTTCTTTTTACCCGACTGCCAAACGAGGGTTATGTTTTTCGATCGTATGTATGTATGTATGTAAATATGTCTATTTCTTTGGCACGCCCTACAGCCTAAACCATTTAACGGATATAAAAATATAATATATCAATAGATTCTTCTCAATTGTGGGAGTGACAAGGAGTATGTTATTTCCCGAAATTCCCACGGGAACGGAACTTACGCGGGAAAAACGGATCTGCAATACTGATAAAGTGATTTTGAAACTTTCTTATATTAACTAAGGGTCACATATTTTCAGTGCTAATAGTATTCAATACTTTATTTTCCAAAATTCCTACGGGAACAGGCAAAAAATACACTGAAAAAATAGGAAGAAAAAATCATTTAATTGTTTTTTAACATATGATATGTCATTAGATTCCTGTTAGTACATGAATTAAACGGAAAAAAACGATTTCAGATACTATTATAATTACTCGAGTTAAAACCTTGTTTTTTCAATGAAGAGTTACAAATAAGGCTTTATAGTTCATTGAAAAGTAGGAGTAGAACACTACAAACTAAACAGTCAAAAATTTCGGGTCGGGTTTTTTTTATTTTTTTATTAATTTAATTTTTTATTTTTTTTAATCTAGAATTTGAAGTCCATTCTTACATTATCAAAGACAATAAAAGTTAATATAATTTTATATACGTCGGAACGAAAGAAACGCTTTCGTATTCGTGTAGGCCTTGAATAAGTATTCCGAAATGGTGTCCGTTAGTGATGTCTATTGCGTTGCGTTGCTCAATCGCGCATTGGGTATGAAGCTTTTCTTCTAATAACTAAAACCGGCCAAGTGCGAGTCGGACTCGCGCACGAAGGGTTCCGTACCATTATCTATAAAAACTGTCAAAAATTTCGGGTCGGGTTTTTTTTATTTTTTTATTAATTTAATTTTTTATTTTTTTTAATCTAGAATTTGAAGTCCATTCTTACATTATCAAAGACAATAAAAGTTAATATAATTTTATATACGTCGGAACGAAAGAAACGCTTTCGTATTCGTGTAGGCCTTGAATAAGTATTCCGAAATGGTGTCCGTTAGTGATGTCTATTGCGTTGCGTTGCTCAATCGCGCATTGGGTATGAAGCTTTTCTTCTAATAACTAAAACCGGCCAAGTGCGAGTCGGACTCGCGCACGAAGGGTTCCGTACCATTATCTATAAAAACTGCAAAAAAAATCACGTTTGTTGTATGGGAGCCCTTAAATATTTATTGTACTAGACAGACAGACAGACGGACAGCGAAGCCTTAGTAATAGGGTCCCGTTTTACCCTTTGGGTACGGAACCCTAAAAATAATGTATTCCGTCTGTGGCCTAGGTCTAGGCGGTGATCGAGACACGACGACTATTCACCTAAATGTTTTTTCAATAGATATTTATTTTGCTTATTGAGTGTGGAACAGATTTTCTGCTACATCAAGAATAAGACTTTCTACCCTTTAAATAAAGATGTCGGAAAATATGTTTGGGATTTTTTCAAACAATAACTATAATAATCATATTTTTCTGTATATCATATTTATCTGTATTTTCTTTTAATCCTATAATATTTTTTTTTAAATAGATTTGTATGACATTTTTTTTTTAAATAGGGTAAACATAGGCTAGTTTCTTGGTATACTATTTACCTAGCACCCTGTAGTAATTTATCTCGTCAAATAGTTTTAAATGTACAATAATCTAGCACTAGTTAGCACGCGTGCACCATCGTGACGTCACATGCATCCTCGCGGATGATAAAACCGGGAGGGGGAGGGCTCGTTTGAATCGAACGCACGTCCGCGCCTCCCGCAGGGTGTGTAGTGGACTTTTCGCTCGCCTGATATATTTTCCATTCCTCCCGATGTAGGCTCTGCGGCCGTAGAGCGAGAGATGTCCAATGAATATCGATGAATTAGATCGATATTTTCGGAAAGTGCTTTATTATTTTAGAAGGTATCTCTTTTTCATAACTTTAAGTAACGCGATTTGGTTGTTACGGTAACGCATTGAATAGTATAAACAACATAAATAATTAGTAGCTGATTAAGTTATTTTTAAAGGAAATACCTAGTGAAACAAATTGAAGCCAGAATTACAAAACAAAATGTAATTTACTGTTGACAAAATTAATGTAGGTTTCATTATGAGTTGACTTTTACATACTGATTTGAATTTTATTATCTAAATGTTTTTAGGTATGAACTTTAATGTAATCTACAGGGTTAGATTGTAATGTTTCATGTTGTTTTAATTAAATACTGATTTCTTGTTTCTATTTAGTATACTCTGTTATTTATTTAGTATACATTATATTTTTTTCACTTCTTAAAAGACATTATGTTTCCACTACAAAGCGGCTAAGTATAAAATAATTAGCCCAAGGACTTGCCACAGACTTAATCGGCCAAAAGTTGAATTAGTAGTTGAATTATGATGAAAATCGTTTTTACATATGTATTGGTTGTAATCGAGAGACCCATAAAACCATCAACTGATTAAATAAATCCGTTGTATGCGGGGGTCTGTGAAAATCTTTTTTATTTTTTATCTTCATGTGTGCAACTGTATCTTACGATCACAACTTCAGTTGGTTCATCTGCTGCATCTGCACAAGTTTAAATATGGCAAGTAGATACTGTCATAAAAAACAAAGCTGTAAAATAGATTACCAAGTTATACGAGCAGTGTATATTGTACCAAAGTTGACTTAAACATTGTCTAAAATTTATAGACGGCTACCCTAATAGGAAAAATATGTAGCGGAAAATGTAATCAATTCTAATTCTCTTTCCGTCAATTTAGTTCGAATCTATGTTTAAAGTTTTTTAATAATGTTTTTACTAAAGCACCAACATCGAATTCTAAAAAAAGTGTTCTCATGAAAATTAATCATAGAATTTATTACGGAATTTTTCCACATTTTGATGTTGGTTCCTAGACTTTTTTCTAGAATTTATTATCAGCGCGTAGCGTACGTATACTGATGGAAATACATGACTTTATAATTTACCTTGATCTGTTAATAGGTTTAAGCAGTATTGCTATAAAACACAATACCAGTTTTCTGACTTATCAATACTTATCCAAAATTTATCTTTGTGTCGATTGCTTTCCAACCCTTAATCTAGCATAACTGTTTAAGATAGAAAAATCTTATAATATAATAAGATATCGATAAAAACGAAGGGTTGGGTCACCTCTCTAGCGCGCAGGGTTCCGGGCCGTGGCGCTCGCACATTTACATGCGGAGTGCGGACCTCGGACGCCCCCCCCCCCCCTCTCCCCTCTGCGGCATCGCCATCTCGATCAAACTTAATTAAATTTGTTATCATTTCACATTTATTCCGCCAGCTGACTTGCTTCAGTTTCAGTAGTGATAAGATAATAAGAAAGAACTATTTTTTAAGTTTACCTACTTAACTAGGAGTGCTACGACTACGAGGGTCCGTAGCAAATTGATATTACGCGTTGTCGTAGATTAATCGTAGCTACTTAAAAAAATGTTTATTATTCATTTCTGTTACTAACTTTTTTTTTTTGAAATGGGCTTGCTCTTGACCCCAATCTTGCTCTAGAGCATAGATGGGATCTACGATGGAGCGAGCTTGCCCAGAAGATGCCTATTCACTCTGGACTTAAAGAGATTAATTAAAATTGTTTTTAATTTATTGAGACCTTATAAAAAACAATTTCAAGTTATAAAATTCGAAATTACCAGGAATAATGCTTGAACCTTAGATTTTTATACAAGACAAGACACAATCTACAATGGTCACTATTATCACAAAGTAAATGTTATACCTGCCCCCTAACCATGAACTCTTAAAACAATCCCAAAGTTGTCAAATCTGTCAATTTTGGTACGTCATTTCATACAAAATTTGACAGAAATGATAATGTTTGACAGATTTGTGATTGTTTTAACAGCTAATGGTTAGGGCCCAGTATTATTCTTTCTCTATGGTTATACTGTTGTATTGACAAAGACAACACTTTGCCGATAAAAATGTTTTTCAAACAAATTTTTCAATCTATCTTAAGAAAGTTCCCAAAGTACTTACAATCTTCTTTGTATGTCTTAATAAAATACTTTCCATGCCTGATGACAATTTGTGTGTCCCCACAATTCACGACAACTCTTAAAAACTTAACCAATCTAGCGACATTTCCCACAAATAGTGGTTACTTAATTGTTCTTAACCTGAGGTCTGACTTTTTGGAGTTTGTTATTTCTGTTTTTTAAGCAACAATAGACTTAAAAATACGGCTATTTTATTTGTAAAATGTCTGGGAAGTTTTCTTACGTGACTTTGTAGGGTCTCGCTTTTTTGTTTAAATAGTACAAAAGCAGAAAAAGTTTTCGTGTACAAAAAAGAAAAACAGTTGTATAACAAAATTTCACACCAGCGAAACAAGTATTTCTATGGTATACTTACATTTTTTTTGTTATTAAAGTTATAAAGTTTATAATTTATATAATTATTCCAGCTACATTCCTGAAATTCAAAACTTTTATATTTTTAATTATAAATTTTCCTCGTATATATTCTAGGATTTTTAAAAATTTTGTAAAAATATTGTAATCTTGAATATTTGCATCAATCGATAGTGTTGCTATGGGGACGAGTTTTGCGAATACTCGTACCTAAACTTTTAGAAAAAAATATTTAAATTATTTAAATTATTAGACCATAATAATGCGCTAACTTGCGCTAGAGTTTATTTGGATTGACATTGTGATTACAAGTTGACTTTCGTGAGATTATAGCGATTTTAAATGAAAATACGGCCCAGAATACCTCTTTTTATTTAATTCAAAACTGATTTGTTTTTCAATTAAATCGTTTAAATAATTGCGAAAGTTCTTTCCTAGGTGGAGTTTTATTCTCCCAGAAAAACCGTAAAGGTTGTTCAAGAGGTATTTATTTTTCATTTCACATTATCTGTGCGATTTAATTAGCCTGTCGATTCTCTAAACAAAAACCGCGATCACTTCTTGAATCGACGATTAATAATATTATGAACCAACTCTATAATGCTCGGACTTCACCTGCATGACGCCTAACGTTCAAATAACGGCATGACTAACGTTCATTAACTGAAGCATTAAACTTCGCGCTAAATGTGTGGCCACACTTATTTCACGTTTGATTATAGCGTCTAGCGGCCTAGTTAGCGTGTGATCTGCGGATACTAGTCATTAAAATAAAAAAAAAACGCTTCCATGAACTCAATACTTTTCTCATTTTGTCCACTCCATCCTAACTTTATAACTATGCACTTTAACATTTATTTCATAAAGAGTTTTTGAATGTGACAGTGTTTTAAGATGTTTAGTGTAGTAGGTGTAGCCACCACAACGTACTAGACGCCGGCTAAATCCCTTTGATGTGTCGAAAGTTACCGCCGTCCGAGCTACCGCCTAACGTCTAATGTCATAAAAGCAAATTAGCGCACTAAGACCGGCCACACTTGCGTACTATATAAAATAGCACACTAATTAATGACATTAGAAACCTGAGCATCACAAAATAGTGTCTATGTTTGTTTGGACTGCTTAGGTGATACGCGGTGTCAATAATTTAACACTGTAGCCACTCATCGGCAATATAGTAATGTGAACCCACTTCTTAGCGGAATAGAGGCTATATTTGTTTGTATCGCTTAGGTGATACTTTGAGCAAGTTTACTTGCGTTTTTTTAGAGAATAGACTCCTGTCCGTTTAGGACATGAATTGTATTTTGTGAACGAAGGATATTTTTTGTCACAAACAACACTAGCTACAACTACGACAAATACTGCTACGGCTACGTCTTTTCTTGTTTTTACCCGACTACGGCGAAGCCAAAAGGAAGGGTAATGATTTTGGCAGTCTATGTATGTATGTATGTAAGTAAGTATGTATTTATGTTTGTATGTTCCACCGTAGCGCTTAAGCTACTGAACCGATTTTAATGAACGAGGTGTCAATAGATTCGTAATAATGGCCCGGGTAAAATAGGCTATAATAATTTTATGAGACGGAAATTTAACCCCAGATTCTAACCTAGAAAAAATAAAACTGAGGTTATCACGACGTGTTTGGTATCAGAAGAAAGGTCTTGGCGAGCAAATTACAAATTTAAATATAATTATATTATATTGTTTAATTCAACATTTATTTAAATTGCGGTCGTACAGTTCGCGCGGTCCAGTCGTAGTCGAGTTATAGTTTTTAAACTTTATAATTATAATAAAACCACCGGGTACGTTTTGTCATAGGTAAATGCCTGAAACGGTGTGGTTATACTTAGGTACAGTGGTCAGGCACTGAATGATAACTAAGTTGTAGCTATATAACTTTCATTAAAATGTTAGAACCGGGCAGAAAGAAGTGTGTGTTGAGCAAGGTAGGTATATAAGTATGTTAACCAATATGCGAAGCGAAGTGAAGACAAAGGATATTTCTGTCCACCAGGTATAAAGAGATTGTTATACCTTAAAAGAAAATGAAATTGATTCCTTAGGGTTATGCAAAGGAACCTCATAATTATGAATGAGCCATGGTTATTATAATTGAAGTTGATGCAGCTATGTACAATTTATGTCATCTTATGCTTTCATTTTCTTTAAATCATATAAAAATAAATCTTTGTTAAAAGTAATATTTATTTTATCGTTTCTGTAAAATGGAGTCAATCAGATTGACTTCATAAATCGTCTCTGTTCAAAATGTGAGAGACGTAAGGATAACTGGCGGACCATTCACAATACCTTATAGTATCCTAAAGTATATTACCTTGTGTACCTCTTATTACCATTATTATGATTAATAAAACGGGCTATATTTAACGAAGGCATAGTTTAATTATAGATAAATAACACTTGAAAACAATCATCATCAGATGATTTTTTTCAAGTGTTATTTATCTTCAAAAACCTTGCATGTAATTGCTAAAAACAAAAATTTTCAATCGAAGGCATAGTTCCAAGTAAAAATAGAGCAATTTTGAGAAAGCTTACGATAGCCATGAATATCAGCGACAAAATTGTTATAAATAATTATGCAAAATACGAATCAATACGAGCACAGCAGAAGAACGTGCGAAGCAAATTTTGAGCCCCGAACCTGCTCCATTTCCTATGGCTGCATAATAGATAAACTTATATACATGTAAATAAGCACTCCACAGCCTATAGTATAGGGCCCGATATATAGTTTAAAGCTATACTTATACATTGACTTGACAATACTAGCCTCCCTCATACCAGGATGTTTTACTTTCTGGACGGAGGCCCCCAGGCGAGTTGAACCCCCGAGGGGGGCCACCCAGCGCCCGTTGGCCGCCCCCTCACGCATAGTATACGCGAGCGAACTAACTCCGTACCAGCCTCTATAAACTGACTCATATGTGTTTATATATATAGATACTTATTTAAATACGCAATTTCGGTACCCACCTAAAGGTACGTGCATAGCTTAAATCAATTTGCTGCGTAACTTCATTGCGAACCTCTGATTGGATTTAAGTAGACAATTATAAGGCTTTCTTATTATTAAATGCCATTACTAAATGCATATTAAGTAGGTGTATCCTTTTCGATATCGACTAAGTTAGGTACTCGTATAACTATAATAGTTTTGATTGATACGGTACTAAAGTTGAAATAAGAATTCGTAACACCGAAACTGATTTTTCATACATGGCTACACGTCATTTAATCACAAGAACCTAATTCTCCAATAGAAAACTTTTACAATAGCTTAATAATACACGATGGTATGATGATATAGGTAGCGAATTATCGACACCCAACTGTAAAAATATGATGCTATACATAGCTGCCATCTTGAATTTTATCGAAACAGCCGTGCCGGTACGTCACGGTCATGCTCGCTGTTTCGATTAAAAAAACATTTATAAGAGCTTACAGACGAGCGACAGTATGTAGGCGACTTCTTGCGACATAAGTAGGCGACGATCGGCGACAGTCGCCGATAACCGCGCACCTGACGCACCGCCGATGGTCGCCAATGCAATTTTAGTCGGCGACTGTCCTTCGCTCGTCTGTAAGCTCTCCAGTTAGGTGCCGATAAATCGCTACCTATATATCATTAGTGTTTTGTTATAGGAGGGGTCGAAATTTAAAAAATAATTTTCGTCATAACGTACATATTAGATATGAAAGTAAAAAGCAGGGCAGTTCAAAGGCGTACTTAAATAGTTATGGGGCCAGGGCGCATGCTGTTACAAATTTAATGTAGTTCTGACTGTAAACTCTCAAGAGCAATTGATTTAATATCGAAGAACACTAATAAACTGCCTACTATTAAATTGCACACGTTCTATTTTCAACTTGAGTTTAATAAAAAAAATTAAGCGATTTTAAGCGCGCCATCTGCCTGAGGTTCCGGTTCGATCCCCGGTCGGAACAACGTAGAACTTCTGGGTGTTGTGGTACCGTCTTTGTTTCTGATTTCTATAACACAAGTGCTTTAGCTACTTACCTTAGGATCAAAGGTCAGTAGGTGATGCAGTCCGGTATTAATAAAAAAATCAAGTCTATGACTTTTTCATAGACTGGTTTTTTTTTATACCCAGTAAGAGCCAAAGGCCTAATTCCCGTAATTTAAATCGAAATTTCGATTTGGGACCGAACAAAAGTTCAAATATCAAAACCAGTACCCCGTAAAGTTAGGACAAAAATAAATGTAATGGAATTGAAAATGCAACTTATGGAATGATTTTTTTAATTTTCTGTCGCATTCCGTACCTACATATGGGTACGTAAATTGGATTTTTGGGTTTACGAGAATACCGTTTCGACCATAATATTACTCATCAGATGAGAGGATACATTATGGGGATTGGCTGCTGAGGAGCAGCTAGCGCCACGCGGGCAGGTCTTTTATCATTACGATTTTCTTTCAGTAAGGCATCATCAACACGAATTCACTAAGGCTTCTTTGGCACGGTTTTTTTTTTGTAAATACACACATTTTGACGTAGACCCCTTAACAGAAATGGCTATCGCAAATCAACTTAGTAATCGTTATCGCAAAGAGTGTCTTATTACTACAAATAAAAGGTCTTCGGGTTTTTTTTCCCCCTTACTTGTGTTAACATGTTAGCTGCCCAAGCTGGAGCCCAAGCTCCTCTGGAGCAACACTGGTGTTAGATTTAATTTTAGGTCAAGTATGAATGTGGTTATAGTACCCGGCAATAAATATTGCACATCGGCAATAATCACATTTGCCGATGTTTACCACAACAACACAGCACTGAACTCCGAAAACTATAAATAGCACTCAAGAAATCGTTTACGATCTGTAGGAATAAAATCAATTTTCCAAAACACTCGTGGGTGGATAGCCAAAGCATTAGCCGATTCTCTTTTCAAAGATCGATGTGCAATATTTACCGCCGGGTACTTTAGACCTTAGGTTTAATTTCTATAGACTATAAAGGTTTCGATAAGTTAGATAAGTATATAAGGTCCGATTTTATTAGTGTTCATCCTGTTAACCAGTGACTATATAGGTGAAAAGCAATCGTAAAAACCAATTTTCAAATGTGTACCATAAAAACTAAAAAAGTTAAAAATCAACAACATTGACTTCATATTGCATAAACTCGTCCTATCTTTGCTACGTTTAACCATCTGATTATCCGTCTTATTCCTTTCCCTTGTACAGAGCGAGAAAGAGTGGAAGATAGGACGAGTTTATGCAATATGTAGTCGATGTTGTTATTTTGTAATTTATTTTTAACTTCTTTAGTTTTTATGATAGACATTTGAAAGTTGGTTTTTACGATTGCTTTTCACCTATATAGTCACAGGTTAAAAGGATGAACACTAATAAAATCGGACCTTATATGTCATAGACTTGTTAGCTAAGTAAAAAAGAGGTAGGTAAGTAGTTAAACGAGACCGGAATAATATTTTTTTTTTTTAATTTTTTGTTATTTTTATCTAGTTTTCTTTGATCTGCTTTTTCATAGTTCTATGTAGGTATTATCTATCCTACAGAGTTAGGTTCGTTTACCTGTTAAGCATAACACTTACAAACAACATGGGATTGGGAGTTCTCCATTTTTTCCGTTGGAGTTGGTTGGTTGAAGAAACACCTTGATTAAAACGCATTGCAGATCAACTGTTACATTTCTTTAAAAAATATACTTAAACGTACAACTAGTATTAATTGAACAATATCATCGGAGGTTTTGCTTTTTTGCTGCTTATTAATCTTCCATGTTTTTGTTAGTCTTTGTTTAGAGCCTAAATAAATAAATAAATACAGGGTGTCCCTGCAAGTATGGATCAAATCGAACAGCAACATAGCGGGGGTGATTCCCGATTTTTTGGCTATATGAATGTACCTAAGTTTCATATTTAATAAATAAAAAGTTTGAAAAAACGAAACATTTCTATGACACATTTTTGCTAGTTAATCAAAGTAACATCCCAAGGAATGGCAAACCCGGTCTTACAGTTACAACATTCTAAACAGAAAATAAAACCGTTATCTGAGATTGTTTGTTTGAGCTTTGTTTAAGCTCTATGCGATGTTACCTTAAAAATGAAAAAACTATCACAACTTTTATCCTGTCGAAAGTGGAACCCACATTCATAGAGTCAAAAAGCTCGGGAATAACCCCGCTATGCGCCTCATACTTCCGGGGACACCCAGTATAATAATTAAATATTGGACAACATCACATTACATTGCTCCGATCCTTAGGCTATCCTAAGTAGCTTAAGAACTTGTGTTATACACAAATGAGAAACAACGACGGTACCACAACACCCCGACCCGAGACAAATAAAAAAGTTCGTTTGCTACATTGACCCGAGAGATGGCTATGGAGGTCGTCAAATAAATAAAAACTTCTTGAATTTTTTTATTGATGCGTAAGTAAAAGAATTATCGTTTATGTGCATACTCTTGTAATGCGTAGGCATTAGTCCTTGCCTCGTCCTCCTCCTCCTAAACTAGAATTTAGCTATAAGTTAAATTAAGTATAATTAGTGACGAAACACATTTCTAATGTCAATAATCGAATAAAACACCGTTGGAGAGAAGAACGATTTAATAAATAGATATAATAATTTTAATCTAAAACAGAGTATCAGAACTAGAAGGTCAATTTTAAAGAAAATAATGTTAGGAATCACAAATTGACTACACAGAACAATCAACTCTTGAGACAAATGCATTTTACACCTCCAAAGGGTTAAATAAAAAGGTGGATCGTAGCATAGATACAACGCTGAAACACTGAAACTTTTTAGTTGAATTTTACGAAGTTTTAAGTATCTACACGCCCTAAGCTTTGGGTAATACTTATAATAATATTCTCATATTTAATTTCGTTAAAGCGTGTTCGTAACTTGCTTGACCTAAAATCTATGCGTATTTAAATATCTATTATATAAATTTATAATTCACACTTAAAAGTTTCAGTAACACCGCCCCAATGGTTGTTGCAACAATCAAGTAGGCACTAGCACCGACCATCGTTTTATTTACCCCACAAAATATATTGTTTGAGCCAAATATTAAGTTAATTTTAAATTTTAAGAAGTCTCAGTGTAAATGACATAAACATGGTACAATTCTCAAAGAGCAGGGTGCTATGAATCAAATAGAACGAACGCCATACAAGCTGTGTATTATGCAAAATGAAGACTGCGCCACACCAAGAAATGTTTCAATTGAATTGATATGTAATACACAACAATTAGTAAAACACGAAGTATTTTATATTGGAATAGTTAGGTATAGTCCGAATGTTATGGTACCCATTTATTACAACTTAGGTACTAGTCTTGTCCATTTTGGTCCTTGCAAAAATCAAATCGAGATATTATTATATAACATAAAATATACGATCTGCCAAACTAATTGATTTGTTACTTAAAAACTTAAGACCAACTTGTATTGCTGGCTCCAGCGAGTGTGTTAAACTTATTTTTGATACTCTTAAATAAGAAAAACACTCGGTTTAATTCTTCTTCGTAATATGTAGTGTACTTACCTGAACTGCCAAGATAGAATACTATGCGTAATAAGGGCGGTCACATAACATTACCTACTTAACACTTTTTTTACTTTTTGCACTCCCGGGGGCATATTGCTATATCGAAATAAAGGATTAATTTTGCCAGCTTACGATGCTATTTATTGATTTATCTATCAATTTTTAATTGTTCTTTTTGTAAAGCTTTGACTGTTAATTTACATATTTTTTAAGAAATGTGGTATTGACATTCGTCTAAGACCTATATTTGGTGACATTCAACAGGAGCAAAGCTTTCTAATATTTAAGTACAGTAAGGCACCAGTATTAACGTCAACCATGACGTCACACTTTTTGTCGTTAGCGCGCTTACACCAACAGTAGTAGTAGACAGTGGGAATGTCAATCGATTTCGAATCGATCGACATTCCCACTGTCTATAGGCGCCCGCTGCTCCACTTGTTGACGATGTCCAAACCTTAACTCTAAAACGTCCGTGATTTCACAGGGCCGAACGGGCGGAGAGTCGGAGCAATCAATCGTATCCGACTAAAGGTTATGTATGTGACTGCCCTTGCAAATTCCATTCAACTATTAAGTAGGTATGTCACTGAGAAGTGGGTTTATAAGTCTTCTGTATTGCATTATCGACTTTTCAGGTGAGCATAACTAAACCTTCCTTTCACTTAAATACACCCTAATTCTAGTTTGTACTGCATTCGAAAAATATCTAAGGACCATTCAAATATTCGACAGATCGTTTCTTAAGATCATGAAATTCTCTCTTAGTAAATTACTAGCGATTGAATCCCAATGTAGATTGGTACAGTCAATATCATTGACAATATTTATAAGATTGTAAATATAATTATAATTCTAGGTAAAGGTTAACTAAAGTACTAGCTTTGATAATAACTTCACATTATAAACTTAAGTAAGTATAACGCTAATGCTCGGGTCTTTTAACAACTAATGTGATGTTTTGTCTGATACGGTTGTTGGGCCCAGTGGGCCTAGCACAAAAGAGTAAATATATGCCTATCTTTCGTTCGGTCGTATAAATCTAACCAGTTAAAATGGCCAGTCTCATGTGTCAATCTTTTAATAAAATATGACCAATTCAATCTAGCCGTGTAAAAAACCCGACCGTTTTCAATAGTTCATAAATTGTCAAACCTTTTTGATACGAGGGAATGGATGTTTTAATTTGATCGGATAATACGACCGACCGAACGATGCGCTTTCGTATTAGGCCTCCTGGGTCCACCGGTGTCGCCCTTGGGTGGATTCAACTGGCCACCGAATCGCAAACTCGGCCGCAGTTGCCCAAAGTGGCCGCCAGAGACCGCCACCTCATCTCGAGTTAATAGCACCCTGTGTATTTCAGATAACGTACTCTCTACGATACTTTTACGTATCAAATAATTATATGCTAACATGTAGATATAAGTTTATCATACTTACAAAATGAAAAGTTATAATATAGTTTTAATATCTAACTCATAGGACATTTTATGCACCATATAATTATATTCAGTGATAATATTAAATAGTGTCAAATATAGATAAAGGAAGGCATAGTAAGCATACGTGAAAAGAGCGAAAACTTATCAATCTAGGTGTTAAGAGGGAAATGGTGATGCTCGTTTAAGGTAGATAGAAGTATACATAGATAATTATAGATAATACAATACCCCCTTTGAGCTGTCAATGTTAACACCAGAAGCGAACTAGTTCCCATTAAGTAAAAATTAGCACCCTTATGTAATGCTAGCAATAACCTAGAGTGGTGCAACTAACTCTTCTAGATAACCATTGAACTTCAAAATGGATTTTATTGATTTAATTGTAAAGGCCAAAAATTACAATCGTATTAGTCGTCTACTGCTTAAAATACTGGAAGACCGTAACAAAACTGACAAAACTGCCGCGTACAATGTAACTAGTAGGTTTAAGCGCTGGGGCTAGTTCTCCTCAACGATTTCTTTATTTAGTATCCAGAAAAAAAAATGTGTGTCTTTAAAGCGAATTATGATGGCTTTGCATATTTCCATATAGGATATTTTTTACACAACACAAAGCAAACATATCTGACGAAAAAAAATCTATGATACAAGAATCAAGCCACTGCAGCACTGGGTCGGAATCCTATAACTTATCTATCTAAGCGTTGCCGGTGTCAGGAGAAAAGCTCTTAACGTTGGAAATGATTTGGCTATCAAATACTGACCAAATAAACGGAGATGCGGGTGACAGAAAAGTGAATAATTTAATTTGTTTTGATTCGATTTGAATCCAGCCATTCTACAGCCAAAACAAGCTGGATCTAAAAGTTTAGCTATATTATAGATAAAGCATATTTGAGGTACGTTACACGTTCCTTTCTGTTCCTTAGTTTCGTTTTAACACCGGCACACTTCCTCAGATGTCTAAAATTATTTAACATAAATTGTGATGAAATTATATGATGACCGTAATATAAACAGGTACATATTCATGGTCATTATATTAAATGAAAATTAAATGATGTATTTATTTGAAACTACTCATTAAGGTTACACGATGCACAATAAATGTAATAAGCTAGGCTGCTTTTACTTGTAAATAATAATAGGCCCGCAGAAGTATACGGAACACGTGATTAGTCATGGAAGCACGTTCGGGCGACGCAACGTTGCCGCTCTTCTGCATGCGCTCGCGCACAATGCTTTTTTTTCTGCTGCAAATGAAACCACCACATGCCTCTTGCGTACCCGGCTAATCTACGCAAACCGATTATTAGCTTATGGCTATTTACAACTAATGTCTAATATTAATTAAATACGATTCAAACGATACCACTTGGTTCATTTAGATGAACTAACAATAAATCACTTAGGTGACTTGGTCACATGAATTTATAAAGCGTTTAATACAGAAATATACAAACTAACTTCTATATATACGAAAAAGGTATTGACCCCTTGAATAGAGAATATTTAGCCCCGCTGTTCACCTGACGCCTCTCCGATTTAAATTGAAAGCAGTAGGTATAATTTACCAGCACTTGATTACACGGAAACGATATATAAAGTCACTTTTTAAGTAGATGACTTGCTTTAGAATGTTAGTATAAGTATCTGATGACCGTGCCAATACAGTTCTCGCACAGTAAACATAACACGAACATAAAAAATAATTCAAATCGTTTTAAAAAATATTTAGAGAATATAAACAATCTGGGTGTGCAGTGAGATGCCCATGATCAAATTTATTATCTGGTTCGTTGTTATAAAATGATGTTAAATATTAATGCCTCACTTCGAGAACATGACATTTAGGCCTGCCCCACACTAGCGTCTTTCGAGCGTGGACGTCGTGGCAGTGTCCAATCAGCGTTAAGTAAATGCGGCTTCGCAAGCGTTGCCTCATCACTGATTGGATGTATTGTGCCACGACGTCGATCACAGAACAAGTAAGACAGTAGTACGGGAAAAGCCTCAGTGTGTCCTGCTGATAAACTACAATTACTCGGATTCGTTTACAGTTGTCGTTCGTAAATCGATACCTAGAATTATCGCGTTAGTTCCCGTTTTATGTGTATATACTAATCATGTAACGCGAAAGTTTAAAAGTAAGTAATATAGGTCTAATTGGAATTTGAGATATTGCCAATAGTGCTGTTTTAAAAACAATTCCATAATCATTTACGAAGTGTTGTTAAGGTATAACCCCGAACATACAATTCTTATAGGTAGGTAGGTACCAAAGAAGTCTTGTTGCAGGCACAGTCCGTATTCGTACAGGTTCGTTAAATCGCATGTCATTGTATAAATCACGTGACGCTATTGTAGCATTAAATATCTGTTTTATTTATTTTTCCTCATTATGTTTAAATAATACTGTCATTTTACAATGTTTCCTGTTTTCCCGACAGATGGCTAGAAAATTCCTGTCTGGAAAACATACCGCGAGCGCATGCTATGACGCAGGTATATAACGCAATACTCACGTCTTAGTAAGTATAGAAAATGAACACTTTTCGATTTGACCAGAAAGAACTTAAGAAAGAATAATCAAGTTAGTTCAAGTTCGCAGCCAACTAATTCAATTATCTAAATGTAATATTTGCAGAAAACCTATAAAAAAAAAGTTTCGACATGCGCGTCGTCAAAATGTGCCGGTCCCACGCGCAGAGCAGGATAGACATATGGCTGCGTCTCATGTGCTTGCGAGCCGCGTACGCAGCGCTCACCGTGTTCAAGCGTCAAACAATCAAAGGCCTAATTCTTGTAATTTAAACGGTCTAGTTATCTACTATCTAGGCAAATCTAGTTTCCATCCGGCCCCAGAAACATATAAATAACTTAAATGAGACAAAGTTACATTTTCGATCTTAATTTTACTAGGACCGCATCAACAGGAGGCCTAATACGAAAGCGCATCGGTCGGTCGGTCGTATTATCCGATCAAATTAAAACATCGATTCCCCCTTATCAAAGGTTTGACAATTATGAACAATTGAAAACGATCGGGTTTTTCACACGGCTAGATTGAGTTGTTCATATTTTATCAAAGTATTAAACACATAATATTAACCATTTTAATTTAATTTAATTTGAACTATCGAACCATGAGTTCAAAATCCACATTAAAAAAGTCCTTATGACAAAAGGATATTACAAATTAGAAGATTATTTAAACGACAAGAGTGTATGGACTTAAACTGCCTAGCTCGCAATTACTATTGTCTTGTAAAATGTATTTCCTGTAAAATCAGGCTGACAAAGGTGACCGAGTTTGTTGCGCAGTTTCTTCTCATCACCAGCCTATATGTAGTCCCGAAGCGGTGCTGGTAGGGCTAAGTTATATTTTGGGACGTGTATAAGTGTCCGGAGGAGGGACTACATACAGAATAAATAATTTCATTTCATTTCAATTAGTTAGGTTTATACGATCGAACGAAGATACACTTTCGTGCTAGGGCCCCTAGGAGCGCGATTTCTATTCAATTACGGAAAAAAAGTTTTTTCTCTATCCTGCGCTGTATAGAACTACGTCTCCTGCATTTTAGCATACGCTTAGCCCAAAAGTTCCGAGTCCCAAATAGTACTTATAATGTGGCTAATACCGTCATCAATCAAGCATATGACTCGATACTATAATACTTTAAGCGATCGCTAAATAATACATATATGTAATACATAAGGACGATGAAACTGCAACGTGTACATAGAAAGAAGACATATCCAATCAACTCCACAATAATACCACATAATGTTAGTTAAAACACCGAAGCATACATTAAACACGATAAGAACAAAGTTGTGCGAGAAATAAACAATTGTGCATTTGATTCGATATCCTTCGAGCTAATAGAGAAGCGAAATAAAATGTCAATAAATTGTAGTCATTTTATAATACAAATTAAAAATGAGAATTCATTCAAAATACATCAATAAAAAGCCATAGAAATAAACCTAAACATGAGTAATAAAATTTAAGCGTGCATCAAATTTTAATATTTGTGTTAGTCAAAACTAATCCACAGATTTGCGTTAGTAAAGTGAAGTGTGCGGTGCAATGACCTTCGAAACCTTTAGCAGTAGGTACATAGATAAATACACGTACATAACATTCGATGGCATAAACTTCTAAAACGTATACGGATCAAACTAAACAATCTGATATGGGCGGTACTTCTAACCCGTTAAGGCTAAGTTCGCTATCTAATTTTATTGACAAAAAATGTAATTTGGGGTCACAACAAAAATCCGCAAAAAACATTTTTTTCGAAAGTAATTTAATGTTTTTTTTTCCTAGCCAAGGAAACCCTAAACACCAGAAGTTATGGCCTGTTACTCTGTTCTTTTAGCTATTTTGTGGTATTTCTTTCATGTTTCTACGACACATAAAACCTTTGTCGTTGCCTAGTGTTAAAAAACAAAAATGACTGTTATTCATAGGAGGGTGAGGGTTTGACCCCCCAAATTATTATTTATGACGATAAAATTAGATATCGCACTTAGCCTTAACAGGTTAGAAGTACCGCACATATCAATTTGTATAAGTATTTCAGATACAAAAATTCGGGGCGTTATGACGGAACAACACGACAAATCACCCTTCCACGAACGCTACACTTGTTTTAGAAATTTACGCATTTTAATATACACTACACACGTGATTTCGTATTTGTCTTAGATTTAAGACATGCCGTTTGTACGATTTTATCTCATCGTGCGAAAAACATAAGAAAGCGGTGACGGAATCACTACATAAATGTTAACATCTGCAAATGAAACCATTTTAAATAGTAGCACACTCGTTAATGTCTAAATAAAAGTTAACTCCTGTAAACATATTCATAAAATATTTTAGTAATGTATCTTTGCTTATATTACAGTCAATAACTACCAGTTATCTTATATCAATAATGCTTACGCAAAATGTAAACGCATAAAACAACTTAGTTCTGTCGAGCGGTCTACTTGTGTTCATGTAGTATGTAAGTACAGTGGCGACCGCATTGGAAATCTTAGAAATTTTATTATAGAATGATACAATACAATATGCAGAAATCTTGTGTGTAAAACAAACGATGCATTGCTGTATTATTTGGCAACATAATTTTTAGACGTATCCAGTAACTTGCGAACCAAAAATCAAGTTTGCCATTTTGTAATTTCTGTGGAATCAAGATTGTCCAATGCGATCCTCAACTGTTTCTAAGGTTCATAATTTTAGTATAAACTAATAAAACACCGTGGAGGAGACCAAACCTAATTAATGTTACATAATATTACAATAATCATACGAAAAGTTCCACAAAAATCATTAAAACAAAGAAATAATACTTAGGCTGACTTCAGGACTAAATTGTTTTGTTTTTTTTTATTTATTAAAACTAAAACCTTAATATTATCAGCTACTCAAATAGATCAGCATAATTAAAATTAATTGTATTATCGATTATCATTATATGTCTGAATCGTTTGATGCGTTATTTCTTTATTGTGCAATGTACTTTGCTATCCTTTCAATGCTAGCACCTGATAAATATCTCAAAAGTAAATACACAATTTGTATTTTGATACTGCAAAATGAAGAATACTAAATACTTAAACCACATTTGTGAATATTTATAATACAATAGTTATTGTACTTGAATACTGTCGGCAATTTTGTGAGAGCTAGCAGTGAGAAGAAAGCTATGTAGCCCCGTATACTGCCATCTGGTGTCGAAATTGAACAACATAGGCCCAGTGCCCGAGGTTTTTCCTCAACAAACGAGCGACATCTACCAGCTGAGGCTAAACTAAACTCACCAGTAGAAAGAAGGCAAACACTATTTCAGGTTGACGAAATAAAAAAAATGATTTTAAAAAAGCTCAAGACACTGCGCTTATGATGTAGAGTCACATCCTTATATGGAAGCAATCGTTTAATAGCTACGGTTTGCTTTTCCTTCTATTAGGAATGGCTAAAATTATACTTATAACGTATATCAGGAAAGATTCAATAATAATTTCAATAAATATCTATGGATGCAGTAAGAATTAGGTATCTTGGATTATTAAATCTAGACAACCCTATTCAAACGAGTAACCCCGAATACATACAGCTACATGACATGTAGTGGAATATTTAACGGATGGAAAATGTTTATTACGTGTAGCTGGGCGATGTTGGATTATACTTAAATTGCTGAGCGCGCAAATGGCACAACATGACACTCCTGAATACTAGTCCTTTACGGACTGAAAGATTAACATTAACATATCTAGAACATTATACATCTTCAATCTGTTTCGACTTTATCCTGTAGACTGGCTGCTCGAGCAGGAAAAATTTGAATAAAAAAAAACTATAATAATTGCGTCGATAATAAAATTTGTACATCAATTATTGCAAACTAACAATAATTTTATTTTGTCAATGTGTTAAGAATATGAGTCTCTAATCCATATTCTGAACCCGACCGTTGTACTTGTAAAGTTGTAAGTTATTTCTTACACATACCGGTAATTTTTATTAAATTTACCATCATTTAAATTAAAAAGTTAACGAAAGTCCTAAGTTAAATGATACACTCCCTACTAAAAAGCCGCACAAAAAGTGTAACAACGATTTGCTCCATTATGAAATACCAGCCAAGCAACAGGACAATATCTGTAGATTTCACATTACTTACGCCGCGCACTAGCTCTTACAAGCATGGTTATAGGGGTGATATTATACAATAACAGTGGGTGGAGCGGGTTTACTGAAGGCCTATTACGATATAAATTAAAATAACCATTCACTTGTATCGATCCTTTGACAAAATATGAACAACTCAAACTAGCTGTTTACAAAACACGATATTTTTCAATTGTTCATAATTGTCAAAGGTTTGCCAAGTAGATGGTATTTTAAAATTGGGTTTATACGTCCGAAAGAACGAAACAATTTCGTAGTAGACCTTCTGATCGCGTCGATCGGTGCGGAAGTAGTATCAGGGATATCACTGTGACTGGGGGTCGCACTGCAAAAGCCGGACGATAGAGGGGTCGCTCTTGGCACCCTCGATGAACTCTTCCAGCGAGAGTTTCCCGTCTTTGTTCCGGTCCATCTGCCGGAATATTTTGTCGGTACGCTTCTCCGGCGTCGACTCGTCCTCTGGCATCTTCATCACCGAGCCCACCATTTTGTAAATTGCCTGGAAAGTGACAGTAAAAAACTTTATTAAACGCTGTATCACCGTATCAACTGTGAGATTCCTCGATTTTTCACATCGTTGTCTATAACTGTAGCATAAATTCAATAAATAAATAAATAAATTACTATCCATAGCCATTCAATCAATAACAACATGCAGAAGTTGTAACGGAGGTTTCGTAGTATATCCACGTACACATTTAAGTATATTCTATCTTAAGTCATGAATAACATGTTTGGGGACTCTCGAACATGTCAGATGCTGTCTATGCAAGTCAATTAACACAATAACGTTAAAGTAACCAACCGAGGTAAAGAATGCTAGCGTGTTAAAGACATCTTTGATAATCTCTACTTCTACAAAAAGACACTTACAGTGACAATCTCGAGAATCTCCTGCCGCGAAATGTACCCGTTGCCGTCTAGGCGTACATGAAGGCCTCTTTGAGCTACTGCTCTCTCTTCCCCGGGGAGACGACGTTCAGTGCGCAGCAAACTCTTGAATAAGGATCGTGTATGGACTTCCATTACTGCTTTAGACTAAAAGACACTTACAGTGACAATCTCGAGCATCTCCTGCCGCGAGATGTACCCGTTGCCGTCAAGGTCGTACATGGAGAAGGCCCACTTGAGCTTCTGCTCCAGTTTCCCGCGCGAGGTGACGCTGAGCGCGCAGAGGAACTCTCGGAAGTCAATCGTGCCGTCACCGTTCGCGTCGAACGTTCGGAACACATGCTCTGCAAACTGCACGCAAGGGAACATAAGCTACCGTATTTTATTGCTAGGTGACACTGTAAAAGATACTTTAAAATTACTGACAATCATTTAAATTAACATTTTTACATAACATAACATCATTACTAGGTTCTTGTTTGTTTTTCCACTGTCAGATTTTATTCGCCATAGAAGAAGTTGTTGTATTTTTCAGCAAGATTCGCCATCCTTTTAATTCAAAACAAAGAGTTTTAACGGTCCTGATATATTTAGTCGTTTATCATACCTTACTCGCATCTCCATACGGGAAGAAATTCCCATATATTTTCTTAAATTCTTCTACAGATAAGTGTCCACTGGGGCAATCTTTTAGAAATCCCTTGTACCATTCTTGTATTTCTGCGTCTGTTTCAAGGTAAAAATCATAATTTATTGTTGTTTTAAATTCTTACTATATAATTCATAAAAACTCATTACCCTTACTAGATACCTACATGAAAACATTTTTTTTAATCAATCAAATGGATGATAAGCTTTAGAGAGAACTTATACTTAAATGATTTAAATTATAATGTTTACTTAGGGATATATTTATAACAGTCTACTTAAGGAATTGTCGAACACACAACTCGTACGACCATAATCTAACCATAGAGAAAAATTATATCTAACTATTGTCATGTTTATGTCGTCAATGACAAGATAAATAGTTAATGTGACAAAGTCCAAAAGAGCAATAACAATATTTAAACATCGTCAATAAAAATAAAAATAAAGTATACGAGGTTAAGGCTGGGGTCTTAATATGCGCTCTTTAAAGAGTATAACCCCAACTTTTAGTTTTATTTTCTGTTTAGAGTTTGACAAAAAAATAACCCTGCTTAGTACTGTTTAGAATTCATGGCCAAGCCCAGATCTTTTACTTTCCTAACTAAGTTACCTACTAATTGTCGTTTAATAATCAGCTATTTTGTATCAAACATAGATTGTAATTTTTTTTTTTATTTGACGATGCTAAAATAATAAACACATTGACGATTTTTACCTGAAAATTCCGTGTTCTGCTTCAGATCTTCTAAGACCTCAGGTTTTAGTTTGCTATTTTGTTTACCCATGTTTGTGATTGGCTTGCAATGTGATTTAGGACGTTTTATTACTTTACACTACCTGTTCTTTCAGTTAGTCAGATCTTGTGCCCTAAAACAGATTATATTTACAAAATCTTTTACACATGTATGTATAGCAGTAGCAAAAATTATTACAACATCGATAAGTACAGACATATTTTGAAAATACGACATGTATAGTATATACCTTTTAAACTGCAAACATTGTTACGTCCATATCATTCGACTAAACTATTTTTAAATACAATTAAAAAGTCAAATTTTAGTAAAGTAGTTTAAGGCAAAATTAAAAACAGAAAATAATGGCCAAGCAAATAACGAGACAAATTATAAACTTTTTTTTGTAATTTGTATATTATACATGAATAGGCAAAATGTGAATCATTAAAAATATGTATTTGTAGAAGTACATTAAAGTTGAGGGGTTATTGTGGGTACATCTATTACACGTGTCTAGGTATTCCAGTAGGTATATACCGGGGCGAGAGAGGCAACAACGAGGTGCCGCGTATTAGAACCACATGACACCGACAATGGCATACTTTTAACGATCTGTCTAAATGCTGTTTCTCCACAGACTTTGTAAGGTACCACAAAGCTATGACGTCACAGCTCAGTTATCGTAAAATCAAATTACTTACCGAGATTCAATATCAACCTGAATTAAAACATCACTAGTATAATAATACTAATTACCAATGTTATTTAAGATCAGGTTAAGATTAAATCATAATTATTATTTTTTGCAAGTAGGTAGGTTATAATTAATTAGATTGAGCTAAAGCAAATAAAACCATACTTTAAGCTTAACTGTGTAAAAAAGTTTCTCAGATATTTTCATTGTATTATTTGATGATATTTTGAAATTAATATGAATTGGTGTCATGCGTTCTATTTATTATATTGTAAAACAATATGACGCACTAGTCACTTTAAATATAGTTAAAAGTTTTCCTCAGACTTGGGAGATAAATAACAAAAACAGTTTTGTCAAGACACAGCCCAAAATTATTATTTACTAAATTAATTCGAAATCAAGCAATAAACCTAGTAGGAATCAACGCAACAAATAAATGGAGCCATAAAATAAAATAAAATTAATGCAGATACATTTTTTTCACTGTATTTGTGATAATAAGATTCATTGGATATAAATAAAGTTAAGGGGAACTTCTGTTTAAAGAAGTTAGTTTGCGAAAAAGCAAATGTATTCATTGAATCTTTTAGAAAAGGGAAGCCAATACTTTTTAGCTACGTGCATTTATTTCGTTCACATTTAGATACATTTTTAATTGAACATTAAATTCTTAACATTGTTATAAAGCCTGCGGCAAAGTATTGGCTCTGTTTTGGACTAAAGAAGTTGACATGGACACTGTTTATTTTGAGGGCTAGTTTATTTTGAAAATTCTATGGCCGCTTAAGTAGTGCGTTAAATGTAGCTAAATTCACATCTTAAAACATACCTATTCTATTACATTTACTTACTATAGAAATAAACAATATATAGTGTAATAAATGGATTGTGCTTGATGCTTACTATGTATTACAATTATTATGCATAAGCTACTCAGCTAACACAAAAGTTGATCAAATATTTTGTTCAGTGTATATCATCAAAGTTAATATTTAATTGTTTCAAAATAAATTTGCGAACTGGCGACATATTTCATTATCTAAGCAGTTTGAATTCTCACTGTGACATTACAAATCACATCGTCTGTGTAGCTTTACCCGTTTGTCTCGTTATAAAACGTATGTCTGCATTTACAGCCCGATATTGACACAACCGGGAATTTTAGTCACCAACATAAAATAACATTACCGCAACACAATTCGTTTCCGATGGCAAAGGTTTAGACTCCCAAAATGAGTCAGTACAAAAAAACATCTCGGATTTGGGTGTACTGGAAAAATGGAAAAATATAATTGTCTGGTATTGCGTAACAAAAAGATGTTTATTCCTTACTTCATATGAGTTTTGTCATATTATTTATTATATTGGTGTTGTTAGTGTGTTGGTCATATTATTATACCTCATGTTAGTTTCAGAAGAATAATCTTTTTGTAAGGAATTTTAAGTGTCAATAATCAAATGGAGACATTCCGACAAAGTTATGACCGACAAAGATGTTTCTTTACTGGGCCAAGAATCTTAATATAAAAAAAAAATTAAATAAATTTTAACCTTGATGATATTTTTCACGTCTATACTACAATACTACTCTGTCAATAATTAAATACAGCATTATTATGAAAAAATCTTATTAGGCGCACACACGACACTGTTCGACTAAAATGCATAATACCGAACAGAAATACACATCGTAGTGCACAATCATCGCTTTACCTACAAATCACTTTCTTATAATAATATAGAAAAAATACCTTAATAATTATATTGACAGAGTAATAGAACACCCAAGTAGGCTTATAATTCATCGAGATTGATTTTTGAGACCAAGAAGAAACATGAAAATGGCCTGACAAAATAAGAAATACACAGTTTTCTAATAACTATAGAATCATGAGAATGTACGTGGAACTATAGCCAACGTCACATTTTAGATAACGCACAAATAGTAAGTACATACCATATTTGTGCGTAGCCAGTTGACAATTTAAATTTTATCCAAAAATTTATACATGGCACATTTAAATAATACTAAGTAATTAAGCATACAAAACATGGCAACATTTTCAATTTACATTCAATTACTCATATCACTACAGATTTGAGATTTAAATATGAAAAAGAGATATTCGTCTAGTGTAGTGCTGCGTATGTGCGTAATAAGTACCTTCGAAATGAAGTTGAAGTCTTTAGGATGTCTAGCAAGATTTAGGACTAAGTACTTGGGAAACGAGAAAGTACAGCTAACTCTTAAGTTAAGACTACCGTGAAGCCCCGTTTACGATACAAGCAACTGACATAGGCCTGGGTCGCGTACTCGCAAAAATAAATGATAAAAACTAATTGAACCGAAGGAAATTTAATTTCTCAGTTACTGAGATATGTATATTCGCATGAAACTTATATTTAGTATCAATATTTGACTATGTAAATATGCGTGATCTGTATCACTGCGATGTCTGTTAATAACGACGCGCGCCATTTATGGCATTTTCGTGAAGTTAAAATGTTTTCGTCCAATTAAAATCAAATTGTGATATGTCACACAACACCCTGACTAAGAGAAGACCTTTAGGTCCAAGATGTATTGATCCCTCTTCTCTAATTTTATAAAATTCAGTCATTTCGTTACAAACATTTTTTTGTTAATGTTTCCCTATTTGTCATTCTGTTTGATGAAGCAAATCTCTCTGTTGCAAATCATTTTATCTCGTTACGTTCAGGGGAATTTTAAAAATAAAAACAACTATTTATTTGTTTGTTTGAATATTATGAAAAAAAAAACTATAAAATGCAAACATATTTACCTGGACAGAAAGCTCAAGACCGGTTATACAACAATATGTGTTAAAATGCAAAGTCAATGAATGAAATGACATGTGGAAAAAATTATGCATTACAAAAATACTTAATTAGAATCTATTCATTAATGTACTCATTGTGTGGAATGTACATAATATTGTGTTCAGTGCATAATGCTTATATTATATTTAACATAGTCTGTTTAAAAGCCTTATTCAACTATTAAATTGTATTCCAAAACATTATATTTCGAGACCATTGTTGATAATAAAGGTAAAATTTTGTCTTGGCCTCTTTATTTTCAATGGTATACTTATACAAACTATAACCTCACATTTAATATGAATTAAAAGAGATTTTTTATTTATAAATTGGTAATTTTAAAAATCGGTTTTCCGATGAATTTATAAAACCAATTCACGACCACGCCTCAAAGTTATGAAGAAATTGTGTGTTTTTTTCAAATTAATGTGACTCGAATGTGTTATTATAAATCAAATATTTCTTTCACACATTAACATATTCAACTAAAATATATATTTGAACGTAAACTAAAATTCTATTTTGTGGATATCGCGACCCCTTTCTGTGTGTTGCTATTGGAAAATGAACAACTATAAAATGTACATAAAAATACTAAAAGCTAAATATACATACTAAAACATGTGACTAGGGCACACTAACATATTTGGTACGTTAAATATTTGCATGATAATTCTGGTCGCATTTGGCATACAGTGAGTTTGCAAACATATTTAATTTTGCGAAAGCTCAAAATATAATGAATAAAAACGATGACCAGTAATAAATTATTTACAGAGAACTATAGAAGGCACAGTAGTGGGGAAATGATGTGAACGCCTAGAATACTCAGCGTAGTATAGAATATAGATGATATAGTTTATTACTAGAGTTGAAATTTATTAGCCCTAAATTGTACAAAGAGAAATACTCATTTATATTATAAAGCTCAGAAATAATGAAGGGATAAGAAGCTCATTGAGGAGGAGGACCTAGCATAAAAAAGATGGGCGAGCCCAATTCTAGACCATGCCTACTTTTTTCACGTCAATCTAATTGTAAAGAGACAAAATATTTTAATGCACAACTGCTAAATACGTTTAAAGACATGAAAATTCGAATTTGTATTTGTCTACTTGCCAAATTTGGTCTGTCATCTATGTTCCCTTGGTGCAACGAAGCGACGAATTGGAACAAAAGTTTTTAATAGCCATTGCTTGTGGCATTGTAATAATTTTCAGTGTTTTGTTTCAAATGTATCTACTATTAATTTTTAATAAAATAAAAAATTGTTTTTTATTTGTGCGACAACTTATTTAAACAAAAAATACATGTCAGATTTTGCCATTTCAGAGCAGTGCCAAATGACAAAAAGCCTCAAATCTGTAATTTTTAAAACTTTTTACGAAAATCTATAAAGTAGTGAAAACTTTTCAATTTATTATTTATAATATAATGATAATATAAATTACAGTGTACCATTTGTTAATATAATAATATGATAAAATGTATAATATATTTTTATTTCTCACACGTTTTACATTTTTAGACCTGCCCCCCTTTTGTTGCAAGGTCCTCAGTTGGTTTTGAACCGACCTAGAAAATGTTGAATATTCTTGATGAATGAACAACAAACGGAAAACATCGATATATAAACGAACACCGATATATAAATAATACAAACTTATTTACTCATGTAAAATGTTACGGTTACTTTAATAAAACTTACATAAATCGCCGTAACAGAACTGGTCAGATCGGTAGTGAGTGCATCTACGGACGCAATGCGGTTACAGTTCTTTCGAGCCCAGTCGTTTCACAATCTGACCGATTCTGCCTGCACACCGCTACACTAATAGTTGCCTTAATAGTAAAATTTAAGATTGACATACGTTTATACTGTGCAGTTATTCATCCATCGGATGGGAGTAAATTGAACCAGATAGCTGGAGTACATCAGGGTAATTTCTTATACTTTAGTATCTAAAAGGTGAATGGTTCGGACACATACGACTTATACGATTAGCGAAGTGGACAATCCGACAACGACAGAAACTTTATAATCGACATAAAATTTTATCATTATTAATTACCGATAGGAATGGACAATTTTAATACTCGAAAGCCACCGACGGTTGCGTCAATGCTCATATAAAATATATTTTTACAAATCGACAAAAATCGTTGACTTGAAAGCGTGGAAAGCGCAGGTCGATCTTTTTTCTAGATACCGAGACGAGAACCGCGCACAAATGGAACGTCTCAATGGCGTTCTTTATCGATCCGCCAGTTTTTAGAGCAGCGATTGTGGTTGGAAAGCAGATAGCAAGATCATGCAGATGCAATCAATCGGTCTGTGTTGTGACACTCTATCCCTGATTTGCTTAATGACGCCCGCACGCCGCGTTGGAAACATGAACAGTTCTAGTTCTTGCTACTATTCGCCCCTCGAAAACCGAATCACTGAAAACGTCCGTGCCACAAAAGGCACGGGAGCATAATTTCGCGAAGTTACTTTCACAATGCCATGGGGTTGCTACACCGACGCGACGTATAAAACAATGTTTTCACGAGCGCCGCACTTGTTACAACTTACAATGCAAGACACGGTTGCAAAAACTGTAACCTCGCGTCATTAAGCGGCAGAACGAACTGTTTCGTAGAACGACTCCCTTGTACGGATAGGGTTATTTTTTCTGCAAATGTTTAGAGTAGACGTGTATGTACGAGTACGACGGACTGTATAATATAGGTCAATTACCCAATTATTATTTTTTCCCCGATATTTTTCTTCCCGTTTGGGTTAGTTCCCATTCGCGTTTTTCCCCATTTGATTTATTTTCCATACGATACTGTGACCAATAAATAATTTTCTCACACGATTTAATTTCTACTCGTTCTTTTCGCTACACGCATCTTTACCTAACCAATCCGGAAATTCACACACACATATGTTTTACCTGTATTATAAATTCTCAATAGTCTATTTTACCCGACTACGGCGAAGCCAAAAGGAAGGGTAAAGATTTTGACAGTCTATGTATGTAGTAGGGTCCATATTGGCTCTCATAAAATTACTGTTCCTATTTTTGGTTTTACTACCGTTTTGTGTTCATAATCACTTTTCATACTTCTTTTGTCCCTAAATTATTACTTCTATCGGAACTCATAACAGTCAGTTCTCATATTATTTATATTAATACTTTCATTACTAAGAGATGTTTAAACTCATAATTTTGTTTTTATTATAATTTTCTTCATAACAGTCAGTAATCATAATTTTCTTATTAATAATTGCATTACTAAGAAACTATTTTAACTCATAATTATAATAATCTTATAAAGTTAAGTACCAATTTTAATGTCACAATTTTTGAACTAATATTGTAATTTAGCGCTCGCCGGATGCTGCCGCGGCACGCTCGCTACGCTCGCTGCGCTCGCTCCGCTCGCTCGGTTTCGCGCAGTGTGTGGTCACTGTTCTAACCTAACCTAACCTAGATGAGATTTGTGACAAGTTTAACCATAAAATAATTTAACTCCATCAAGTGCTCTTTCGTCGTGAGACGACTTAAATTAAGACTTCGTAAACGTAGACCTAAGAACGGTCCTAACCATTTAACTCCTATTAGATATTATAATGTAAGGTTTTTTAAACTAACCAGGGTTACCTTAAGAATATAACTTATGAGACAACCAGCTTCATTTACACTTATGATTAAAAACTATATGAAAATAAATATTAGAACAAACAAATTTATGATTATTAACATTATGAATAACAACAATTATGAAAAATAACACTTATGATTAAGAAATATATGAAATCAAATATTAGTATAAACAAGCGTGCAGCGGCAGCGACCGTCGAGCGCTAAATAACAATATAAGTTCAAAAATGTGTCATTAAAATTGGTACTTTACCTTATTGGACCTAATATTTACACGAAAAATTTATTTTACTATTAATATTATGAGTTCGAATAGTTTCTTAGTAATTCAATTATTAATAAGAAAATTATGATTACTGATTGTTATGAAGAAAATTATTATGAAAAACAAAATTATGAGTTTAAACATTTCTTTGTAATGAAAGTATTAATAAAAATAATATGAGAACTGACTGTTATGAGTTCCGATAGTAGTAATAATTTAAAAACAACAAAAGTATGAGAAATAAATTATGAAAAGTGATTATTATGAACACAAAACGGTAGTAAAACCAAAAATAGGAAAAAACATTTTATGAGAGCCAATATGGACCCTACATACATAGACTGCCAAAATCATTAGCCTTCCTTTTGGCTTCGCCGTAGTCAGGTAAAAATAGACTATTGAGAATTTATAATACAGGTAAAACATATTGTGTATGTGAATTTCGGGTTTAGTTAAAGAAATAGTTAGGTAAAGATGCGTGTAGCAATAAGAACGAGTAGAAATTAAAACGTGTGAGAAAATTATCTATTGGTCACAGTATCGTATGGAAAATAAATAAAATGGGGAAAAATGGAAATGGGAATTTAGCCCGAACGGAAAGATAAATATCGGGGAAAAAAATATTGGGTAATTGACCTATACAGTCAAGATAGGTACGGTTGATTTATACAAACGACCCTAATAAGCGTACATACTCGCTATATATCGGTTTTGAAACAGGTATTCTGGTTGACAGCGCAGACGGCCACAGGTACTAATTGGCTAATGGGACGCGCGTCTGCTAGGCGGCGAGTGGTGTCGGGCGTGCGGGCCGCATTTGCGTGTTTACGTCTGGGTTTGTTGACGTACACAGTACACACGCAAGTACTTAGCTGCGCGCGGTGTGCTATGCAAACAGAGCACTAATCGTTGCTGAAATACTCACACGGTTGGCGCTGTTTTGTCAGGAACTGGTTAAGCAGATGATTTACTCAAAGCGGGTATTCGATTTTCAGCGCTCTGATTATAAGATCTACCTACAACAATCAGGGCTATTTTGACGACAGTAAATTATGAATTACCTGACTATTAAAGTTAAATACAAAGATTAATTAATGTCATTAAGCATGCTATATTGCTAAGAAAATAGATTTTATAAAAGGCGTGTCATAATGTCAGTCATTAAATAATTTTATTTTGTTTTAGTGTGAATTTAAATAAAACTAATTATTTTGTAAATAAAATATGTCTGAACAAGTCTAAAATAATCCTTCCGAAGTTGTGCTACCAGCCCTGACAACATCTACTAGATACACAGTCCCGTGCGCGAAGAGTAACAAGTTACATTATTGTTTACTGCAGCTTGTGACGTAACCTACCCCACTTGCCTGTCTACACGACAGCAACACAACATCCACGAATCCACACTCTAAAAGTTACACGAGAAAATTCTAAATCCGCGGCGTTTAAAATAAATAATTCCGATACACCGTTGGCAAAATCCCGTCGTTTGTCGGAGTGTGATGCATTTATTTGCCCACAATTGGGATGTTGAACCGTGTTTTCTATGGGTAAAAATCAGTTGGGGTGTACAAATAGAGGTTTGGTTGGCAGCAGCTATAGCTGTCGTGTGGACACAGCCACGGGGATCGTGGGGTACAGTAAGGGGTGGGTGAAACTGGGTCGCGGGAGGGCGCAGGGCGCGGGCGCTTAGGGCGCAAGCATTTTGGAAAGTTCTTCATCCTGGAGGCAGCCCTTGAGGAACTCGTCCTGCGTTAGCTGGCCGTCGTTGTTCTCGTCCATCTTCGCGAATATGTTCTTGGCACGCTCCTCGGCGGAATCGGCCGGCCTGTTACTTGAGCACGCGCCAAGCATGTCATAGATAGCCTGCAAATATATTATTCTGATGTCAGTGTTATATATCAATCATATTTAAAAACTGATTTATCACAGTAATTTTCACTTGATATAGAAAACAGTATACAAAAAGCCTTTAAAAAAATTGGATTTAAAGCTTTAGGTAGGTTCAGGTTTAACAGAAATTGTGAATTTAGGAGCCGCGAAATATACAGTAAATAAGTTACCTAAAACAATGTTTAATTCCTTAGTATTTAATTGAATTAAGTAATTAATAGTTATTAGATAATTACGAGGATTTCAAAATAACAAATAGAGGTTAATTCGCAAAACCGATAAGATAAGGAGACAAGCTCAATCTTCACATGTTGCATAATTGAACGTGCAGATTAGCTTGTCAGCAGACCACTACCATGGTTAACAATGGTTGTATTAATTATGACAAAATTAATTATACAACGACACGTTCTGCCACGAAACAGGATCACGTAAAACGGTATTAGGAACCTTTGTTGATAAATCCTTACCTGGACAATCTTAGTCATCTCCTGGATATCTATGACTCCATTTCCGTCAACGTCATACATGCGGAAAGCCCACTTAAGCTTCTCCTCGGGGGTGCCGCTTGATGTCACGTGGATCGCCTGCAGAAATTCCTATAACAAACACATTCCACTCGATACAGGGTTAGAACTCCTCAGACTGCAAACAGGATGGAACAAGGAAGTCGCTTGTTCAACTAACTTAATAATGTTAGCGATCAACAGTTATGTGAATATTATTAAAGTCAAGTCAAACTCGCAGTCGGCAGCAATAGTGTGAATTCGCCAGGCATTGATTAACTAACAATAGTAGTTGTACAACATACGCCAGCTAACTTATTCGCGTGTTTGCATCGGAATACGTTTGGGATGTTTTGTTACCTTAAAATCTATGTATCCATTCTTGTCCATGTCGAAAGTGCGAAAGACGTGATCGCAAAATTCAACCGCATTGCCAGAGGGGAAAAACATCTTGTACATGTCGACGAATTTTGCAGGCGTTAGTCTCCCATTTGGGCAGTCTTGCTGGAATCGTAAAAACAGTATGCATAAAAACTCAACTAATAAAACAATAACAAAATTAATAGCTAGCACTGTGATAAAAAAAAATGTAACGACAGCAATAAATTCTAATAAGTTGGAAGATGTAGAAGATAAATTGCGCGTAGGAGAAAAGGTCTGGAATGGTATTATATTTTCAGTAGAGATTCAAAAAATTACGAGTATTAGTCACTTGGTTGGCTCACCTTGAACCCCTTGTACCACTCCTTGATTGTTGTCTCATCGTATGACGTGTGAGTTTTGAGGAAGTCCATATCCTCCTTGGTGAGTTTGTCTTTACTGACGAAGCACCCCATTTTGTCTCCTGTAACAATGAAAATAAAGCATATATGACGCACGAAACTTTAAACATAAACGGAAATAATTCCAACGATACATAGTTTGAAAAGTTACATCAATTGTATAAAACATCAGATAGCAAGCAGTGTAATCCGTAAAACAACGAGGTCACAAACGAATGTCAATATTGAATGTGTAAAACGGCATAGGCGTGTCAACTCGTAGTGGTTTATTCGGTTATTGATATTAAAATAATTGGCTGAATAATTCCTGTTGTGTGTGTCATAATTGTGGTGGACATTTCGTATTGTATGGATGTGGAATTTAACGGTGTTAATATGGAAAGCGTTGGTATTATATTCTGCAAGTACATCGAAATCCCATTAGATGTTCACTACTCGCGAGCCCGACGCGTATATTTTTGTGTGATTTCTCATGCTGTACCGAAGCAACACATTTCATTAATAGACCAAATCATATTTCATATAATATCAAGTAATCTTACGTAAGCCATTTATGAATATTATAAATAATTCCTATAATACTAATTTCTTATATTATGCTTCATTTTTTTTTAATAAAGCTACTTTTCTAGCTAGAATATAAAAGTGAAGCTGATTCGGAAGATGGACAGAAACTATGCAAACCGGCTGGTACTATGGAAACTGTACTGTTATTTTATTTTCCCCCATGGTTAAAATTACTGGTAGAATTTTTTTTTTTTTTTTTGTTTGAGATGGGCTTACTCTTGACCCCAATCTTGCTCTAGAGCATAGATTTTGTCTCGTAACAATATTTTTGTGAAAAACTCTGCTGCATTTTCTCTGCTTTGAGACAAATAATTATTGTTTATTTATTCATTTGCTTATCCGGCCGTTTATTTCTATGCAAATTAAATTACCTCTGTGAGGCCCGTTTTTTGTAGCAATCAATTATTCCTACCCATTAAAGAGCAAAGACATTCTGTTAATTAAATTATTTCTATTCCAGATAAAAGTATTTACTATTTGAATTTATTTTTATGCAAACGAGTGATTCGCCACCGTGGAAATAAGTAACTGATAACGAATAGAACTTGAAAACTTCAGTTCCATCCTCAATCAAATAAATAAAAGCTAAAAGAAATCAGAGAGAGAGGGTCATTGAGAAGTTTAATGTTAAAGTTATATTGGAAACTTTTATCGCGGATCGTATGGCGGATGCAAACGGGTATTTCGCGCGGCATTTGTAGATATGAAGCGGTAATGTTGTAAAAGACTAGAGTTGCAGACTCTTATTTATTTTATACCCGACTTCAAAATAAGGAGGAGGTTCTCAAGTCTTCGGAATAACAGTCAAAATAGGCAATTTTGAACAAAAGACAAGTCCTAAATGTTAAAAATCATATTGACGAATACCTAATTAGGTCAGTCCTTTGTGATCGATTATGCAGAGGGGTGTATTAAAGAACTCTTATAAAAATCTGAACGACGTCTAAGATTCAAGTCAATTTCAAATTCAGTCAAGAATGAAGTCAAACGAAATAAGTAGTCATTTTACCGAAACACAAAAATATGACAAAAATTATCTTATGGGTTAGTTAAGCTAGAACAAATTATATAGATTTTAATTTAATACGTCATTGACGAATTAACATCCAAAGCTTCACACATCTGCGGGGTAACCACAAACTCTTAAAACAATCTCAAATGTGTCAAACATTATCAAATCTGTCATATTTTGTATGTAATGACGTACTTAAATGTTGGTACGTCATTACAGATTAGACAGCTTTGAGATTGTTCTAAGAGTTCATGGTTACCCCGCTGTTTTGTTAATAAAAAAAGATTGTTATGTTTTGTTTTTCGGTATAGGGTGTGACGTGAAAACCACAGTAATTGCCTATAAAGGTACTGTACCTGTTTATTATTAATGTTTGGCACCTTTTATCCAGAAGTTGACCTATATAACCTTGGAAGTCTAGTTAGTCAGGTGCAAGGTTTTAAGTTCCAGCTTCAAAGAGGAGCCTCAATGAGAACTCGGGCCCCAAACTGAACTCGAGTCGTAAATTTAAATTCGACAAAACTAAAATGTAATTCAGTAATTTAAGGATATATTTCATAACTCGTCACGTCGTTATACTAAGTAACTCCTGCTTAACCCATTTTAGCTGATAGATTTAATTATAATATTACCTAACTAATTTACAACATCAAATGTAAAGCAGCTGGGCGGCTCTTAGATTATTTACTTGCATTCGAATATAAAGGGATGACTTAATAAACGTTTTTAATTATTGTTTCAATGAAAAATTCAAATACAGTGTTAACTTGCCTAACTAATATAAAAAACAGAGAGCTGAGTACTTTTGGATCCAGCGAATCATGGCTAAATAGCTGTCATAGTTACTTAAAGGGCGGAAAGTTGGTAAAAGCCTTCCGGTAGGTGCCAACACACACACACACACCAAACGTTATTCGTGTATCCATAGATCTACTGATGTGGGTGAGCGCACTTTATACTTTGCGTCAAATATTAAATATGTTATTCAATGACTGGATCACCGACCTTAAAGTCAAGAATATGTAACGGTATTTTTTAATAAAATTTTTTTGTTTCATTTGTTACTAAGTAAAAGTAGTTTTGACCTATTTCTAACAGTCGGTAATATCGATTTAAATGTTGATTCGAATGGCAATACCAACAATAATTAGATTCCAATGCTGATCTGATGAAGGCAGGAGATGGATAGTGGAACTCTTTAATAGGTTCTCTAGTAGTCGTTCTGACGAGTCCAATGCATATGAAAGTGTATTTCAAAGTTTGATTAACTATGATATTCAAACTAACATTATATTTCCTTCCAGTAAATCACTCATTCACTTCTGATACAAGTCAAATTGAGTCAAGAATACTTTATTTTAGCCTAATATATTTCTGCGCTAAAAGAGCAATTTTCTAAATAGACGTCACGCAGTCCGTTTTAACTTAATAACTCAATAAGAAAGGAAAAAATAAATACTGGATCATTAGCGGAATGCTTATTGTGTGATTGGACAAAGACAGTGATGCGACGACAGACGGGGCGTCGCGAGCCTGGGCGTGGAAAGTGGAAATGTCACGGACACAACGACGATAAAGATAATAGGAGTTTCTACCGACGGCCACCCAATATCGTCGAGTATCAGCAGAACTCACACTGTGACATGACGAGAAAAATGGAGTTAGTTACAAAAAAGTTAGTCAACCTTGCCGGGACTTGGCGGGCTGTATGTACAGTCATTAAAAAAGTGGCTCTATCCCAGATAAGTTTAAATTTAAACGTAACGAAATTGGCGACTCTTCTTTAGAACAACTTTCTCAATGGAACAAATATCGAAATCTTTTGAAAACGAGCTTCCTCATTCAATATATCGACATATGGGGAAATGGCGATTTACGAACATAGAGTTTCCTTTCGTATTATATTCGTATCGGTAATCGATCAATTTTGGCCTACCTGTGTTAGAACATAGATGTTTTTTTATTTTATTCGATCATCACATAGTAAAATAACCTTAAAAAACCGTTACAATTTCAAAAGAACGATAAGAATCAATAATATCAATCGTTCTTATCATATAGGTTCCAATTAAAAACATAAATAAATCCTGTATAAAACCTCGACAAATTTGGACATCTGCCCTAAATCAGGTTCACCGCCCACCAACTTCAGACGGAAACCTGTCCTCAATATTCGATTGCTTCCACCTGGAATAATATAAGTCCAGCTATTTTTACCGATCAAAGTAGCCAGCCAGCGTACTAAGCGCTCGGAGTAGAGGGGAATTAGTTGCTTCTGGTATATACAACAGTGTTATTCTCCACTTACCCTCTTTCAAAGCTGTGTTCTAAGTCACGTAACAACTTGATTTAAGCTTGACGCTTTTTGTATTGCTAAAAATCAATACAAACAAACAAAATCATTCATCTGTTTGACCGTAAAGTCAGATGTCAGAGGCTTACGTTATAAAGGCCGTCTTAAAGTTATCAAATTGCATAGGAGATTATTTAATGCCATTTCTGTTAGCTTGGAAGAAAATTCACGCAAGGCATGACATTGATGGTCCTATTACAAAAAAGATAGACTACGTTTAAACACAGTCTAAAGATTAGCCAGCCAATTTTAAATGTAAGTCATTAATTATTCCCGCCCGACACATGTCTGATGTATCAAAATTTTAAAATGGTTGGTTAGTTTTTAGACATCGTTTAAACCTTAGAGCATTCAACCAACATGCTCTAAGGTTTAAACCTAGCTATCTTTTATGTAATAAGGTAGGTAATTAGGGTTTCGCAACGTTTTTGCTTGACCTCGAGATTTTAATTTATTTTATTATTTAAACCTTAAATTGGTGTATCAATGACAGCGAGTCCTTGCGTAGATTACAGTTATCGAGATAGAAAAACCATGAATGCGAACAATACCGCGCTGAAACGGAATACGTATTCAACGAGTTAGAATAGACTCCAAACTTATTCCAGAGCCCGACTGTTGGCATTGTAAATTGTTGCGACACTTCTTGCTTTGAAATTCTGTTCCCTTTGTCTGCATAATATGTCAAAACGAACTACGAATTGGCTGAATAAAGTTTTTCTGTAGGATCAGTTAAGATTATTTTCCGCATTTTCTTTTTTCTTTGAAGCGAATTTCACTTCTCTCATTGTATATGGATTTGGTATAGAAAGTAACGAAAACAAGATCGGTGAGTGTTGGGCGAGGTTTCTGCAAACGATGACGACGTAGAAAAATGAAAATAAAATACAGACGGCTGACCCTACCACGAGGGATAAGTAGTCAGGAAGGGAAAGAAAGAGAAAGATAAAAGAGTAACTTTGCGAAAACCTCAAAATTTCTTTTCGCTTGAATATTTTCGATTAATGAACGAATATCGTAAAAGGTCTTTATGTGAGAAACACAGAAAACTTTGGTAAGTGACTTGCCAAATTGATATAAGCTATCTGAAGATGAAAATCTGGCTTGAATGGAATGCCAAGCCACGCCAATGCCAAGTGCAGCCCCTAAAATCCAAAATTTAGTTTTCAAATAGATTACTATGGATACCAATCGAAATTAGCGGCTGTTATAATAATAGTTTTACTGAAAAAAAAAAAAGTTTGTTCTTAAATATTATGATTGATTGATAAAAACATGATTTCTTGAAGTGATTTGATAATCGGTGAAATATCATTAATACAGCCACGAATTACATTTTGATCGGTATAGAAAGTAAACTTAACAATGGCGTACTTAATGCAATTATATTAGTTATTCGACTCAGGTTACTTATACAGGCTGTACAAAAGAATGGAACACTCCTTAAAACCACGTGATCAGCTGGTCATATACAACAACTTTTCCTATGGGAGCAACATCGAAATCGTGATTTTATTTTCAGATGCTTCATACATTATCATCGAGGTATGCGAGAAGGTTTGTATGGAGAAGCTGAAAAAAATTTCGATTTCGATGTTGCTCCCATAGAAAAAGTTGTTGTATATGACCACCCGTTCAAGTGGTTTTAAGGAGTGACCTATTCTCTTGGACACCTGTAGAATCGCGTTGCAATTACATTCATATTTCGGTGAACCCTTAATATTGATAACATCGTATCTGAATTAGCGATATAGTTTCTAATACGAAAATTACGATATTGCTCGGCAATTTAGCGTTTATTCATTTGTTAGTCATCGTTATGGTTTTAAAACCTGTTTAGCAAGTTTTTTTTTACTTTAAAAGATCTAACTTTTATTAGGTACTACGTAGCCACCCCGATTGAGTGACGAAGCACAGTAGACGCTTAACCTCACTGAGCCGAAAAACGTCGCAATACTTAATTGGATATATTCAATCACGAGAAAACATTTTCATTTCGAACAATGCAAATGGTAGAACCTACATCGAATTTACCACGAATCGTAGAAGTTTGCAAGTTACACAGAAACCACTTATGCAATCAGAAACCACAATACAACTGACCATAATTGTAGTGCAACACTTTTTGAAACTAGTTTTAGACGCGTAACCAGCAATTGCTTTGCTAAAATAAAAGTATCATGATACTTTTATTGTTTTTATGAAACAAATAGTTGCCTACAACTTATTTCCCGTGGTCCTTTATAGTCTTAAAGAAAACACAAAACCGATGTCAGCTAGCCGACGGATTTGTACAGGAAAGTTTGTTTTTTGCGATATTGATGTTGGTCCCGTAGAAAAAGTGATTTGTTGTATTTGAGCGAATCACACCATAGAAGGATGTTAACTCATTTATAATGAATCTATATCCGTGGGTGATTTGTAAATCTTCAAGCAAGCCTATCAAAATTGCTGTTAAGAATCCGCTTATTCTGGGATTTCAAAAACTCATTGACTAATATCGGCTAGCACCAGATCCTGAAAGCCAGATACTAACGATAAGTTAAAAAAATACCTCTTTAAAACATAATGAGAATATTTTTGATTGAGTTTTAGAAATTTGCAGTTTTAATGCCGTACGTCTTATATAAATATATACTATACTACTACATGAATATATGAATATTTGAATATGGATGCTCGCCTGTTAGAAGATGATAACAATTACTAAAAGCAAACGCTTCTTAGCCAAAACTATTAAATTAATGGTCCTATAAACGGCTGGCGTTTGTTTTAATACCGACTGATGCCTACCTATGTGTTTTAAAACGTTCTTGCTATATGTAAATAACAATTTAGTACTCGTAATCGTAACCCGAAAGTTGTTGAAAGGAAAATTGAGAAAACATATAATCTTTTGAACTGAAATTTCAAGTTGAATAACAAATTGTTGGCCAGCCAGGTCCATGTGACTTCTTTGTAATTATTTTTATCATATTTACCTGTTTTGTGAAATAATGTTTTACGTAATTAAAACACTGGCGAGATCGATCTTTTAACGTTGCTTGATAAGCATTTGAAACTTGCTGTAATGTGTTTGTTGAATGCTCCAAACTTAAGAAAAGCAATAAACGTCTAAATTTATACTGCCTTTGCAATACGGTTCCCTTTAAGATTCGTTCTACTTTGCTACAGGTATTTCGCGAGCGAAACAATTTTGTAAAACCTAAAATGAGCGCGGTATACGATATTAAAAACCAAATGCGTTATTGCTCCATAAATCCCCACATCATAAGTTTACGGGCTAGTGTAGTAACGTCTTGGGTATTTGGCTTTGGAGTTAGTAATCCGATCAGGAAGCTTATTGTCTAGTCTCTTCAAACTCCCTCGCCCGTAAAACTGTTGTGCAATATTTTTTAAACCACGGCCCGTTTTGTAGACGGCTAGAGTAGATTTAATAAAGCCATCCTTCGAAGGAAATTTGATAAATTAGAGCCTATCAATGAAGTTGCTGTAAAACGCAGCGTCACCTGATAAACTCATACCACTAAGTAAGGCCTAGTTTACGTCGGCTTGGGGTGAGATATGGATCTCAAACGCGATATTCTTTCATATTTCTAGTTTTATTTGTAGTTATTATTTGTAGTTTACAAAACAGGTCGAGAACGCGAACTTGCGCGATAATACTGCGCAATCCCGACTTCACTTGGTGGTTGTATTATTTGCTATTTAACTTAACATCAAATCACACATGTTATACTGTGAATATACCTAATTTTACTATTAACGTTATTACGATAGAGCAACAACAACTAAAAATAATTAATGTATTTTTATTATGTTTAATGTTTTTTTGTAAATATTATTATTTTATTAACCGACTTCAAAAAAGGAGGAGGTTCTCAGTTCGTCTGAATGTTTTTTTTTATTGTGTACTTTATTAATTGCTGCTGATAATTTTGTTGTTTATGTATTTTGCCACAGTGTTATAGGCCCCCGCAGAATATCAGTGTCACGTCACGACTAAGTGGTACTTTTTAGCACACCTCGTATTTTTTCTGTTTGTAATCTATATGTCCATTTTTGTTTGTGCCAAAAAAATATTATTCTATTCTAAAAATAGTAAAAAATCCTCTTTTTTTTAGGGTTTCGTCGTCCTGACAAGGAACCCTTATAGTTTCGTCATGTCCGTCTGTCTGTCTGTCCGTTCAAGGTTTTGCTTGGAGACTGTTGACCCAGAGCTGTAATTTTGTGGAGATATTTATGTATGTCAAACACGCCGACAAAGGGGCAGAATATATATTTTTTTTAATATAGGGTACTCCCATACGTGCAACATGGGGATGAATTGTTTTTCATCGTCTACCCCGTCGTGTGGGGTATCGTTGAATAGGTCCTTTAAAATGATTAAGGGGTTGCTAAGACTATTCTTCGATTTAGGGATCCGTTTGCGAAATATAACTTTAAAGTGATAATTTTTATTCGAGTGGCCCGCCTCATCTAAAAGCTAAACTAATGGCTTGAAAAATCTGAGAAGAAAATGGTGATAATATTGCTTTTTAATGAACTTTTAAGGAAAATCATAACGGTTAAGATAGATCTGTTAGTTTAAGGGTATTAATAGTCGTTCAACTTAGTTGTTCAAAAATTCCTTAGAGGAAAACATTAAAAGTAACATAAGTGAAGTAATCGCTAAAATATATATTGTAGTAACGACGGGCAACTACGGAACCCTAACACTGCGGGTGGCACGACACGCACTTGGCCGGTTTTTTTTTACAATTTTTTGGGTATACCGAGATAAATATTTTGTGGCAAAATGACAACCTGATTCGAGCTCAAAAGATACTGCAATTATCGGTCGTACAGAACCCTGTAGGCATAGTGATACCCGGATTCTCTTTCTTCTGGGTATGGGAAAACTTTTAGTATTAATTCGAAGCCTTAAAATCGAACAACATGAAACGTAAGAGCATTATGCAATAAACAGTCGTGTTCCACTAATATCATACTATTTCCACTTATCTTTAAACACTCGGAAGACAGCGCTCAGACAGAAAAAACTGGAAAATACAAGGAGAATTTGTGTCGGTAATAAGGGGAGTTTTTTATTTTGTTATTTTGCCGCAATATAGGGGGAAAATGCAGCAAGCGCGGTGTACAATATAATTGTACCGTCAAAATCGTCAGACCGATGGGTGCAGCGATTAAAAACTTTACTTGTCCGCAACCCAAAATATTGTGTTAGTCGGCTTCAAAATGAAATATTTCCAAGGTTTAATTCAGTGGGTTTGTGAACTTCTTCTCTTGGTTGAGAAACAATTTCGTTTCTGCAAAAGATTTAAAAGAATGAAACATGTTTCCTAGACTTTTCATCATTTACCTGGAGCGTTTGTAAACTTTATCAATGACACTCAGGCATTATGATGTTCAGGCAAATTTAAAAAGCCAATTCCAATGGAACTGACGATGGAGGCAGTGTGAACTTAGTACTTATTGTTTGCAGATGTTTACAGCATAGATTTTAAAACTGGCTAAGGTCAATGACAATGTAAATAATGCTCTTTCAAGTGCTGAAACAGTAAAACTTTTTTATTTAGTGACACGTGTCGGCAAGGAGCCAAGGAGTAGTGGTAACGAGGACACGTCCTAATGAACTTATATTGTATGTACTAAGAAGAGATACTGGGTAATTCAATGTAAATTTCCATGAAAACTTATAAACAATAATATACCTAAACCTCTAGCTACTCGAGATAATAAACACACTAAGTAAATGTTTCCAGTTTGTACGATTAAAAATAGGTTCTCTACCATACCATAACAATAGAATGAAGACTTCTATTAAGGATGCTTAGAGCTGACATTCGGTTTTGCCGGATTAACATAATTTTACATTTTATCAGACATTTTTAGAGTTATTTCAATTATAAATTATGACCAAGGACGCGCGAGCAACGCTTTAATTATTGACAAAGCAACGGATCAAAGTGAAATCACCTTCTTATAATTAGCCGATAATTAATTAATATTTCGGATCAGTTTTATTAGTAACGATCATTTTGCTGATCAATAATATAGATAATCGAGGCTTTCTAATAAAATTAGGACTGTTAAAAAAACGGAACGGAAAGCATCGGAAAGCGTTTGTATCAGCAAGCGGGGTATTAAAGGAACAGAATAGGAAATACGAAATGTTTAGTGTGGAACACGGATCCAATCAAATTCGTGTCGACCGTTAAATTTCAAGCTTAGAACATCATCAGCAGACGCGAAACTTATCCAATACGAAATTCTGACTAGTTTGACCTAAAGCGATAACAAGGATCGGTTCTTCAACGCCTGTTAGTGTAACGGCTGTCACCACCGCGTGCGAGTGAATTATGCCCAGATCAGGCCGGCTCTAAATGCCCGGCCGGTTAACGACCGCGGACACTCCCGTTTAATGATGTCGCGCGTAATATGCCCAAGATTATGACACAGTTTATCGGCTTTATACTACATTGGCCGATCTGAAACACCGCGTTCTGTTTACAATACAGACAAGAACACTCTAAGAGTGAACATTACAGAAATAGCATCTTTATACTTAGTAATTTAAATTAGTTACCTACCTAAAACTTAAAGATTGTGAAGTCGAAAAGATCGATTGTGTGTATAAAAAGTCGGGATAGCTATTTCTGCTGTTCAATTAGTTGTGCTGCACAATTGTGCACCTTACCGATTTACAAAGGTACTAGGTCGAATTAGGTTGATTGTAAATTGGATTTAAGCCCTCCTTGAAAGGGAAGGGTGAAATTATATTTAGTGTTTTAGTTTTATGGTAGTCTAATCATGACGTAACTCAAATAAGGCAAACACTAGTTTTTTTGACTGTAGTATTTTTCTCAATATTTTTAGTATGAACTTGCTAAATGTTGTCAAACGTAACATTCGCGTAATAACCAGCTCACGAACGAAATATGAGCTTAAAACATAATTCAAGCATGATTTTCTTTCATATTACATCTTTACAATTATCTAACATCTACGTCACAAAACCGATACGTGAATGAAATTTTATTTTGAGATGTTTCCAAATGCGATCGAAAAAATAGCTAAGTGATTTATGTGCATTCAACAGTCGAGTGCCGGTACACCAAAATAGTTTTACGATAAAACCCGAAGGTAAGACAGTGAGTGTTATTTCAATGTCGATCCGAGTTGACGGGAGCTCCAGAGTACCGAGGCGTGCCCTTGCATACTAAATAGTGCATTTGCATCGGATGTTTGATACAATACTACATATGTAAGGCGTTGACGAATTGGAAATAATTTCACATTTAATTCGACACACATACATCAGATAATACCTACTGATCCTGTACGTCACTTCTAATCACGAGCACTGTAGCGAACAAAGCGTGCCAATTCCCGGTTTCGTCGTTAAACTAAAACCACAAAAGTGGCTCGCTGAAAGAATCTCGTCGAAGAATTACTCTCTGTAGACGGCACTCCGGATAATGCGGCTCCAACTTGAAGCAACGTCTTTATTGGGACATCAAAGTTACGGTAGGCATAAAGGCCTTGGATGATTTTCCGCCGCGCACACGATGTACTCGTATGCGACCTCAATTTCAATTCATTAGCGACAAAATACTGCAGCAGGAGAGTAGCAATTTACAGTCAAAGCGTAAAAAGGTTAAGCCTTCTCATTTGGCATGGTGGTCGCCGCCAGCCAACGAGCATCAGATGCCGGTCACGTAAGGCGCCTGCAGCTATTCAGCACGGGCCACTAGAAACATTATTGTTGCATTTAATTGTCCATTAAGATCTCGTCGCGTTACTACGTCTTCCACTTAACACTGGCATTTAAAGTGTTTAAACGGACTCTCCGGTTTACATTTCGAATTTGTAATTAATGTTATGTGCCGTTGTAGCACTGTTTCAGTAAAAGCAATACTTAACTTGGCTAACTAGTTTCTTAATAAGGTTAGAAGAGAACTGGAACGTCTGTTAAATAAAGAAATGGGTGCAACAACCAACAAGAAATTGTGAAATTGTTAAGTGTGAATTGAATCATGGTCTTGAATCATACATTCAGCACGGAAGCGAGTGGCGTTATTGTCATTTTATGCACGTTGTGCCTCAGTTTCCTAGTGCACTTGGAATTTTCTTTTATTCGTGTCTTTCAGAGGACAGCAGCGAATGCTTAGGGAAAACCTCTAATACATTTGTATCGTAATTCGTAATAGAAGAGTAAAACAGGTACGATGAATGTCAATAAAAAGTAAACAGTTAAACTAACGTTATAAAGATTATTTTATATTACTGTTATATCACTTTATACATAGGTTGAGAAAGCCCAATACAGCTAGAAAAAACCTATTTAATAACTTAATAGTAGGTGTGTTTTGTATAATGATAGTTGTAGGTCCAAACTCTTGGTATGTATTTTACAAAAATTACAACGGATCCTAATTCGATCAATCGTCACGTAAAAATGCCGCAATTCAAAATATAAAATCCAAAACTATCATTCCATATTAAAATTATGACAAACCAGGTTATTATAATGTTATTGATGAGACTACGGGAGTTCCCATTGTTTCGCTTTTTTAATTGGTTATTAGCAGTAAAGTAAATTCTGATGTTATTGTTGTAGGTACGTGTCTCAAGTATCAACAGTTGAAAGTATTTTTTTAAAGTGATTGCTTATAACTCAGTACAAAAGAAATATACAATTCACAAATTGCAAGTTAAGAAGTCTACGACATTAAAAGAGTTGCTAACTGTTATCGAGATATCGAGAAGTAGTCGAAAGTGTTGACGGCGTAGGTACAATTTAAGGAGGGGCCTGACTGCGGCAAAGTGGAAATCAACGAAACTCGCCTAGACCAGGAACTTTTTGTGTCGTGGCCGGGTGCAGTCGAAACTTTCGGATTACGAGAATCCTCTCCGGTTCCAACTTCGACAGACAGAGAGAACAAAAACTTGATTCATTACAAATGAACTGCAATTAAACCCGTTCAATTTTTTCAAAGAGAGGATTGGCAATTAAACTGTTTAGCAACATCGGCATGTGTATAGATGATAATGTTGAAGGGAACGAGGCTCGGGAGTAATGATTGCTTTGCGAACAAACCTTTACTTGAAGTTCAAGTACAATTAGTCGTGACTCGTTAGTGTATTCTATTCGTTTATGTCATTAACAGATAAGAAAATTGAGCTTACATAAACATAAATTATTCATATGTCGTTGTTTAAAAAACACAATAATATTACATAAACGTATTGGAATCGTCAAAACGAATCAAATGAGTAAATACAGGTTACTAGTATATATAGTCATTTCCAAGAGTTCAACTATCCACCTCCTCAAATTATTATACAGGATGTGAGGTAAATGGTATGTCAAGCTGAAACTAGCCTATGTTAACATGTGCATAAAATACTATAGTGAAGTCAGAAATTTGATATCATCATTTTCATCATTAGATTTCTGACTTCCTCATACTTGGCTTGATGTACCTACCTTTTAATTAACACCTTGTATTGTCAATTTGTCATTCGAATATCAGGGCCATAACCATGAACTCTTAAAACAATCTCAAAGTTGTCAAATCTGTCAATTTTGGTACGTCATTTCATACAAAATTTGACAGAAATGATAATGTTTGACAGATTTGTGATTGTTTTAACAGTTCATGGTTAGGGCCCAGATACTTATACGGTTCCAAATTAGACACCTGCGTTGGAAATAGGTGAAAAACTGATTCCAAGATTTGGTTACATTGTTAGTTACTTTAAGGTCTTAACACGCTTGAATGACCTTGACGAGTCGCGGTCATACAATTACGCGCGTGCGAGGTCAAAGAGGTCATCCCATCCATCTCTTAAAATCGGAAAAACATGTTTTTTAATAAATTAATTAATGCCAAGTAAAAGAATATTTAAATAAAACTCTCAATTCAAAACATGTATATTTCCACAACCTTGTTTTGTACCTCTATAGAAACAGTAACAAAATAGCTTGTGCCGTATGTGAGAAAAAATTGCAATAAACGAAAAAAATAGTAACTGTTTTGTTTTTTTTAATAAAGGGAGTTGGCCAAAATAAAAATGAATTAATAAATAAATAAAAATAAATAAATGTTGGACATCACATTCATTGCTCTGAACCTAAGGTAAATAGCTAAAGCACTTGTGTTATAGAAATCAATTCAAGATGTTTAAATCCTCTTCTAGCATATCGTATTTTTAGTTTTAGATTCAAGTACAAGGTATTCTGATAATTTGATTTTCGTATCCGAGATGATAGGCACTGGACCCGAATGTTAGAATGAATAATATTCACAACCAAACAACAAGAGATGATGACATGGGTAGTAAATAATATTCTCCGAGAAATATTATTTCTCCTCTTATATTCGGAAACATAACCAACCAACCGATGTTTTCATGTGGCTGTATGGAACACTAAATAGGTTTGTACCGCTGTTTCCCTGTCCATTCATTAGGTAGGTTAGGGTAGGTATTGTCACCTGGCCGCAGTGCTCGCAAGCATGCACGATGTTCTGCATAAACCAACATCATACATTCTAGGAATTATAGACCCACCCCGCCCTCCTGTATGAATAGAGTAGGAGGGCGGTGATTCGACTTGGATGCAGGGAACTCGGGTTCGATTCCAGATTTGTATTAGAGAACGAATATGTCTAAATCGGTTCGTATCTGGAGGTCTAATACGAAAGCGTATCGTTCGTTCGGTCGTATTATCCGAGCAAATTAAAATATCCATTTACATGTTGTAAGTTGTATGTATCAAAGGTTTGACAATTAAAAACAAATAAAAACGGTCGGGTTTTTTACACGGCTAGATTGAGTTGGTCATATTTTATCAAAGAATTGACACATGAGTTGCTGGTTATTTTATTTTTTAGGTTTATACGTCCGAACGAAAGAAACATTTTCCTGCTAGACCTCCAGGTTGTGTTGGCAAGCAAGCAAGAATGATGATTCCTTACTTTGAAAATAAAAAGTAGTGTTGCCTAGCGCACATTTGTTTTTTATGAAATTAAAATTATAAAAATGCAACCTAACGCATAGTTTTTCCTTTTTACAAAAGCCGTTCCTCAAAACGAGCATACCCCTCTCAGTTTATCCTAATGAGATAGTGGAAACGTCCAGAAAAAAACTTTAAAGAGCCTCGCGTTCGGCAGCCATGCATTGAATCCGCATAACAATATGTAATGTGCACATATCGCGGCATTCGGACATTAAGGAAACAAGCGACCGGCGATTCTCAATGAAGTGTATCCAGCGCCACGGCCACTATGGCTGTCAATGCCACGGAAACGAATGACGGCGCACGGCGGCACAATAGAACGCGCTGCCGCAGCGTGAAACTACGACAAGAAATATTATATCTCCTCTTTGTTCACAGCCGTAATAGGCTTTAAAAAGGAATTGTGATTTTTACAACAATCCAGATTATTTTATTTACCGACTTCGCCGTAGCCTGTGCGGGTCTCCGGAATCTTAATCTCTGCTAACTTTGCTCCAGACCTGGCAGTCTGCAGGATTAATATTGTACTAAGGTTCTTGTCATTATTAAACATGATAACGAACAGAACACGAACGGAGAGAACGTAGTAATTTTCGAACGCACTAAACTACGTTGCCTAAAAACAAATGTTTTGTAGGCTTAGAATTGTAATTTAAATTTATTGATTACTAAGGTATATTTATAAGGAACATCTCACAACTATCGTTCTCAGCCGATATTTACGGTACTTTGGGCATCTTGCCCGGAAACCACCTGATAACCTGGAAAGAGCTATCCTCATCAGGAAAAGACAAAAGACCACGTGGCAGAAAAACAACACGTTGGTCGGACCTACTTGGTAAAAACCCTGGAAATGCCGTTCTACGAATCATGCCGACGGGAGCAAGATCGAAATGCCTGGAGAAAGCTCATCATCCAAGCAACTGTAGGCGGGGTCACAATCCTCAACCTCTGAGGGACCGACTATGGAGAAGGAGGAGGGTATATTTATAATCCCTTCTAATCGCAAAATAGCGTTCTCTTCTCGCATGCCCGATTCAACCATTGATCGAAATGAGACAACTTCCTTATGTATTAATAATAATATGCCTAATTGTCGTGGATCGCGAAACATGAAGGCTGCATGCACAGTTGGTCGAAGAAATTATGAATGTCTGGCATCCCGTCCATGTTAATTCTAGTTCAAATATAATTTAGTTGGTATTTCACAAATGTATCAGATGGTGGAATACTCGTAATATGCAGCGGGAGCAAATGTATGGAATTCAGTAAATTAACAGCACCACATTTTAAAATATGCCGACCGAATGAATTCAAAATTGCTTTCTCTGGGAATATACGCTTAACTAGAATTAAATATTAAAATATTCAAAATACAACGTAGAATTTTGATTAAATAAGTTTCGCGAGGCAATTAATTAATAAAATGTTAATATTCAATGTAATTAAATCATGATGAAGTTAAATCGTTATTACTCATTAGACTGCGAGAAATGTCGATTACAGTAAAACTGTTTAGTTATTGTAAAACTGCTAAATGTACTGAATTGTAATTATACTGGGATGTGTGTGTGTCATTGCCTTATACTTTTACACGCCCATATCTCCGCTCAGGCCGTAATAATCGTAATATAGATGACGTGTTTAATCAAATCTCAATGTCATTTGCACTTAGTTAATTTGAAATAGAGCTTGCATTAGTCGGGAAATATCTTAATTACAGCTGATTAATCACAGAACTGTTTAATCAATGGATCGAATGAACGCAAACCTCATACCGGAACTACTAGTGAGATGGTCTTTTCATTTCAAGCATTTTTTTATTCGGGGGGGGGGGAGGTCTATGTTCAGCAGTAGGAGCTATGGCTATGCTATGGCTAAAATGAAGATTTCACTGTAGTTTATGTGCTTGCGAGCACTTTTTACATAGTTTGTTTGCCCCAAGAGTTTATTTATGATACCAGCTAACCTTCTTATACCAAAAACCATTTATTTGAAAGGTTTAAAAATTATAAGATATTGGGTTACATGTTAATTACAGAACGTCGAGTATCTATGTTATTGTCAGCATCAGAAACGTCGCAATCGCAATATAGCTTCTAATGAAGTGCATTCGGTTTGGGCGTCTCGTTAACGTTTCATCCGCATATATGCGTTATGTAGCGAACCATTCTCTACAACCACGTTGCCCTAATTACTGATTCAAACCTCTCTCGCAGTAGCGTATTAGCATTGTCATTCAAAATTTGTATTTAGTAATTCTATGTAAACTGAACCTACTAATTTGTTTCCATCGTTCACAATTTTCAACTTATTATAACTTAATGGTAGCTACCTACTAAGTCCCTAGTTTCTAATATATCAGATAAGTTGAGAGAGGATATGCCAATAAATCTTACAAATTAAAATTTAGTTTAGATCCAAGCGTTACTATACCCTAGCAGTTACAATTTTCAAAAGGTATAAAAGAGAGCTGGTGTAAACAAAAATCCAGTGTATTTAATCACATCAGATCAACATGACTTACGGGTAGCGAACAAAAGAACGGTATCCAATAATAAAATTGTGTTCTCCAGAGCCTTTATGTCCCTCACTTCCGACGCAAATATTATTACCGTTAACCAGACTTAAAAGACCTGCAAATTGAAACAAAGTGGCCTAGATGCAATTCATGCACTTTGGATGTGGATTCCATGTGCATTTATTTAATTATACAAAAGAAAAATTCAAACTGATGAGTTGAATGGCTTCTAATTTTTTTCTAAAATATATTTACATCTTCTATGATTTATAAATGTTATGGAATATGACTGTGGTCTGGTACTTTGTAGAGTCAAGAATTAATACCTCACACACCAAGGAGCTTAAACTGTCGAAACATAACTTCAAAACAAATAAATGTGGTGAATTATATTATACATTCAAGTAAAAGCATCCAGTGGTGAAATTATACACACCCATTACCCAGGCCAGTGTATTTAAAAAATGCTGTTGCTAAACGAATCACAAGAAAACTCCTTGTTTGACATACTTTGTAGACACATTAGTTGACAGCTCAGTTCATACCATCTATGCATCTTTACCTTACGAGTCCCGAGGCCTTACGAAACACCGAATTCGTTCTATCTCTATGAAGCGTAGTTTCTTTTTCTTTATAACTTTTCACTTGAGTTGCTGAGTTTCATGTATTATTTTCCCCGAGTTGTTAACTTGTTAGTAGGTAGGTTGTTAACTTCATTATAATTCTTTAGTAGTATTTTATCGTGTTGTCCTCAATTTTTGTTGCCTTGTGACGTGGCTTAACCCGGCTAATTGCAACTTTCAAGATCCAGGCCATGTGTAGTCTTGAGTGTGTGTGTAAATAATCCGTATGTGGCACACACACTGGAGAGAATTTTATATTTCGGTGCAAACGAAATTATTATTGTTACAGTAGAGTTTCCCAGGCTCTGCCTTAATTGCCGTTAAAGTGCAATGGAGTCCATGTTCTATTGACCAACTCAAGAGGTTTCATTTATCCAGATAAAGTCCAAGATGTTTTATCTAGCAGTTAAGCCTTTTTGGGGTTCCATACAAAAAATTAAAAAACAGAATCCTTATAGGATTATTTGTGCCTCTGTCTGTCCGTCCGTATGTCACAGCCAATTTGCTCTGAATCTACTGGACCCAAATAATTAAATAAGGCTCATTTTCCGGGGTCTAATTAAGAAATTTAAAAGAAGTTTTGCATACCTTACAGTCTTAGATCAAATGAAAAGTCTCGTTATAAGGATCACAAATATATTTGTGGAAACCACCCTCCCCCCCAAATTTTCGCAACTACAGAGCCTAAAATAAAAAAATATTGCTTTTAGATTACAGGAAATAGTAACAATTGAAAATAAAGTGGCAAGGGGAACATATTTGACTTTGGCATTGTACGGAACCCTCTCCACGCGAGTTCAACTCGCACTTGGCCGGTTTTCTTGCATAGGTTCCAAAAATCTGAACATGTATTACTTTGCGATTACATTAAATCGTTTTTTGTTTAATTAAATCGACTTTAATTTTTTTTTAAAATATTGAGGCTTCAATCTTTGTGGCGACATCAAATTATATATCGAGTTGCACATAAAAAAAACAACCTACTTATCGACGTAGACATCAAATGTGCCCACAAGCGCTATTGTATAGAGATTCTATAAAAGATACATGTGGTATATCTGTTAGTATGTATTGAGTTTCATTGATAACAGAGCTCTATTTACTTGTTTGTTTCCTACAGCCGCGATTCAGATTACCGGCGACCGGCGTTCGCAATACCTGGCGGAGCTCATTGAAATTGCATTTAGTTAGGTGCACCTGCACACTGCAGTTCCTGTAGCGCTGCTTCCCGACTCTGAAAACCATTATCCAATTCCAGGTGATCTTCAATCTGCATAGTTTTAACATATTTGCTTATACGTTTCGAGTAGCGTAATGAACGATGGAAGTGACAGCGAACATTAAACTCTATTGAAAGTTTGTGTTTTTGTTAGAATGTTTTTTACTTAATAAAGCTACGAACAATTAAATTTGCTTAGATACAGGTCGAGCAGGACCAGGATTAACATAATTAAAAATTGGCTATGATTCAACCCCAGGAATATTCAGCTTCCGTCTTGCATTTAACTTAAATTTTAATTTAATCTAGGTTCCCAAAACGTTAGTTTTTGAATGCAGTCCGCATTAACAAGAATTCATTTTTAATTAATGTTAGTTCTGGAAATTTCTAATAACATTTTCTCTTTATCCGTTTGTGCAAAGAGAATCCATTTTAATAAATATTTCGACAAAAACCTCCAAACGGAGAATTATTTATTAAGTACGATATTCGCACTTTATTTTACATTTCACCAACTATTAAATATGACAAGCTTCGTATTCTTGTCCAATAAACAGGCTAACAGTCGTACATGGGGTGTTTTTGTGTTGTCCGTGAGTACAGGGGTAGATAAAATTGGCTTTGCTTTAGTCAAAGAGGCTTTTGTTTTAAAATGGGACCGTTTCCGGTTGCAATTTATTAACAAATATATTTTCTTCTGCCTGAAATTAGACATTGAGTCGGTAACAATACGAAATGGAGACGAATTTGATGTAGAGGTATTGGTTAGTTGCACACCGGGACGTTCCGGATTCGCCATCGTACTCTCGTTTCCGACCATGGATGGAGTTAGTTCAGGTTAGTGACATACGAAATGGACATTAAACTTGTTTTAAAACATCGTGAAATGAATAACTTAAATGGTTAACTGTTATAAAGAAGTTTCGTATGTTTTAAAACGATATTCACCATCATCATTTCAGCCATAGGACGTCCACTGCTGAACATAGGCCTCCCCCAGTGACTTCCAGATTGGCAGGTTTTTGCCGGCCGGTCGTTAGATGGAACCCACGATGGACAGACGACTATGATGTGCCAACCTTATGTATACCTACCTTAACTTATATGCATATGCGTAACATTTATCTTCTAGTTATAAGTTTGATGATTATATTTTGTGGGCATTCAATAAACGGGATTCATCTAGTTCAGTCGTTTCAATATCAACTCTATATATGGCGACCCTACCTTAGGAGCCTGCCTCGTGTGTTCAAAGTCCAAATTCCTTTCTAGTTATAAGTTTGATCATTATATTTTGTGGGCATTCAATAAACGGGATTCATCTAGTTCAGTCGTTTCAATATCAACTCCTTATACGACATGGACACCTGGTAAAGGTTGCAGGAAGCCGCTGTGGATGCAGGCCGCTTCCAACCGGCCAAAAACATACTAACAATTTCGATTCTCTCAAGTCAAAATTTAAACCTACCATTTTCAATTATAGGAACTGGGATACAAAATCCAAGCGATTGATGTTAACGTATAATAATAATGTACATAGAAATTTGTCCGGACAGTGTAGGCATTTGTGATTTACTATGTGGGACACATCTCGAAAGAACGAAACTGGAAAAGATTTGTCAGAGACTCTACTTGACGCTGTATTGGTTTCTATAAATAACTGTATGCGTTTTCAGATTCTGTGAATATATTCGCAGTGGAGATTTATTTGCTTAGAAATACCGAGAAATGTTTTCTGCATAGTGATATTTTTGCAAGAGGAAATAACGCTCAAAGATATGATTCTGTCTAGGCTACGAAGAGAGCGAAAGGGGTTTAACTACATATTTTGTTTTCAGGAACTGCCCTAGAGCCCGTGGGCTACCTCTGAGCTGTTTATAAGCTCTGAGGCGCGGGTCTTTAAAATTTTTCGTGTGTGATAAGCTTAACCCAACCATTTTCACCGCAGTTAATGTGACTTAAAAGAATCGGGAGCCTTTCTGATATATGTTTCTTATAAAAAGTCATTCATTCCACAAATTGAAAAAAAAAACGGAGTCCCTCGGGTTTAATTGCCAAACCCTGTTTTACTTCCGAGTACAATAGGGAATGTGAAATACACTAATTTGACTCTTATCTAAAATACCGATGGCTTGGCGTGTCATCAATTAATGACTTTTAGCGAAATTGTTTTAATGATTCTAGTAATTTTTTGTTTCTTATAATTATTTATTTTATTTTACTATATGCACCCAAATGATACAGTAATATTTGAAACAAAAAAGGAAATACAAATATATAGCTTTCTTTCACAAAATAATGTCTTTATCTAATAAAATAAGAAGACCCAAAAACTATTTCATACGCGATTTGTAACTCAACTGCAGATATGTTTGGCGATAAAAAAAGCAATCTCTTTCTAGCGGCTATTACGCTGTCTACCCGGTATTCGAACGCAGCTCAGGGCGAGGGCCGCGCGATCGGCCTTGAGATGAACCCGGCCGGCCCAGACGATCAACCATGAAATGAAACGCTTTTAGTGCTAGTAAAGTTCACCAGTTTTCGCGGTCAAAGACAATTACCTTGACGATGTCTGAATTGTTAGACCGGGCTTAACATACCTTCTTACAATATTTCAGCATTTTAATAATAATAAATATTCACCCGAGCCAAAATAGAAAAGTTCGTTTTCTAAATTGACCCGACCGGGGATCGAACCTGGAACCTCAGAGATGGCGGCGCCATTTAAAGTCCGGCTTGCTCGCCTCTCGGCTATGGAGGTCGTCAATTTGCTTGGCCATTATAGTTTGTTGTGAGTAGTTCCGACCGAGTCAAGTATTAGGTTGACACTTGACAATATGACGGCTGTTTTCGTGCATATTTTATAGCAGCAGCAGTGTGTGTGTTTGTCAGGCGACAAATGCGGCCACACGTAGGCTCCTACATCGTCTAGCGTGACGTCAGGCGACCCCGGCGACATCACTTATCATTGACACCGGTATGGTTGGCGACACGCGATGCAACGTCTCACCGTGACGCAATATTCTTCTCATGTAATATTTAGTCTATATTAAATATTGTACAATGTACACATAAAACGAATCAAGACTATTCCAGCGCCTTATTTTCGTAGTTTATCAGAGCGAGCACGTTTCATGCCTCTGCGAAGTGCTTTATCAAACATGATAAATGCAATGTAACCCAATTTTGATAGGAGTTGTTAGAATAAATATATAAAGATATTTATGAGTTATAGACAATTATGGCCTTCAAAGCCAGCCTGCAGGTATTTGTATCTTTACACACCGGTCAACGAAAATTAAGGAGTGTGTGATAGCTTGAATTGTATTACATACTAAATTTGTACACTTTAAGACATTTCAAATGTAATAAAATAGACGCATTTATTTTCGCAATCTATAAAAGTTTTAAAATATGAAACAGTTACTTTAAATGGCGTCGCCATTTCTGAGGTTCCGGGTTCGATCCCCGATTGTAGAAAATTAACTTTCCATATTGGCTCGGGTCTGGGTGTTGTGTACCGTCGTAGTTTCTGATTTCTATAACACAAGTGCTTTCGCTACTTATCTTAGGATCAGAGCAATGTATGTGATGTTGTCCAATATTTATTAATTACAGGTGTGTGTATGCAAATGAGCGAATATCTGTGAGAACGTTAAAAATTTGGAAGAGCAATTGAATGTTGTCTTTTTATTTTTATTTTAGTCAATATTTAAAGCTACGAACATTGGCTACGAAGCAAAGATAGAAGATAACAATATTTTATAGAGCTGTTGTTTTTCAATTGATGCAACTTGAAGAACAGTTCACAAAATGTATAAGATGTACAATTAGCATTATGTTGTACGTAAATTTTTAAAAATCTGCACTATTATGAAAGGCAGCATTAACACAAACCAAACCATAGTTACCATTTCATATATGTCTGAGAAGTAATATAAAGAATAATAAGACAACAAAGAAAGATCGTTCCTTTCTTTGTTTTCTTAATACTCTTAACATTCTTTTTCAAACTGTAATAAAATGTAAGACGTGCTATAATCGTTTATAGCACGTTTTCCATTCAATCATCTTAAAGAATTTCTTTGAATGAATTATTGAATAGCATTGTGTCTATTCTTTGCACGATTTTCTTTGAGCAACAGTAAATACGAGTAAATAAATAAATGTTGTTGGCCAGTTAATTAAACTTCTTTTAATATTGTATTATTTTATGCGGTTTTTCATTCTGCGTTATAAAAGTTATTTAACTCTTCGGAGTTAAGACGATGAGAAAGATCTTAAGTGTAATTGTGTCAGTGGTTACAGAAAATGTCAAAGTGGAGTTATGTATGTCTAGGGGCGTAACTTAGAACTAAACAAGACTAGTATCTTCCATTAGGGCAAATTAAGACCAACGCTAATTGAATAAATTGAACTTGAAAGCGTTCCTCGAAGCTCACGCGGTTTACATGATCTGCGAACAAATTCATTATTTGTCGTGAACTCGTGATCCGATCAACACCGATTGCTGGAGGCCTGCTACAAAAGTGTTTTGGTTATTAGGACGTATTAACCTATCAAATAAAATGAAGTATTCACTTATAAACCTTTGACAATTTATGAACGATTGAAAAAGGTCGGGTTTTTTACACAGCTAGCTTGATTTGGTCATACAAAGGATTAACACAAAGAGATGGTAAATTTAATTTGGTAGGTTCATACGTCCGAACGAACGATACATTTTCGAAGTAGGATTTCTGATACTTTATAAGTTTGTTAAGACTTTTATTTAAATGGATCTATTATAGAAGTAAATCCAAGACCAAACAGATTAAGATCTTTTTAGGACAAAAAACCGGCCAAGTGCGTGTCGTGCCACGCGCAGTGTAGGTAGGTAGGGTTCCATAGTTGCCCGTCGTTACCACAAAGTCACTTTTAACGCCACCGCTATACGTAATTTGTGCTTTTAATGTTTAAGGATTTTATATTTAGTAAGGCTAAATCGAAAAATAGTCTTAGCAACCCTGAAGTCATAGTTGCCCGTCGTAACCACAAAGTCACTTTTAACGCCACCCGCTATACGAAATTTGTGCTTTTAATGTTTTTCTCTAAGGATTTTTTATTAGGTAAGCCTAAATCGAATAATAGTCCTAGCAACCCTGAAGTCATAGTTGCCCGTCGCGTCGTTAAATCACTTTTAACGCCGCCGCTATACGTAATTTGTGCTTTTAATGTTTTCCTCTAAGGATTTTTTATTAGGTAAGCCTAAATCGAAAAATAGTCTTAGCAACCCTGAAGTAATTTTAAAGTTTTAAGGAACTATTTAACGACGGGGTGGTAGACGATGAAAAAAAAATATCCCCACGTTACATGTATAGGAGCTACCCTAAAAAATATTTCTTTGTCAACAGTCTCCAACCAAAACCTCGGACGGACAGACAGACGGACATGATGAAACTATAAGGGTTCCTTGTCAGGACTACGGAACCCTAAAAAGTGGCTAGAAACAAGCGCGCTAATTGGGAAAATAGAAAAAAACGTTTTTTTTTTAGATTGTTTTAATCTTGTAAAAGATTTGAGTTGCAAACAAAAACATTTAAGGCAGCTAATATCTTGTTAAGGTTCGATTGCATCAGATGCAGGAGGAAAAGTCTAACAATAAGATTACTTTTTTATAGCATCGCTTAGCGCAGCTTTTCTAGAAAAGAGCCTAGTGAGGTGAGGTCTTTGTACCTATAAAGCGAGATGTGTCCCATACATCTCGCTTTATAGGAGATGAAATTATGAACACTTTTAACAATACCAGTCTATTTATTTATTTAAACTTTATTGCACAGTTTTGAAAAAAAACATACAATAGATGGACTTAATGCCTTGAGGCATTCTCTACCAGTCGCCCATTAGGCTAAACAGTTTGAATGAATGGAAAATATCCATTAATAAAATGGACTTACTACTGACAATAAATCATAGACAATTTGTGTGACCAAGGATTAATGTTTTTGAAATGTTAGTTTTAGTTCGCCAAGTAAAATCAGCCTTAAACAGTTCGTTTAGATACAGTGTATGTTTTCATTTCTAGTAATTTTAACTATGATTGCCTTGCCTTACGAATATTTGAATTTCCCTGTACCTAAATTGAAAAAAAACTTTACTAATTTCAGAATTCATATCAAGTAAAAAAGCTCTTCTACCACTTATCGTTTGAAATCTACTAAACAAAGTACTAATGCACAACGTGTAGTGCTAAATTTTGGTTAATTAAGCCACGATCCAACAAGACTAATTGGATATTAGAATGCAAATGTATTAGAGTCTGGAATTTTAACAGAAGTGCAAGTGCACCTGGGGTTGTTGTAACGAATTAGCGTTATGAGTATGAGCAGAAACAACCCGATATTGCGTCGCGTAGGCGGTTGTTTCCAAACAACGACACAGAGCCGTCACTAAATAAGGCTTGTGCTATTGTAGCTGTTTCCTGGATATACACATTCTTAACAAGCGGACAAGTCACAGGAATTGTACAAAAGAACGGTCTATCCTCCAATTAAACAAGGAATTCCTACAAGCAATCTCGAAGCAAACAAATATGTTGTTTTCCTGAAAATCTGCCATAAAAAAAAAAGAAGGACCGTTTAAGAATAAAAAGGACAACAAAAACCAACGAACGTTTACCAATACGGTCAAATTACAAATAATAACAGTCTGCAGAACTTGGTGACGAAGTTTAATTATAGCGCAGCGTAGGTATATTGGACAAATGCCGGCTACGTGTCATTTAGCTTCTTAGAAATTTCTGTCTTTATGCCGGATCGATACGTGGCGACGAGCAACAACGCTGAGAGAGCAAGGTAAAGGGCAATTCAGCGTAAGGCTTAAGCTTTGGTTATGCTATATCCAATACCCTATATATTTTTTAACTGGCGCTAAAACGCTTTTTTGCCACAGTTGTCACTCTTCGAGAAGTCGGGATCGTCGCTCTTTATCAAATTACATTAAAAAGTAAAACTGTTTTATCGAAAAGATAATGTTAGATATTTAATAATAATACATTATGTGGCTTACTGTTGAGGATTTAAGTATCCTTGTAGTAAAACTGTTAACGTAAACTTAAGCGATTTATTAAAAGACCGCAGTTTGGGATAAGCGAAGCTCCGGTCTAATAGCACATAAGAGCATTATCAGGTGTCCCTGTATCCCTGAGCGACGACGGTACTTCATGCATCATTCTAGATTCGAGACTAAATACAATTCATGGATTTGGTTGATTTGGAGTATCCCGCCAGACATACTACTTATATAGGCATACCTAAAACGTATGTTTTATATCGATTGAAAAGAGATGTGTTTACAACAAAATTCATTTTTTCAAAGTTAAAACTTTTTTTTGCAGAATAAAATGTTACAGATATTTAGTATAAGTTTTACGTAGTATAATACTTACTCCATGGTTTGAGAATTAGTCTCAATAACATTCTACCGGGAGTTGTACCGGTGTGCAAATATATCTTATAATAATCAAATCAATTTGTACATGTTGTCAAGACGATTGAATTTACAAATACATTGAATAATATTGAAGTCAATTAAAATATTCCTTAATACTACTATAATAAAAATTTTCAATCTCGTTTTTATGAATTCAGAGGCCAGTCCTTGAGATTTTTGGGCAATTTATAAAAAAAATATCAGCCATAGGAGCACTATTTGCATAAAATCTAGATTTGCATTTGGGATAAAATAATCTATTTTTATGCCGTGTTTGCCTTTCAAGAGATTCAGCATGTGATTTGAAGTAGTTCGGGTGTCGCTTTTGGGTTTTTTATACATTTGTATATGAAACGGCGGAAATCGTACTGACTTTTCTTTTCTCCTGAAAACTTCGGAGACAAATCCGACAAATCAAAACATTGACCAGCCGCTTTTGTTTAATTAATGGTGTGTACCTAATTAACCTCACTACGTTTTAATTATAAGTTAATTTGTAAGTTCTGTCTTCCAGCAGCCAATTAGATATATTTTGAATGTGCGGAAACAGGTAGTTCCACGAGTTTGGAACAAGGGAAAAGTTGATAGGTAGGTACCCTACGCTAAGGATGTGTCGGTGAGCAAAAGCTTTGGCAGTAAGCTGTAAAGTTTGCAAGCGACTATAGCACGAGTTTTCCTTCGGTAGTAGGATACCAAGTGGTAATTATATTTGCGGGAACCGAGTTAAGCGGTGACCTAGGCATTAGTCTCGGCAAGCGCGCTTCGTCGCATCGCATCATTTTATTAAAACTTTTATGTCGAATAATTTGTACGCTGCAACCTGTTTGTCACCGTAACAATAAATGCTTTCTATTTTAGAAAAATGTGCACAATCTTATACTCAATAATGCTAAGTGTGATCCTAGCAATATTTTTTAGTAAGCGACTAGTTATAATATACATATCTTTTATAAACGGTTGAATTTCGTAAGACTGATTCGCTTTTCGTTTCGTTTTATGACTTATTGATGCATTTCGATCTTTATCTTTTTAATTGTATCATCATCATTTCAGTTATTTCAGCATATTGCAGTCCACTGCTGGTCGTAAGCCCTATCCCAAAGAGCACGATCTCTCACTTTTTCGATCCATCCACTGCCAGTCGTCATCCTAAGGTCGTCGATCCATCGAGCGTAATTTAAAATTGTAATTGTATAATAAACAAATATTTTTCTTCATATTATTCATTTGGGAAGTCATATAATTATAACAACGATCAATTTCATTGATAATAAGCAGCTTATTACGCGTGTGTCTGATTCCGTTAGCGCAGGTAATCCGGTGGCTAATTTTGATCAAAGTTGACGTTCGTGTTGACTCATTTAGGCAGTAATTATACACACCGATTTGTTGATAAGCGGCAGAGAAAGTATGCTGCTTTAAAATAAAAACATCAGGACTGCGGCGAGTTCGGCGCGTTGATGTTGTACAAAGATACGGAGGTAAGTACTGTAAAGGAACATACATCAGCTAATCATCCTAACACAAGTTATTACAGTTTTGATCAAGCAGCTTTAAGCTATAATTGACTAGCTGCCCCAACAGACGTTGTTTTGTCTTAATCAGCATTGAAACGAAATGACATCTGCAACCGTAGTAGCTAAATTACCACAGAAAAAGGTACATTTATTTTTTCCTGATTTCCACATATTCCGACAAACCTTTTTAATTTTACTCTTAACACATACATTTCCCTAGTAATTACTAACATAACGAAACATAAATCGGCTAAATCGGTCGAGCTATTATAGAGTTCTTGCGAAAGTAAGTGCAGCAATTCATTTATTTTTTGAAGATATTTAGATATTAAGAAGTAAGAACCTAAATAGAACATCAAGTTTAAAATCGTTCACGGAAGTTCGCCACTTTGTAGTAATTTAAAAATCTGTTTTAATAAACGTTAAGTCGACCCAGACGATTTCCGTGTGTGATTCAGCGTGAACTGCCACATTTTTTGGGAACACTGCATGCGTAATTAGGATATTGACACCATTCGCAACTCATTCCAAGTCAACATATTTTATATTGACTTGGAAAGTTCAGTTCGATGTGCAAAATTTGGTTTAAAACTACTTAAATCAATTAAAAGTCAGTTAAGTTTTGTTGAAAGTGCCTTCATAACTTACATTGCTATGAACATCTATGGCACAATTGCGATTTGGCAGGTCATAAAAAAGAATGATTGATCATCCATCCTATCGTGTTCAGTGCGCTTTGGTGTCAAGCGTTTCTCGCACTCTAGTCCAACAGAGTAACAGAATGGGTGCAGACCCATTCTGTTACTCTGTTGGACTAGAGTGTCAGTTCTAATTAACAATGTGGCGGCAGCGGTGAAAATCGTTGGAAATTACCCACAAAGTTGGCGCTCCGATCGCTCCAAAACGGTTTTGTTCAGCCCATATGGTATCCAGATTTTATTTTTATTTTATTTATTTTATTACTACAACAAAATCCACAGCTCTCAAAAATTCAGTTTTACATATTTCATAATGCTTATCATACAGCCAACATTGGATTTACATTTTATAAAACAAAAACATATAAGTCTGAGTGTGACTGATGTCGTCGATCTTTTTATGCAATTAATTTCAATTTGTTTGTGTGTGTTTGTGTTTGTAGATTTTATCTTACTTCGGTTTTTAGTTGTTTTAGGGTAGCAGACAATGAAAATACAATCATCATCATCATTTCAGCTACAGACGATCACTGCTGAACATAGGGCCCATTGACTTCTAGATTGGCCGGTTGCATCTTGCACCTGCATCCAGCGGCTTTTTGCAACCTTTACCAGGTTGTCTGTCCACCTTTTGGGTGGACGTCCCACGCTGCGTTTGCCGGTACGTGACCTCCATTCCAGAACCTTTCTGCCCCATCGGCCGTCAGTTGTACGTGCTATGTGCTCCGCCCACTGCCACTTTAGCTAGCTAAGCCGTTCTCCTCATTTCTGATTTGATATAATCGTTATAAATATTTTGATTTATGACGCCAGCTCTTAGTTTTTTTAACTGAAGCTACGGCAGGGACCAATTTTTATTTAAATTATTGCTAATTTGTAGGTATATCTGTACAACAGATAAATAGGTTTATTTATAACAGGTAGTCCCTGTACTGAAAGCTGTACGACACATGAATCTTTAGTCAGCCAGCGTAGACGAAGTCACGGGCGTCCACTAGTTTCATGTTATTTGTATTGGTCAAGGCAAGCGACGTAGCTTGTCTCTAAGTGGTCTACGCTTATCTCAGTCGGTCTATCTTTATGATTCTAAGGAGTTTTTTCTTTTTTATGAAATATTCAAGAGGGTCAAAGTCAATTAGTATGACTCTAAAACTATTCTTTTTTAATAAGTTAAAAAAACATATATTGTTAAACCAAACATTAATTACTGTGAGCTCATTTCACGCAAGGATAAGTACCTACGCTCGGTTCACATAGACGAGCCAAGCTTGGTTTACACCTAATATAATAATCAGAAACTTTTGGAAACTTTTCCAGTTATCCTGTACTAAGCCTTCGCGGTGTCGGTGTGGTAATGAGGGTATGAGATAGGTTAAATTAATTTTGTGAACTTTATATGATAACATAAATGGCGATACATATTAATAAATCAAAGTACTTATTTGCTGCTTGTTTGATGCATATTAATAAATATTTTTCACAATCACACCAATTAGCTTGCCCCAAACTAAGCATAGCTATGGCGACTAGATAACGGATAAACATACTTAAATACATTTATAAATGTCCACGTTGGCTTAGAAACAATTACTCTTGCCTCTCGCGGGATTCGAGCCCGCAACCGCCAGGCTTTGTAGTCCGGAGCGCGAACCACTACACCAGACGGTCGTCTATGATTGAATGATTGTGCACTAACTTTATTGTGATGGTGTTGTTGAGAGGCCTACTGAGCGGTAACCACGAACTCTTAAAACAATTGACAGATTTGACAGCTTTGAGATTGTTTTAAGAGTCCGTGGTAACCCCGCTGATTCCATAAGATGTCATCTTCAGTCTGATGACGCACTAGCTGACAGATGAGATGACGGCATGACTAAGGGTAACGTGCCGCGATCAAAAGCATCACAAAGTACGCTATTAACGAGACAGCCACTTTATGACAATCCTCGTCGTTGACACACAGCAGTGAGTTGCCCACTTTATAGAAGACTGTCTCTTCTGTCTTTGTGTCAAACGGTGCATCTAAAACGTTTGCACAGTAATAGCAAAATATCACGAAACGATCTCAGCACCGAAGATGGTCACAATTTTCTAGTATTTCCGATATTGAATGGAATAAAGGACGCTTTAGTAAATCCAGTTGAACTTCAAAGTATACATTTTTGATAAAATAACGATTTCTTTATGTAAGTCTTATTAAACCGTCTTGAAGTTGATTCTGTCTAGTGGGGGAAGCCGTCTGCCATCAACAAATTGATTTCACAACCTTAAATTGCTTGCACGGAATTTACAATTTCAGTGCGATTCCATATGACACAATTTTCTATTGTAAAATGTCAATCATGTACTGAATACTTCGTGGACTTTGTATTATTACAATTATTTGAATGTATTATAATATTTTCAAATAAAATTCATTTTATTTAATTTACTTATCTTCATAACCAAGAGCCAAATCGTTATCATTAGCTTCTTGCTATTCTAATAGAAATGTTTTGTTCATAAGAAAATATAGTACCATCACAAACCATTATAATACGTAAAAGTTAGCTTTACTCTCTTGTTAAATTAGGTTTCTTTTGTGTTCATTTTCTTAGTTTTGTAACATATGTTTTAATTAAATAGCATACCTACATAATTTATCTACACTTTAAATGCCTAAATAATTTGTCTACCTACACCTTATATGCCTAAAGGGTGACTCCATTATCTAAGATAATGTAAAATGTTTATATTGAATAAAATCAATATTTATTTATTATTATTAATATTATTTATAATGTATGTACCATTTCAGTACAACGAATTAACGAAGACGCGTAGGTTTAGCAGTTCTATATTAAATTATGTAGTCGTAATAGCTATACAGTATAAATAATTTATTCATCTGAGATATCTTATAGGGGAAAACATTTATTAGGCATAGCATTGTCCCGGCTGCTCCAACCCGGGACATGGGAAAGTGGCTGCGGCAATCTATAACCATTCTTCTTCATCGTTAAGGCCAGAGATGTGCTGAATTCTTCCTGAATATAGTTCTTAAACCAACGACATAGGGATTAACAATTTGCAACGTTTAAAAATAAAACCTTTATTCTACGAATGAAACACGAGAAAGCACCCCTCACTTTCACCTGCATTTTCCGTAAGAAACGGTTTATTTTATGGCCTTTGCCAGTTCTGTTTTCTTTTTCTATCTCAATGAAAAACGAACGTAACAAAACAAGGAATGAAATATTATGGCGGGGTATAAAAGCAACTCTAGAGGCATTTCAAATTTATCACACGCATAGGGAATGGCAGTAGGCAGCTTCCGCAGCTTTTGCAAAGAAAATTTTGTACCCATAATAATAATAGCAGGCCACATGCTTATTACGGCTCCTGGGAGGAATATCATTGGAGCGAAAACTTTTTCCAATTGCCTGTGCAGAGAAAACGGCCAGTGTATTTTTTGTTACGAGAGTTAAATATTTAACATAATAGTATCGCGATGTACATACTTTAGCTGATCACAATTTACTATCTATCTATCTTTTCTATATTGGCTCGGGTCTGGGTGTTGTGGTACCGTCGTTGTTTCTGATTTCTATAACACAAGTGCTTTAGCAACTTACCTTAGGATCAGAGCAATGTATGTGATGTTGTCCAATATTTATTTTATTTTTTATTTTATCTAATTGAGATTTAATATAATATAACTATTTATTCATCGGAGTTACGTTTCGGAATCGATTTGTTTGCCGTTTTTAACCGACTTAAAAAAAAGGAGGTTCTCAGTATGACCCGTATGTTTGTATGGTTGTATGTATGTTTGTCCGCGATTTTCTCGCGTTTGGCTGATCCGATTTTGATGCGGTTTTCAGAAAAATATTTGTTACATTCTGGAAATGGTTTAGTATGTATATCGTACTGCTGAGCTGATGATGGAGGCCACAGAACTCTTTAACGGTTAGGAGTCAATAGATAATATTGCGATTTGTCGACAGAACGTATTTCGTAGTGTATTAGGCAGAAGACGTGGCGCTTACGAGGTACCAGACAATAATTTTATTTACTGGGGGCGTAAACCAGTACACCCAGAAACGAGAAAAATTGGGTAATGGGTGCGATTAATGAACACATTTTAACTCTCCATAGAGCACCGACTCCAAAAATAACTGATTAGGTATGTTTTAGTTTAGAAATTTATTTATCGCTTTATTTAGTTTATTATTGAAGTCAGTTCTTAGTTTTGTAAACCTTTTGTTTATCGATAATGGTACAGAAAGAACCCTTAGTACGCGAGCCGCGACTCGCACTTGGCTGGTTTTTTAAATGTCTTAAGGAGTTTCACCACGAGTCTACAAACATATATCAAAAGTTTTTATAACACTTTTATTCTATAAATTCAGATGAATCGGTCGCAGATAAAAACGGTAAACAACGCCATCACAGAATGAACGGTAAATATTTTTTACCGAATTGCAAACTAGCTATCGGAAAAGCCAACAAAAATTGATAGAACTCTAAAAAACCTATTAGCCAACTTTTTTTTTCGTCGTTATTTTACAAAACGAAGTAGTTTCAGTGGTTTTTAACGAATATAGCTCTAGTTAGGTCGAAGTCCACACAAATATTTATTTTTAGTAGAAAATAGTAGCTTTAAAATCGTTGTAATGTAACCTTTGACTTTACCTTTGTTTTTTTTTTAGAATATTATATCCAACATTAGCAGGTTGTGTAAGACCAATGCAATGTGGGCAATGCAATGCAATTAATCAGGTTTTCAGCGATTTGAGATACAAAACACACTATTTTTTCAGCCTCTTTTAATGAAATTATTACATCATCACCCATCGGTCACCGGATGAGCAATAAGTTTATGTTCAATAGAAACTGAACAAAAGTATTAGTAAAGTTGTATCAATCCCTTGACAAAATATGACCAACTCAAACTAGCCGTGCAAAAAACACGATCGTTATAATTGTTGATATATTTTTTTTAAGGTTTGACACAAATAGTTGGTAATTTAGTAATCGATAGATGGTAAATTAAAATACTGGTCACTTGTATCAATCCTTTGACAAAATATGACCAAAACAAACTACAAAACTACGTGCAAAAAACACGATCGTTTTGACTGTACTACATTATTTGTGAATGGTATGACAAAAATAGATGGTAATTATAATTTGTCAAGTTAAATAGCTACGTCCAAACGGATGAAAGACTTCCGTAGTAGGCCTCCTGGGCCGTTTGCAGTCATATTTTCAAAATGCTTGAACTGAACTAAGCTTGATGAAGGATTTCATCTGGTTGTCACGAGTTGTAATGGTCGATATTTAACGCAATTTAAGCTGCAATTGCAAATTAAGCTGTAAAACCAAATAAACCTGAAGATTTATTAAGCCTTAATTAATTATCAAATTTATGTATCTCTCTACATTCGGACAGTTTTAATCCACGGGAAAACATTTTTAGTGTAAAACTAGTTAACAAAACAAATCTCTTTAGTTTTTACTCACACACAACCCACCGACACAGGGCAAAGTTTTATACTCAGTTCGCGCATAACTTTATCATGGACAGAATTGCGAAAGCATTCGAAACATGTAATTTTTGCTTCATCTAAATTTATAGATCACAATGCTTCACACGTGTATCTCGAAAATATTAGAATGGAATAGTCCCAATTGAGTGTTCGTTATTTTTTTATTTTAAAGGTAAAATTTTTCTCTTAAAGCAACTACGCGCTACCGTGTGGCAAAATACTGGCCATCAAATGATTGGCTTATCGACACGAAAAGAAAAAGAAGATGCTAGGTTCTTTGTAAAAAAAAAGTATGAGTCAGGCTACAAGCTTCACTAAGATCTGGCTGTCTTTACTACAACAAATTGTTTAACTACTGTTCGCACTGAAGCCTCGCTGTTTATCGCGTCCTGCATGCATTCCTATATTACATCTTTATAAATTGTTTAACGACTTGCGAACTTCATCTGCTGTTGTGCAACTGCAATTTACTAACAAAACTAAATAATAAACAGCTTTGTTTTTTTCTAGAAATGGAATCCGGGCGTTTACTTTGCATTTATGACATAAATTCTTTTACCTATAGAGTCATAATTAGCGACAGCTGTTATTTTCTCTGAACATTAGTACTGTATTTTTACGGTTCCGTAGCCAAATGGCAAAAAACGGAACCCTTATGGATTCGTCATGTCTTTCTGTCCGTCCGTCCATATGACAGCCACTTTTTTCCGAAACTATAAGAACTATACTTTTGAAACTTGGTAAGTAGATTTATTCTGTGAACCGCATTAAGATTTTCAAACTAAAATATATTTAAAAAAAACAATGAATTTTGGGGGTTTCCCATACTTAGAACTGAATTTCATTTTTTTTTTGTCATCAATCTATGCGTGTGGGATATGGATAGTCCTCAAAAAAATTATATTGAGGTTTCTAATGTATTTTTTTTCTAAACTGAATACTTTGCGCGAGTGACACATCCAAAGTGGTAAAATGTGTGCCCTAACACATAAAACTAAGAAATATATAAAATGTACATTACCATGCAAACTTCCACCGAAAATTGGTTTGAACGAGATCTAGTAAGTAGTTTTTTTTAATACGTCCTAAATCGTAAACCGCAATTAGATAATGGTACGGAACCGTTCGTGCACGAGTCCGACTCGCACTTGGCCGGTTTTTTTTTAAGTTATTATCTTGTAAATAAAATATAGCAGTCGATTATTTATTTACTACTAGCTGACCTAGGCTGAGCTGACCTATTTTGTGATATAGGTACTTAACGAGTGTTAGAACTAATATGTGGAAATACAATGTACCTTAAATACTTTATAGAATGAACATAACACAAGTTTCCAGAGAGAACGGATTTACTGTGTCGATTTATATTTTATAGGTAGATAATGATTGTCATGAACAAATAGATACAAATGTTAATCAGGCTATGGCCTGGGTCTTGAGGAAAGGGCGTACATGGACGGGTTATAAAATTTTACAGATTCTGTATTTTTTACTTCTACGACGAGATGTGAAAGGACTAGAAATTCGTGGTAAAGATAGATCTTATACTGCCAACTAACAAAAAAATAAGTGGACATACTCGATCCTTTACAGATGCTGCCTAAATTTGTTGATCTCTATAACGAGATAGAGCGTATCTTGGCTACATCATCAGACATGACAAATATTACCTGCCACAAGTCATAATAATGGGAAAGGTCGAGGGAAGCAGAGACCCCTCTGCTGGTAGGAAGAGGATGGCATGGATGGATAACATCAAGGAATAGACAGAAGTTGGAAATGCGGGTAGACTTCTGCACTTGACATGGGACCGTCAACGCTTTGCAGTAATGGTAGCTGACCTTCACTAGTTAGAGAGGCACTCTAAAAAGAAGATAACGAGATGTGACAGGACGAAAGTCAAGATGGTCAAGATGGACTCAGACTGCCGAAACACAAAACAATAAGGGGTTAACGGGCTTAGTCAGTTTAACTAGCCGTGTTGTATGTACCTAGTTTTTCCTTATTTAGAATCTACCTGACCCAAAAAAAAACTGGAAACAATGTTTAGGCTAGGAAAAAGTACCTACCGACTGCCGATGCCATATAACGTGGGGTATCATAAAGTTTTTTTAAAATTATTTTGCCAGTTATCTGTTCGCGAGCATGTTGTTTTTTTACCATAACGCCTGTGCTTAGTATTCAGGTGATAGTAATATGCATCATTATCATCATCAGCCACAGGGCGTCCACTGCTGAACATAGGCCTCCCCCAGTGACTTCCAGATCGGCCGATTGGAAGCGGCCTGCATCCAGCGTCGTCCTGCAACCTTTACCAGGTCGTCTGTCCACCTTGTGGGTGGGCGTCCTACGCTGCGCTTGCCGGTACGTGGCCTCCATTCTTGCCCCGCCCACTGCCACATCAGCCGGCTAATCCGTCGGGCTATGTCAGCGACTTTAGTTCGTTCACGGATCTCCTCATTTCTGATTTGATCTCGCAAGAAACACCGAGCATAGCCATTTCCATAGCGCGCTGTGCAACTTTAAGTTTAAGTGCAACTTTAAGTAATATGCATAATAAATGTGTATAATAAATAGTTCACTCAAATTGACAGTTTTATTTAATTTGTTTAATGTCCCTAAGTTATCTCTTATAACGTAGTAAACATCTAAGTACATTCTGTCAAAAAAGTTTCTAGTGTGTATTGCGAATTTCATAAGGGACAAAAACATCGAACAAAGAGTTTGTCTTAAATTTTGCATCGCCAATGGGATTTCGTATTCGGAGTCTCTGAAAATGTTACAGAAGGCTTACGGTGAATCGACTTTATCAAAAACACGTGTATTAGAGTGGTACCAAGCGTTCAAAAGCGGTCGAGATGTGATGAAAGATTTGCCTCGCTCTGGTAGGCCATCAACGTCTGCTACTGAAGATAACATCGCAAAAGTGAAGGAAATAGTAACTGAAAATCTTCATTCAAGTTTGAGAGAGCTTGCCTTCGAACTTTCTGTGTCACACGAATTGATTCGTACTATTTTAAATAATCAATTGGGTATGAAACATGTTGCCGCTTGGCTAGTCCCAAAAAACCTGAATTTTCTCCAAAAACTCAATCGCAAAAGAGTCGCTGAGGACATGCTAGAACCAGTCAATTCCGACCCAACATTCATGAAACGCATTGTTACTGGTGACGAGACGTGGGTTTACGAGTTTGACATGCAAACTAATCAACAAGCTTCGGAGTGGCGCCTTCCAACTGAACCGAAACCGAAGAAACCGCGCCAAACTTGATCGAAAGTCAAAGTCATGTTGACTGTTTTCTTTGACTGTCGCGGTGTTGTGCACTCAAAATTCTTGCCAGAAGGACAAACGATAAAAAAAGAGTATTATTTAAGCGTTATGCGGCGTTTAAGAGAGCAAATAGAAAGACGAAAGACGAAAATGGCCAGATATGTGAAATGAAAATTCTTGGATTTTGCACCACAATAATGCGCCTTCCCTCAAGGCTATCATTGTGAACGAATTTTTAACAAAAACTCACTAAATACCATCGAGCAGCCACCTTATTCACCAGATATAGCTCCAGCCGACTTCTTTCTTTTTCCTAAACTCAAATTACCACTTCGTGGCACCCGTTTTTATTCGGTAGAAGACATAAAGGATAATTCGCGGCGAGAACTGAACTCGATTCCGGAAAAAGCTTTAAAAAAATGTTTTGATGATTGTATTATTCGTTGGCGTTAGTGTATCGCTTCTGAAGGAGCATACTTTGGAGGTGATAAAATAAATTTGAATGAATAACTAACATTTTGTGTATTATTAATCTTTTCCCGGTACTTTCTTGACAGAGTAGGTAGTACATTAACGATTTTCTAAAAATCAACCTCGATATTTACGAAGTGACTGAAAGTTAGTTAATTTTTTTCAATAAGACCCGTGCTTGATGTAGATAGTACAAAACTATTAGTATTGTAGACATAAAATACGTATTATCTGTTGATACAAGAATCGATAACATTTCTCATATCAAATGGGGATTTCAAAAAAATCAACATCATTTATTTCTGCAAATAGGCCATTAAAGGCACTTTTACACGTCCCAATAATATTTTTACCCTACCCCTGCTTCGGGACTATCTGTGGGCTAAAACAAAAGAACTCAGCACCTCTTGTGTACTAGTTTAGGTTTTAAGCAATGGTTTTTTGAAGATTAAAGAATCGTTTCGCGATTTAAGCTATTCATTTGTTTTCGACTTGCTCTGTTACAGTATAAAATACCTTTTGTTCCGTAATCAGACGCAGCAGCACAAAAATCTACCGGTGCAATTGCAATACCCGGCTTTCAGTTTAAAAAGCAAGCTCTGTAAAATACACAATATAGGATCAGAGAAATGAATGTGATGTTGTCCAATGAAAAATAAAACTAAAATATTCACGAAAACATGGCATTAATTCCGACATAACATACCTTTGTATGTTGTGCAGTAAAGTCTATATAAATCGTAAAAAAAATTAATAAGTTTATTCTACTGCATCAAAAATTGAGACCAATTAACTTTTGTAAGAACTACTAATGTCATTAACATGAGACAACCGTGTAGTTTATGCTATAATTTTATAAGTTAATTTAGTTTAAACGTTTTGTCGTACAAAAATTTTTGTTAAAGCTAATGGTCGACTGGCACAGAGTCTCACTTGGCATTAAGCCCATCTTTTGTACAATTTCAATGAAGCTAAAATAAATAAACTTTTTGAACTACTCATGTACTCTGGATCTGAAGTAGCGGTTATGTTGCTAGTCTGTTAATCTCTATAAACGATAACATTAAATATTGAAAATTTTACGTTTAATGTTAAAAATATCGAACTACGAAAAATATAAACTTTTGAAAATAAGCTAGCCCTACCCTAGACCCAAACTCTTTCAATCTAAACAAAGAACACCATTTATATGGTAAAAATTAAGAAATATTTACGGCATTACTTAGGTTATTGTTGACAAAAAAGTCCGCCATTCTAACTACAAGTAAGAGTAGTAAAACCGAAATAGTAACATATAAATTAGTTTTCATGCACGCAACGGATTTCCGATAAGGTAACCCGCGTTTGGGACAAATAATAGGACTATAACTAGGAAAGTAATTTATCGATTTAGTCTTGACATACCTATGGAATATTTTTGACGCAGTAACACTTATGTTTTATTCATTGTTATTATATTCATCATCTTTAAGGGCAAACCTGCTTAAATCAGAGCTACATCCACAGAATAAGAAATGACTGATAAATATTCGAAATCAGTATTCCTCACTGGAGACGTGTTTTTTTAAGGCATTAGAATCCCAAATTGTCTATATCCCTTGCGATTTTGTATGCGGATTCTAAAATATACAAAATACCTCCTGTTCTTTTTTTTTCAAAAGATATTGGCAAAACAAAAAGGCGCCGAAGTTATTTTATCGGATATTGAAGTGAAAAATAATATTGACACAACACCATAGGATATACAATAAACAAAACGGAAGTTCTAACGAGCTAGCGATACGAGTACGAGGTTCATAATCATTTCTCGTGTCAATGCTGGCGAATCAACAGTTACCAATATTTGAAGAATAATATTGTACTGCTATACGCCAAATAAAACAGACTGAAGACATGCGCAGTTGGAAAAAGAATTATCACGTGCGATAAAAGGCTTCCATTTCATTTGGAACGTACATTTTAGAGTTATTCAGGCCGGCGCGGCGATCGCTTTTATTTCACGTAAATCCAAGATAATAAAACAATTTGTCTCGGAAGCAGAAGGTATCGCGTACATCAAACTGCTCAACAAATTCCAATAGCGATGATTCCCTATAGTTTACGATTTTACAATCTAACTTTAGAAATACAAACCAGATGGCTAGCTAACACTCAATAGAAATATTCTAATATAGACACTTTATCCACGCACATCCTGAGCGGTAAAATAAATTAAAAGGAAAGTATGTTAACAAAGGTGTAAATTAAAATTTTATAAATTACATTCGCTCGATTAGCTTATCTGGTCACACAGAATAATTTATGAATGTCTAAAAAAAGTTGGGTCAAAAGCAAACTTACCAAGTTTCGCTGCACAAGATCGATCAAATATAGCGACGATGAGCCTCGGCGGCTCTCAGGTGTCTAGCTGCTGCGTGTCGTGTTAACAATCAGTCTCGCTGGACATCGCGCGGGGAAATAGGTATACACGGCGCGTAAACAGGGCAGCAAGGCCGGCGCCGACGGCGACCGCTGGGCGAATATCCCGAGAGAACGTCGTGCACGAGCGACCACACGAAGTGCTCAGATCGATACCGAGTCTGCCGCGCGCTCCCTTCCGAGTGCTCAACTAAGCGGGGCCGAACTGACGCGGACTGTAAGGGCGCACCGACACCTATAACACCGGTCGCATCGTCCGATATCCCGTCTGACAACGAGCCGAATGTCCGCTACTTCGCAGAGCGTATCATTTTAAATCATGACGTAGTGGGGACGCATGAGGATAGCGCGGAGCATGCGCGCCGGGAGTTAGGCGCGGCGGCGCGACGCCGGTAGAGGCGGAGCCAGAGGAGCCCACGGCGGGCGAGGGACAAAGCGGAGCCGCGACGGCCGCCAGGCCCGCAGCGGAGCCGCCGCGCGCGACCTTACCATGAGACGCACGCAATACCATCGATCATCGACACGCACCACCCGCAACCTCCACACTGCTTAACCAACCTACTTTGCATATTGATTTCATAATAAACTTCTTAAAACTTGCCATGATTTACAAATTAACGAAAGGGTAGTCGGATGAAGAGCTCATTTACGAAAACGGTTTCAGGTCAACAAGTCGTTCAAATTAGCATAAAGATATCGCTTTGTAATTGCTGTTTTAGATTTACTCTTGATAATAGAAAAGTGCTTCTGTCCCTAAGTCTAATAAGCGGCGCTTTAAAAGCGTTGCGATGAGCCTAATAAAGCAAAGCAAAGCTGGTAATATGAAACTTCAAAGAGCTAGCTCGTAACTTTCTAATTGTTTAATTACCTAGTTAATCAGAGCCGGATAAACGGCTATTGAAATTGATAGATATTATAGTCAATATTATAGTCAGTCCGAAGGATGACGTTCGGAGACGACTCATAATACGAGTATACACTAATTACTTAACAAAACAAGACATGTAAACATTTCAAACGTGCGTTTATAATATACTCTCAATTTATTATCTCAGCACGTAAGTCAAATGCTTCGGTTACGAAAATAAAAGGCGAACGAACTAAAAACAGAATGCGAATGCCGAAATGCGGTTGTCATAATCAAGTTTCAAGTTATAAAGACAGACTGTCATTAAAAGGATTGTACATCTCGAGGGCTAAACTGTGTAGGTATCCGATATCAGTTGTACCAAATCGCATTATAATATAATAATAGTATACCGTTTTTTCAGACGGAAAATTTACATTGATTATTTTTAATAATTATCACTTCTGTGCACCGACTAACTGTCTGTATGTCAATTGTTAACAAAGGCCTCCTCCAACTGTCACCATTTCTCTCTATCATACGCTACTCAAGACTATGTTCCACCTGCTATGGCATTGATGTCATCAAGACATCGTCTGTGCGGTCTACCTCGTTTTCTTTTCTTGTCTCCCGTGTACCAATTTACGACTAGTTATGACCATTGTGGCTAGTTTTGACCATGAGGATGTGAAACCTTTGTGTAGCCTGGCCACTTTATTTAAGCTTTTTATTGTTTTTATGACATCTTTTGTTTTTGCGTGTCTCATAAAGGTTGCAGTTTTAATACTAAAAAAACATTAGCATCACAAAATTACATTTGCAAATATAAATATCACATTTGGCTCAAAACTGTATTAATTTAAACAAATAATAAAAACCGGCCAAGTGCGAGTCGGACTCGCGCACGAAGGGTTCCGTATCATACATAACCAAAAAAACGGCAAAAAACACGTTTGTTGTATAGGAGCCCCCTTAAATATTTATTGTATTCTGTTTTTAGTATTTATTGTTATATCGGCAACAGAAATACATAATCTGTGAAAATTTCAACTCTCTATCACAGTTCATGAGATACAGCCTGGTAAAAGACGGACAGACAGACAGACGGACAGCGGAGTAACCGAGTAATAGGGTCCGGTTTTACCCTTTGGGTACGGAACCCTAAAAAGCACCAAAACCCTTATACATATTAGGGTTATGGTAGTCTGGTGGCAATCGCTCCAAATGTAATAACCAGACCTGTCACATCTAGGACCATGGCCATGGCAACAAGCATACCCTGACTTGGAACAGGACTAAGCGCTAGGATGAAGAAGGATGAAACACCAGAAAAATATTTATTAACTTCTAAGAAATTTGAAAAAAATAGGATTCATGTAGCAATAGGGATGACGACTGATAGACTAAAAATTTATTTTTCTTTGTCTATCAGGTAGATTGTCAAAAAGTATTGGACACGTATTTTTAACCGACTTCAAAAAAAGGAGGAGGTTCTTAATTCATCTGAATGTTGTTTTTTTTTGTATGTTTGTTACACGATTGTCAATTATGGACCGCTTTCAAAATTTATTTTTTAGTTTGAAAGGGTTATACTCCCGAGGTGGTCCCATTTACACCAAGTCAGATTCTGATGATGGGATCCTTGGGAAATCGAGGGCAACCCTCAATTTTTATAGGCACCCATAATGTTTTGCATATATTTTCTGACTCAATGCTGATTTTTGGGTTTGGTAATCATCATGTCATGTTGCTGACCTGATGATGGAAGCCACAGAACTCCTTAACGGATAGGAGTTAGAAGATAATACTGCTTTTTGTTGGCAGAACGTATTTCGCAGTGTGTTGAGCAGACGTGGAGCTTATGAGGTACCAGACCGCCAATTTTAATTTACTGGGGGCGAACCCGCACACCCAGTAACGAAAAAAAAATTAAAAGTTCCTTTCTTAAATTGACTTTGTATTTAATGCAAGACCCTTATGCTATGGTTACGACACCAAAATATCCGCCGTTCTGGTTGGAGTGTAGGAAAACCCTTTCCTTAAGACTTACGATTTTTTTTGGAATATTGACCCAATATAACACTTTATTTTTATCATACCATTCGATGGGGGGTGCATAGAGGACCAACATTAGTTGTTACGGTAACTTTGCTGTTAAGTCATTTTTGGCGGAGTTGGAAGGTGAAAACTGAAGCTTATTTATAGGCGTCTGGGACTTGTAATAAATTTCGTCGAAAAATTGATCATTAATAGCACCCTATTTTTATCATATCATTGGGTGGGTGGTCCACAGAAGAGCAACATTTGTCTAGGTCACTTTGCTGGAAAGTCATTTTTGGCGGAGTTAGGAGGGGAAAAAAAGAGGACTTAACACTTAAAATTGTGAAATAAAATAAGTTTAGTAAAAAACTAAAACCCGACTACAAAAAGCGAAAAATAATATTGACTAAAACATACCTAATCAGTTCTATTTGGAGTCGGTGCCAGCCATCGAGAGTTAAAATGTGTTCATTCGCACCTTCATTTCGTTTTTTATTAAACTTATTTTATTTCTTTTTTCACACTATCGAAATATCTATGTGTGAGTGAAATGTCGCATGACGTCACGTCTGGATACAATTTTTTTTTAAAGTGACGTCACGAGCTCCTATTTCGAATTTTGACGCACCTTATCTTTAAAATTTTGGTTGATTGACAAAGGATAAAATACGAATCCATTATTTTTGAAAATCTAACTGACGCAATAGGCTAGTTGACACCACCAATCAATTGACATACTTTTTATGAGCTGTCAAACAGATATCTTCCTTATAATTTGTATGGCGATATCGGATTATGATGTCACTATCAGATAAACTCAACTGCCTTACTTTTTTACGATTTTAAAGCAAGCAAAAATCAGTTTGTCTCTTAAATGAAATTGTACTGAGTTATTAGGCCTAAAATAAAGTGTCTGTTTGAATAAATGATGCCTTAGAATTATTTATGAATGAGGTCAACATCCCTATTAATAGTTTTTTTTCGTATTCCATATCAAGTTGTCTTCCTATAACTTTTTATATTTGACCTAAAATTTTTGCCCTATAATGCACATACACCACCGTTAACAAGTTTTGACAAATAAAGCATGTAAACGCTACTAATTTGCCAACGTAGTGTAAGAAAGAACCAAATTCGTGTCGGATACACATTAATGCCGTAGTTGTTGGGTAATCACGGCTTTTCTTGTACATTTCCATGACTTAACATATCGCGGTGACCGCTTAACTTTCGATTTAAGAAATTTAAAATGAAAATGTATTTAGAACAATGCCCATTTATAGGTACTCAACACAGGCAATGCTTCAAAACTTGCGCTAAAGCTATACAATGTATCAATAGCATAGCAAAAACTAGCTCCTCTGTATGAATGGTAGTTTAGTGAAATTTAATTATTAGTTCCTTTCTATTAACAATTCAATCCATTTTATTAAATTACTAGCTGTCACGGCAGGCGTGTCTTGTCCAAATACAAACAGCTGTTAAACGACATATGCATTCGTTGAGCAAAGTTCCCATCGAAAAGAAGGCACTCCTTTAATTTAATTTAAAGAGGCCACTATAAAATGGCACCTTCATACTTTGAGCCCTATCATATTTTTAATTCACTTCGGCAACAAGTTGTTTCAAGGGTAAAAAAAGAATCTTAAGTGGAAGTAAGAGGGTTGAATTGAAACCAGCCAGACTGAAGAATACGGAGCCCAATCTTTAATATAAGGGGAGTAGCTACTAACATATTCTATGTGTTAAAATGGGTAGCTAAGAGTTGGGTTCACGCGCTTTTGATCCGAACCGAAATATTTTACACTATTTCTTATTTTGGTATAAGAATATGTTTAGTGTATATATTGTAATAGATATTGCCTAAACCTCAAATATATTATATCTAAAAATAATATATTTTTTACAAATAATCCTGGTTATTATTTGTTTACTTAAACATGTATTTCTAACCGACTTTAAAAAAGGAGGAGGTTCTCAATTCGACTTTTTTTTGTATGTGTGTTACGCGATTATGCCGTCAATTATGGACCGATTTCATAATTTATTTTTTAGTTTTAAAGAGTATACTCCTGAAATGGTCCCTTTTACACCAAGTCAGATTCTGATGATGGGATCCCTGGGAATCGAGGGCAACCCTCAATTTTTATAGGCACCCATAATGTTTTGCATATATTTTCTGACTCAATGCTGATTTTTGGGTCTGGTAATCATCATGTCAACATATATCAACATCAGCTCGGTAACATAAGCCACAGAACTCCTTAACGGATAGGAGTTGAAGATAATACTGCAATTTGCCTACAGAACGTATTTCGCAGTGTGTTGAGCAGACGTGGAGCTTATGAGGTACCAGACCGCCAATTTTTATTTACTGAGGGCGTACCCGCACACCCAGTCACGAAAAAAAATGTTAAAGTTCCTTTCTCAAATTGATTTTTTATTGAACGCAAGACCTTATCCTATGGTTACTACACCAAAATAGCCGCCGTTATGGTTGGAGTGTAGGAAAGGGTGCGCAGGAAAAAATTGACCCTATATAACACCTTTTTTTATCATACCATTGGATAGGGGTCCATAGAGGACCAACATTAGTTAAGGTCACTTTGCTGTAAAGTCATTTTCGGCGGAGTTAGTAGGGGAAAAATAGAGGACTTAACATTTAAAATTGTGAAATAAAATAAGTTTAATAAAAAACTAAAAACCGACCGTGCCAGCCATCGAGACTTCGAGAGTTAAAATGTGTTCATTCGCACCGACTCCAAAAAGAACTGATTAGGTATGTTTTAGCCAATATTTTTAGGTTCATTTTGAAGTCGGTTTTTTACTAAACTTATTTTATAAACTTAACTACATCCGACTACAACGTTTGTTTCAGTTGACGGCGGTTTATATTGTTTTTTTACAAAATTTCTTATTTCCTATAATATTTACTAAGAGATAATCGTGAAAATAGTTACTTTGTATTAGTGGTTAGCTTTAATAACAAATATTCACGGAATACAATCATAAGAGATATGCAAGGTCACCCATTTTTTTTTTGCGGCGGATTGTGAAACTGTCGTGAGATTTTTTAATTGGCATTTGGCACATTTGCCGCTGGTCCGACACCACACCAACTAGGGTTTTAATATCGAAATATCGAATATACCGAAATATCGGGGCTAAATTGATAAATCGAAATTTTCGATACTGACGACATTTTGTGAAAAAAATGTCGTTTCCTTACAAATTGTGGAAATTTTCCGCAATAATATACCTAATCTTGCCATAAATATTGTAACAAAGAAAAAAATATTTTTTTAATTGCAATTAACATTTATTACTTTTACAGTGTGTTAGTTTAATACATAAATATAAAACAATTTAAAATATAAAAAGCTTATTCGAAGTGGTCTCCATTGGCAGCAATACAGTCCTTTAAACGTTGAGGCCAGTTATCAATAGAAGCACGCACTTTTTCCATGGGAAAATTCTTCACTGCCAATCGTAGGGACTCCAAATTATCATGGCGTTTCGAGCAAGCCGTACTCTCTAAAACTGACCATAAATCATAATCCAGCGGATTAAGATCAGGACTAGACGACGGCCAGTCTTCGGCTCTGATGACGTCCGAAACGTTCGCTGCCAACCAAGACTGCGTGGACCGAGCTTTATGACCCGGCGCCGACACTTGCTGGAAGGACCATACTTGGTTATTGAACATGGTGTTGTTAAGGGGCTTAACTACCTTCTCAAGAATGGTATCTTGATACACTTGTGCCGATGTTTTGATACCTTTTTCACAAAAATATGGCTCAGTCACTCCTTCATAGCTAACTCCCCACCAAACCATCACTGAAGTCGAATAATGCCCACGTTGCACTCTGTCGACTAATAGGGTAGCTTCCTTAGAGCTTTGAGCACAAATACGGTCATTTTGTTTGTTAAAATGTTGCTCAATCGTAAACATTTTCTCATCCGTAAACAATTTTTTTCTGTGACCTCCCTTTGCGTACCGCTTCAGTAGTTGTTTCGATTTTACCACCCTATTCCCTTTTAAATTATCAGTTAAGAAATGACCAGTACGTCTCTTATAGGCTGCAAGTCCTAAGTCATCTTTTAAAATACGCGACATGGTTCTAGGTGCTATCTTCATTTCTCGAGATAAAATCTTTTGCTTTCGGACAGGATTTCTTCGAATTCTTTCCCTTACTGCTTTGACCACCTTTTTCGTACGAACACTACGTGGACGGGCAGATCTTTTTCTGTCACAAACAGAGGAAGTCTCATTGTACCTATTAATAGCCCGGTACACAAACATTTGACTAATACCAAGTGTATGGAGAGTTTTAAAAATTGCATTTGGCTCATACCTACTTTGTGTAATGCAATCACAGCGATTCGGTTCTCTTTATCATCCCATTCCATTTTAATATCGCAAAATATTGTACAATGTATTGGCGCCAAAATGAGAAAACACAATGAACTATCGTATAAAAATGACAGATTCCAAATTTATATGTAATATTTTTTAATTTTTTATTGTAACAGGATTTATGGCCAGACTGTGTATATGGTAAAAATTCGAATTGTCGTCTCTGATTACCATGCCTATACCAGCAGTGCAGTGACGCGATCATTTTTAATTCAGGGGTTTTTTTAAATGTTAATTTTATCTTTTTATACGACTAGCCCCAGGGGCTCTGTCAGTATCTATCTTACATTCAATAATACCTAACCACCATTCACAAGAGCCCAAATACGCTGTATCAGCTGAAAGTTGCAGGGTGTTTGGAATCCCGCAGAGGCCGCAGACAACTTGATGTGCAGCATCAGCACAAAGTCTCAACCATCATCTATCCCATTTAATTACCCACCTTCGAAATCTAAACCTTCTAAACATGTCATATATTTAAAGTCATGGTTACCTTACCATGTTCTTTCAATATCATTGAAGTAATACGGTACCAATTTTTGAATCGATAGGATATATGGAAGGTAATCAGATCCCTACATCAACTATTAAAGAGCTGATAATCTTCAAACGGCTGATCAGGTAATGGTTACCTTACCATATACTTTCAATGTCATTGAAGTAACCGGTACCAAATTTCGAATCGATAGGACATGATGGAAGGTAGTCAAATCTCCTCATAAACTATAAAGAGCCGATAATCTTTAAAAGGCTGATCAGGTCATAGTTACCTTACCATATACTTTTAATAACATTTAAGTAATACGGTACCAAATCGATCGGATATAAGGAAGTTATTCTTAGTCAGATCCCCTCACCAACTAGAAAAGAAATGATGATCTTCAAACGCTGAACAGATTTTCATGAAACAAGGTTAAGAACACTCGGGATAAAATTATCGGTTCATCCGTTTGGGAGCTACGATAGCACAGACAGTTACACAGACAGACACGTTAAACTTTTATCACCGTCTCTTCTTGCGTCAGGAGTTAAAAATGCTGTATAAAACAAATATTGTTAAGCCAAATAATTCTAAATCAACGATTTTATTAAAATTTTACGGTTTTTTATTGATTAGATGGCGTTTATCGAAAATATAAAAAAAACATGTTTGGTATTCGCAAATCTTCAATATCGAAAATATCGAAATTGATAAAACTGCCCGATATTGCGACCCCTAACACCAACGTCATCTAACATTTTGATACAGCAGAAAACCATAATTCAAACAACACCAGGGCGGTAACTACGAACTCTTAAAACAATCACAAATCTGTCAAACATTATGATTTCTGTCAAATTTTGTATGAATTGACGTACCAAAATTGACAGATTTGACAACTTTGAGATTGTTTTAAGAGTTCGTGGTTACCGCCCTGGGCCCTAACTATGAACTGTTAAAACAATCACAAATCTGTCAAACATTATCATTTCTGTCAAATTTTGTATGAAATGACGTACCAAAATTGACAGATTTGACAACTTTGAGATTGTTTTAAGAGTTCATGGTTAAGGCCCTGGTTCTGTTTGAATTTTGGTTTTCTGCTGTATCAAAATGTTAGATGACGTCATGGTTACCCCGCTAAACATATTCGACTAGACTAGTTGTTTTTTTTTATATTACCCATTTAGTGGCCTAATATTAAATTTTGCTCCGTAAACTAAATATTATTTTTAAGGATCGGACAGCAATAATACTCCTCTTTGCTCAAAGCTAAAGAAATTTAATTTGTTCGAGACGGCTTTAGCGAGTGAAATCAAGAGTGTAAAGGGTGAGCCGACACTAAATAATACTGGAAACAGTCGATATTCTTCGGGTAATAATTATTATTTGCACTAGATATTTTCCTGCATTTCCATATTTATTCTCAATATATCTATATGTATGAACTATTAATGACCAAACAAAATTACAGCTGAAGGTCGGTCGTAATTATATTGAACGAGTTAGTCTACCGGAAATTTAGATAATATATTTACTAGGTAATATCCCTCAAGCGCCGTTACACTGTCCCGCAGATAGAGATGGCTAAACTGGTATACGTTAGTAAAATAACCTTTTAAATAAATAATCTAAAATTGTCTGACAAAAATATATAAATTATATACTTACTTATTTTAGTTAGCTAGAATTACTGCAATTCATGATTATTTAAAGTAGTAGTTAAACATTAACACGAAAAAAATGCAGTAGGCTAGTAATATTACAGTACACAACATAAAATAAGATAAAACAAAGATAAATAATATATATGTATATTTTATCATTATATAAAAGAACTCAGAATGGAACTTAAAACGAAAATAACAAATTGGAGCACTAAAACTTGCTTTATAAAGACGAAAAACAAAAGCTTTTAGCGAATTTCTAGCTATAATTATAAAATAAGTGCCTTAGTTTTTAAATTCAAAACTATTTTAATGCTGTAAGTGGGTACACTTTATTTAACTCAAGTATTGCGTCCGATAAATTTAATATTGGTCTAAGCCGGAACCTTTAATTCATTATGATCCAATATAGTGTGTGGATTTAACCAGACAATGGCAAGGCAAGGGGACTCTAAGAAATGTGCTTTAAGAAATTAAATTCCTACGACGTGCAGGCAAGCGTTTTTATTTGATTACTCTGTAGGAGTATTGACCGTAAAACGCAAATATACACAATAATAGCACAATAAATTGAGAACAGAAAATGTTGTATGAAGAACTAAACCATATCATGCTGTAGATTGCTTTTGAAATAAGAAAGCGAAATCAAAAAATCAAATCAATCACAGAATTCCAAAATTAAGCTACTTTACGAACTAATAAAACGAAGCACATAAGGGAGAAGATCAAATAGATTGGGTAAAATTTTCCTTTTCACCGACAGTGTGGGTGTAAAACTCATTTTTGTTTGCTAAAAGTATATAATGCTACACGGTAATATTTAATTCAAAGTATCGGCTTCATGTATTCCGACTAATAAGGAACATTAATTAAACACTATCTACAAAACTTTTCGTATTCGTGCTACAGCGCTAAAGTTCGCGAGTTTGTTGTGGACGGGTTGTTGGCTGCATTAGTCAAATTGATGACGGGGCTACAGGTAACGGAAGTTTCTCCAGTGCAGAAAATAAATAAGCTACAACTAAGTAAGAGATCTACCTATTTCTAAAATTCAATTCAATTTAAATGTAGACGCTCTTTCAATTTTTAATTACTATCGAGTTTAGAGGCTGCTTAGGCATATTTAATATGTTAGAGTCAAAACTCATAACCGGTCAAAACCATTTCTGACTGTTGGAATCTGTCATCAGGATTCAACAGACCATGGATAGTGTAAACAGTTTAAACTAAAATCAAGTTTTAAATATTTAAAAGAAATCGGAAGCCGCTGGATGCAGGTCGCTTTTAACCGGCCGATCAGCAGTTCAGCAGTGGACGTCGATGAAAAGAAATCAAAACGACTACAACGATTTTCATTAAATTTAGTATACAGGGGGCGTGGGGGGCGATAAATCGATCCAGCTAAGTTTCATTTTTAGACAAAAAAATACCGCTCATCCAGTATACAAAGCTACCAAGCAAATTTTTATCCAATACAGAAAGCACTGTAGGCCTTTGCGTAAATATGGAAGCCACTGAGGGAATATGTTTGCAAAAGCTTGCCACAATGAAAAATCGTCGTCTTTAAGTACCTAGTAAGTTGTCGTAGAAGTCAGACTGCATGCATTGCTATATAAAGGACAGGAACATACAATATTAATACAAAGTTCACATCCAATTTCCGTGCATTTGCTTATGTACACTACACAATTTAATTACTCGAGCGAATTCAATACGACCGAAACTAGAATGCACTCTTGTTTGTTTGAGGTAATATACATATTGGGGTGTATGTAACGTACCTATCAACTGGCACTCGATTCACTCCGTTCGTCTCGAGAGTTTCAAAACTTATATTGGAAAATGTTCATGGCCTACCTGTAAGTTATATGTCTACACAGCTTATCAAGTCAAAGGAGAATAATGATTTTAACACGATGGGACGTGGGTTCGAGTCCCACCTGAGGTCGATGATTTTTTTTCAAGTGTTATTTATCTTCAATTAAACCTTGCATGGAATTGCTAAAAACAAAAATTTACAATGTTTAAGCATTTCTGATCTTATCAACAGTCAAATATTTGTAAAAATATTTCTATAGGGTGTTGACGGTAGTATACTACTCAGCTATACATATAGCTACAACATTGATCAGAATACGCTGGCTTTGACAGCGAGAAAAAACACTTGAGGAATTTCATCTTGTCACGTGACGTCCTCGGTAGCTTAGTGGTCAAAGCACTCGCCCGGTATGCGATGGGACGTGGGTTCGAGTCCCACCTGAGGTCGATAATTATTTTTTTTCAAGTGTTATTTATCTTCGATTTTAACACGCTTTTAGTAGCTGTAATAGATTATACGATTACTATAATTATGATCTTGTTTAATACATGCCGTGGTGTCGTGTGGTGCCGGCACATTAAAAGAATTGCACCACCCCTTCTTTCCTATGGGTGTCGTAAGAGGCGACTACAGGAGAACCGCCATAAGAAGACGGGCAGCAGCGTCTCCTCTCCACCATTGGCCAAACTGCGATCGCCAACCCGCCTGCCAAGCGTGGCGATTATGGCAAAATCCTCCTTTTGGAGAGGCCTGTGTCCAGCGGTGGACGGAATAGGTTGGTGATGAATACATGCAAGTGATCAGCCAATGCTCTAATCGTTGTGATAAGTAGGTAATTTTTATTGGATGTAAAGTATGTTAATTTTTTAAGCATTATACCGGTGAGCTGAGATGTCACTCAGAATTAACGTTAAACGGATACGTTTAGGGGGAGCACGATTGTTTCACTTCGATTGATTGTCACGACAAACCCAGCGAATCAGGCATTAATAAGACAACGTAGATTACTAGCTAATTATTTTCTTACGATCACTTACATTTATAGACCTCAGTATCTTAGTTAGAACAAGGTTCATCGCCCACCGTGGCGAATCAAAAACTAACAAACAAATAAACCAAAACTAGCATATTTATGAATAAAGTAATGACTAGTTCTGTTTCTGAAAACGCGTAGCAAGTATATTCTTCAGAGTTTCAGATATGTGTTCTAAGCACTATGATTAAGTTAGGGGCGTTCATTACCCGTGGCGCTAACAATCACGCAGGTTACATTGTACCATATTGTTACATTTACGCGAACTACTGAAAGGTCATAAAAAGCGCACGTAGAAACTGCGAGAAGAATGATACGCTATAAAGCATGTACGAACAAAAGTTTATATTCGCGGGATATTAGCAAGGTTATTTTACACGATAGCCAATAACTGAACTCAGTATATTGATTTTGGGAGTGTGTATATGTCGTCGGCATGTTGCGGGATTTGTCTCTATAGGTTGCCTACTTGCTAACGTTTGTTAAATGCGCAAGGAAAAATGATGATGCTTCTTGTCGTAATCATTTAGACAAGTCTCTGTTTTCCAATAATGATTTAATCCTTTACTAATGGCTAATTAAATACAATTTCGAACGGAGGAAACATTTTATTTTCTTTCGGTATTTTTGAAACAAACAAGCGTTAGCAAACAGACTATCTCCTATGTATGATGAGGAATCATGCCATACCATCATATGCCAACGACAAAACAGGAGTACGGAATCAATACACGGTATCTAAATCAGTTTGACGGGCTACATGTCAACTGGACTGATCTACAATTGCAAAATTAGCAAGTCAGCATGCCATTCGCTGAAAACTACTCCAGACACAGGTCAGAAAGCTCGACTGGTACGCTACTAATATGGTGTAAGTACGTACACCCACCGTAAAAGATATTGCGTCGTGTCGTATCAATTTTCTGATACGCTGTCCCCGGCACAGGTAGGACACGAATAAGCGTTCGTCTGTAATCTGAGTCAGATCCACTTCCGAAGCAGAAAGTTACAAGTTCGTAACTTGCTCGGTTAAAAGGGACACCCAGTTGGTTGCGCGTGTTTCCATGACATTTTTTTTTTATATTATTATTTATTCAGAACTTAACTTACAAACTACCATTACAGGTTGCCCTATTGCGATAGCGAAGCGACTAACAAACAGAAACAAGTAAAACCCTTAATAACTATACAATTTCTACTACTTATACCTATAATCTATTGCATTTTGTATGACACTGTCAATAGTGCCACCTTTGTGAATTCACTCAGATGGCAACAAAATAGATCCACATCATCTGCCATGATGTTGAGACATCTGGAGTAAGACGACCTGGCGATCCAGCGAACGATTGACTTTACTTTTAAATGAACACTCGAACACTAAATATTATAAATAATGTGTTTTGAAAATTGCTCGAACATCTTTCAGCAAAACTGAACCAACTTTTTCAATATAATTAAAGTATCTAATGCTAAAGCAAAGCCAATACAATAAAGGTGTGGTAGTCTAATCTAGGAGAAAGAAACGACAAAGATGAATAACAAAGATAGAACCAGATAGAGCATCACAACAACAAACATTTAAAATTAGTTTGTTGTAATAATTTGTACTATTCTTCCTACAACAGTTATCATATTTTTTTTAATTACATAATTTTTTGTCTGGACCCGTACCCTTATTCCATAAAAATTTGCAATTCAGCACTGACAGTAGATAGCTTTTTTTTTGTTTTTGCTGTAAAGCCAGAATGATACGAAATCAGGGTACCGCTTTGCCTGTTATAATATTCAATGTTGATGAGTGTACTTTGCCATTGTACTTAGGCATAATTAATTTAAATTTAAATTATATATGGGCCTCGGCTGCAGTTATTAAAACGTTATTTGTATTGCAGGAGTAAAACGTAACAGCCATTTTCAAAATTCATTGTTTACAATAACTTAACGCTCTCTGCGACACAACACTAGACAATAAATTTTTTATTGTTATCACGTCTATAGGCGTGGTGTGTCCAGGAAAGTGTTTATAGAAAGACACGGAAGAATAATAATTAATTTCATTGACTTATTATTAGGGGCATGCAAGATAAGAAAGATAGGTGGCAAATAGTAATGCAGGGCGGTAACCACGAACTCTTAAAACAATCTCAAATCTGTCAAACATTATCATTTCTGTCAAATTTTGTATGAAATGACGTACCAAAATTGACAGGTTTGACAACTTTGAGATTGTTTTAAGAGTTCATGGTTGTGGCCCACATATCTTATTTCAATAAACAAAACAATAGGCATCCGTTCTGACTGAGATTGAGATAGGTGTCATTTTACAAGAATTATGTAACTATGTTTCGTGATATCTGCAATTGAATTTAAAGTGCCAATTTAAACTATAATTGCATATTAAATACAATGGATCTGCCGGTAAAAGCGTATCTCAGGTGGGTTGCGTTAACAGGATTTTATCAATTTACTTGACGTTTTACCAACAAAGATTTTTTGATATTTAAATAACGTTGTTTCACGTTGAAGCCCACATAAATTTTAATAAACTTAAAAAATATTATTCCACTACTAATCCAGTAGTACTACTGTCTTCTTAGTAAAAAAAAATAAATGTGGTTGCATTTCAATGCAGCTTGGAAAACCGTTTGCTGATTGTTAAATCAACTTAACTCACAAACAGGCGTCGCCGGTACAGCAAGAAAAATATTTAAAAACGCAAACGCCCTTCTGTTGGAAGCGGTAGAGTGAAAATAAAATTGTTATACTTTCTCGAGGGATCTCAAGACGGAGTCTTGCATTTTATCTAATTATATTGTCTTCCACACTTCCGCAGTGCGAGGGCTATATTCTGTAGGCCTACTACGAAAATGTATCGTTCGTTCGAACGTATTTACCTACCAAATTTAAATAACAGTTCATTGTTTCAATCCTTTGACAAAAATCAACAACTCAAACTAGCAGTGTTAAAACCACGGCCGTTTTCAAATGATCATAAATTGCCAAAGGCTTGACAGAAGGAGACAGTTATTTTCATTTAACAGGTTTATACGTCCAAACGAACGAAACACTTGTAGTAGGCCTTCTGGTTAACTGGCTGCGACAACGACGAATTTACGCCACCAATTCATAACAGTAATTAGCCGTAGGAAAGCTTATTTATTTATCTCTCAGTACAATTAGCAAACAAAGGACAACAAGCCCCGAATTTTGTCGCCAGAATTAGAAATCACTAATTAGAGTGTGTTTGATGAATCTATTGAGATATTTTAGTAAAAATTTTATGGATTCATCAGTGCACCTACATTGCTACACAGCAATTACTATTTGCTACGCAACGTTTTCAAGTGTTACTGGGCCACATCAAAACCAACCAACGCACAGTATGTCTGGGAATTAGTACGTCTGGGAATTGAATCCGGGATTCGTGCTTGTATAACCTTCAATCAGCTTTCAAATTAATGAATTATTGAAAAGTCCGAATCTACATAAACAGTTATGCAAATAAATGGAATATGGGTGCAGGTAACAGTCCGAATTTATGCAATAAATTTAAAATATTTGTTTGGATGAAGTAGGAATAATCGCGTGGAGCCTAATTGGAGATTTAATACAACGAGGCTCGAGTTCCTACATACATATTCGGATGCACGGGAAATTGGAAACGCAAAATAGTTCTGTTATTAACGGATTACTTACTGTGAATAAGCGAAGCATAGTTGCGTACATTGTGATGTTGCTCTTTGGGAGATTTTAGTGCTCATTAATCACTTTGCATTAAAGGCTAAGCCTCCATCGTTGTAATCTTTATCATCAAGCGCCAGGAGAATCAAGGATACGTAATACATCACTGCGACTTTTGTATAGTTTTTACAGTGTTTAAAAAAACTAGACGTTTACACGTAACTTTTATTAATGCACTTACGTGTAGTTGTGTATTGCTAGAGAGCACGCATACCAACTGAACCTGCATGCATGAATGTAAGGTATAAAGGTGCACTTTCACGGACAATATAATTTGCTCCATTCCGAGCATATTGGCCAAGTATGACGTCATACACGACTACATCAAATAATTTACGGCAGTAGCAATATGTAGCGAGATACTGATATAACAATACAAATTTTCAAAATGTATCAACTTACTAAACCATGTCAATTTATAAAGATATTTGCAGCAAGCAAAGTCAAAGTCAAAGTCAAAGTCATTTATTTTTGCAAATTGGCCATAAATGGCACTTTTAAATGTCCCAATTTTTTTTTCCTACCACCGCTTCGGGACTACATATCGGCTGGTGATGAGAAGAAACGGCGCAAGAAACTTAGTCACCTTTGTCAGCCTGGTTTTATTACAGGAAATACAATTACAAGATAGTGTAAGTGCGAGCTAGGCAGATTGTTAAGTCCATGCACTCTTGTCGTTCAAGAAATCTTCAACTTTGTGATATCCTTTTTCCATAAGGATTTTTTTGATGTGGTTTTTGAACTTATAAACAGGCAAGTCAACAAGAGTTTGTGGTACTTTATTAAATATTTCTATACATTTCCCCAAAAATGAATTACCTACTTTCTTTAATCTGAAACTCAGAACGGTAAGTTTATTTTTATTTCTAGTATTATAATGATGGGAATCACATTTAAGGCTAAACGAACTAATGTTTTTTCTAACATACAACAATACATTTTTGATAATATTATATCAAAAATGTATTGTGACGCTACTGTTAATATTTTAATTTCTTTAAACCTCAAAGAGTCGCGAGGCCCAAGACAATATATTGCACGTACAGCTCTTTTCTGCAACACAAAGATTGATTCGATGTCAGCAGCTGAGCCCCATAGCAATAAACCATACGACAATAAACTATGAAAATAACTAAAATATACTAGTCTTGCCGTTTCGACATCAGTTAAAAGCCTTATTTTTCTCACAGCATAAGCTGCTGAACTGAGCCTTCCTGACAAGGGAATTATATGGGGACCCCATTGCAGTCGGGAGTCTATAGTAATTCCCAAAAAGGTTGTTGAATCGACTGCATCTATGTGATCGTCTGGCATATTAATATGCGTACTGACCTGCCTCACATTTGGCATAGTGAATTTGATGAGCTTGGTTTTTTTTGCATTAAGTAAAAGATTGTTAGCAGTAAACCACCGTAGTACTTGAGAGAGAGCATTATTTACATCGTCAAAGGTTGCTTTACCTCTGTCAGTTTTAAAAATCAATGACGTATCATCTGCAAACAATACTATCTCACACAGATCTTTAGTAAAATAAGGAAGGTCATTTATATATATCAGGAATAATAAAGGTCCCAATATAGAGCCCTGGGGCACACCCATGCGTAATGGAACCCCGGATGAGTCAGTTCCATTGACATTAACTGTTTGCGTTCTATGTGTTAGGTATGACTCTAACAATTTTCCTGACTCATTTGAGACACCATAATGCCGTAATTTCATAAATAACGTTTTGTGATCTACACAATCAAAAGCCTTAGACAAATCGCAAAAAACCCCTAAAGCATCCTGCTTACTTTCAAATGCATCAAAGATATGCTTAATGAGTGCAACTCCGCATCATTTGTGTTTCTCCCCTTTGTGAAACCAAACCGATTCTTATGCAATAGTTTGTTTATTCTGAAGTAGGATAAGAGTTGATTGAAGATTAACTTTTCAAATATTTTACTAAGAGCTGGCACTCGCACTTTTGATGAGCGAAAAAAATTCCGGCTCAATAACCTCCGGTGAATGTTCCTAGGCCTTAAGGGCCTCAAAATACAAATAAACGTTATTTTTGTCCTTGTATATTACAAGAAATATACAAAATAATTCTATGTATTTTGCTGCAATTTAACTCAAGGCCAATAATGTGGCAAATCGAATTAAAATTTTCTTTTTAACCTTTTACTGTTGAACAAGTAATTAATTCACTTATGGACCGATCCACAACCACGCCGCAGCGTCAATTATGAAGCGAAGGATTTTTTCACGAGAACTCAACCTATTGATTCCACGCGTCGATCTAGAACGATCAGCTCGGACGGAACCAAGTTATCGTTTCGAAATTACTATTAAAGCATCTACATAGTTTCTTATTTCTTTTTTTTTCTAAAATTCTTCTAACAATCTCACCCCAAACTACGCATATACTTTGTGTTGTGGCGACTTTTTAGATAACGGAAAAATAAGTACTTACTTAAATATGTTTATTGACATCCATAGCTCGTGTATTTTCACACAAAATAATATTTGTCCCTTGCGGGATTCGAACCCGCAACCGCCGCAAGATGTCGCACTGTGAGTCGTGCCAATTCAGAAAACGAGCTTATTTTTAAAGCAGTAGACGAAGTTGTAAGTAAGGGTAAACAAAATTTTAAAAAATCTTTTGGAAATGATATTTTATTGATTAGGTATTACAAAGAAAACCCAATTTGTATCTAAATTTTAGAGTATACCCATAGAGTACAGTAGAGGTTCTTTTATAATACTTATTAGTTCTTTTTTGCTATTGAAGAGTTCCACTATCCACCAACTCGATACCAACAATACAATAATTGAATACTCAATTAATTTTCATCCGAATTCCACATAAGTAAGTAAGTAAATATTTGTAAAATATTTCTATCGGGTGTTGACGGTAGTAGTTTATACCGCAACATTGATTAGAAAATACGCTGGCTCTGACAGCGAGAACCACTTGAAAGATTTCGTAGAGTTCCTAACGTCTCGGTAGCTTAGTGGTCAAAGCACTCGCCCGGTATGCGATGGACGTGGGTACGGATCCCACCTGAGGCGGACGATTTTTTTCAAGTATTAAAAATCTTAGATAAACCTAGCATGGGAATTGCTAAAAACAAAAATTTAAATCCACATAAGTACTTAAAAAGTTCAAAGAACTAATTAGATGTTAATTGGAATCGACTTCTCAGATTAGATAACATAGTTAATTTTAACTTCCAAGTGAAGCTACTTAGCTTCAAAAACAAATTAGTTCTTCGCAAGAAACAATAAAAAGAAAAGCTAAGCTCATTAAAAATATTAAATTATAAAACACGACACGCCAGTGCAAAAGCTTTAGTGAACTGCAATCAAAGAAGTTTTCTTTGCCATGATTCGCTAACTTGTGATGAGGGATAGGATTCCTAAAGAGTTTAATTACTATGGAGTAGAGGAAGTCAGCTTGCATCGAAGCTATCAGTTACCACAAGTTTCATTAAAAACTTCCCTGCCGCCATACACACAGTTCGATCGTTTTTGAATTTTAACTTAATACTTAATCAGACTCGATGATTTTTTTTTAATAATAAGAAGTGTTTATTCCATTTCCCATAAAATCAGAAAGTAATTCTCTCAGTCTTGGCGACAATTATTAAACTCTATAAATACCGTTATTTATATAACCATAATTAACTAATAAAATCACAAAGCGAATATAGTATTATTACGAAATAGTAAATAATATGCCATGCTTAACGTTTTTAGACCAGAAAACATCCATGACCATTTCTACACTTATATTTTAAAACTGGCGGAAATCCTAAAGAAAGAAAAACTCGATATAAATATCATATAACGAAAAAAGAGTGTAAAATCATTCGAAAAACCAAATAGTGAAATAATGCATATTTCCTGAAAAGAAAATGATAGAGAATACAAAAGCAATGAACCAATATATATTGGTGCATGCGGGTAACCATTAAAGTATTAAAATTTAATTATTTGTTATTTTCATTAATTTCGATTCGATATTTGTAAGTTGTTAATCTTACGCTAAAGTATAATTGCCCTGTAATACTCGTACTCGTGGCATTCGAAACAGAAGGCCTACCTACTAAGAAAATGTATCGTTCTATCGAACGTATAAACCTTACAAATTAAAATAACCAATCACTAGCATCAATCCTTTGACAAAATATGAACAACTCAAACTAGCTGTGTCAAAAATCCCAAACGTTTTCATTTTTTAATTGTTCATAAAAATATCAAAGGTTTGACACACGTAGATGGTTATTTCGAATTGTTAGGTTAATACGTCCGAACGAACGATAAACTTTCGCAGTAGGCCTTCAGTATCCTTGTTTAAAAATGAGATTAATTTAGGTCTTTGTAACGGATTTATTAATTTTCAAACTACACATTACTATAGTTTTATTCTTTCTCTATGCTATTAGTTACATTATATCATTAATATTTATAAGTACTGAAACAAATAACACTTTCACTAACCAGTGTCGACAGGTGAACTAGATGCCCTTAACTAGCTTACTCTTGGAAGCAAAGCAGAATAGGTTCAAGTATAGAAAATTTTATGATTTCGGCATAACGATATCAACAAGAAAAATGAGTCTTGCAACCCTTGTCACGCATCCCTTACGATAGAATGGTCATAGACATGACATACCTATTTATTTCATTGCCAAATATAATACAGACGTCTTAAAAGTATTATTTATAAATAGACCCGTCGTAACATAGCCACCATAAAGGCCATCGCAACAGTATAACAAATACGCGTTTCTTTATGTTACCTAAGATAGAAGTCAACAAATCAATTTGGTTAACACAAGTATATAATGCTTAAAAGGAGGCCATCCCTGTGTTTAGATAATTGTTAAAAAGAAAATTAAAGAAATAAACTATTTTATTGATTTAATTAAAACATTAAAAACTTGTTAATAAAAGACAAATAAGACTTACTGATTAATCAACGCACAGACGAAACCGCTTAACCTAGAAATCTGAAACTTTGCACAAAGGTTCCTGGATCCCGTAATTAAGCACTAGGGAAGGAATTAACGAAATTTAGCCCTCAAGATAGTAATTGGGGATCGTAGTTTGTATTCAGTAATCGACATTTTTGTAAGCCACGGAGCACCACCCCAGTTTAGGTTTAGTTTTATGACTTTAATATCGAACTAAACAAATAAAGTTAAAATATATTATTATTCGTAGAACCTTACGCGTTCGAATTACACGTATTGTGTTTTTCCTGCAATTTTTAATTACAGTTTACTAAGAGTAAACCAATTTTTCGTGAAATATTAATTTAACATGTTTTTTGCTTCGGCAAAAAACTTTTAACATGAACAATATTAAAAAATACGTGGAACCCTTTTAGCGATTTTTAATAAACCTTTTGAAGTATAAAGGTTTAATGTTAAATTTAGGTGGGTGAATTTTATTTTTTTATAAAACCAGCTTTACCCGCGACTTTTTTCGCGTGGACAACAGTTTTTTTGTTATGTCTCATAATTAAGCAACACGTGACTGCGCTATTTATAGAAAGGAGTTTACTTTGGATTTGAAATAACAAGTTTAAATTTTTCAGGAGACAAACAGGCGTAAAATCTTGAAATTGTTTGGACTTTCATACGAACTTTTATCCACTATAATATCATCGACATACAGGTCAAAATTATTATTTACTTCTTATCAAGTGCCTAAATACAAACTTTCTTCGACATTGATGTACTTCTATACTAACTTTCATCACCTATTTTAAACCCTTAAAACTCTTATTTCGCGATAAAAGGTCCTGTCCATTCCCAGACTCGTCTATCTCTGTAACAAATTTTATCAAAGTCGTTTTAGTAGTTTCGGCGTGAAAGCGTAACAAACAGACAGTGTTACTTTCGCATTTATAATATTAGTAGGGATTCAGAAAATTGATCCGTAGTCTGGTTCGACCGCGTGAAGTATTGCAATTAATCGAGCGATATAGCTTGAAATATGGTAGCACGAATTTTAAAAATCCAGACGAAAATAGTTTGCGTTCAAAACTGTTAACGTAGGTGCAATATTCTTTTTTCGATCCAAACCTTGAAACCTCACTCTGCGCCGATAACACTTCGCTAATCGGATTTTAGTTTCATATTTCATATGTTCCCGGGATGATAGAAAAGCTAACTCGATACACGCCCTACTTTTGCGCCGTAGCTCAGTTTCACTTATAATAAGAAGGGCGACTTTCAAGTACCCGCATGTCGCCTTCTTCACCGACGATATCACTTTACTAATCTGATTTGTATGCGCCAATGTTGCTTCACGGCTTTTTGTTCGACATGGTCTAGCAATCAAACGCCGTGGCTTTGAAAGGGCTTCAACGAAAACATTACATTACCATTGAATTTTTTTTATTAACATTGTAACATTAAGGTGCTCTTCGACGGAGTGTTCCTTGTCGACCTACTCATTAAAACGTACGAGCAGTATTTATAGCGACTAAAGTACTTGAAGTTGTCACTAACACGTCACTAATCAAAATTTTGCCCAGGAAGTAAACAATTACCTATTTAATATTTATGTCAACGATAGCCTTGCGCCTGCTAGAAAAGGGTGGATAGACAGACATGCCGACAACAAAGTGATTATAACCTGTACAAATCGAAGCCTACAAATGAAATGGAATTGTATTTTGTTAATTCAAGAGCTCGTACATTTCATTTTTATTTCAATATCCGATTTTAAAAGCAGAAAACTTGTTTATTGTACAGTCTGTCTGCTTTTAAAACAATTTAAATTTAATGCTCAGTGCAAACAATGAAAGGCAGGATGTATGTATTCACAGAATTTTTAATACGAAACTAATTGAACATGAAAAGAAGTGAAAACTTTGTTTGTTATTGTTCTTATGTGTGTCAAATAAATGTTTTCTATTTTCTATTTGGTCTGTGTTATTATTTTTAATTAAATCTTTTTGTTGTTAACAACAGTGTCTGGTTATGTTGCGTTACAATGAACACCAGGTTAAAGGGTCGAACCGCGGGGAGACGGTACGGCGCACAGGTGGCTGTTATATTCCTACATGTATATCTATACTACGAGGCTTTGTGCGAAGCTTTCAATAGGGGTATGGTCCTAAGTTTCACGAGATATCGATTTTGGACTGTGATGCGCCTTAACCCGCCCGAGCGAAATCGTTCGCTGACGACTAACATACAATTGTTAAATTTCGCTACAGCCGATTGCAAGTCGATCGTTCGAGCGTTAGACATGCAACAAAAATTCCGAGGAACATTTCATGGTTTACTTCAGCGGTCGGGTGGACTTTGTGGGTGCTATTTGTTGAAGGACAACGAGTTGACTATCTATACCTTAGTTTGTCTAGTATAGGCAAAATATGTATTTCAAGAGGTCGCGTGTTATGATGACCGTCTGGTCTATAGAAATTAAGTCAAGATAGTTACGATTTATGTGTACAATTTCTTTTTTATTTCGTATAGGTAGGTAAGTTGGTCCCTTTTACTCATTTATCACTTATTGAGAAATGCATGCGGTTCGAGTCTCGCTGGGGTCAAACTTATGTGTTACGGGCACAAATATTAAAGTCATATATGTTCGAAATTGTAAAAAGTAAAATATGTGTATACGTTAACTGAACGACATAGTACAAGCTTAACTTAGGGGCTAGCAAATTATTGAACGAATTAATTTATTGATAATCCATTCGAACAGTGCGCTCGCCGCGGGACACGTTACGTCAGTACGTTCGCGGTCAAAAAAATGTTTACCACCTTAAGGATCACAACTGCATGCACAATTAAGGTCACAAGTTCTAAATGTCTATTCCATCACATTTCCTGTCATGCCCTGCGTGTCCCTACACCTGCACACGCGAGGATCTTTACAAGGCCACCGATAGCGCTATATCGTGGTTGAGTTTTGGTCCTCACACACATATATAAAAGCCTGAGTGAGTCAACACGCAAAGAAGAAGAATGTCTTTTCCATAATAATATGATTGACAATAAATAGATTCTCTTTTTTCTAATGATAAGAGAATCAATCGCCCTAGGAGATCGACTGACTACTCTTAAGGTTTGATATATAGAAAACCTTCTTTGAAAAAACGAATATTTGTATATAAGATGTCATTTCAACAAATAAAGAAATTAGTTTTTATCATCTAAAAGTGATCAATAATAATTCTTTGTTATTCTCGATGCGTCATTTTGCATAATAACTTTGTTGGCATTTTAGACTTTAGTGAAAAAGTGTGATATAGAATCTAATTTCAAAACTGGTAAACATTTTCTGACTGTGACCGTACATAGCTTCTAACAGTCTCTAAAGACTAATAGGGTCAAACTGCATGAAATAGTAAAGTCGAGAATCGATTAATTTTTATCGACTTTAAATTCGGAGTGTCAAGAATTGTAGTCCCAAAAGTGCTAAATCAGCATGCGTCTTACCTCCGAGCGCAATGGATTTTCACAATATCGCTGTCGGAATTACCGGGCTAACGCCGTAAACTTCGGAGGTTAATCTAAAGGTTGATGTTCCACATCCATTTTAAGGCATCAGAAAGCTTTGAACCTCTATCTTAACGTATTGAAATTCGGCAACCTTTTTTTATATTTTCATCTAACTTTTTAGTGGGATGAATCGAACGGCATCAGCGGCAAACATTTTAAAGGATGTAAGAGCTGCTTACATATTTTTGTGTCTGAAAAGTATCGCACTATCCGATCCGCCGATGTAGACGATGATTTTTAATAAAAATATGTTTTCGGCAAGGAATTAACATCTTTTACGAGGTAATATACATTGAATTTTGCTTCTGGCAGCGCGCGGTCAGAGCCAATTTAAAAGTTATATTTTCTAATTGACTCTTTTTTCTGATTGACTCTAACCGGAAACTGAACCCGAGACTGCGTTCAAGACAAATCACTGCGCCATTACGCCAATCGGGTCACGTACTATCGCGTTCTCCGTCGCCTTACCGCTTTTTAGAAATATTTCTGTGTAAGCTCATGGCGCCGGACACGCCCCAACCCACCCTGATTGGTTATGCATTTTACGACGTTTTACAACAACTAATTAGATACATAGAAGCTTGCTTGCTTGTGCCTAAACACCAATTGTCTTGATTGAACCCGAAACATAAATTAACGTAGGGCGTGGCTTGAAGTGAGTGGCAATGAGGTACTTGCAAGCGATTTTAGTTTTAAAACTGGTCAGGCGTCGGAGACCGCGATAGTACATCTTCTTCTTCTAATAGTGCCACTCCAACTAGTAAATCGCATTTTAGCTTTCATTCAATCAACTCGAATATAAAAAAAATATAAGGTGGCTCCCATACTTCCATACAACAAACGTGATTTTTTGCTCTTTCTTATAGATGATGGTGGGGAACCCTTCGTGCGCGAGTCCGATTTGCACTTGGCCGATTTTTACATTATAGTGAAACGTATCTTTACAAAATATTGCCAAAACCGGCACTTTCGAAATATTATAGCCTGAAAACAATTACGTAATACGAACATCGAAGATGCCCTAGTTTCTCGATCGGCAGAATTTTAACTAGGAGCTCCGATTGAATCGCAAAATACTTGTTCACGTATTAGGGCCATTACAGACGGACTGCGTTTGGACTAGCCAACCGCAAAATTGCACTTTGAATGCAATTAGCATAACTTTAGGGAAAGGGGTACCCTATAAGTACGGAACGGAGAACAAAATCGTCACAAAAAACTTAGTCTCAAGTTTGTGAAAAAACGTGCTATAAAGGGATCCCTTTGATTTCAGCAAAATAGCGTCAAGGGGCACAGTGGATAAGTGTAGTAAGGAACACTTTTCCTCGGAAAAATCTACACCGATCCGGCCTAAATACGACTGTTTGACAGTTCACAAGAAGTAGAGTACTCAAGTAAAAATCGATGTAAGATGTTTATTCTCTATGCGTTCCTAAGCCATTGATGAAATTGTGATAAATTTTGGAAAGGTCTTCGAGTCTTCGAGAAGGCCCAAGAGGGTTGCTGAATTAAACTGAAGACCACGCGAAGTCGCAAGCTGCGGGTCATCATCAATATAAATTTACAATTTTTCACAATAAGTTAAACGTTTAAAAATTAAGGAGTAATATGATGTGGAAAAGTTTTTTTTTTAACACACTCAAAGAAATATAGTAGTAGTTAGTAATTGTTTTTGAAAATGTACTTGCTTTTTTTATGGATGGACGAAAGTATTAGTTTTCTTTCCGTTACTTTATTTCTGTGTATTGGAAGGAAAAGGACATCCGCTTATACAGGGGCGGTAGCACGCTCGCATTGATGTTTCGACAAATAAACGAGCAGAGCTAAATAAAACGAACGCCCACGGCGGATCGTCGTAGCAGCGAGCAGTTCCGTTTGCGCCCACCCTTTTATGCAGAAGGTTACCTGAGAGTCTCTTTGTTTACTACCAGTAACCGGCACCGATGTTGAGCGCTCGGGCAAAGAGTGGGGATCGCTTTGAGCATCTTACGAGACGATCTTCGAGACTCGTGCGCACGGAGCTAACAATCAATCCCGGCCGGCGGTGCGGGCGCGTCGCACAGTCGCACTACGCCAATCACTTACTATCGCGCTTGCAAGCACCTTATTGCCACTCACTTCAAGCCACGCCCTACGTTCATTTATGTTTCGCGTTCAATCAAGACAATAGGTGTTTAGGCACAAGCAAGCAAGCTTCTATGTATCTAATTGGTTGTAGTAAAACGTATAAAAATGCATAACTAATCAGGGCGGGTTGGGGCGTGTCCGGCGCAATGCGCTTACACATGCCTGCGATAGTACCTAATCGTAATGCTCTTCTGCGCATCTTTCACCCAGCGCTCAACATCCGCTGCCGCTAGTTTTATAAGGTAGGTACTAGCTGTTACTTGGGGCTACGACCGATTAAAATTCCCTTCTCAACCTTCATAACCCTATTTCACTTCAACTTGATTGGGATGTCGTTACAAACTTTCTCTGTTTGTTCGTAGACTTAATTTACTAAATAGTTTCATAGAATTCGTTAAGCCAATAGACAAAGCTACGAATTTGCATTTTGTTTACTAAATAACTTATTTAAGAATGCCATTCAAACTAAGTGTTGCTTACAGTGAACTGCGCTGCAAACAATTGATTTATGGTGTTAACTAATACACCCGCATAAGTGGTGGTTCAACTTGCGTCACTTTACTATGTACAGAAGTAAGTACTGACATATAGTAAATAAATAAAAGCCAAGTCAGATGCAAAGATAGGGTAATTGGTTACAAAGTGCACGCCTGTTAATAAAATGGATGCGGGCAATCTCGCTAATAAGTACAAAAAGACGAGAAGTAGAAAGTCCATTTCCAAGTCGTTTTAAACTGATTCCTTGGAACGTAGTCGGATCTTATTAAATAGAAGTAAAAGTATTTAAGGGATACCCTAGAAATCAATCATCCTTTTAAATACACAAATGTGTGGCTACTGTGATGATATCGTATCAGGATCGTTACTCGAGGAGGATCGACTGTGAGTACCCCCCAACCGGAGTACCCGATACCGCCCATACAGGCATAAGGTCCGTGTCATAAATAATATTCTGCGCCATAAAAGGAGAATGAACTAACATGAAGGGACGGGATGCACTATCATTTACAAGCAAATATGTGCCTTATGTGCCTAATACATTGATGTGTTAATTTTTATGAGTTTACTTTGACATTTAAAGTCAATTTCTGAATTATCGCTGTGTCTGTCTAGCTCAATTGACCATACTATAGAAAATTGACAATCTTCATTTTGTTAAATGGTTTAAATTTTTTTTTTGACAGATAACAAATCTATATATGAATTTAAATTACTGTGTTAAAGCACAAATCTATAGGCTAGGCATAAAATTGCACAGATTGTTGGATAGTGTAGGTCTCGCTTCGAATTTCAAATCGAAAAATGTGCACAAGCGCATAAGACCACGATCATCTGTATTGTTCCTTCTCTTTGGCTTGTGGTGTTGTTAAGCGATCCAGCCTCGTAATTAGCTCCCAAGGTCAACCTTAGTCGATAAGTCTGAGGTCCTAGGTAAGGGGGGGGGGGGAAAATATCGCGCCTTTTTCACCGCATGTAATTCAGTACACCTCATTTGCATAGCGATAGCCAACGATCCAGTTTACTATATCCTTTATCTTTTTTTTCGAACTTTCTAGAAGCGATTATATTAGATCTCTTTTTACTTTTGCATAATAAAATACCTAGAAATATTACACTTTGAACAGTTTATATTCCGTAAAAGTTAACTTCAAAACTGGCTATTTCTGTTAACTATATGTCGGAGCTCATATATAAGCAATCGATAACTAATTTTGTTATGCAGATAGTCGTATTCCGTAGCCACTCTATTGTAAAATCTATTTCATATCTGAGAAATCCAATAAACATGTAATATCCAATTTTAAGTCTCCGTCGCCTTACCGCTTTTTAGAAATATTTCTGTGTAAGCTCATCGCGCCGGACACGCCCCAACCCACCCTGATTGGTTATGCATTTTACGACGTTTTACAACAACTAATTAGATACATAGAAGCTTGCTTGCTTGTGCCTAAACACCAATTGTCTTGATTGAACCCGAAACATAAATTAACGTAGGGCGTGGCTTGAAGTGAGTGGCAATGAGGTGCTTGCAAGCGATTTTAGTTTTAAAACTGGTCAGGCGTCGGAGACCGCGATAGTACATCTTCTTCTTCTAATAGTGCCACTCAAACTAGTGAATCGCAATTTAGCTTTCATTCAATCAACTCGAATATAAAATAAAAATAAGGTGGCTCCCATACAACAAACGTGATTTTTTGCTCTTTCTTATAGATGATGGTGCGGAACCCTTCGTGCGCGAGTCCGATTCGCACTTGGCCGATTTTTACATTATAGAGAAACGTATCTTTACAAAATATTGCCAAAACCGGCACTTTCGAAATATTTATAGCCTGAAAACAATTACGTAATACGAACATCGAAGATGCCCTAGTTTCTCGATCGGCAGAATTTTAACTAGGAGCTCCGATTGAATCGCAAAATACTTGTTCACGTATTAGGGCCATTACAGACGGACTGCGTTTGGACTAGCCAACCGCAAAATTGCACTTTGAATGCAATTAGCATAACTTTAGGGAAAGGGGTACCCTATAAGTACGGAACGGAGAACAAAATCGTCACAAAAAACTTAGTCTCAAGTTTGTGAAAAAACGTGCTATAAAGGGATCCCTTTGATTTCAGCAAAATAGCGTCAAGGGGCACAGTGGATAAGTGTAGTAAGGAACACGTTTCCTCGGAAAAATCTACACCGATCCGGCCTAAATACGACAGTTTGACAGTTCACAAGAAGTAGAGTACTCAAGTAAAAATCGATGTAAGATGTTTATTCTCTATGCGTTCCTAAGCCATTGATGAAATTGTGATAAATTTTGGAAAGGTCTTCGAGTCTTCGAGAAGGCCCAAGAGGGTTGCTGAATTAAACTGAAGACCACGCGAAGTCGCAAGCTGCGGGTCATCATCAATATAAATTTACAATTTTTCACAATAAGTTAAACGTTTAAAAATTAAGAAGTAATATGATGTGGAAAAGTTTGTATATTTTTTTTTAACACACTCAAATAAATATAGTAGTAGTTAGTAATTGTTTTTGAAAATGTACTTGCTGTTTTTATGGATGGACGAAAGTATTAGTTTTCTTTCCGTTACTTTATTTCTGTGTATTGGAAGGAAAAGGACATCCGCTTATACAGGGGCGGTAGCACGCTCGCATGGATGTTTCGACAAATAAACGAGCAGAGCTAAATAAAACGAACGCCCACGGCGGATCGTCGTAGCAGCGAGCAGTTCCGTTTGCGCCCACCCTTTTATGCAGAAGGTTACCTGAGAGTCTCTTTGTTTACTACCAGTAACCGGCACCGATGTTGAGCGCTCGGGCAAAGAGTGGGGATCGCTTTGAGCATCTTACGAGACGATCTTCGAGACTCGTGCGCACGGAGCTAACAATCAATCCCGGCCGGCGGTGCGGGCGCGTCGCACAGTCGCACTACGCCAATCACTTACTATCGCGCTTGCAAGCACCTCATTGCCACTCACTTCAAGCCACGCCCTACGTTCATTTATGTTTCGCGTTCAATCAAGACAATAGGTGTTTAGGCACAAGCAAGCAAGCTTCTATGTATCTAATTGGTTGTAGTAAAACGTATTAAAATGCATAACTAATCAGGGCGGGTTGGGGCGTGTCCGGCGCAATGCGCTTACACCTGCCTGCGATAGTACCTAATCGTAATGCTCTTCTGCGCATCTTTCACCCAGCGCTCAACATCCGCTGCCGCTAGTTTTATAAGGTAGGTACTAGCTGTTACTTGGGGCTACGACCGATTAAAATTCCCTTCTCAACCTTCATAACCCTATTTCACTTCAACTTGATTGGGATGTCGTTACAAACTTTCTCTGTTTGTTCGTAGACTTAATTTACTAAATAGTTTCATAGAATTCGTTAAGCCAATAGACAAAGCTACGAATTTGCATTTTGTTTACTAAATAACTTATTTAAGAATGCCATTCAAACTAAGTGTTGCTTACAGTGAACTGCGCAGCAAACAATTGATTTATGGTGTTAACTAATACACCCGCATAAGTGGTGGTTCAACTTGCGTCACTTTACTATGTACAGAAGTAAGTACTGACATATAGTAAATAAATAAAAGCCAACTCAGATGCAAAGATAGGGTAATTGGTTACAAAGTGCAGGCCTGTTAATAAAATGGATGCGGGCAATCTCGCTAATAAGTACAAAAAGCCGAGAAGTAGAAAGTCCATTTCCAAGTCGTTTTAAACTGATTCCTTGGAACGTAGTCGGATCTTATTAAATAGAAGTAAAGGTATTAAGGAATACCCTAGAAATCAATCATCCTTTTAAATACACAAATGTGTGGCTACTGTGATGATATCGTATCAGGATCGTTACTCGAGAAGGATCGACTGTGAGTACACCAACCGGAGTACCTGATACCGCCCATACAGGCATAAGGCCCGAGTCATAAATAATATTCTGCGCCATAAAAGGAGAATGAACTAACATGAAGGGACGGGATGCACTATCATTACGAGCAAATATGTACCTAATACATTGATGTGTTAATTTTTATGAGTTTACTTTGACATTTAAAGTCAATGTCTGAATTATCGCTGTGTCTGTCTAGCTCAATACTTTAGAAAATTGATAATCTTCATTTTTTTAAATGGTTGTAAATAATATTTTTTTTGACAGATAACAAATCTATACGCCTGATAGTTTTTCCGTAAAGTGTACCATAAACTTGCACAGATTGTTGGATAGTGTAGGTCTCGCTTCGAATTTCAAATCGAAAAATGTGCACAAGCGCATAAGACCACGATATCATCTGTATTGTTTCTTCTCTTTGGCTTGTGGTGTTGTTAAGCGATCCAGCCTCGTAATTAGCTCCCAAGGTCAACCTTAGTCGATAAGTCTGAGGTCCTAGGTAAGGGTGGGAAAATGTCGCTCCTTTTTCACCGCATGTAATTCAGTACACCTCATTTGCATAGCGATAGCCAACGATCCAGTTTACGATATCCTTTATCTTTTTTTTCGAACTTTCTAGAGGCGATGATTATAGATCCATTTTTACTTTTGCAAAATAAAATACCTAGAAATTGTACACTTTGAACAGTTTATATTCCGTAAACGTTTAATTTAGATAGACACTGCGTCAAACTAAAGAAAACTTGAATGAATCACTATCCTACAATACAATAGGAAAAGATGTAGCTGGCCAAGCGGAGAACGATGATGTGAGAACATAATCATAAATACTTCAAAACTGGCTATTTCGGTGACACAATATCCCTGTATAGGAGAACTATATGTCGGAGCTCATATATAAGCAATCGATAACTAATTTTGTTATGCAGATAGTCGTATTCCGTAGCCACTCTATTGTAAAATCTATTTCATATCTGAGAAATCCAATAAACATGTAATATCCAATTTTAATAAAAAAAGAAGCGCTTGAATTTATTTATAGGCAGCCGCATATTTTAGGAACCATTGTCGAAAATCACTTTATTCGCATGAGCGCCATTTTAGACCGTATTCAATACGACGCAGTGCAATTAAATGAAGCATGAAATGTCTAATAAATTTATTATCCGAGACACGTAGGACTAAATTTAGACTTTCTGAAATTATATTATTATTATTATAATGTTACATCGATTATTGTCTCCGTAAACCACTGACCGTTTTATTTAATTTTATATAATGAACTTAATCATAATTATGTTTCACAATGAACGATCGATGCACCAGAAGCACGATGTTTGCTCAACTATAACGATTAACAAAAAATAATAATTTCACTTCTCATGCTCGTAAAGTTATGCTGGGTAAAGGCGGCATAAAATGGCTTTTCATGCTCTAGCTAGTGCATAAAGTAAAATCTTTGTCTAAGTCTTAGACTCTAAGACAAAGATCGTCAAAGGTAAACAGCCACACGTAATTAAACTTCGTTAAATAAACATGATAATTCATTCTGTTTCTTCATTTTTATACATAACGCATGTTACAACAACACTTAATTATAAAACCAAGCAATAAATGAGTTTTCTAAGATATAAGTATTTCAAGAGCAATGGACTACGGTCATATGAAGTGCCACTGCCACGTATAAAAAAAAAGTATATCCGCGGAAATTTCTTGTACTTTCTTTGTGTTGCAATTTGAAATTGTTTTAGGTTTTTTTTGGAATACTGCTGTTTAATTTCCTTACAATCGAAGTGAAAAGCAGAGTTTATAACTCGTACATAAAACCCATTTTACCCTCGACAAACCTTTTTAAAACAGAAAGTTATAACATTTAATTTTCTTTTTATTATCACCAGCCTATATCAGTCCACTGCTGGACCAGAGTCTCCAAAAGGAGGATTTTGCCATAATCACCACGCTTGGCATTTTTTTTTAAATTCCCTGTTTAAATTTTTGGCCAAAATAATTATGGTAGTACACTCGAACTCATAAGTCATATACACGTAAACAAGATACTTCTATGAAAAATATATAAAAACTGACCATATTTTTTGCGGATTAAGTACGTTAACAAAACATACCTAGTTCTCTGAAGGCAAAAAGAACGTGGTTAGGTAGAAGGAACTTGCGTGTCTAGCAATAATTAATATCACTAAGTTAATGTATAGTTGTGTATCATCAAGAAGGCAGCTTATGATTTTCACAGTAGGTACTACTTAGTTACCATGTTAAGTTGTACGTTTCTCTTAAAACTGGCACACGAAGAATGACTTTATAACGCAACTTCTACTTTCAATCTGGTGGCACAGGAAATATTTTAGCTTTAAAACAATTTGTATGCTCAAAGATTGTACACGGTATTTTATAAAAAAAAATATAAATTGAAAACGAATCTGTTCACTAATGATGATAACATCTCATTTGCTGGCTCAAGATCAGCTTACTGCGTATTACTCTTATTTCAAGAGGTCTTTGTTCGTATTGTTTCTGCTCCTACTTATAACAATGTAGAAGAAAAACACCATTTAAAAGCGAAAATAAAATAAATACGATACTCTTATTTTAATTGATGCTTTGAAAAAAATACTGATAAAAGGTATAGACTATCGATACCTAATTTCTGTCTATAACTATTTTTAGAGATAATGTAGGCGTCTACGGTCCTACGTAGACTGTTTAACTAAGTATTTTTCGTATCAATAAATACGTTTAGGTAGTTCAGATACCAACTCACATGTTTAGTTTGCCAGTAATTAACAAGATAATTAAGGCTGCATTTGGGCTACAAAAATTAAGTATGCAACACATATGAACAAAGGCATACTTTAATGATTTTTATTTCTTAGAATTGAAAACCATAGTAACTAATAAAAACATACATTCGTGGATAAAAAATAAATACCTTTTAAAATGTCATTTTTTGATCTAGTTTCATCCTGCCCCTCAAGCACGAGCAACAAAACACGATATGATATAGCGATTTATCGCCTCTTTATTTTCAAAATATGATAACAGCCGCAATCTTGAACTTTTCATTGAAACATTGAGCATGTCCGTGCCGGTGACGTCACGGATATGCTCGCTTTTTCGATAAAAGTTCATATTTTGATTCTTGACAAAAAATATGCGATAAATCGCTATATCATATCATGTTTTGTTGCTCATGCTAGAGGAGCTGGTATTGGACTACTATCCATCCATTATGATCACATACATTTTTTTAATAAGTTTTAAGCGCAATCGCACCGTCTCTCATTAGGCCTTTAGCTAAAAATAAAAAACAGAGCACTCGTAACATCAGGTGTCTTTCTTATTTATGAAGCGGGAGGGGGCTGCGCACCTCCCACTTTTTGGTACTTTCATTGCTTGCCGTCATAGATCAGCTCAACCTAATTAATAGGGATTACGAGTGGGTAAAGAAAATGAAATTATATTTAGGCCATCCGCCTCAGTTTGATTATCTAAAAATAATGTACTTTTATTTTTTCCTTTGTTAATCAACCAAAATAATTCCAACATAAAGCGCGTCAAAGTTCGGGAGAAGGGGCTCGTGACGTCACTGCAAGGAAAAATTGTACCTTTTCGTGACGTTATGCGACAATTCAAATCAATATATCTCTGTAATAATTTTGATTATGTAAAAAAAATAAAAAATACGTGTCCAATACTTTTTAATAATCTACCAGATAGACGAAGAAAAAAAAGTTAGTCGTCATCCCTATTCTGACCTCGTTGATTCTCGCTTAATACCTACTATTTAAAACGTATCAGGTAATGACTGGCCCTTAAGGGCCTAATAAGGTAAACTAATAGCTTACCAATTGAAGTAGGAGTTTAACACTTGGTCCAGACAGTATTCACACGTATTCCAGACATTACAAAGTTGATCTTGATGCTTACTAAATACTACACATAATGGTATTCCGACAAACGCACGATACTGTTGTCGAATGTCACTAAAGTCACAGAAGTACACAATATATCTAATCTTCTAAAGTTAATATAACCTCAAAACATTGTCTGTAATTATCACTGAAGTACCTAGATATAGTAGAGAGCGACACGCAGATAACAGGTATAGGGCAATGCGGTTAATTGATGGAACTGTTAATGTATTAGTGACAGGCTATTATACTAGCCCAGTGTTTTACTCGTATTTACAATACAGAAGATAACACTATTTTAAATACTGGAATAATACACAATATATAGTACTACATAATAAGATTTTATATAATGTATTACAAATCCGCGTATAAATAAAACCTTCGTTTCCTTAGACTTCAAATATTATGCAATGGAGAATAAATAATCATCCCACAGAAACATCAAAACAGGATAAAATATCCTAGCGGTTTAGGCGCATAATGTCATAAACGCAAAATGACAGATTCGCAAAATAACTACTTGATCAGCAAGATTCCCGATTGGTCAGCAAAGAAAACATGTCTGGTTAGCAATTTATGTGATCGGTATGCACATTTAGAGCATGGTTAGCAGAATATCTAATTGGCTTGCATTTTTATTGCAAAATCGGCAATGTACGTTAAAAGTGAGCAGAGCAAGAGCAGACGCATGACATGACACGGCAATCACTACTAAAATAGTGTTTTTAATAACAAATGTAAAATTTTTTGATTATAAGATTTTGAATCAATCTTAATTTTATTTTAAGATTAACCATCTGTAATCTGTAACTTGCAAAATTAGTGTCTTTTATTGTAATTAATCGCACTTTCATATGAACTAGCGAACATAGGCTGTGAGGAGGAAATGAGTTAGGGTTGCTGCATTGCTATTATTTTGCGAATCTGGCATTTGCGAATCTCACATTTTGCGAATCTGGCAATTAACGCCACCTGACATTTTGCGTTTCTGACGTTTTGTGAATCTGTCATTTCGCGTTTCTGACATTATGCGCCTAACCGATTTAATATTTATGTGTTATCAATTTTAGCTTATTCCTTAAAGACGTTAGTTAAGCATGATTGAGTAACAAATATACATTTTTTTTTATGTATTTAATCATCATCATCATCTCAGCCTATTGCAGTCCACTGCTGGACGTAAGCCAGCAGTGGATGGACGTAAGCCAAAGAGCGCCAAAGAGCACGATCTCTCGCTTTTTTTCATCCATCAACTGGCAGCTATCTTCCTTAGATCGTCGGTCCATCGAGTTGGGGGGCGTTCTACACTACGTTTGCCTAGTAGGTATCATGTATAATCTAATATATAAAACAATGTCGTGTTTGTCTCTCTAAAAGTAATTGCATTTCAGTTCCACACAGCTAGTTAAGAGAAATATTAACGGGAATACGTGTTGGCAATGGAATAGATAGCAAAAGTTTACAAAAGCCTTGCTGAAAGCGCACTGCCCGTAGGCTCCCAGTCCCAGTTAGCAAATAGGGAAACTAAATGCCAACCCCGAAGTTGGACCACACAACATTAATATTTCGGGGTATTTAGAGGAAGTCGTATTTAGAAGCGTAGAGTACGTTTCATTTCAATAACCCCTAAAACAACGCGTTTCAAAATTGTTTTGTAAAAGCTAAAAGCCCCGCGGGCTGAATGAAACCCCATTTTCTAACTTGTTTTCGTTGTACGAATCCTTCGATTTGCAATTATTACGTCACAGGATTTTTTTTATTTCACTTCGATGTTATATTTTAATTTTCGGGCTGGCATATAGCATTTTTATTTGGACTTAATATTACATGAAACAAATTCAGTTTCAATAAAAGTAACCTAACTTTAACACGATTTCCTTTAAGGCTTCTAAACCTCAAAAGGAAGAATCGGAAGTAATCAGAACGCTGAACATTCAGTAAGTAGTTATTATTAAATTATTTTTTTCGGGAGAAATGCATTTTTTTGTGCTGTACCCGTGACATCATTTGCGTACAGTATGTTCGGTTATCAAACATTTTAAAAAGCATCAAAATAACCCATAAGGTTCTTCCCGTTGGCCTAAGAATCATGAATTTTCGCAGATGGCTTGCATATAGCCTGGCTTCTAAGTAAGACGCCAAGAAAAAGAAACGTACGAACGTTTATGGGACCGACCGTATTGCGAAATGCCGAGTTATGTTTGTATGACTTTTTGCTACGAAGTTCAGTAGTACCTACCTCAAGCTTAAAATTTGGGATTAATTACACACTGTATTAAACAACTAATAATATAATAATAAGAACTGGTCAATCGTAAATCGGTCTTGCGATAAGGGTCCTGAACTGAATGGAAGAAAATATATTGACACGGAACTCTCGGTAGCCGATTAAACTCGTACTTGGTCTGTTTTTAAACTCCGAAGCCACAACACAAACTTTTAGGAGCTGCTCTGTAATTGCTTTCATTTCTACAAATCTTGGCGATGCGGGTGCCCTGTTGTTACGTATTTCCATTCCTTTTTTTAGGACTACTTGTTCTCTTTACCTGTCTTATTTGTTAGTGATGGAAAAGCAAGTTACTTGCACTCACACCGAAATCGAACAACTGATCGTAACAACTCGTTTAGTATGTAGTTAGTATGGGAAATTATGTTATTAGTTTTATTTTGACGTAGTCATACAAGAAAAGCTGTTTTATTATAGTTGCTACTTCATCATCTCTTGCAAAGAATGGTCGTTTTACAAGACACTCACACGTCATCAATATAGCACGTTTAATGTGTTTTTTTGGCGGTTCCACTTTAATCTGCTATTAAAATCTGTAAATGGAATTTCCATCAAGGGATTACTTAGATTCCATTTTCATATCCACTCCAAAGTGTGTGCTGTGCAACCTTACAAGATTTTATGAAATGTTATATTAATAGAGGAAAAAAATTGCAAAATATGTCTCCTGTTCCTGTATGTAAATATTATCCAGGTGAGCTTATTTAGAGTCCGTATTCCGCAAAATCTAATCTAATTTTATCGGGTAGAATATAACAATTATGTATGTAGGTACTTGTCTGGATAAACCGAATTCCGAAAGTTTATTTTATTTCGGACAAACAACTATTTTAACTTATTTATCACGCGCCGTCGTATCACGGTAATAATGTAAAGCCAAGATAAAACTAACGGAGAAGTGCGAGTCGGTCTCGCCCACCGAGGTTCCGTTTCAATTTGTAGTTAGGTTTTATACTACTACTACTACTGGTTTTATTGGTTTTATTTATTGGATTTATTGGAACCCTAAAAAGAAACAGGCGGCACACCAGACTTATTAAACAGCCTAGAAACTAACTGATTCTGATTGGTAACTGACATATTACAGAGAACATGGCCGGTTACAGCCGCCATGACGGCTTATTCCAATTAATTCGCCCAGGTTAATTGGGCCAGGCGAATTAAGTTCCCGCAAGCCCGAGCCCCGGTCGGTAACAACGACGAAAACGCTGGAAGCCCAAACGTTGATTTCAAGCGATGTAAATAATAATATATTTAGTGATACGTTTCAAACAGTACTTTTGTTGATGATTTGGAGCTGAATAACATTTAAATAAAATATATTTTACCCTTATACATTGCCATTTACACTTGAAACTTAAACCAAATGCTAGAATACGGTCTTCAAAATAAATAAACCGGCAAATGGCGAGTTGAACTCGCGTGGGGAGAGGGTTCCGTACAATGGAATATTTTCAATTAATAGAATTCTTAGAGGTTTACCTGTAATCTACAAGCAAATAACTGTATGTATTTTGTATTTTTTTCAAAATTCTAGGCTTAGTAGTTTCGAAGATCAGGCGGGGGGGCGATCGGTAAATTTTCTTCTTTTTTAATATATATAATCAAAACTATTCATTTTACAATAATAACAAAAATATATTTGAGATCCTCATAACGAGCTTTTTCGTTTGATATCTGAAACAGTAATGTTTATTAAACCTTTTTTTTTAAATTTCCTAATTTGTCCCCCGAAAATACCCTTATCTTTAAAAATATTTATTTACTTTGCACATCTGTGTTTGGGTCATAGTCAGTCATAGGATTACACCATCCTTCCAAATTTCACCTGATTTGGTCCAGTAGATTCGAAGCAATTGGCTGTGACAGACGGACGGACAGACAGACGCACAAGTGATCTTATAAGGGATCCGTTTTCCACATTTTTTGTACGGAACCCTAAAAATGGAAAGAATACACTGTAAAGCAACACAAAAACGAAAAAACAAATAGAGCTATGAACAGATGACTGGTAAAAGCGACAGACGGTTATAAATTATTTTTCCTATGTCTTTGTTCGTTTATCATTTTCAGTTGAAATGGCGAAAATAGAAAAATTCAAGTTATACGAGGCTTACCTTAGCGGCAACAAAAGATTTCAAGCTAATGATTAGTTTGTTTTGTCAATCAGCGATTTAAGGCGTTTTATAATCCTATCCCCTTTAGAAGGAATCTGACGATTAGTGAGATTAGATAAGAAAATAAAAATTGAAACTCTATTGCTTAGAGTAAACAAAACAAAAATATATATACATATTATGTAAATGACATGCAAGACATCCAAGGCCCTCTTAAGTTTTAATTTTGTATGTCAATAAATTGAATAGGTAATACGGGAAGGTTCATATTTTTCCGACTGAGATGCGAGCTCGTCGTTAGCTCTATGGTCTACAAAATTTATTTTGATAACAAGTGAGCTACTCTGTGTTGTGAGCGAACAAATGAGGGATACCACGAGTACTTGACAAAATACAATTATTCCAAAGGTACTTTACGCGTACATTATGCAACTATTGCTACAACATTTTTCGGTTAGCAACAACATTGATTGAGCAGATTTCGTAGATATATAAAACATGGACCACAAAATAAATTACAATATACTTCTATATTCAATGAAGACGATTCAATGAATATTGGATTAAATCAAGTTCAAAATAAACTTGCCCTCGAATACGAAGCTAACCCTAAAGGTCACGAAATCCGTTGCTTTCATTCGCGCCAACACCCCCGAATCAATTATATTTGAAAGCAATATATGAATAAATATTATACTGGACGAGGCGGGTCCCAGATCATTGGGAAGAGAAGGGTTAAGTTTACAAATACTCAATGATAATTAGGGGCGATATCAATCTAAAGGTAAGGAAGGACAAATGGACGATCTAGACAAGCACAGATAAGAGTAAGAGAGGACTAGAGTTTGTCATACTGACCTGACGCTCTGAAGTAAGGGAAGGGCCCGTGACGGAACGCGTTGACCAGCTTATACGCAACAGCGCCACCATGCAGATGTACGTCATCCACGAAAACACCGCCTGCAAGATGATGCTTATTAATTTATAAATAACTACCTGCGTATTGAGGGTTGATTCATAATTATATAAAGCTTGTCACCATCTGACATTAAGTCTTTCATCTAGCGGCATCCCACAACTTTGACTAGGCTATTTCTTTCCCAACGATCGTCAGTTCTGCAAGCAATGCGGCCTTCCCATTGCCACTTTGTTTTGCAGTTTAGAGATCAATGTTGGTGATCTAATTAGGATCTTCTACGGATATCTCGTTTCGGATTGTATCTCGCTAAGAAACGTGATGCATAGAACGCTGGGTTACTTTGAGTTTGTTTACCGGCTATCAGTGAACATGGCACAATACCATACTAATATAAATTTTATTGATTGGCGACTCAACAGTCGCCAATGCATAGCGTGTAATTTTCCTTGAACACAAAGAGTGCCGGGTACGATTCCGGGTTTAGGTTAATTTAGAAATCATTTTTTTTCTAAATTAAATGAGCTTAGTACCTACTAAATATTCATAAGGGGTATAAATGTCATAAGGGGTGCCAAATTTAAAGGATTATATTTTTTTGTTAGTAATTTAATAAATAAAAGAGGTAACTATATATTTTTGCCCACCATCTGTTGCCGTTTTATAGTTGCATTCTGGGATATATTACTAGTGATAATTAAAATTTTAGTTCAAAAGTGGGTGATTTGTATGATATTAATCCTATACTCCTATATAATAAACAAGCAAGCACAAATGCTAAATACATTCCTTGCAGTAAAGCTATTTATTATTACAAAAAAAACATTAAATGTACCTTTTAGAAAACAAAATTCATATTATTAAGTAACTACAAACTGAAACAGATTTTCTATTGTAATATTTACCAACGCTTTTATGAACTTCACCAAAATACAAAATTTTTTTTTTACCATTTTTAATGGTTTTCATTTCTTCGGTTCATTTTATAGCACTAACTTTTCACATTTAAAAATAGGAAATTGAGTATTTATGAGCCGTACTAACAGCTTCTACTTATAACGTAACAAGTTCGTAAAAATTCGCGAATATGTCCTTTACAATACTTAGCGAGAAATAATCAAATCTTAATGTTTGAACAAATATAATGGGCAAGCGACTCCATAGATTTTTATGAGCTTCGAAACGAACGTAACGAATGATCAAGTGCAGCAACATGTTACCTACGTTTTATTTTTTTAAATGACGGTAGCAATATAAAAATAGAGGTATATCAAAAGCTGTTATGAATTGTGATTTTTTGTGCTTCTTTTTGGTTCGGCAGCGTATTGTTTTAATTAAATTCAACTTTGCTATATAGTACAGTACAGATGCGCTGCGCCAAAGAGTGTTGTAATTATCATTTTAAGTGCACTAATATGTATTATAAATAATGGAAAATGAAAATTAAAGCGAAATATAAAGGGTCCTATCCCTATGGGTCGATCTCCACAGATCTCAACTTTGCTCAGCTCACCTCAGTAAGACGGGTGCTGCTCCGTACAAATCAAAATCAATACGAGTCATGTAGGCTCGCATTCGATGTAATACAAATAAAATAGCAGCGCTAAATGGGCTCAAACATTGTCTGGTAGGCATAATAGATGTAGTGAGTTATAGTGACAACTTTAACATAGCTTATAATTTAGTGCCTGACAAGTCATTAAGGATAAGGGGGTTTAACTATAGTTCGAATACTAACCAATAATATTTTATTTTTAAATGCAAAAAGACAAATTAAGCAGTGCGTTTTTTTGCGATGATTGTTTCAGTAAATGCAAAATAATGGTTTATGAAAAACCCTTCATTTGACGATTTGCATGAAAAAGTAATTTTAGACATTAACGTTGATCCCTAGAAAAACCTCCTGGCATAAATCTCAATCTGAATAAATGTATGTATTTAAAATTTTCCTTTTTTAAAACGGAATTTTATATAACTTTTGCTGGAAGTTACGAGACTAATTATACGTCATGCTTTACGGCGGAACCACTTTTGATTTAACTAGTATAAGTTACTCAATAAAATCTATGGAATGTCTATAGAATTCTAGTTCTATTAAGAAAAAATCTATGTCTCAAGTTTCGCCGTATTTTGTTATTGAAAGTGGTTGCGCTGCGGAGTATCCTTCCAGCGAAACCACTACGAAATATATATTACTATACATAGTGTAATAAAATATATGGTATCAAATAATTCTATAAAAATTCTATATTGAATTAGTACCCCCTAATCGTCCCTTGAATTTAAATATACGGACTTAGCGGTGTCTTAAATTTTCTCTTTGAAATGGTTGCTAAACGCCTAAAGTATAAATATGTGCACAAAAATTTGATGAAAAGTTCCTTAGTGGGCAAGACGTATTTTAATTGTTTGATATAAATACAGACAACGATATTTACACGTCACAGGAAAATGTGTGACAATTATACTATAAATATGCTACAATAATAATTTAACACAATAATGATTATTTATGTGCTATTAATGTTTTACCTCTGAAATATATGTAATGCTAAAATTGCTAAGAACTTTACTTTAGGCGTTTAGCAACTATTTCAAAGAGAGAATTTAAGACACCGCTATGTCCGTATATTTAAATTCAAGGGACGATTAGGGGGTACTAATTCAATATAGAATTGTTATAGAATTATTTGATACCATATATTTTATTACACTATGTATCATCATCATCATCTCAGCCACAGGACGTCCACTGCTGAACATAGGCCTCCCCCAGTGACTTCCAGATCGGCCGATTGGAAGCGGCCTGCATCCTGCGCAGCGTAGGACGCCCACCCACAAGGTGGGCAGACGACCTGGTAAAGGTTGCAGGACACTATGTATAGTAATAGATATTTCGTAGTGGTTTCGCTGGAAGGATACTCCGCAGCGCAACCACTTTCTATAACAAAATACGGCGAAACTTGAGACATAGATTTTTTTTTTAATAGAACTAGAATTATATAGACATTTCATAGATTTTATTGAGTAACTTATAGTAGTTAAATCAAAAGTGGTTCCGCCGTAAAGCATGACGTCTAATTATGCTATTGTCATTTTCTTTTAAAATTGCTGCTGCATTCAGCATTTTCTGTGTCCTATAGTTTAGAATGTGGTTCGCTTTAGTTTTCCAAAGTACGTAAGTCACAAAAACCACTTTGTAGAAAAATGAATAATAATAAAACTGTGACAGGTAATTTATTTTACATTGAAGATATTCAGATTTTTAGCAAGGACAAGCTGGGAGTTTTCAAATCCAAAGTAAAAAAGCTTCTTTTTTAATAAGAGTGATTCACCAGAGTTCACAGTTCTGCATGTATGCCTTGCCATGCATGGTGGATACTAGTATTGCTTGGATGTATCGCGGAGGGAATAAAAACTATCTATATTTAAAAAAAATCTTAAATGAGTTTTTCAATTAGGCACTAAGGATATGAAATATATGCCAAACGATGATTTTGAATGTAAACTTTCGGAGATATTGTGATAGTTCTGCCTTTTATTGACTATAGATATGAAATGTAACTATACCAAACGACGATTATGACTTTGAATTTTATACGACTTGATGGTTCTGCCTTTTGATGACTATAGATATAAATTGTATGCGAGAAGACGATTCTGGCTGTGAACTTTCTTCTTTATGATGGTTCTGCTTTTTTATTATTATGGATAATAAAATTATGCCTACAGATGATACTGGCTTTCGAGATTATGAGTTTTGAACGTCCATAAATGAGTGAATGCCAAATGATTTTCTAAGACATGAATTTGATGCCATCCGCTGATATGCAAAATAATATTGACATAAAAGTTACATAGTGCAATACATGGTAAACCCTATATATTTTTGTCACAAGCCAGAGAAGACCGTCTGCTTCCAATTAATAGAAAATTACTTATTTACTGTAGAAGATTACAAGGTTATTATAACAATACTTATTTATGGTCAATTTAAAACAATATTAAAGTCGCGTGAACAAATGTATTTACTACGATATGATCGAACGCCGCAGACAGCAAGTGTGATAATGATGAGTTAATGATGATGATGATGATCTTTCCGACCATTTTCGGCCATGGCGACCACTTCGACTCCTAATTGGACAGGCGCTGGTGCACCCGAAGACGGCTTATGTATGGCCTGACGGCCGATCTTCGCAGCGAACTCCCGTGCACCATGATGGCGGCAGGAGGACGGGCCTTTAGCTCAACGCTTAGCGTCGAGCACAGCTTTACGCTGCTCCTCGAACTCGCGAACTTGTCTATTTACAATCCCCACGCCATTCTGGGCGCTGTGCTGCCAAACCTTCCTATTGAGAGGGCTCAATGTTGCATCTTTTCATGTGTCTCTTCTGAACATCTTTGTAACTGAGTTGTCCGCCATGCTTTCGCTTACCCTCCTCTAGTTCAGAATAGAAGTGACAGCACCACCGAAGTTGCCGACGCATTAAGTAGGCTTCAATGCCACCGACATTGGTTCGTCGCAGAACTTCGGTATTTCGTACTCGGTCGGACCATCTGATCCTCATGATGGTACGAAGGCATTTAAGGTGGAATCGATCCAATGAGCGAATGTGGTGGCGATACACACACCACGTCTCGGAGAAGTACAAAAGGTTTGGCAGCACAATTGCCATGTAGACTGAGATCTTAGTGGCCAGCTTTAGGTCGTGCGAGCAGAAAACCTTGAAATGCAGCTTTCCAAATGCTGCAGCTGCAGCACTGATCCTGCTGTTGACTTCTGCATCAAGGTCACATTTAGATGTTATAGTGCTCCCCAGATAACGGAAGGTATCGACCTGCTTTAGCACATCCTCACCAAGTTTAATGGCCATTGTCTCACGACCATGTGTGTCTGAAGACATAACCTCCTTCTTTTTGACATTGATCTTTAGACCGAACTTGCAGCATGCTTGGTGTAAACCGGACATCAGCCGTTGCAGGCCATCTGGGGATTCCGCTAAAAAGCACAAGTCATCAGCATACAATATGATCTCTGTGTTCAATACGTATGAGACTTAGTGCGCGCCTAAAGTCTGGCGAAGTTAAAAAGACTACCCTCAGTGCGGAAGCGGATTTCTTCAGAAACAGTTTGCAAGACCTCCTGGACTACTACCGCAAAGTACAAGAAGAGAGTTAATATAAATAATTTAGTTGTAAGAACATTTCTTGTCACCCTACATGGTGGTAGCGTCAGCCTTCCGTATCTTTCTTTTACACTTCGCTCTATCACTATCATCCCGCGAATGTTTTGGAAAATTGTTTTTATTCCTACTGATCGTAAACGATTTCTTTTAGTGCCATTTATAGTTTTTGTTGTTGTGTTTTATATAATGGCGAAACTACAATGTACAGTATGTAATGAGAAGTCTATTTTTTTTGACAAATTACGCGGCATTCCCAAGTAAATTTTCATTTGTGGTAGTGGCAAAATAAAAGTGACCATAGTAACGATTTTTGCAAACCCACTACGGATAACAATTTAATGTCATGGTCTTATTTCATTCATGGTTTTGATATTTGTGGTGATAAAATAAATCGTCATGAATACACCATTTAGCATTTTGCAAAAGAAAAAAAGTAACCCTGGTAAGAAATTAATATTGATTTATCAGCTACAATGTTCAGTTTTTATTTTTTGTTTTCTTAATTTTTACGCAATGTAATGTAAGTACTTTTGTACGTAAAAAACTATTTTATTTTACATAGCGCAATCTATGATTTTTTCAATTTACTAATTAAACTAAAAGCTACATCCACCAATTATCTTTTAAACTTTGTTAGTTCCGATTAACTATTACCGAATTTACCGAGATGGCGCTTGTACGAATTAACTTTGCATAGTGTTAGTAGTGCGTGTAAACATCCAGGCAATTCAACTTGACTGGATGTTTGATGCTTGACTGAGACAAGCAATACTTAATTTGTTTTTATTCGCATTTTGGTTTTACCTAGATTTGTGGACGAAAAAAATTAATTTTAAGTAGGTGATCATAATGTTATGTTTTACGACTTATAAGTAGCATTTTTAGAGGACGAGGTACATAGAGTTCTATTTTAATCTAATAAGGAAAAAAACTTATTTATTTAAACGCACATTACGAATTACAGTTTAACAATAGTCATAATTATATATAATGTTTATTGCATCATGATGGTACAAGGTTTTTAAAATCTAAACAAATAGTCCCATAACATGGCCCTGGCTCAAAGCTAACTTGAAATGTGTAAGTGCCTACCCCAACCAAAAACCAATGCATGCCCCTGCAATTTAGGCATCTTAGGTTTCTGAATGTGATATTAGAAAAACGATTATTTACCGAATACCAACCGGTAAGAGAATACTAGCTTGCATTGATTGTACTAAATGCTATTAATCGCATCCCACCACCCAATTCAATCACTATTTACAAAAACGCAATTCTTTTTTAACGCGATACCAACAGAGTTATTCAGGGCCCTAACCATGAACTGTTAAAACAATCACAAATCTGTCAAACATTATCATTTCTGTCAAATTTTGTATGAAATGACGTACCAAAATTGACAGATTTGACAACTTTGTGATTGTTTTAACAGTTCATGGTTAGGGCCCAGATGTTTTAAACTAAACGAATTTTCGTTACCATCAGTAACTAAATATCACTCGAAACAATATTATTCTAATTCGAAATGGTATTCTCATAACCTTAAGATTTTTAAAAGACGTATTAAGGTAAAGCTCGAACCAACTAACGTAATAGTTCTAAAATTCTGAACTCAGTAGCAATTTTACATTTGTTATTTATGAAGAAAGCTTAATTATTGTTATGTACTGAAGCAAGCAATCAATTCGTGTTCCATTATAAATCAAGCTACATACAAGAAAATCAAAACTACTGCGACTCCCGTCGGATTCAATAAATGTGAAAGTTCTCCTGACGTTTGCGCAAGACGTGCCTAGATTTCCCAAGTGCCGCACACTAAGCCAGTTGCTACTAATCGCGGCAATAATAAAATGCAGCCAATTTGATATGATGCGTCTTTCAGTTGCAATCATTAGTAGAACCAGCGGCACAGTTGCTGAGCGCTGGGCGAAAGCTGAGCAGAAGACCATTACGAATACGTGATTGGCTAGTCTTAGGCCGCGCATGCACCGCGGCTGAGATTGGCTGTTAGCTCTGCGCACACGCGTCTCAAATACGATGGTCGACCGGATTCACCAAAAGACAGGGATTGTTCTGCTTTTGTCTTAAAAATTGAAATACTCTATGAATTATCATCCTCATCATCACCATCATCATCAGCCTTTTTAACTCCTATTCATGAATGAATTGAATTTTGGGACAGCCTGTATATAAGGTTTTTCAAAAATATCTGTCGCGGCTGCAGCAGATATTTTTGAAACACCTTATATACAGGCTGTCCCAAAATTAGCACGTCACAGTGACACCGGAGATAGATGTGCCTAAGACGCATCGAACAAGTCTAACATGTCCATAGAAAAGATTTATCAATTTTGAGTATGACAAGTTTTAGTATTATTTTATTTAAATCACCAATTTTTCATAAAGTTTGTATCAGAGTTTTTTTTTAAAGCTCTTCATTTTATTTTTTTGTAAGCCTACGCCTCGGGCAATAGTTGTTAATGATGAAACAATCATTATCCAGTCGATAAATTGTGTGAAATAACGACAATCGATAGTCAATCTCAATTTAATTTTTACCCAAAGAAAATGGTTGGGATATTGAGCAGCGACCGTGAAAATAAATTATATCAAAAATAATGAACAAATACCATTAAAAACTTCCCTATGCTATGGCAATTCCAAAATGGCATAACACTTATATCGCAAATTTGAGGTATTTCTGATCAAAGTCGTACCCAAGTCAAATTATTATTAAAACAAACTAGGGAGTCCTACAGTTCCCACGATCAAGTAGACAAGAAATGGTCTGATAAAGTTCCTTTTTTTTTACCTGGCTAAGTAATTGGGAGTGACAGGGATAATAAAACTGGCCAAGTGCGAGTCTGACTCACGCCCAAAGGGTTCCATACCAGTATCTGTAAAAACGGCAAAAAAACACGTTTGTTGTATGGGAGGCAACTTATTTTTTTTTAATCTTGTTTTTAGTAATTTTTGTTATAGCGGCACAAAAATACATCATCTGTAAAAATTTCAACTGTCTAAGTGTGTATCTTTTATAAGACGGCCTGCATCCAGCAGCTTCCTGCAACCTCCAGGTCGTATGTCCGCCTTGTGGGGGGACGTCCCACGCTGCACTTGCTGGTACGTGGACTCCATTCCAGAACCTTATTGACCCATCGGTCAGGTCTACGTGCTATGGGCCCCCCACTGCCAGATTAGCTTGCTAATCCGTCGGGCTTTGTCTGCGACTTTGGTTCGTTCACGGATATCACTGAGCATAGCCCTCTTCATAGCGCGCTCCATAATCTTGAGCTTCATTATAAGGCCCATAGTGAGAGGCCAAGTTTCTGTGTTCCGCATGTCATGACTGGTAACACACACTGATTGTAGACTTTCTTTCGCATATAGGCACTAAGTTATTTTGGACGAGAAGATTTGAATTCGTCGATTGACCTCCTTCTCCAAATTAGGCCTACCCAGCTGGATCACTTGTCCCAGGTAAACTTGTCAATAAACTCAAGGATAGAGCAACATGGGCATTCGACATTACCTTTGTTTTTTGTTTTGTAAAAAATCAAAGGGCAGACACTACAAGTGTAATACCATTTTAGAATAACCATAGCATAGGGACGTCCCCCCAAAAGGCGGACAAAAGTCCTGGTAAAGGTCGCGAAGCTGATGGATGCAGGCCGTCTATTAAAACATACACTACGCCGCAGTTCACACCAATCTGCTCTTACACTACTCAATACTGTCTACATCCACAACAGGTGCCAAGTTGACGTGAGCAGCGACTTGATTTTATCCCTTTCATTCCCAATTACTTAGCCAGGTAAAAAAAAAAGATACTTTATCAGACCATTTCTTGTCTACTTGATCGTGGGAACTGTAGGACTTCCTAGTTTTATTTAATAATAATTTGGTTTGGGTACGATTTTGATAAGAAATGACTCAAATTTGCGATATAAGTGTTATGCCATTTTGGAATTGCTTTAGCATAGGAAATTTTTAATGGTATTTGTTCATTATGTTATATATATTTTTTTGTCACGGTCGCTACTCAATATCGAAACCATTTTCTTTGGGTAAAAATTAAATTGAGATTGACTATCGATTGTCGTTATTTTACACTATTTATCGACTGAATAATGATTGTTTCATCATAAACAACTTTTGCTCGAGGCGTAGGCTTACAAAAAAATAAAATAAAGACTGCATAAAAAACTCTGATATTTACCTTTATTAAAAATTGCTGATTTTTTTTAAAAATTCTAAAATTGTTCATTCTCAAAACTGATAAAACTTTTCTATGGACATGTTAGGCTTGTTCGATGCGTCTTAGGCACATCTATCTCCGGTGTCACTGTGACGTGCTAATTTTGGGACAGCCTGTATATAAGGTGTTTCAAAAATATCTGCTGCAGCCGCGACAGATTTTGAAAAACCTTATATACAGGCTGTCCCAAAATTCAATTCATTCATGAATAGGAGTTAAAAAGGCTGATGATGATGGTGATGATGAGGATGATAATTCATAGAGTATTTCAATTTTTAAGACAAAAGCAGAACAATCCCTGTCTTTTGGTGAATCCGGTCGAGTGACAGCCACAACCAAGAAGCTTGTTCCTCGGACTTCTGCAACAACACGCTGCCCAAACCATACCGGTTGCCACGTTAGAATGCATTTCCATTATTTTTCCTTTTCATTGCCTGACGGGTAAATGATTTGATATCCATAATATCCATCGAGAAAAGTGTGAAAAAATTGGTCTAGTGTACGGCAACGCTTAGATCGACGGTCTCGCTCTGCTAGGCGGTGGTGGTTTAACTATAGGCTGGCTGAGACTATTCAACTATTCAACCGCGAAAGCGCTCCAATGTCGTCGAGATATATGCATTCAGAATTGGAGCACGAAAGACGCTGCTACCAGCATTTAGCTAGATCGTTTTAACCATTATGAAAATGTGTCTGTAACAACATATTGATTGCTTGAAAACAAACATATTGATGATTTACGGATGGCGATAGCTTTAACTATTTATTCGCTTCATCCCATATTGTTATCGTAGAAAATCATTAAAAATATACACTAAGCAAACATTACTTTAACCGAAGTATTTCTACTGGGTTTACTAATGCTCTCACATTTTTTTATTTACCTAATACCTAATTAACTAATTTTCATTTTCCATTCCTCAATTTCGCCGAAATACCTACGGCGAGAGAAAATTGAATGTTTTCTGCAGCGCACATTGTTAGGAGACCCGTAAATCGGACATCCTCTTTTTGTCGGATCAACTTGACTGAAAATACATAGTTAATAAATGAAAATAAATAATATTAAATTAATGAATACTACATTTTTTATCGGTCAGTGTTTGTAGTTGATAGAATATATATATTTCATTCGGATTTAGGTAAAAAATAGGTACAAAGATTTGCAATGGCTGGCTCTTAGTAGTTTTAATCATAAACACCGTAAAAATATAAAATATCTTAATATGCAAACGCCTACATTTACTTTATTACATTTAAAATTTAAAGGTTCCTAAAAGAAATTCAGATTGAATTACTAGTATGTAAAACTCAGAAATGAGAGCAGTTTCACGGTTAAGTGTAAAATATTTCATTAGGTCTATCTATCCAAAACAAGTTACCACGGTTGTCCTGAAAATAATGTTGACATAGAATATGTACTCGTGTGCTTCGCATTGCATTCACTTCGTATCTCGAGACTATCTCGTGACTTTAGTTTGGACACCCGTCCAGAAGATAAATCACCCAATCTACAGGTTGATAGACGAGAACCCATTACTTATTTCACAAACATTTTGCCAATAAACAACAAATGACGATTAAAAGTTATCGTTTCTTGTGATATCAACGTATCAGCCAATTGAGATAACTTACTTTTTAGATGATCTTTATTAAACATTATTTTAGGAACAATATCAATTGATTTTGAGTAAGTATTAGGATTTATATTATGTATGTATAATAAACATGTAAAACGTTATTATGATTTTCAAAAGTTAATCACAAAAAAATCTAGAATTAATAAACTGTCTTAACGAGTTTCAGACGCAAGCGATAATATTAATTATATCCAGGAAAATACCCGTTTAATAATGTATCAAAAACTTATTTGTGTACATATAGTGCATCTCATTTCGATTATATCGTAATAAAACCATCTAGCCTTTATATAATGTCGACTGCAATACAAGCTCAGACTTCATGACTTCTGTTTTATTTCAGCAAACCGTAAAATCAGGACTGTAAGCAAATTTATTGTTCAATACGGATTTAATGTCGATGCGTATATCTGGCTTTTATTATCTACCGACTCGTACATACCTGACTTCGGGAACTGATTTGAAATTCCCTTAATCAAGGTCACTCAATTGACAGTATAATACAAATAATGATAAGAAAATAAATGCTGCTATTCATAAAAAAAACATTAATGTTCTAGGTTCTATAAATGTTATAGGTAAATAAATTCAGGCATTTTGATACTTGGTAGCTTTCTTGGTTTTTCGTATATTGGTAAAATTAATTGACTCAAATTGATCTCAAGAGTATTATGTTACCGTTTGTAGGATAATAATTTTATTAGGAACGTTCTCAACGAATAAATTATTTTTATTTAATAACCGCCTACGTAAGACTCTTGTGAAAACGTTGATAACGATTTACCAGGTAAGTTAATATTCTTTTGAGGGGATAATTTTACTGCTCAAATATATTAATTTGATTAGAAACGTTTACAACGAATTAGTCTATTTTTATCTGATAACCGCCTGCGTAAGCCTTTTAAACTTTCGCGTTGCATAATTTAAAACTCAATGAAACGGGAATTAACGCGATCATAATTTAGGTACAAAATGTTACCTCTTTTGCCTGACGTTTCGATCGGGTTACACCGACCGTGGTCACAGGCTGACTGGAACAGCGATGTCTTCACTCCGTATGAGAGGCAGATTCTTCATCTACCCTCATGATATTATTTTCACGCCAAGTACCGTCACACACTACACTCACTGTGTCCCTATTCTGCACACTAACCGCCGCGTTCGTATTCAGGTGAGAACTCGATCGCAAAACAAAACGAGATTGTTTATTTTTTAATCACTGGATTCCATGTCGCGGATAATTTGTAACCGTCTTCCCGATTGAAATTTTTATGGTTCGTTTCGTTCGTAACGAACCATCGCTGAAAGGCTTAAAGAGCATATAGCTGCTGTGAAAAACCGCCAAACTGCGAAATCAGCGATTGCCGAACACCTTCTTGAATCGGGCACTAATCACTGGATTGAATTTCATCAAACGCAAGTTCTTTCCACGGATCGCCACTTTTATTCAAGAGTTGTGCGTGAAGCTATTGAAATCAAAAAGTATAAAAATTTCAATCGGGAAGACGGTTACAAATTATCCGCGACATGGAATCCAGTGATTAAAAATAAACAATCTCGTTTTGTTTTGCGATCGAGTTCTCACCTGAATACGAACGCGGCGGTTAGTGTGCAGAATAGGGACACAGTGAGTGTAGTGTGTGACGGTACTTGGCGTGAAAATAATATCATGAGGGTAGATGAAGAATCTGCCTCTCATACGGAGTTAAGACATCGATGTTCCAGTCAGCCTGTGACCACGGTCGGTGTAACCCGATCGAAACGTCAGGCAAAAGAGGTAACATTTTGTAACTAAATTATGATCGCGTTAATTCCCGTTTCATTGAGTTTTAAACTACGTAAGCCTCTTGTTACCTACGTAAGACTACGTTTAATATCATTTACAAGGTAAGTTAACATTAATTTATTAGAGCATTCATGAATGCTCTAAGCATTCTTTTGAGGAGATAATTCTACTGCGCATATATAATTACTTTTTTTACTTACTTTTAATTGATTTTGGGGCTTAAACCTTTTTGTGCTCACATTCAACTTTTTATACGGGACCAACGACCAAGATAGATATTTAAAAAAAACCTAATTTGCGGAAATCGTATCGAAATTTTATCCCTACAAAGTAAGTTTTTGGATTTAAAAAATGATTCTACTGCAAAAATGTTTTTTATAAACCAATAAAAAGAAACACTTCCGAATAAAAGAAAACCAGTTGTTACAAGCACCGCAGTGTGTTTACGTCCGTTTCAGAATCATATACATATACCTAACACAAGAGTTTTTTTAAGACACCTCTTTACAAGAGTTGTCTAGACTTTGTACCGTGTAGGTAGGAAACACGAAGTTCGCGTTAGTCCAGCTATGGAAAATGTAGGTACCAATAATTTTCGCCAACAACCAGGTCAGCTGAGAAAAAGGAACGACAGTTAAACGGATGTTGCTTATTAATTCACGCTAGTTCAAATGATACTATACTTAAACGCAGCAACAAATCGATATTATTATCTTAATTACTAGAAGTACTTTTATAAAAGACTTTGATTTTAAGAATATTTTTAATACGCCTCAAAAGCGGAACGGAATCCACTGAAATTTGCCTTACCAAGACCGTTAACTAAAGCAAAACGTAGAGTATTTCCTAACTAAACCAAGTAAAATACATTACCCGAGGGATGCAATTACAGTATGATACAAACCGAATTGTGAATGGCAGTTCTGCACCTGCTGCCAGTTATAAAAAGGGCACAGACAAAAAAGGCATTATTGCCAGTTCATAATTGAAAATAAAGGACCGACCGATATCAGGTATACAACCAGTCCCTACATATAACTGACCTTTGTACTGAGCATAATACATTAGAGGCAAATGAACGGAATTTTAGTCAATTTGATCGCTACTTTTAGATAGTCTATTACATTTTGACAGGCCCTACTGGATCTTAAGTTGTTTGTTAGGTAATAAAGTTAAAACAAAATATATGCCTACAAATGCTTTTACAAGTGAGGACAGGAAATTTGAATTTTGAAATAATCCTTTCGAAAACAACATCTGAAAATCGGTTTCTAAGTTACAAAATCTTATGATGGATTAAGTATAATATAGACTAATATTGTTTCAGCGATAACATTTTTACAAGACAAAGTAATTACTCGTATAGAATAGCCCTTTCGGCCGTCTACGTAACCGCAGGTTCGTAACCAGTTACGAATAAGGAATAAATGTTCCTTGTTCGAAACCAGTTTCGTACGAAGAATTATTTTTCTGTATACGAAACCTACCAGTTACGAATGGGTATAGTACAAGAAAAAAAACTATTTTTCTTTATAAAAAATATTTTACTTAAGCTATCAAAATAAAAACAATATTTGATTTAATAAATAGATACATAAAATTTATCAAATCTTAATAAATAGAACAAAATCGGGTTTGTTCCAACACTTATAATTCGAAAACGGCTGGACCAATTTTCATGGTTTATAATTTGTTGGATTTATCTCCGCCCTAAATAGCGGAATAAATAATAAAAACACAAGAAAAAGTGGTGAAAAAAAACTGTCAGGCGGTACGAAGTTCGAGGGGCACCTAGTAAAAAAATTTTTTTAAATATTATGTTGTTTTTTTCTGTATACGAAACCTACTAGTTCAAAAGAGTAGGTATTGTAGTGAAAGGGAGGAACTATTTTTCTTTATTCAAAACTGGTAGATATAAAACTTCATAAAATACTGGCTAGATATAATTATTTAATTATATCAATGTCTAATAATTGCTTTTATGCATTATCCATCGATGGTGTTTTGGAATAAAATTTAATTTATATTTTACTTTGTTGCCATTAGACTCGTCAAAAAGTTTGAAAGAAAAGTGGAATTTGTGTCCACACGAAGAGGAGTTTCTCTGCGGTGTGATATGATAGGCTATCATAGAAAGAAAATATATACTAAAGGGAACACTTTCTGGCTATGTACAAATAACATTAAGGTATAATGTACTAACAAATAATAGTATCGGTGGTTGTTCAGGCAGCATCACCCTCAACGCCAGAAACGAAGTGTTAAAGAATAAATTTCACTCCTGGTATCAGGATTTTGCAAAATATAAAATACCTATTACATATAGAACTTGATGAGTTAAAATAAAAAACTAGTACCAATTTTGATTCTAATTAATTTGTTAAAATAATGTTGAAGGGTGTCACTGCCAACTTAATCGCTATATAGGCCGAAGCAAACCCAATATCGGCATTTTATTAGATACATTATCAAATGAGACGAAAATTATAGATATTATAAAGAAACGTCCAAAAAAGCTGTGAAGTACATCAAAATAGACGAAGAAATTGATCGTACAATAAAGGATTTAAAAGACAACAACGTGGGCATTGCTTGGAAATAATTTCTCCATTAAATATTTTATTTTAAATATGTAGGTGTATATTCTGTAAAAATAAAGTATAAGTTTATTGTAGATTTTTAATAAAATACATATAAAATTAATGATTATTTATTTTTAAAAGTATTTAAATATTTATTATGTTTGATGTAACAATTCCTTGTACGTAACTATGGTTTCGTATTCAGAAAAATAATTCTTTGTACGAAACTGGTTTCTAACAAGGATCATTTATTCCTTATTCGTAACTGGTTGCGAACCTGCGGTTACGTAGACGGCCGAAGGGGAATAGCTAAATTTCTAGCCTGAAAAGAAAAATAAGGATCCAAAAGCCACATTGTTATTCCATTCCTATGATCTCTAGCGTACGTGAAAATAATCCGAATGAACCCAAAAAAATCCATAGCATTTGATATTTGGTATCGAAAATACGAGAATAACGCCTACCTATGTAACAATAACACGAAAGGAAAATGTAATTTTGATCGCACTGTTGATGATTATACCTTGTTGACGTTCTCCCATCTTCAACACTTTTCGTTTTAAGGATCTAATTAGATATAAAAATAGTACTTAAGTATTTCAACATGCATATATTTTATTTTAATCATGTGTACACTTATCTAGCTTAAATAGGTACATAAATAAATTAAAGTTTAAACTACTTAACTATTTATACCGTTAAATTTGCCAAATGTTAAATTCAAACATCCGGTTTTGGTTCAATTGAAATTTTATAACACCATACAGTGGCATAAGTTGTAAGCGAACGTCATAGCTCTTGAAACAAATTCAAATGGCACGGCATTATTTTATCATTTCATATATGTTATTGCAAAAAAGCTATTATTTTCCATGCCATTTAAGTTAATGTACCTAACGCCTTTTGCAGTACTCGTGCAAAGTTTTATTATTATGCTGCACCTCCCGTAGCTAATACAAACAACAATAAAGATTTGAAGGCTGATAACAGTTTAGCTTTAATCAAAAGCGGCTTAATTTGAATGCCTTGGAAACTGTTATAAAATTCCGTTAAAGATAAAATTAAAATTTAGCATGAATATTATAATTTTATATCGTATTCTTATTAGTTAATTATCTTTTGTTGTCTATTTCTAATGTTCTGCTGTTTTCGATAGAGCACTGAAGGCTTAGTAGCATGTATCAATGTTAAAGTTGATTAAAATAAAGTTATGGTTAAAACGAAATTCGTTTTCTTTTAAGGTTAACACACGTATTCGGGCCGGCATCATTCGGCATCGGCAAAGCCGGGCGGCAAAACCGAATATGCGTAGATAGATGTAATGTAGTAGATGCTTCGGGTCGGCTATGTTGTTCGACATATGGCCGCACCGACAATGCCGGCCCGAATATGTGTGCTGCCCTAAATGGGTCTGACGCAGAATGTGCACTCCGCAAAACGTACACTCGACAAAAATGTGCATTTCGCATTTGGTGCACTTCTCATAATGATCACTTCGCAGAATGTGCACTTCGCAAAATGAGCTCTTCGCAAAATGAGCACTTTTTGAGAAAGTTTAAGGTTCAATTCAGTTTTTCCTTTTTTGGTTTATAATTTCTTTAAAAATACAACCCTAAAATCACTTTACGTACCGAATTCCGAAATATGTAACGTATGTTTTGTACAAATAGACGTGAAAATATTTGATTGACAACCAAATCCTAGTGATTTTAATACTTTTGAAATAAATTATTACTTCGTAAAAGAGTTTCTTTATTTTACAACTTTCTCAAAAAGTGCTCATTTTGCGAAGTGCTCATTCTGTGAAGTGCACATTATGCGAACTACTCATTATGAGAAGTGAACAAAATGCGAAATGCACATTTTTGTCGAGTGCACGTTTTGCGAAGTGCACATTCTGCGTCAGACCCCCCTAAATGTACACCTACCTACCTACGCTTACCGTGTCCGCGTTCATTGCACACTAAGCAACAATTATTTCTTAACATGAAAATAAAGTTGAGATAGATAACTTGTTTCTTAGGCAAAGTTGTTTGTTATTATGAGTGTAAGTAAACATACCCATAAACAGGGTGTATTCATTGTGTGCCCAGACGAATATTCCGTAAAAACATTAAATTTACCAAGAAACTCATAAAAGACATCGGAACTACGTTATACGAAAAATGGATATCTATTTAACATTCTAGAAACACGACATAATTAAAAACATCTTATATATACTTATATTTAAATTATTAAAAAAAAACAACAACATAGAAATTCGTAACTTAAAACAATTAGTTAAACTATGAACTTATCATTAAACGCTTATATTGGTTAAAACTTTGCAGAGATAAGCCTTGAATCTTGGTAACTTGTCGCGAAAAATGTCCACAGCCCAATCCCTGTCCTCTTTAGCAAGTGCGTTATATTTTGCACAACATCTAAAGGATCATCTAGAGGAGATTGTTTACCTACATTTGTTTTACATAAAGGAATTGCAAAGATCTTGTCTACTTTTTTTCGAGGAACGCGGAATGGAACGGCGAGCGAAACACTTCCTACAAGTTCATTGCACTTCAGCGAGCCGCTGACGAGTCCGTGAAGAAAGGTCAGGTCGTTGATATACCGACGATGCCTCAGGTGGTCAATGCCAAAGAACGATAGTCGTTGATCGTAAGGCGCTCTATGTGATATACCCGATGATATAAACGCGATGTGCCTCGTGAACGAACGCTGGATGCCTTCAATTCGCTGAGAGTGCACAGCATAAATGGGGTTCCACGCTACACTCGCGTATTCTAATATACTTCGAACTAGAGTATTAAATAATATAATTCGAGTGTTTATCTTTCGGAAGCCTTTTGTAGTTATTTTTACAAAACCTAACATCTGTGCTGCTTTTTTGACTATATTGTTAACATGTGGTACAAAGTTTAATTTTTTATCGACAATTACTCCTATCTCGCGAATTTCGTCTACCTCAGATAGTTTAACACCGCTTAAGCTATAAGTTGATGGAAAAATGTTTTTCTTTATATTTCTTGCAATGTTGTTCTTTTTATTCATCATCTTCTTCATCGTAATTTCAGCCACAGGACGTCCACTGTTGAATATACTCGAAGACCTCCCCCGTGACATCCAGGCCAGTTGAAAGCGGCCTGCATCCAGCGGCTTAATGCAACTTTTTTACCAGGTCGTCTGTCCACCTTGTGTGGCTTGCCGGGACCTTTCTGCCCCATCGGCCGTCAGTTTTACGTGCTATGTGCCCCGCCTTCTGCCACTTTAGCTTGCTAATCTGTCGGACTATGTCAGCGACTTTTGTTCGTTTACGGATCATCATTTCTGATTCTATTTCCCAAACAAACACCGAGCATAGCGCTCTCCATCCATAGCGCGCTGTGCGACCTTAAGTTTCTTGATAAGGCCTATATTAAGAGGCTTGTATGAGAAGATTGTATGATTTATCGATTGGTGCAAACACAGCCAAACTTTTAATCCATGGATAAACCTGGCAAGGAACTCACAATTAATTGTTAATTTAAAGTGCTAAACGCAATTCGGCTATTATTTAACTAAAAATCCATAGGACGACTCAAAACGTTCGCATAAACCTTTAGTTGGCCTTGACATAGATGACAGGAAGACACCTTAACGGCCCTGACGAGTAACATTTTACCTTAGGGATGACTCACCTTGTGTGACGTCACAGGGGGGTGTAGCGAGCGACATAGCGAGCATGTCTTATAGTAGCGACAATAGGACGGCAAAATTAAATGAGTTTTTTAAGGAATGTTATGAATGACGCTCGCTCTCGCAAGCTTATAAGAAGAGTTTATTAATATATACGTTAAAATGAAAAATACCACTCTGATCATTTTTAGAGTCTTCTGTCTGTAGTAATCTACAAGGAATCTCCTACCGGTGAGTTAAACTGAATTGTATTTTCTTTTACGAAGTCAAATTAAAGTTACAATAAGCATTTGAATGTGTTTAAAAGTCGGCGGAATATACTGTTGTCAGAGTTTTAATACTAATATAAATAAATAAAATTTTCCCAAAACAAATGATGAGTTGTGTAATGAAATTGTTGCCCATCAATAATATTATTAAATAACTTTGTTATTACGGCTTTGACATTGGCATATCACTGTTAACACTATGTGGAATAGCCTTGTTTCGATAAATTTCGTTTACAGTTGAATGATAAAACTTAATATTTACGCAAAAATGCGACTTTAAATTTGACGCTAAAATAGGCTACTGCTAGTGCCACCTATTAGAAGCACTAGACAACTCGTCCCGTAGAAGTGTCGGCGTTTTAACACAGATGGCGCTGCACTGAATTCTGAAATGTTAGTGTCTGTTGATTTTTAACTAAACTAACTTTATGAAAAAAGAGATTGATTTGAGTATGTAATAGATATTCCCTTTGCTATTAATTATTTGCAGGAAATTCATAACTTATACGAGTAGTTACAAAGGAAATAAATGTAGAGCCATCTATGTTATTTGCCCTAAAGTAAGACAAGATAACACCTTGTATGTTTTTAAAACCGCATGCGTTAGCTAGATTACACTTGTAGCAAGAATACACGATGAGCGACCATCCAAGTATTTTCAGAATTAAAAAAAAAACAGATTCAACTGTAATTAAAAATCTGCAGTTTTAATTGCAACCATTAAATTGTCTTTGCAAATAAGTTTTATCCTTAAACCCTGGCACTAATTAACGAGCTATTTAAGAAATAATTTTGTTATTTTTATCGCCTTCTACAATGTACTATTATAAACTCAGTACTCGGAAGCTTAGTTAAATCTACTCGGTTTTAATTCCCAGAAAAACAAGGAAACTTCGTGAAATCCTTTGGGAATTTTTATCGATCTTATCTTAATTATTTAAAATAATATAAGTACATCGTACAGAAAAAAAATATTATTAAGTTTATGACTGAATACTATTGTATCAAACAAGAATACAGTCAAACGAGGATGATTACTTAAAAACTATAGCGCTGTAAGTTAATTACGATCAATGCGATAGTGGTCGCGTACCTTTTATGGCACTAGCAGAAAACTTAATAAAAGGTAAAATAACATAGTAGCGTTATTATCTGTAATAAATAAGAATAGCTTTCATTGGGTATAGAGCATTGAGATATAACATATTATATTAATGGTATAGATAGAGTATCTCAAAATTTAAAATAATTTTAATGAAAATATTAATACTAGGCAAGCTATAAAGTTTATTAGAAAAACAAAAAAAAATGCCCAAAAAAGGTGTGGTTTTGTTGGTTTTAAAAAAAAAACAATGTTTAAATTTGAATGTAACATTAAATGTGTTGTTTTTTTTTCTTAATTTACTTGTACTAATAAATTACCTACCTATCCTTATTTATAATTTACTAGTTTTAGTAAAACGACGCCGTCTCGCTGAAAATATAATACAATTTTCAATATACTTTTTGTGATGTCACTTAGTTTTTGTTGTAAGAAATATTCTTCGAGTATTCGATATCTTCCATGATTTCGTTTTTTTTTTAAAATAATATACCTACCTACAAATCTTATACTGCACTGATCAGCGAAACTGTTAGGTTACTCCGCTGGTCAGCAGTTTATTTGTGTTTTATTGGCTGATTTTAATTTAGAGAAGTATTTCAAGTGTTATAAGATTAATAAAAAAGAAAAAAATCTGTCACTATGTAAGTGACGAGTGTATGGAATGTATTTATTTTGTCCTGTTTTTGTATAACATCAGTGAGTTTATAAGGACCACGGTTGTAATTGTTCTAAAAAGAAACTGTATCCTCCCTCTGTGCAACCCACCAACAGCTTATTCAAACAAAATATGATTTAATCGGGAAAGTTTAGTTAGAATCGGCAGTCCAACTTTTAATCGTTAAACGTCATAATATGTATTTTGCGTTGGATTTTGTTGTAGTTAGACCTATTTTTTAATCTGGATGCGGACATGTCGCGACGCCTTGTAATAAAACAATTTAATCTATCGATTAGTTGGCGCGTAGCCCGTTATTTTTATTTTGCAACAAGATTAAAACGACGTAGGTGCGCATAAAACGTCCATAGATTTTTTTCCCTTCCTTTGTTCTCGTTTTGTTAACAATAGCATAAGTACTTTCAACATTAACATAAACGCTATTAGCAGACAACGCGAACGCAAGCATCTACATTTGAACTTGCTAATAATTTAGTCAAACCCTCCATTAAAAATAGTAAAACAGTAAAATTAAAGAGTCCGGCCGTTAGGGGCCCATTCCGGTACGCACCCGGCCGCTCGTACCTACATTTAAAAAGTTGTTATTCCGATATGCCCCCGGCCGGGACGCCCCCAATGTTTATTTTTGCCATGATACCTAATTTACTACAGCCAAGTACAAAAATGAAATGAAAGTAAGACCACAATCATGAAAATTCAGGTATCTATCTAATATAAACCTATAAGTGTGCAGCCTATGTAGTAGAAAGCGATCGCCTATACTTCTCAAGTGTTTTAGAACGTCTGCCTCTCAGATCAGAGAAATAATATTTCTATGGTCTGCCTATTTAATGTTGATTATTTTTAAGATTATAACTGACATTTGTACATGATTGTGATATTTAACGATAAACATATTTTAAAAGGATATACTCAAAAACTTATCTTGCTAATTCTTAAGCATGATGATAGAAATACACAGACCACAAAAAGAAAATCATTAAAAATATTTCAATTTAAAGACTTTTGTATTTGTTAAAATATCTGGCCCAAAAATGTTTCTTTCACTTGGGGGCGGGTGCGTATCGGAATAACAACTTTTTTAATGTGGGTGCGTGGCGGCCGGGTGCGTACCGGAATGGGACCCTTACGGCCGGACCCAAATTGAAGACCCTTCAATAAGAATATTTTATTTTTTACTTCACAATCACGAGTACTACACTACATAAGTAGGGGCTGGAATAAGTTAACTGTCTCAAATTGGTTAAGTGCATCCGACTGTCGTCAATCACAGGTTGCAGATTGGTTTCAGCTGTTGTTTGTCGAGAATGTTCGGTTCGGCTTTACTTAGCAAAAAAAACTCTAAGACGTCTTTGACTGGATGCATTATTCAAATAACCTATCCATATTTAGTGTTTTAACACTAAATATGGATAGGATGTGTAATTCAATAGGACGTTATAAGGTCAAGAAAACATCTTGAAAAACATATTTTCAAAAATTTGTTCTTTTTATACTTTTTTGTTATTGTGTTGACGAAAGAACAGCATTAAGTAGATTTTTACCATAAAGTACGAACGATGCACTCGATGTCAGGATCTAGAAAGTAGAATCTTAACTCAACAATTCAAACAAATGCAGTCCGTAAGTTTCCTTATATGATACCTACGCAAAATTTTTGCCAAACTCATAGAGAATATTATAGAGATGTTTTTAAAATGGGTAAATCTTTTTTTACAAAACACTAAGCAGGTAATTCGTAACAATCAAATTCTAATTTTGGTTACTGATTAAGGGCCTCTTATCCGTCAAATGGTGCACCTACAAGTTTTTAGGTTACAATACCCAAAGGGTAACATAGGGTCCCGCCCTATTAATGAGGCTCCGCTGTCCGTCTGTCTGTCTGTCTGTCTGTCTGTCTGTCTGTCCGTCTGTCACCATGCTGTATCTCATGAACCATGGTAGCTAAACAGTTGATTTTTTTACAGATGATGTATTTCTCTTGCCGCTATAACAAAAAATGCTAAAAACCAGCTTAAATTAAATATTTAAGGGGGCTCCCATACAAAAAACGTGTTTTTTTTTTGCTCGTTTTTATAGATAATAGTGCGGAACCGTTCGTGCGCGAGTCCGACTCGCACTTGGCCGGTTTTTTGTAAACCTATACTTTGAATGAACCGTATTTACCAGTAATAAGATTTTGAAAATGATATAAATGCTATATAGCACAGAAACACAATCTGCAAAACTTGGCTCTATAGAAAAACACTTCAAAGTTGCATCTTCCCGCAACGTTTTTTCATTAGGGGCCATTCATTTAACGTAACGTAACGACGTAAGACTATTCTCGCTAGTTTTTGACCCCCCCTCCCTTATTATAAGAAAAAATAAGAATAGACCGACCCCTCCCCCCTGTTTAATATTTATTACGTAAGAATCTAAAGGAAATAAAAACAATAAAAATATTTTTTTAGATTACAAGCTTTAATGTACCTAAAATTACAAAACAATATGGGGTTAGTTTAGACAAAGAAAATATGATTTGACTAGGCTAGGTGATCATAAGCAGGCATTTGTTTTCATGGTGAATCGTTTAGACTTTAGGTACCTACTTGTCTACTCGAAAGCTTTTCGCTGTTATGATAGCAAGGGTTCGATTATTATTTTTTAAAAGGTATTTCATAACAATGCACGATTCATGGTTTATGTTCGCTAGGGAGTGAACCAATGTTAATTATCTACTACATCTGTCATTTCTCCAACGTCTTCGTCGTCTGGAGGCAAATATTCTGCTACTACTGGTTCATTATCTATTATAATTGAATTTTACCTGCCTGAGCAAAGTTTTTCAGCTCTTAATCAGAATTGGTAGTTTTTCCGTTTGCATCGAGATGGTTGCCGAAGGTATCATGCGGTAGCACCAGACCAGACAATGGAAGACTCAACGGTTCCATACGTCGTTCAACCCTGTTGAATGCACTTCTAACAGGTGCATTTGTTGCTACAAAAACGGCTAAGTTAAGCTCATTAATTGTTTTTTTTATAAAAGCCTGAGAAACATATTTGGACGCTTATTGTTTTATTTTTTATATTTTTTAATATTTAGTTTTTAGATGTGATAAATTGATATTCCCTCTAGTGCATTCTGTTGACGCCTAAGTTTTTACTTAGCACATGTCGTATTATGATAAGTATTTTGAATTAGCATACTGTTTGTGTAACCTTGTTGGTGATCTGAATAAATAAAAACCGGCCAAGTGTGAGTCGGACTTGCGCACGAAGGGTTCCGTACCATTATCTTATTGCGGTTTACGGTTTATGACGTATTAAAAAAAAATACTTACTAGATCTCATTTAAACCATTTTTCGGTGGAAGTTTGCATGGTAATGTAAATAATATTTTTTTTTTAGTTTTATCATTCTCTTATTTTAGAAGTTTAGGGGGACGACGACACATTTTACTACTTAGGTAGTGTCTTTTGCGCAAACTATTCAGTTTAGAAAAAAATGATATTTGAAACCTCAATATCATTTTTGAAGACCTATCCATAGATACATAGACCATATATCCAAAGACACGTAAGGGTTTGATGAAAAAAAAAAATTTTAAGTTTCAGTTCAAGTATATTACCGTTTCGTCAAGTATATTTCGTCATTTTTTAGTTTGCTACTGTGATGTTATTAAATTTATTCATATTTTAATTTAGTCTATTGCTGATAACTGTGACTACCACATTTTTGCGAGAATCGTAGTCGTAAAAACATGACTATTCATGATTTTTAATAAATAGTTTGGTACAAACACGATATGTTAACTAAGTAGTCATGATATTACCAAACGAAAATAATACAAATTTTTGGTCTTTTTTCTGATAAATCCCACATATCAGCTGTGCATCAATATTTTAAAATCTTGTTACGATTTTCTATTAAAAACATGATAAGTCCCACTTGTCATAATAGTACCACTCATAAATTAAATAAAGCTTTCCTTCAACACTAATTACTCATAACAAATTAATACCAAAATTATTCCTATTTTTTATAAACCTACTGTAAAATTTATGCCCATGGCATATTAAGGCCCATGGCATTCCTCGTATTTAAAATTTTAAGGAAGACGGTTTTTTTATTTTCTGTTAAAGTGGTTCATAATTTTATTATGACAATATAATAATTAAATTCATAAAAATATTATAAAACCATACCTACCTATTTATAAAGTTAAAATTAACCAGCTGCACAATTGTGTATACTGTGACGCTAGCGAGTGTCAATGTGTCAAGTGAGTTCACTACGGGCACGGTACTATTATCTTATTACCGTGCTACGGGAGGGCAGCTGGCGCGATGCATTTTGCGTTGCGATGTAATTTTCGCATGGACCAATCACTAGGATAGCGTTAGATGCCTACTTTCGAGGGATAGCCATTAAGGGCAGGCGCCCTTAATGACGATTTAAAAATATATCTAATCAGTCACAAGGTGAATGGCCTAAAATCATAATACCTATGAACAAAAGACCTAATGCTTAATGCCTAAATTAATATAATACATAAGAGTTGAAATTCATAATGGACGGTTTACCTAAAGTCGAAAACAATAATTATAATTTAAAATCATTCATTGCGCATATTGCAAAATGTGCAGAAATTGTATTAAAATAAAGGATAACCAAGATTTGTTTAACCAACTTTCTGACCAAGTTAAAATATTGTATAGTCTTTAAACACCCAACCTTGTTTCCTAATCGAATAGGCACCTGTATTAAGCAGAATATTTGGTTTAAAGCCGTTGAAAGAACTTGCCTTGAACACATTTTATTTGAAATGTTTTAATTTGATTACGTAACAACTTTTAAGAGACGGCTTATTCGTAGTAGTCCACAATGCAGTCGGTAATACGCACAGCCTCGAATGAATTCCCAGCCTTCATTTCCAACATTCCCTTTGACAAAGCTTAAGCCTTCTTAAGGAGTTCACGGGAGAAATTAACGGTACGTAGTACTGTAGCCAGTTTGTTACGAAAAGCCCTACATGTGATTTCAATGAAAGTTGTATAAAGGGTATTGCGAAACTATTGTATGTTTGCTCGGGTACCACGTACCATTTAAAGACGGTTGTATGAGTGTTTGCTCGGGTACCACGTACCATTTACAGACGGGTGCTTATGACAGAAATTTAAAACATTCCCAGTTGAAGCCTAAGGCGACCTCCAGACAGCAGTGTCATTTCATGTAGAAGAATACAAATTTGTACACTCGGGGCCAGGGCAAACGTATCTCAAACATCTAGATAGTAATGAAGACAAATGAGGATATTGAGAAATTGACTAAACCGGATTACATAAAACAAAAAGTAGTGATTCCTGGTGTCGAAAAACAAATTTTGACCTGATTTGACAATCATACGGGCAGGAGACCATTAGAATCTTAAAACAAGCAATGGCCGCGCATTACTACGATACTACTGATTTGAGTTCAAATCATGCAAAACTTCATTTGCATCCGAGGTAGGACCTAGGATTATTATTATTTTCCGGAAATCAGCTCGGTTTTCTTCGGAGAGGGGGTGAACGTCAAAATGTGGACTAAGTAAGTCATTGATAACGGGGTAGTCAGATTTCTTTTATTCTTTATTTGGTAGATATCTATCCGCTTACAACCGCGGCGTGGGCTGATCAACTTTGGTAATCACTACCTACTAAAGCACTGCCGCCCGCCACTGAGCTACAAGCACATCCTTCACATTAATTTGCTGCATATTTTGTTATCATTTATGTTATTATTTTTGAGACGAATAACGAGTTTTTATTATTATTATTATTTATATTAAAGAAAAAATTCTCCACCGGGGTTACCGGTAGGTAATAACGCTTACCTACTACGCGGGTCTTAACCAAGCGTAACAGCGAGAAGTGTTGAGATGTCAGAAGATAAAAATTTGCGTGTGATCCGACAGGTATTCAGAATAACTGCTTTCTGGAGAAGGGGTATTATTTTCTCGGAAATGTTATTATTAATTAATATAAAAAAGACTAAAGCCAATAAGTTGCATATTGGCTGTAGACTAGTGTTAAGACTAAGAGGGCACTTTCAAATAAGACGTTTTTACCCAGACGTCAGCTGGCGTTTGCAGGACCGCACACTTACTGTTGATATTGGTCATATTTATTTTCCAACGTAGTTGTCATAAAATGTTCCGTGTGCGGTGGACTAAACGCACGTTAGCAGTCCGTTTCAAAGCGTCTAAATTGAACGCACCCTTATAGAACAAATCCGTAACATACGGTACAGCCTAATCCGGTAATCACAGAAGTTTGTTATTTGGAGGAAATATCCTTGATGCAATAGGAGGGGTTCATTAAGATCCATTAATCTCTAAGGAACACAGGATTGATAAATGCGGACGAAATTGTGGCAAACCTACTTTCCTAATTGTATTACACAACAACTGCAGCAGGTTGTTTTATAACTTTAGGAAAACAGTAAAAACGCTAATCGATTTTGTAAGGTTAAATTTTATTGCAGAGCATTTTGAGCATAGAATTAAATTTTTGTTAGTCTCGAATAAATCGCAAAGTACAAAAAGTAATGTGTTTCAATTTCTTCTTTTCGTAATAGAAAGAACCCTCTGGAAAATAGCGCCGTATTAGGCAAGCCATCCGATAAAAACTAGCTCTAAAATCAGAAAGTGAGCCAGTCAATTTTCTTAGAGGGAGTGCGCTCAGTATGAAAACGGAACGGCAAGGATTTTTTCGTGATAAATAGTAATGTACCTTAATATTATAACACTTGGGTTAAAATTGCAGAGATACTGGTCGTAGCTAGCCGCGGTATACTTAGGAATACCGATTTATTAATTTCACCCTAGGATCATAATATTAAGGTACATTACTATCTGTCACCAAAAAATCCCTTGTCGTGGGGCGCAGTTCCTGAGTTGGCGTTGTAGAACTTGTCGGAAATAGGGACTGTAAATACCACTGATAACCAAAAGTACCCGATTGCTATAGTGGTGCGGTAAACACAAAGGGTCCCGGGTCGACTCCCGGTTAGGGTCAATTCAGAAAATTTTATTTTTTAATAGCGTTGAGTCTTGGTGTGCTAGGAGAAGTTCCACTAGGAAAAATATATTGTCCAGTACCTCGTTAAACAAGGACGGTAACTCCTTACTTCGAGACCATGACAGTTGGTGTAATTTCTGGCTAAGTAATAATGGTAAAATAATACGAATTAGCAATATTAAAACAGGTTTCAATGAAAATTTTATCTAGAATGCAATAGTCGGAGATATATTATATATTTTATGCATGCAGAAATAAAACAAAAGCAAAAAAACATTGACCAAAGGCTATTATGATCTCTTGACAACAGAAATCTCTTTTTTGTATGGTGCTTGACGTAAAAACAACACTCTTCTAACAATATTTAGCGTTAACGATAACGACCCTGGAATAAAAACCTTTGTTCACTAAAACATATTATTTTTTAAAAGCAAAACTTAATAATAACCTTAGTTCTGAGTACCTTGAACAGGCTTTAAAGCGCCTATTAGTGCCCGTTGCCGCGTTCGTTAGTGAAATAAATACGCAATTAAGCGGGGGAAATTAAGCTTCGAATTCATTTTATAATTCATTTTATCCCGCTTACGAAACAATAACAAAACGACTGATATTTGCGCCTATTCAACATCATATTCTTCAATATATTCTTAAATACGGTTTTTATTTTTCCTTAAAATATATTAAATTGAGCATTACCGTTCTGAAGTGTAAATAACAACAATATGGAATACGCAGTCCTTCATTTACCTAGCTAGATTATTTATGTTGAAAATTAAACAGTTTTCTCGTAAGTTTTTGTGCTCAACTTCACTTTAAACTTCCCTTTAAAAAGGACGTGTCAGCAAATATACGTCTATTTTTGAGAGTCGTGAGATGATGATAATGACAGGATTCCTTTAACTTAGTTTTTAAGAAGGCACTATGACCTTTCTTGCATTTTCTCTAAATCTTGAATATAAATGATATATTAAGATTTCCAGATTATGCTACAGTATTATAAAATGCTCCTTCCATAAGCGTAATACAGTATTTTTAGGCAACCTATGTCCGAGAAGGGTCGACTAACACGCAATATGAAACCCGGTCGTCTGTACGCTTTGTCTTTAATTAGCTCGGTATGATCAGAAAATATCAACTTGCAGTCAATGTGGACCAAGATCCCTAACACAAGCCGATTTAGTAATTTTAATATTATTAATAAAGTATTCATATTCGATTGGACATGTTTCTTCCGAGTAAATGAGATAAAAGAACATTTATTTATATTTATTCCTAACTTTCATAAATATTTTGGTATCGTCAGCATACATCAGGAATCGAGCATGTTCGAAGCAAGTACCCACGTCATACAGATACGAAGCGTAAAGAAGTGGTCCAAGAATGGAACCTTGCGGAACGCCGGAAGGATCAGCAATAAAAATCGAGCAAAATCCTCCTATAACAACCGCTTGTGATCGATTGCGCAAATAAGATTCCATCCAGCTAAGCAAGCTACCCTGGATACCAAGTTCATAAAGTTTACGTAGAAGAAGAATAATAACATTAAGTGACATAGATGAAGTAATTGCTGAAATATATTGAGGTAACGACGGGCAACTACGGAACCCTGCACTGCGCGTGGCACGACACGCACTTGGCCGGTTTTCTAGTTAGGATTGGTGCTAAAATCATAAAACAAAACAATATTTAGCAAAATTACGTTAAAAATAAAAAAAGCAGATTCAATTTTTTAAAACCAATTGCAAAAAACTTTTTTTAAAAGAAAATTTGAAATTGTTACTGTATTTTGCCTCAATTTTGCCAAATAATTATGAAATATTTTATCAAATGCAATATATTATATGAATGTAAGTAAGTTTATTTTATACTTTAGAGTGCCCCAAAAAACAATTTTCAAAATATATTTAGTGTACAGAACTCGAACCGTTACAGATTTATTATAGTTTATTCTACTTAATATAATATTTCTTTCTTTATACGAAAACTGTCTTTTATTCTTTTGTTTTTTTTTATCTTTAATTTTCCAGTATAAATAGGAAAAGTTGCAGAGAACTGTGCATATGCGGATAAAAATATATTTTTACCGCACCGCGCTTAAAGGTTAAAATTGAATAGCAAATGCGCTACATATATTTGGCAATTGGGTCTAGAATAAGTACCTAATTTACGTAGACACAATGACTTCATTGAAGTGTCATTATATTAAATCCTTTCACATAATTCATCATTAAAATGCTACCCTCAAAAGTCAGTTAACCACCGTTGGTCGAAAGAATTTATAAACAATAATTCTAAAGTAATGTTTCAGAAATAATTTTGTACTGAAAATAAACATTGCCACAAAATGCAGGTAGAGCAACCCCGCGTAATATTCGTGTTTAACACGTCTCCCCGAGATATTGCCTTCTGGTTGATTTTCTACTTTAACTCGAATTAAATTTGCAGTGTACCCAATAATTCAAAACAAAGTATACTTACTACTACATTGGGCTTCAAATTAAAGTTATACATAGAACCTGTTTTTATGAATTATTGAATCAATGAAGATAAATAACACTTGAAAAAAATCATCGACCTCAGGTGGGACTCGAACCCACGTCCCATCGCAAGCCGGGCGAGTGCTTTACCAACTAAGCTACAGAGGACGTCACGTGACAAGATGAAATTCCTCAAGTGTTCTTTCTCGCTGTCAAAGCCAGCGTATTCTGATCAATGTTGTAGCTATATGTATAGCTGAGTAGTATACTACCGTCAACACCCTATAGAAATATTTTTACAAATATTTGACTATTGGTTAAGATCAGAAATGCTTTAACATTGTAAATTTTTGTTTTTAGCAATTCCATGCAAGGTTTTAATTGAAGATAAATAACACTTTCACATCGCCCGGCTTGCGATGGGACGTGGGTTCGAGTCCCACCTGAGGTCGATGATTTTTTTCAAGTGTTATTTATCTTCAATTAAAACCTTGCATGGAATTGCTAAAAACAAAAATTTACAATTATTGTATCATATTATGCAATATTTTTCTGTTTATTAGCTTCACTTAACTAACAGCTAATCAAACCTTAAAAAAATAGTTTTAAACCTACACCTGCCATACTAACACATATCTACAATAATTTGATACCTTCGAGCCGATCTGAAAACAGGAGGGAGATATTGGAACTATTTAATCTTTTGATGAGTCCCAAAAATTAGTATGTTTTATAGTTCTTTACACTATGTTTTTTTTTTAACTAGGATAAGGTTTCGACTAACTTATCCATAAAAGTGTAAAGTAAAAATAATGCTTTTAAATTTAAATGTGTAAAGACCTACAAACGAAAACGCTATTCCACATTGTAGTCAGCCTAAAATAGGTGAATCGGCGACAGCATGAGTGAAATTAGACCATAACAAAAATAGTATCAGAAAAGTGATCATGAGTTTGTACGTGGGATTACCTTTACTAAATTTATTTTCATTCACGTGGCGAATTGGCAAAGTACTCGTAAGACCTGATTACGATTATACAAGACAATGTTATTCTTAGACATTACCTATAAGTATTTTAGTGTTCTATTTAGATTCGTGTGTCGCTAATGGACCTCCTAAACCCTGCGTCGATTAAACTGTTGACTGTTAGGCACAGAAAACAGAGAATAAGGTTAATTGGGCTGATACAATAAATCACTCCTTTTAACTAACTGGCCTCGAAGAACAAAAGGTTAAGAGTACTAATAAAACAAACACAATTTATTCGTGTGCAATTGATGCGAATCAAAAGCACTTTTTCACTTATAATAGTTTTGGCATAATTACACCACTTCCATTTTTTAATTTCAACTGTTACACCAAACACATTAAGTTGAATATCGAACAGCGGTAATACGACGGTGATGAATGTGGAACTGGATGACTTCCCAAATTCGCTTGTTGATAAATGTTGTTGTTGGATGAAGGTATCGATGATTCGTTCGTGTGAAAATTTTAATTTGATTGATTGAACAGTTGACATATAGATATACATCTACATTTTAATATTAATCTTATGCAATTGCAAAAGTGTTGGTAGAAAAACAAATTTTGTAATATATAAAAGCGATGCTTGAAATATTTTAGTGTTGTCAATAAAGAGAGAGATGCAGAGCTGCGAACTTACTGAAATAGATGCCATTGAATGATTAAACCATATGGATGAGATAGCAAACCCTCTCACTAGACGGGATTACATGTACATCTACTAAGATAAGGTATTGCAGTAGCTACGGGCTACCACATTACCTAATCTTCGTAGTAGCTAAAGTATAGTTAAAAATAATAATTCTGACCTTTAATAATCCGTTGGTACGTGCTGTATGTACTGCTGTTACGTGCCATCATCATAATCACTGATGTTTAATATAAAAATACATTTAATTACATATAACTGTTTGTAGTTCCTAATACGCTCAAGCTTAGTTATTATGCTTTAAATTCAAATCTTTAGGGTTTTTATTTTTATTAGCAACTGGGCTAATTTTATTGACAAACATGGTAGACGATTTCACCAAGACATGTCAACAATAGAAAAAAGATACAATGAACGACAGAGTGCGTCATAGTTAGCCAACTACAGCTTGAATTATTAGATAGGACCCTGAAACTACACACAAAAGCCAAGCAAAGAGAAAGAGCAATTTTAGATTGATTATGCATATAATTTGATATTGTTTACATCATAATTTAGTGTTCATTTGTAAATTAGAAGTTTTACCAATTTATAGGTTTTCTATAGATTTGTATTCAGCGACCCTCAATTAGTATAACAAGGAGGTGGGATTTCATAGACATTCGGTTCACATACTTAGGACAAACAAAAGCGAATCGTCACTCGTTATTCGTAAGTTTACTTTTATGTATATTGCTGATGTCATGATTCTGGCGTATGACAAAAACTTCGCCAAAGATCAGTTGCATAGTGCATAAATATTGATGGTTGCCAACGAATGGTCTTGGGAAATGCCAATTGGTCAGATGCTTGGCGACATCCAAGACATTATTGTCAGTGATATCCCTTATTATGTATTCACTAAACTTTATATGTCACGAGATAGTGCTTATAGCCAACTCGACGACATTATGTTGAATTACCTCCACCACACGGACCGCATAATTGGTGCATAACAGGACTAGCATGTCTTTGCGTGAGCATGTGGCCGGATTCGCAGCGCATAGGTAGATTCCATCACTACTATGTTTACTACTCAGTCAGATTTATAGTATTTACCAATTATTCACAAAACCATTTTCTTTATTACTTTGAATAAAACGCGTAAAACAGTACGGCTATTCATTCAAACTAATCGTGACAGTGTTTTTTTTTTGATATGGGACAACAAAGAATTACTATGATACGGGTAGGTATGAGAGTGGACTCCCTTTTCTGCACTTAGACTCGAAGTCGGTCCTTTGTACGTGGGCATGTGATGGTTACGATTGCAACCAGCCTAGCTCCGCCCAGAAGCGCAGAAGTTTCCTGGGGTCTTCACAGGCTTCAGGGAGCGTCCTTGGGTTTTCAAGGATTTCATTGCGTTGGGATGCTGCCGCCTCGCATTCCAGGACTACGTGGGCGGCGGTTTCATCTGTGATTAGACATACCCTGCAGAGAGGGCTGTCTGTGTTGTCAATGGTGTATAGGTGTTTGTTTAGGAGACATGACCGGTCACTGACCCCACGATTATGCGCAGGTTTTGTCTTTCGAGGTTGAGTATACGCCGAGTCAATTTGGGTGTGACCCCTCAGAGCAGGTTCGATTGTCTGCATGCTGTACTCAAGAGTCCATCGTTCGTTTTGTTGGGATAGTGCACTGTGTCTAATCCAGGCGCGCAGTTGTAAATATGGTAAGGGGAGGATCGGAGGTGGCCCCTCTATGGCCATATCCTAGCCCCTTCTCGCCAGTACGATACGGGCCGGTAAAAGTTACTGACGATATTACCAGCAGCGCCATTTTATTTAAACTTAATTTGATTTTGCTTTTGAAACCCTTGTACAAAGGTTGTACAAAGTTGTTTTAGAGAGAGTTAACAACTACGCTCAGTTATACAGTAAAATGTAATTAGCATGCGAGCCTGCAAGCAAAAAGAGTTGGAACAATGGCATTTCATCTAGGATCGCGAGTTATTAATGGCAAGCCCGCTTTTGGCGAATACAACCAAATTACGGTCACAAAGGAGAATTAATGAAAAGTCGACTTGAACGCGATATTGTTACAAATCCCTTTTTCTGTTTCAGATGGTCGATACGTACGTAGTGATTGTATGACGTAAGGGCCCAAATCAAAGATATGAAATCAATATCCACACATGTTACAGACTCAAAAGGATATTGCAAAGTAATTCTAAATTTGTCTAATAGAAACTAGAAACTTCATCAACTTATGTAGTAAGTATGTGATGTAAGTAGCGCCTTCCTAGCTATGACTTTGTTCGTGTAAAGATCCTTTGCTACGTATTTAATTGTGTTACTTCAAATGTTATTATTTGTTACTTCAAATGAAAATTAATATTTAGCGCAAAATACGATATAGATATATGTGGCAACCTGTTGTTGTGAAACCATAGAATAACTAACAGTCAATAATTTCTTTACTTCTTTCATAAGATCATGCGAGAGTATGACTAGTAAACAAAAATGTATCATGTTTTATATTCCAATATAAAAACCATTAGCGGTGTATAAACGTAATCTCGTATCTACAGAGAAATTGAGATTTCCATTTGCTTCATAGGTCAACTCGTAATACTACTTGCACCAGGAGCGCTAAAGTGTTCCGCGATTATTCGCTCGCATAGACACTTCGCGTAAATAGCGGCTCTTGCCAAATCTATGTTAGTGAACTTTACATTTGGCACTCGAAAGTGTCTGCGATGTTTGTTACGTTAAAAATATGCGGCGTCACGAACGAGTCACAGTGGCTCGCTCTGCAGGCTGGCCCCTATCCAGAGGCGTGTGGCACAATCTGTCAGCGGTTGTGTGGGGAGCATGCATGGGGGTAGCTGTCGCGCGCGAATGTAACGCATGCCGATATATTCTGACATCACCTTCAATTCGCATCGGCCCCACTGCACCGTGATCTTTTCGCGGCCGAATCCACTCGTCTGGTGCGTCCTCCACTTTGTGCGAGTAAACGCGCGATAGCAGCATAAGCAGCAGCAAGGCCAGAAAACCAGCCCCTAACTCGTTTGGGTGTGCCCGAACACTATCATGAATACGAACGAATATTATCCAAATAGCTCATTAATTTTCACCTAAAAGAACGAGAATCATAATTGCGGAATGAGAGCAAATTTTCAATGTAATCATTGATTTCTTCTAATATGGTCTTTGAAGTGTTAAAATAAGAAAGAGACATTGTAAAAAACGACTGGAGCTCTAGAAAAATATAGTGAATCACGAATCGTGGGAACAGTGGCAATAATTCAGCGTTGGAACAGATGATCGCGGCCGAACTGATGTCATACTCGGCCGCGTGTGCAGCATACGTAACGACTGCTTCATGACATCACACTAGCGTTTATTTTAGTGTTCGCTCGAGCCTTAAAATAATTATTTCGACTCGTCACATAAACAGGCGACGCGGACGTTCAATTATTACAAAGGCACGTGTAATATCGGACACGAGCAAAACTTTTGGATTAGCTCCCGGATGAGTTAGAGTAGTCTACCAGTACCTATTTAAGGCGACATAATAATGATTAGTTGGACTATTATTTCAACCCATAATTTGTAGCACAGTTTTTTAAATATGTTTATGTGAAGATTAGAAAAATCTTCTTCAGTCATTTCCAATAATGTTCATAGCGATTATTGTGCTAATTTGGGTTACGTGTGACTTGTAAGAATATAATCATGTCTAGATTGATGCGATTACATAAGTGCGCGTTTATATTGCACTGCCCTATTCCATTCGATCCAAACGGGGTTATACGTTAACCGCGGAAATTACAACAAAGGTTAAATGCGCCATAGACACGCAAAAGCGGCTGCCCGAGAAATAATTACCTATTGGTAAAAACTAACTCAACCATTGTTCAGTATAGTATTAGTATGTACATGAGAACTTTTATAGGTTTCATGAGGAGAGCAACAATGTGTTTGGATTTGGAACGGTTAGATTCAAAAGCCAATAATATCTTTTTCAAATGAAATGAGTATTTAAGCAACTATGTAAAATAATACTAATATTTTTAATGAACAAATGATAGGTATTTCGAGAAGTGAAGTCCTGACACGAACTAAATCAATAGCGTTACGACAATTTTATTACTATTCCTTACGACATGAACAAAAACTAGTAAGGCAGAGAAATCAAGTAGCAATAGATAGCGGCTATAGGTATTGGACGGATTGCATACCACAGCTATCCGCAAATTGAGACTCGTCCCGTCGTTACTGCTGACTTTTGTGGAGGCGTCGTATAGTAAATATTTGATGGGAAGAAACAAAGTCTGGACTAGAAAAGCTTGCACAATGCACACTTGCACTTGCTAGTCAAACGGGTTATTCAAGAAAAACACACAAGTTATCTACCCATTAGAGCTAAGCAAATAGCGGCAATAAACGAGGAGTGATCGTAAAATTGCTGCTATGTATAATTGTATCTGGGGCAATTTTATATTAATGACGGGAGTTATTCCGGTGATTCTGTGCAGTGGAGGTGCTTACCGTGTGTACTCATAAAATAGGCGTTATATTAACATTGACGTAAAATTATTTTACAGGCATTTTTACACTTCTAACGCGCGTTGATTCCGGCCGACCTTTTTCTCATACATTTGTAATAAAGAAGAATAGTTAATCGATACAATTTTAGCTCTAAAAACTAGTGAAATACGTCCTTTAAGATGCTTGAATAGCCCGAGAAACAAGTTACATTTCGACAATGGACTACATTAAGGAAACCGCGTGCCAAGACCATTAAAATTAAACAATCGCATTTCAATCTCAATCAATCAAAAACCTGCAGTCAAATTTGTATATACAAACAGTGTAACCCAATTTGAATTGGATCAATTTTATTCCTGTAACGAACCAAAAGTAGTTATCGGTTTCCAATCACATCATGTCGTCAACGTCGCTTAATGAATTCGTATTAAACAAATTACATTCGGTTTTCGTAAAGTATCTGCTGCGGTAATCGAATAGATACTCTGTTTGAAAAGGTTCACCACATCATTCGCAAATTAACTGTTGTGAAGTTGAAGTTAATGATCCCCTAATCGTTGAGTGATCACAGGTCAATAGTAAAACTGGTGATGTATATGGAAAAACATAATTTATACCTACTCATACTAGATTAAGGTATTTGTAAGTTTTTATGCTGTTCTGGAGACACCGTACAGGAAGACGAAATGTGGGCAGAACACTTGCCAGATGGTCGGACAGCATAAAAAAACTGCCGCGTACTAGTCAGACTCGCGCACCGTGAGGTCTTTGATTCTAGGTCAACGGAAAGTACCTAGAATAGGTTTTTAAGTAAGTAGCATAGGTTATAATGATCAAGTTTGCAAGCACGCCTATACATGTTTTTTTTTACACTTATAAGGGGCCTTAGACCTATTTTACATATTTCATATTCAGTTCAACTTAATTGCCCACTTAAATCCCGATTCTGAAAAAATAAGATTACTTACAGACCATACAACCGTAAAACAAAATGATAAGAATTTTTTTTTTTCTTTATGTGATACAGAATTCTAAACTTGAAAAGATAACGGGGCCGACCAGGACAAGAAACGCTGAACTGAAAGCCAGTTCAAAAGGCTACAAGAGATTTACCTCTCCAAGTTTGAGAACGAAAAATAACGTTTTGGGTCTAAATACTCTCAATCTCTCAAATCACTTGATATACCTACTGTATATTTACTAAAATGCTATACTTACCATTCAAAAGAAACTTTAGGCTTACTTTCTATTCAATTAATATCAACGTTACCAAGAAGAACGTGGTTTGGTTCCTAAACTCCAATAAAAAAAAACAAATTCGTACATGTTTATTAGAAGAATAGTCGGTTAAAAGATGATTTAATATGGGTATATCGGTATTGGGACGTGTAAAAGTGCCTGGAGGAGGGCCTATATACCGAATAGATAATATCAATTCATTTCCATTGCACCAATATAACGAAATTGCACGTAGGCTAATTTGAAATAGAGCTTACGGAAACTTCCGTTGGATATTAAATGGCGCCCCAGGTGCTCGAAATTCTGTATTCAAAACATGGGGTTCGGTGTAAAGCAGGCTTCGAGTAATAATACTCCATTAAGTTTTACAAAAAACAGCGTGACCGTTTCACGAGGTTATATTTTAAATCGCCTGGATGAGCGTCAATTTAATATAATTGACAAAAAGGCGTTAATTTACACAATTTGAATGCTGCTGCCAACATTATTATGCTTTTGTGTAAGCAACAAAATAACTTGTTACATCTAAAAATAGAAAACACTTTTTAAACGAGCAGTAAATAATGTACTTTACGTTACATACATATGTAAAATTTGTTTTAATGTGGACCGATTTGTCGTCGCGTCGCGTCGTTTAAAATAATACGTCAATAATAATTGCATATTAGCGGATCACGCGCATTAAAGGGTTCCGTTACGTCCCAGAATAGATCAAGTTCAATCTACGACATCGGAGTACGTAGTCAGGATTTAGTTGTTGAACTTTCTTTTGCTTCAGTCGGTATAATTGAAAATTTAATCAATTTCTTACAAAGGTCATTGGTTTTCCGCCGCGAATGAAGCCTGAAAGCTTTTATTTCTACTTTGCCAGCACTTCAGTGCAGCCTTTAATAATTTTATGGTCTCTTTTTAAAGCACTTGGAAAAGCATAAACCGATTAAAATTTATTGTTTCCGACCTAGTTATTAACGGAAACATTTTTTTTAATGAAAAAGGAATATTTCATATGTGCATTTTACCAAATGAATTTACCAGCGGTGGACTGGACGTCCAAAAATTACAGTTAATGATTAGGTATGTTTTACTATTTATTAAATTATTTTTGCGTGTTATATACGTAACAATTAATCATTTGAATCCGATTGAGAATCTATCATTATAGATAATATCATTTAACAAGTTTAAATTATTAACAGAAGCCGGGTTTAGTTAAGATGATCAGGGCAGGCAAATAACGTGTATAATAATATTGACAATGAGGTATAATTTTGTAATTTCAGAAACATAATTCCACTAAGAACACTAAATAATGGCTTAAACCGAATAAATCCCAGCAATTTCCTCAAGTAGGCGGTTTTCCCAGCCTTACCTGATGAACATAGGGTAGAAATGGTCTGTTTATGTTAAAACGGATCGTGAACATCTTTTGCTAATAATCGTAAAACATCGACCTATAGAATGTTCACATTGCGTCGTAAGCATCACATTGACATTTGGCAAGTCCAAAGTCTGTCTACAAGCAAAAATTCGATGGTAGTGAAGGTATTTTTGCAGAGTTACTCCCTATTTCCAATAGTCTGGAACTCTGGATCATCTTCAGAGATTGCCCCATTGCGAAACATAAACCGATAACAAGAGTCAAGAATACTGCACTAATACTCAAATTACAACAACCAACCTACGTCGTACGTTCATTCATTACACATTCATCGGCACTCAAAACTAATTTCATATCGAATGATTTCAGTGTGTGGTTTGCTGTAAAACGGATGTATAATATTAGTGCAAGTACTTTTTATGTTATTATAATAGCTTAAGGAAGCGGCACATAGCCAAACTGACCGAAACTCGGAGATAGGAAACCAAATACACTCGCCAGCAATGAAAAAGTTCCAGTGACATACATATAGCACTAAATTGCTCCTAAACGGAAAAGACTAGCTTAATGACGCCGTCTGCAATCGCGCATCAGAATATTTAACTTTTATTTTATTTTTTTATTTATGAAGCTAGGTTCTATGTCTTAGGAGATATTAAGGTGTTTGTCGGCATTTTGTGGGTGGAACTTTTTCATTGCTGGCGAGTGTATATTGAGTTAAACAGAAATTAATGTATCAGAAGAAACTAGAAAAGGTATTTTAAATAATAATAATAAACAATCGGTGGTTAATAATTAACAGTTCTTGGTACTCGAGATTAAAACATTTATGTTTTATAGTGCTCGTTTCTTAAACACCAAAACGAGCCCTACAAACATACATCATCATATCTTCAATCTTTAGAAATATGAATATCACTTTCAGCATTGTAATAATAGTGGTGACAACCCCTCAAGGGATCGATACCATACCTTACCAACTAAGATACAATGGGTACACCCATACAGACAACTTCCTTCGGAGTTACTGCTGAATGCTGCAACTGGATAGATAGCTTTCACGGCATAAAGTTTGTTAGGAGTTTCAATTATGTACACGTAGAACAACTAATATTGAAATATTAATAGGAACGTTTGTTTGTGCATAGATTTTTCAATGTTAACATCACATTTTCCAATTTGTAAAAGATTTAAACACAACTTGCTTTAGCATACAGTTGTAACTCGTAAGTGCGCAGCAACGCACTCCATGTGATGTTTTTTTTATAACTTAATTTTTTATCATCCTCTAAAATACCAACCATCATACAGAGTATCTTTTTACCCGACTGCCAAACGAGGGTTATGTTTTTCGAGCGTTTGTATGTTTGTAAGTATGTCCATTTCTTTGGCACGCCCTACAGCCTAAACCGTTTAACGGATATTAAAGTATAATATATCAATAGATTCGTCTCAATTGTGGGAGTGACAAGCGGTATGTTATTTCCCAAAATTCCAGCGGGAACAGAACTTACGCGGGAAAACAGGGATCTGCAATACTGATAAACCGATTTTGAAACTTTCTTTTATTAACTAAGGGTCACATATTTTCAGTGCTAATAGTATTCAATACTTTATTTCACAAAATTCCTACGGGAACAAGCAAAAAAATTGGAAGGAAAAACCGTTTAATGGATTTCTACATATGATATATCATTAGATTCGTCTCAGTTGTGGGAGTGACATAGGCTATGTAATTACCCGGAATTCCTACTGGTACAATAATTGAACGGGAAAAACCGATTTCAGATACTATACTTACTCGAGTTAAAGCCTTTTTTTTAATGATGAGTTACAAATAAGGCTTTATAGTTCATTGAAAAGTAGTAGTAGAACACTACAAACTAAAAAGTCAAAAATAAAAAAAATAATTTAAAAAATCAAAAAACCCGACTGCGTAAAAAGTGAATTTAAAAGATGAAAACAAGATTTAAAGAATCAATTTTCGGAGGCATCAAATCCATTAACAGCATAATGATGATTGACCTGGTATGCACTTCGTTAGTACCTAATTAAGTAAGTAATTTAAATCCGTGTAGAAAAAGTCGAATCAAGTAACATACATTTGATGCCTCAGACTGCAAATTGATTCTTTAAATCTTGTTTTCATCTTTTAAGTTGACTTTTTACGCAGTCGGGTTTTTTGATTTTTTTAATTAATTAATTTAATTAACAGTGAAAAATTTATTAAAAATTTTTACAGTGCCTACAACTGCAACGTCAAAAACAGTTAAATAGAAAAAAAAACGAAAGTTAGTTATTTTCCGACAATCAAATAAATATGTGATTTGCGCGTTTGCTTTTTTTAAAGGTTGTTCACAAAGCCCAACGCTGCAGGTAACTTGACTATGTAAGTTTTTGCGTAGCAGTGGATTTTAGAACGGTTTTCAGAATTAGTTAGATAAATTATTTCCCCTAATTTCGGATCCTTAGCTTAGAAACACCAGATAGCCCTTCACAGCACCTTGTGTGACTTTGAGGTATAGAATCAGCCATTTAACATTTGCAATGTTCTTTATAGGAGGTGCCTCCTGAGACAAAGAAAATTGCTAAGAAGTAGTTAAGAACTGTAATCGTATTTTTAAGCAGCATCTCGCTTTAATCACTATGCATGGCTTGTGTTTATGAATTTTAGTGTATCACAATATAGCATGAGTTCGGGCAAATTTACCTCTCTCGATTTTGCCCGTCCCGTGAGCGACAAAATAAGTTATTCTGATTCTTACACCAGTGTTTTAGGGTTGAAGTTGAGTGAACTTTCATATCTCTTAGCAGTGCGTACGTCTTACCGAGTCTGGGTTTTTATGTTCTAAATGAAACTAATAAACTAAAAACTAAATATCTGTTTAAATCAAATATATTAATGTATTTTCAATATACAATACATTTCAGCAGTACTAGAGTACCATATCTACAAACAAACAATTATACATGTTTGTATAACTTTACAGTTACAGTCCCATAGATAGGACTCCTATATGAAATTCTAAAATGAATTGCAAGGGATTCGTTCCTAATTATTTCGAGAGTTCTCTTTTAAACGAAAGCTTGGATGGACCTGTCCCAAGTAGCAAAAACAATAGTGATTAAGTCTAACAGATCTTAACTTTAAACTTCTAAAGTTTGATTAAGGTAAATTCAAAAAGGATTGTTTTCGTTATGAGATTAAATTCTTTAAGACTTAATAGTATTAAACTACCGCTACTTTAGCATATTAAAAATACCCAATACAGAGTCAAGTTTTTTGAAACTATTTTTAATTAAGTTTGCCTACAGTTAAATCTATAAATCCTTTACTCAGATATTTTGAAAACTCACTTAAACTTTATCGAATAATTAAGGACTCTGTTTAGTCTTGCAATATGAAAATTGATATTGTAGATAAACTTTAGATAATTGTAACACCTAGTTCTTAGAACCATCATTATTAAGAATACTTAATTCCTTTTTTACTCAAATTAATAAGTATGTAGTAAAAATAGATTTAAAGGGACGTTTTCATAAAAATGGAACCAACTAGAATGATGGACGAAGTTGAATAATTCAAAAGATCTGGTGGTTTATGATAAAATATAATATAGAAAATAAACTCATGTGAATTCAAGTGCTAGTAGCAAAATCAGCTTATTGTAGTCCACTGCTCGACGTAAGTCTCTCCAAGGAGCGCCAAAGGGCACGATCTCCCGCTTTTTAGGGTTCCGTACCCAAATTTTAAAACGGGACCCTATTACTAAGACTCCGCTGTCCGTCCGTCGGTCTAACAACAAATACTAAAAAACATTGTTATATCGGCTAACGGGTTAATCCCAGTCAAATTAGGTATAGGTGCACCTGACGTGGCTGGGATTCGTCGGCGGCTCGGTTGCAGCAAAAATGCAGAAGGCGATGGTGCTTGATACCGTACGCATCGTCTACCGGTTTCTCACTCTTCTTTTCCCTGATCCCGGCCAACTGTGCTATTGCCGGTCATTACCCAAGAGGCGAGAGGTTTTTAACTAAGAAATAATAATAATAAAAGCTACGCACATAGATTATACTCTATATAACCTGCCTCACTGTGTAGATATGGTCTACGAAACTATACCCTCTACAAATCCCACAACCTAATACGGTAGCTGGACGACATTAAATCTTGCGGCTAGATGTGACAAAAAAAATCACTATCAGGTGATTTTAATTATAGAGACCAAGACTAAGATACTGGTCTATTGACTACAATATTCCACATATTGCAATCGATGGTTTATTGCAGATTCTTAAAAACTATGATCCGGGTATTGTCCCAAAAGATCCTAGAACTCTTATAAACGCAGTAAAATCTGTACTTGTAGACGTCAAACATTGTGGCAGTGGAGAATACTGGCATAATGGATTTAAAACCATACTTTAGTACAATTGCAAGTACTTAATTTAATAATAATAACTTTTTATTTTATTTATCCGACGATCCATAATTTGACTACACCAGTGTTGCTATCGAGCATTGTAAGGTTTTTTTCCGAATTAACGGAACGTTCTCTACGTAGATCTAGTTTTAAAAGATTACCCTTTAAGCTCGCGTCGCGCACACATGTGTGCGCGGGCCATGGTTATATCAATTGTTGTCTTATTTTCCGAGCATACAGGAGCACTTTCTATAGATTTTACACGAAAAACAATAGTGCGTTTTAAATTTCCAATGCATTAAATAGGCATACGACATAATACAGCATTTACTAGACAAAAATTTACAATTTTAAGTAACAGTTTTTTAGGTACATTTAAATATTTACATAAACTGGCTTATAGCTAACTGTTCTTACAATTAAAGGTATTTACAAATGGAAGACAATTGTTATAATCTTAATTAAATCACCCATATAAGTAAAGTGTAAGTAATTTGTTTAAGTACAATCAAGTTGCGCTATGTTATTTAAGATTAAAAACTTTAATTTAAATAAACGAATAATAAAATATGAACTACATGCATTCTAAGGTACTGAGATAATTAGATTTAAGAATTTTAAGAAATTTGGGTAGGCTTTGGTATTGAATATCAAGTTCTGGTTATATATTGGTCGGATTATTATACAAAGGAGTCAAACGAACAACAGGTAAATTGCGACCCATCCTTGTTCTACAGAATTTATTTTTAAACAACTTAAATGGGTAATTGGGTATCTTGGAATTCGCGACGGGACATTATAATCAAAATGGCTGAGCAATTTGGGATTGTTCGATGCGGTTGTTCAGTAATTTATAAAGGTAGGACATATCCAAGTATACTCGTATACGTCGTACAGAAAGCACATCTAGATGAAAATGTTTCGCTTTGTCTGAGTAGGCTTTCAACGTCCTGGGAGTCTTAAAACGGTAAGATAGGCTTCGAATCAATTTTTTCTGTACCCTCATTATCCTATTTATATGAGCCTTATAGTCTGGACACCAGACTGTGCTGCAATATTAAAACTTAATCGCCATTGCCATAAAACTTCATACAGTTTTGGTAGAATTATATAATTCACCATATTCTCTTAAATTCTACTACATAAAAGTAGTAAAGGTTTTAAAATTAACTTCACTAAGATAAGATAGAATCTGTGATATTTAATTGCTTAACTGGGTTTTCAAGTCTAATTTCCTAATCTAAAGTCAACCTACAAGATATCTTAAAGTTCGAGTTAAGTGCCCTGCAAAACCACTGATAGTTTTTCTGAACAACATTCTTAACTCTGTCTTAAGATTTTCCTAAATACTGTGCCCACTTTTCATTAACTGACCCTTGAGGGATATCTTTTAATAGATGTAATTTAATAGTCTTGGCTAAGATTAATAGTCTTAGCCAAGACAAGAGCTTAGATTAGTCTTCAAGATATCTTCGTTTGCTACGTGGGGTTACGTGGTAGTGTGATATGATTTCTAGAAGTGTTTGTAATTTAGAACTATTTAAGATACCAAAGTGCGTTTTTGGTTGTGTAGGAGTGGGACTGATGTCCATCCATTGTGTCAGGAGAGGTACCAGCAAGATAGCTATTTTCGTCCTATCGATTGACGATGCAAATTCTTTGATGTTACTTTGTTATTTTTACAGCTTTTTGTAGCAGGCGCAGACTGCCTGCCTACCCTATACGATAGTTAAAAGCAACTTACACAACAGAAATAATATTAATAAATACGTGCCTAACAAAACACCAAAAGGGACGACTAACTTTTTTTCTTCGTCCAATAGGTAGATTATCATAAAGTATTTGACAAGTATTTTTTGCTTTTTACATAATTAAATACACTTCTCATCAGAAAAATTGAAATAGTGTCCTTTTTATGGTTTCTGTCCTAATTCAACACAAAAGTTTTCATTCCATAAAAAAAATGTCATGATTGTATAGCTTTCAGTTTGGCCATTACAGTGATAAGCGAAAATTCAAAATTCAAAATTAGAATTTCATTTGTTTATCCTTTAAATGAAATGATTCACTGTTTTGAGACAAATGTGTGTTTAGAGTTGGAATACATTTCACATTTTTTCTGTGTTCTAATACTGTATGTGTACTGTGACTATGAAAAGTCTAAAAAAGTTTTTTTCTAAGACATATGGATACTTTGCCCGCAGAAGCCACCCAAGTTGTGGAATTGCTGGATTCTGGACTTAGCGTGTTGTGGCTGAAAGATTGCATCTAAGCCTGTCGTCTGCTGTTCATATAGTCTACAAACGCTATCGGGAGACTGTTTTGTTCACGCGCCGTTCAGGATTTGGCAGGAATCGGGTCACTTCTGAGCGAGATATTCAATTTATTTTGTAACAACTTCGTTACGAAATCGACGCCTTAATGCTTTTCAACTGCAACAGCAGCTTCATGTTGTACGTAGGGTGGCTGTAAGTGACTCTACAATTAGAAGAAGGTTAAAGGAACGTGGACTGATACCGCACAAGCCAGCAAATGGGCCGAAATTAACTGCAGACCATCGAAGAGCGCGCCTTAACTTTGCACGTGAGCGCCTAAATTGGTCATACCTCCAGTGGAACAAAGTCCTCTATTCTGATGAGTGTAAAATTATGCTGTATGGTAACGACGGAGGGAACAAGGTCTTCAGCATCAGGTCTGCAGCACAATGCTGCAATGAAGAAAGGTCAGCTATGGTGGCGGATCGTGGACGATTTGGGGAGGAATCAGCGCCGACGGTAAAACAGAGCTTGTCTTTGTGATGTCAACGCCGTCCAATGTCAAAATATTAGTTCAATCATAGTCATAATTATGACTAGAGAGAATCAACCTTCTGGACTGTGCGATTCATACCCATTATAGAACTTATTACTGACTGTGACAAATTGTTTTAACCAAATAACACATGAAGATTACAATATTTTTAGCTGCTAAAATCATCTCATTGTTTCCTAAAAGTCTTTTGGGATTTCCTTCACTAACCCAATAAAAAAGTGAGATTCCATACATGGACGTTCCACAATAGCTCGAGGCAAATTAGTTGATAAAGTTCGAAATGTCATATACAAATAAGTATGTTGATCTCAAAAGGGGTCGTAATGCTCCAGATTCGGAAAATGTTGAAATTGTACCTTTTAAATGTTTAGATTTTCAAGGTTTGTAATTTAATTAAAATTTAAAATGTTTTAACTAGCAATTATTAAGAGTATATCCTAATAAATGGCAAAAAAAATATTGGAATAAGGCTCCTTTTTTGCTGAAATGGTAAAGCTAAAATTAACAAACTATAAGCTAATAATGGAAAAAATAGAAAAAAATACAAATTTAAGTGATGATGGTAACTAAGGTTTGTTGTGTATTTTGTTTTTCGTGTTTGTATTTATGTCTTAAATGCTTATTTTTGCTTTAAAAAAAATGCATCTCTGTACAGATCTATATTAAATTTTCTGCTGATGTTTTTTATTTACAGTTTAATTTATTTGTTTCTTAATTTCTTTTATCTTATTTAGCAAGACTATCAGCTTAGATTGATACATTGGGTCGTTGGGTACCTCCACGAGGCAGACTATCAAAGAAAGTGAAATGAAATTATTTATACTGTATATAGGTCCACGTCCGGGCTTTTTTTAGCAAAATTTACAACCCAAGAAGCAATAGAATCAATATTTGTTTTAGCCAAGGTATTTATTTATGTAGTCAGTTTTTCTTCTTGTCATATAGCAAACAATGCATCAATAAGTAATTGTGACGACCTCCGTGGCCGAGAGGCGAGTACGCCGGACTTATATGCCATCTCCGAGTTTCCGGGTTCGATCCCCAGTCTTTATAAATCAGAACCTTGCGCCCTCGCAGTCGCATAATAATATGATGCACAGTGCGCACACGCAATACGTTTTATTAGGGTTTGCTTTAATTAAGGTTTTGTTTTGATGATCTGGTGAAGGTCGCGGAAAGCCGCTGGATGCGGGTGGCACAGGACCGATCTTCGTGGAAATCCTTGGGGGCGGCCTATGTCCAGCAGTGGACGTCTTTCGGCTGATGGATGGATGGGTGGAAGGTTTTGTAAATATTATTATAGTCAAAATATAACATAACATGATATAAAAATATTGCAATCGATTGTATTACTGATTCTGAACAAACAGTTTTGAGGTTTCGTATATACTTTAAATAATGTTGTATAATGCACGTTAACTGACCTGTTGACCATTTGTCCCTTTTTATTCAGGGATGTGTTTATAATGTTGTAAAAAGCACGTTACCTGACCTGGTGACCATTTGTCCCTTATTATTCAGAGATGTGTTTACAAAGTAGACATGAAATACGACATAAATTGTTTCGACGAGATAAATAAGCGACATCTTAAAAATTTGTGGTCAGTATTTGTGTATTTATACACATCATTAATAATATTTATTTAATATACATTTTAATTTTAATATACATTTGACGACCTCCGTAGCCGAGAGGCGAGCACGCCGGACGATGTACACTGGCATTGCAAATTAATCTTTTGTAGATATATATATATATATACACATATATATATATATATATAGATATATATATATATATATATATATATATATATATATATATATATATATATGTATATATATATATATAATAAAAAATATATATATACATATATATATTTTTTATTCAATGTGTATGTATAGTAATATTAAATAAAAATGGATCTCTTAAATATTGTGACGCAAAATGTTCACGTTAAAAAACACTTCATTTTTCACTTAAAAAACTGTTATAGAATATATTATAATAAAAAATCGTTTTAAGGAACATTTAACATTTTGTTACAACTCTAGTCATTTTGAACAGTTTGTGTTTAGTCAATATACTAACGCACTAGAATATCAGATAGACCAAAAGTTATCGGTACATACATGCTGTCAAAAAAGTTTCGGGAATTGATGATTTGTTTATGGTTCCAAATTCAAAATTATATTTTTTTGTTGTTGGTTACATTGGCACAACTGTTTTCAATTTTGGCGCAGAGTTTGAGTAACATCTGATAATTAGATTAAATACAATATTGTTTTTAGTTATACCATATCTAGTGTGTATTGTGAATTTCATAATGGACAAAAACATCGAACAAAGAGTTTTAATTTTGCATCGCCAATGGGATTTCGTGTTCGGGGTCTCTGAAAATGTTACAGAAGACTTACAGTGAATCGACTTTATCAAAAACACGTGTTTATTGGTACAAAGCGTTCAAAAGCGGTCGAGATGTGATGGAAGATTTGCCTCGCTCTGGTAGGCTATCAACGTCTGCTACTGAAGTCACTAAAGATAACATCGCAAAAATGAAGGAAATAGTGACTGAAAATCCTCATTCAAGTTTGAGAGAGCTAGCCGTCGAACTTTCTGTGTCACACGAGTCGATTCGTACCATTTTAAATAATCAATTGGGTATGAAACATGTTGCCGCTCGGCTAGTCGTTCTTTTTTCTAAACTCAAATTACCACTTCGTGGCACCCGGTTTCATTCGGTAGAAGACATAAAGGAGAATTCGCAGCGAGAACTGAACTCGATTCCGGAAAAATGTTTTGATGATTGGATTATTCGTTGGCGTAAGTGTATCGCTTCTGAAGGAGCATACTTTGAAGGTGATAAAATAAATTTGGATGAATAACTAGCATTTTGTGTATTATTAATCTTTTCCCGGTACTTTCTTGACAGAGTAGTATGTCATCTTTATAACAAAGTTTACCTAGATCATTGATTCAAACTCTTGTTAAATTACTAAAAAGTTTGGTAATCGACATATCCAAAAATATTTGTAATTTACATAGAAACCATCACCCACCTATTAAAAACATTGTGCAGGAAATAATGTTATATTTAGAAAATATATTTGATGACTTTGACAATGAACATAAACGTTTTAATCATTTAGTAGATAAAAAAAACTATTTAGCGCCAGTAGAAATAAACATAGGATCTACCAAAGATAAAAGAAGAGAGATATAATAACGACACTGAAAGAAAGAAAGAGATACATATCTCCCATAAGATTGATTTTGAAAAAAAAAATAGAACTACATTCCTGAAGAATTTTCTGATATTATGAATTAAAAGCAAGCCTTTTTTTAAATGAAACGAATGTACTATCCAATATAATGCAAGAAAAATTTTGGAAAGATCTAACAGAAAACAATTATAAAAATGATATTACAGTACAAGTGCCTTTAATTTATACTTTGACGATTTCGAAAGCGGCCATTCTCTAGGGAGTCATGCTGGAGAATACAAATTAGGTGCAGTATATTATGTTTCTTTAGCAACCATTCCACCAGAAAAATTAAGCAGATTGGAAAAATTTTTTTGGCTCAATTTTTTTATTCAAATAATATGGGAATGGTGAAAAATTGATTCAAGAATTTTATTTTCGCTCAGGAAGGTATTACGAATTTAAGACAGAACATTCCAATAAAAGTGTAACAGTAAAATTCATTTTAGTTACTTTATCTGGTGATAATTTGGGTCTCCATAGTATTCTGGGATTTTACGAAAGTTTCATGGCTAATAATTCCTGATTTTGATTGACTACAAAAACTGATTCCGAGATTCAGACATGCGAAATAAATAACCTTTGACAAAATGTAAATTACACGGAAGATTTTGTAAACCGTTTAGGAAGTAAAGAAAATATCACATGCGATGTATGTAATGCATGATCTTTTTGAGGGTGTTCATAGATATGGCATTGGTTTCATTATTCAGGGGCTAACTGAGAAAGCCTATTAGTCTCGAGATCATTTGAATTCCAGAATAAAATATGTGAATTATAGCATTTGTGAAAAGAATAAACCCATACCAATAAATAATCAACGTTTCCTAAACAAAGTTATAATAGTGTCTGCTTCGAAAATGTTGTCTCACAAGAAATTTTGTTTATGTGGTTGGTGATTTAGTTGCAGAAGATGAACCAATACGGTACTATTATTTGCAATTGCTTGAACTCACTTATATAATAATGTCACAAAGCTTTACATTACATTTTAGAGATTATTTGAAGTGTGTTATTTAAGAACACCACCAACTGTATCTAGAACTATATAACAGTAAGTTGAAACCTAAACACCATTTTTTAGTTCACAACCCTGCATTAATAAAAAAATGGTCCACCTATACTAAGTGCATTTAAACATGAAGAATTAAAAAAGTATATCAGTCTATTACACATCGTAAAGACCTTCCTCTATCAGTGATGAAACGGTCTCAACTGAAACAAAGTTTTCTGTTTGCTTCTAAAAAGGGTTAATAAATAATATTTCTTATGGAAATTTTACATTGGATTATGATGAAAATGAAAATAGTATCATTGATTGGTATGAAGTGAATGGTATAAAGTATAATGTCATTGATGTTGTGTTGTTAGATGTTAAACAGGATGTCCCTTAATATTATTTAATAAATAATATATCAGTTAATCGGTATCCTTTCATTTGGCCAAATTATTTTTCGCCAAATTTTGTCTTCCCAAAAAACATATCGCCGATGTTTCATTTCCCAAATAAATCTTTAGCAAATATACATTTCGCACTTTATTCATTTGGTCAAATTATCATTTGACAAAATTTTAGTTTGTCAATTTTCATTAAGGCAAATGTTAACATAGCAAATGTTTTATTTTGGCAAATATTATAGCCCAAAAAATTGATTAATCAAATTGCCATATATACACAGAAACGAACTGCTGCCGAACGAACGAAAAGTTGCATGGTTGTTGACTAAATGCATAGATTAGGTAATATTATTACTTACTTAATTTACCAAAACTTACTTTACAAACAGAGATCTTTCCTACAGAGTCTAGGTTAGGTTAGGTTAGAACAGTGACCACACAAAAAGCGCGAAGCCGAGCGAACAGAGCGAGCGCAGCGAGCGTAGTGAGCGTGCCGCGGCAGCGGCCGGCGAGCGCTTCATTAAAATTTTTGCTTCCAATTCATTGATGTAAAAAGTAAAGATACGGCTGACAGAACAAATCGCCTTGCATTTCCTCCATACATGACACACTAACCCCATCTGTTAGACTTTGATGTCAACTGTCAAATAGCAACCTTGTAAGAGCGGCTTAAAACGAAAGAGTAACTAAGAAAAAAGTTTTTATTGCACAGATGTTATATTTAAAGTAGTGTCAGAGTAAATATAACTGTTTGCTTTTTCGTATTAAATACGTCAACATAAATGAAATAAAATACAATAATCTTTATATGCTTAAACACGGTATGCATAGGTGTTTTAAAATGAACGTGCCAAGCATGTTTAGCCAAAACAAGGCATGCAAATTAAATATAAAATTGAACTAAAATTAAATATAAAATTGAGTCTAAAATTGCATCAAATTAAATTACATAGATGTCAGTCATATCATAATTATGTTGAAATTAATATTTATTATTTAAAAAACTCCTTTATGGTAGGTATGTGAGATTAGCCACTTATTCAGTTTTGTTTTAAATTGATTATTATTCAATGTTTTGAATTCATTAGTAGGTATATTATTAAAGATTTTTTTATACTCATTGTCATGCGGCTTTTTTTATACTGCATTGTTATTGAAGTTTTTAGTAGTACCAGGATATTTTGATTCCTTGTGTTCCGTGGATAAATGTCAAATGCCCTATTAAAAATATGCATAATTTGCATTACAAATACACATGTTTCAAATATATACAGGGACGTCAATGTTAGTAATTAAAATTGTGCAAATAGAGGACGACATGATGTTCGTGGAGGGACACCGCATATTGGTCTTATGCATCTTTTTATGGCAATAAAGGCTCTTTTTATATTAGTGCTATTGCCCCACATCAGTAAACTGTAGCGTAATTTAGAACCTACAATGCATGATAGGTAGCAATCACAGTTTTTGTTACAGATCTAACCTGCTTTAAGGCATAAATAAACTTGATGACTCTGTAAGGATAGGTCCAGATCTGGCGAACGCGCCACGAATGCGCAGGTCGCGCGCGAGCTGCACACGCGTGGCACGCGATCCGTTACTGCAACCGATTAGTGCGTCTCTTTAGCGCAACTCATGCAAGACTTGTACAGTGCGCGCGAGCTGCGCGCGTGCGGTTCTGGTTCACATTCAAGCCAGTTTAAAGGTCGCGTTCGCGCGGCTCGCGCGCAGCTTTTGCCAAAGCTCTTGCCTGCTGTACAAACATTATCTATATGCGTTTTCCAATTCACGTCTTGATATATAGTTAAACCTAGGAACTTCGTTTGTTTTACTTCGTTAATTTTCGTGTCTATAGAATGAATATCAACAAATATAAATGTATTTAAGTATGTTTGTAAATGTATTTAAGTATGTTTATAAATGTATTTAAATATGTTTATTATCTGTATCTAGTCGCAATAGCACAAGATTTGCTTAGTTTGGCTAGATAAATGAGTGTTTGTGGATACAATTTATTTTTATATACAGAATCATACCTTAAAACTTAAAAAAAAACTATATCAGATAATTTATATTTTTATTTATTACATTTCACTGTCCTTCGAATAAAACATTTTTTTTTAAACTTTTGCCTTTTGTTATTTTTGCATGTTTTAAATTTTTAACTCATAGTGCATCACGTAAACTTAAAATAAGTATTCAATAAATTATCATAAAATAAAATATTTATATTAAATCGCATGTACTGGACTGCACTTAGTGCACTGTGAGCACTATTATGGCTATACTATAACCATACAACTAATGCACGCCGCTACAAAGTTGTATCGATTTTGCGCGGTAAATATGGCGTTGCTTCGTAAAATTGACAAAGAAGTTAGAAAATTGTTAAAGTAATGTAAATAAGTTTAGTGTTTATCAAATATGCGGCTTATTGGTGAGAATAATATTAGAATTTGTTTTAATGACCTTTCTGTCGTAATTTAAGCAACCTTTCAGTGAACATCTAGGCATTTTTATTTTTTCATACAAATGTCAGATCCCGATGACCGCCGACCACTGACTACGTCACATCGGCCTCGGTCGGGTCATTTTCGGGTCTCTTTAGGTCCAACACCCAGACGTGTGGTCCGCCCTGTCCTTACGAAGTAATATATAAGTCAATGTTCCAATTAGTATATTTTCGAAACTCTTATCTTGCCAATGAAGAATTTTTAAATGTTTTTTACTTATGTAAATCGCATGCCTTGCAATATTTTGGGAAGTGTAAGATTTGCCAAACCATACATTTGACTAAATAATATTTGGTAAAATGAAACATTGCCAAGCAATTATTTGCTAAAGAATAACTTGCCATTATTAGTGTTTGCTAACTGAGAAGTTGCGAAAAGTTGTTTTGCCAAATGTTTTTTTGCCAAATGAAAATTTGGGAAAGATAGTTTGGGATGTGATACTTTGGGAAACGTTTTTTGGCCAAACATTAGTAATCCCAGCAGGGGCGTGCGGTGCATATAGGCAATAAGGCAGTGCCTACCTGGTAAATGAAATGAGGTAGGCAGTAGGTACTTACAGATGTATGTCCCTTATGAAAACCACAGATTTTCATCAATAAAACACTAAAGTAAATATCACTGCCTACCTTGAAATTAAACTAATGCCCGCCACTGAATCCCAGTTAATCATTTGACTAAAGAAATAAATTTTGATTATTTTTTACTTGGAAATTCGATGTTATAGCAATCATTTAAGAGCTTATAATATACATCTAATAACCCAGCATAAAACTATTGCTTATGGTGATTTGTATACAAATTTAGTTTCATTAATCCATAAAGAGAATTTACTTGCAATAAGTAAAACTTGATTTTTGATACTATATACGAGAAGTTTTTATATACAGGATCACTTTTAGACTCTTCGCCAAAACATACATTTCTAATGGTACTATCCATTCGTAGAGAACCGGCAAAACCTTGCCTTAAGCGAAAACTGACCAAAAAGAAGATTCTGGTTAGTGTTTGATGGACCAGTGCTGGTGTTATCCACTACAGCTTCTTGAGATGAGGCCAGACGATTACTGCAGACTTTTAGTACTCTGCTTCACTCATCATACTCTCCAGATCTTGCCCCAACCGATTACCACTATTTTCAAAATTTGGATACCTTTTTACAAGGAAAAAAATCAAATCTGATGAGGCAGTCAAAACCGCCTTCAATCTGTTCATGGACTCTCGCTCCCATGATTTTTTTTTCCAAAGGGTTCAATGATCTGCCTATAAAATGGCGAAGTGTATCGATAGCAACGGATTGATTGAAAAATAATTTCATTAAAAAAATTGTTTCACTTTTTTAACTGATAGGCAATTTCATATTTAAGGACCTAATAAGTACACGCTTCTATGGAGGAAACGGTTTTCCTAGATTAAATAAAATTGCTTTGGTTGAAATAAATATGTCTTGTTTTAAGAAGTCTGTTTTATCTGTGCGAGAATGGCAAAATCGGGATATTTAATTATTATTCATAGAGTATTCATTGATTACAACCAACATCAATTTACACTATTACATTATAACTAAATTTATGTCATTTAATGATTAACCATATTGAAATCGGACTGTATAATAATTTGTTAAAATGTATTAATATTTGCACGCCTGCATGCAGGCTGAATACCTAGAAGTACCTACTATTAAGTTCTGCACTGTGTAACTTGCATATATAAAGTGTATTTTGGCAAATAAATATTTGATTTGATTAGGATTATAATAATTATTATAGCCTTATTGTATACGCGGACACAAAATTGTATTATGTTAATGTTATAATACAATTATACAACCAATGGTCCACTTTACTGATACGGTTATTATTGTTAAGTTGTTGCTGTAATAACTGGGTTAATTGGCCTAAAAAATAATTGCATGCTTCTTGTATGCAAAACATGATTGTTCTTTTTTACCATGTAACACCTGTGTATACCGTGTTTTAAGCAAATAAATTAATTCTATTCTATAATGACTTTATCAATTCGGAGCGGCAGTGCACAGTTCTCAAGGGGTGAGCAAAAGCAAACCGATTCTGAAAATACTTTCATCGATGGAAACCTACACTATTCCCAAGTGACATAGGCTATTTTATCCAGGAAATATACAAGTCGCAACCCATATTTTATATCGGACATTCAATTGACTTGGCCTGCTCGTTAAATTGTTATGGCCAAAATTACTCATAATATATTCGTAATGGGCGGTTGAAACATGGATGTTTGAAACAAATCTGAATATAGTCCTGGGACTGATTGCAGTGACAGACGCACGAAAAAAAAAACCTAATGAATATCATGAACAGGTGTTTTAATCTAGTGCCTGACCTATTTTCAAATGATGCTTTAGTTTCAGTCAACTGTAGTCGTTACTTCACAGAAAGCAAGCATTTTAATGTCAGAACCCACCAATTGGCTAAACCACGAGGGCGGATAGTTCCGATGGGGACAGAAGAACAATATTATTCCGACTAGAACGTCACGGTCAATGGTAATAATGTACTGTATTATAAGTTTACTTTTGCATGTGATTTGAGATTTTTATTGTGATTTTTATTCGGTCGAATAAAAATCACTAATAGGATACTAAACTCTAATTTAAATTTGCAATGTTGACATGACACTTGAATATATGTAATGTTATGTTTTTACCATAGCAGGGCCTATTAGAATGCTGAAAATCATATTTTGTAGCTATAAATATGTATAATAAATTAATTTAAAAATAATCAAAAATATTTTTGAAATGGCCAGTATCACGCGACTGCAAACGCGAAACGCAGCGCGTTACGTCAGGCAGGTGACGTGACGGTGTGAGAAACAACCAAAGACAAGCTATCAAGCCCTAAGAGCATTAAATGCTCTAAGATCAAACCTGGCTAAATGAGCAACAACAGTTTGACAGCAGTTTGTTTATTTATCACATTGTCACCATCACGATCACGTGAGAGCTTTAAGCGTTTGGGCGCGTTAACACTAAACTAATAAAACCTGTCTTTTTGCTTAAAATTTAAAAATATATATATATTTATGGTAATAATTACGGGTCTATCTATAAAATAAAAACAGTTCTAAAAATTGGATTAATAATGTTTGGTCAAAAATCTTTTTCCAAAATATCACATCGCAAACTATTTTACGAAAATTTTCATTTGGAAAAAAAAAACATTTGTCAAAAGAACTTAAATTGCAAATTTTTATTTAGCAAATCTCTTTTTTGGCATATGTTTCATTTGGCAGTTGTGCCAGTTGTGTACTCTTCCCAAAATTTTGCATTAGATGCGTTGCATACTTTGAAAATATCATGCTGCATGGATGTTTGTTCCACCTTGGACAAATAATTTACAGGCAATAATTTCTATAATAAGTTAATCTAAATAAATTTTCATTTTTAATCCTTTTTATCGAAATTTCCAAATAATTCAATAACATTAGAGGCGATCTAGCGCTCGGCAGCCGCTGCCGTTTTGCTATATTAACATTTGTCGTAACAAAACTTGACTAAATTTGCCAAATGATAGTTGGACATGATGAATTATGTGCGAAATGTACAGTTGCTAAAGGTTCGTTTGGAAAATGAAAATTAGGCGATAAGTTTTATAATTTGGCCAAAGGGATAAATAAAGGGATACCCTAAAAATTTTACAACATCATTTACATGCTCGCCTTACGACAAGACAGACAATGAATTTGCAACTCTTAGCACAGTACAATCAATCGTGAGCCATTTTCAAAAGTTTGCTTTCTCCTTCGACCCGGACCAGCAATAAAACCCGAGACTTCTTGCGTTCAAGGCAAGTAACTAGGCCACTAGTCGATTATTTTTATGATAATTAAATAAAATACTCAACAGAATAATAATATTCATGACATGGCGAAATTAAACGAGTGGTGGTATGTTATTAAGTTCAGTAATTTCTATTTTCATTTGCTGTAAGTGTTTTCCTACGTTATCATGTTTAAATTGTACATTACGGATATACATATTTATAAAAATTATACGTATTAAACATTTTATACACTTTAACACTAGACTTTTGAAAGCCACGATTCACAAAGTAAATTATAATGAACCTTGACCATTAAACAATAATAAAAAAAATGTTTTAGACGGTTATTGTCCGTGATTGGCCGAATATTACGGTCCATACGTTGAAGAAATATTCTATAAGCGTTGTAGAGCGACAGTTTATAGTCTAGAAAATTAAGACAAGTACGACCTACATAATTTTCCGATATCACTGACGTCATTTAATATCATTCAATCAATACTCTTTCGAGGTAGTGTTAACGGATAACATAACACGAAAACTACTACACTCGAGAGCAATGAATTTGGGGCACTTAATTACTTTGTATATCTGTAAACTAAAATGCCATCTCAGGCTAACAAAAAAAACCGGCCAAGTGCGAGTCGGACTCGCGCACGAAGGGTTCCGTATCATTATCTATAAAAACGGCAAAAAATCACGTTTGTTGTATGGGAGCCCCCTTAAATATTTAATGTATTCTGTTGTTGTTGTTATAGCGGCAACAGAAATACATCATCTGTGAAAATTACAATCTAACTATCACGGTTTATGAGATACAGCCTGGTGACAGACAGACAGATAGACAGACAGACGGACAGCGGAGCCTTAGTAATAGGGTCCCGTTTTACCCTTTAGGTACGGAACCCTAAAAACCCTTCAATCTCGAAAGATCCATTGGCCAGATCCATAATGTATCTAGTGTGATTTTTTTTCCTCATTAGCTCTATTTATATATAACATGGATCTAATGGAAAGATTCATTGTCTGAAGATCTATTGGCCAGATCCATAATAGGTCTAGTGAGTTTCTTCTCATTAAAGAAATCATACTAAATAAATAAAAAAAAGATATAATAATACTAATATGTATTGGAAAAAATTAAATTTAAGAATTAAAATAAATATTGAAAATTATTATAATATTATTATATTGTTTTTTTTTGTATTTTTTTAAATATATATTTTTTTGTTTTTTTTAAATCTCAGTACCTTTAAATCAGGATCCAATAAGAAAAAATACATTACTAGATCCAGCATGGATATTATTATTATTCTCAATATTTATTTCAATTCTTAAATTTATTTTTTTACAATATTATTATTAATATAAATATTTTTTATTTTTTTTTGTAATATTTTTTTATTGTGTGATTTCTTTAATGAGAAAAATACTCACTGGACCCATTATGGATCTGGCCAATAGATCTTCAGAAATTGAATCTTTCCATTAATTAGATCCATGTTATATATAAATAGAGCTAATGAGGAAAAAAAATCACACTAGATACATTATGGATCTGGCCAATGGATCTTTTGAGATTGAAGGCTAAAAACCAGTCAAGTGTAAGTCAAACATCATCATTTCAGCCATAGGACGTCCACGTCGAAGACGTTTGGCTATCATAGGACATCACTGGGAAAAAACAAATTCTGGCTGACTTTTGTCTCTAGACACTAAGGTATTTTGGACAAGTAGTCTAGTTCCCCAAACGCAGACCGAGGTGATGGATTCGACGATTGAGCTCTTTCTTCAAACTGGACCTCCCTAACTGGATCATTTGTCCTAGATATATAAAAGTCGCGTACCAAGGGTTAAGTATTTGCTGTTAGTCTGGCCTTAGTGGGTCCTTAGCCTGAGCCTGACTTTGTCAGAGCACTATTCGAAGACCGTCTGGTGTAGTGGTTTGCGCTCAGGACTACAAACAAAGCCTGGCGATTGCGGGTTCGAATCCAGCGAGAAGCAAATGTTTGTGTGATGAGCACGAGCATAATGTACCTAACACATGGATGTTTATAAACGTATTTAAGTATGTTTATCCGTTATCTAGTCACCATAGTACAAGCTATGCTTAGTGGGCTAGCTAATTGGTGTAATTGTGGCAACAATTTGTTGTATTATCTATTACTATGGTGGACTATATAAAAAAATATAGACGCTAATGTTTGCATAAGCCTACTGACCGCAATTGATTAAAATGGCTGTTAACTTTATATTTTGCATCATGTAAGTAGTATACATACATACGCGCTCACCGTCCTTTCTTATGAATTTAAGAAATGCGTTATGTGGCATTAACTGGCAGAGCTTATCGCTAATCTTCAAGGTAAATAAGCTGACCCTTAATTTTTTTTCAAAATAAAGTATAAACCTGTATGAGAAAAAAAGATAAGTTGGTATTGGCAAACGTTATCTATAGGTTGTTTACGATAACAACGACACAAATAGGTGTACTAAGCCCTTACTCACTGGATAACAAATTAGTATGCCGAGCAACATGCATCGCAGGCTTGCAGTGTAATGCGTGGGAGGATCGCTGGTGTGTAAATGAAACGTACTACCTGTGACTGGCACGTATGCCATGCTAATAATAGTACTATCAAACAGAATAACAATAACTTTAAGAACTGAATTCAACGGATCGAAATTATGTAGCTAATTTACAACGTAATTAAGCGTAAAATCAATTAACATTTTCTTAAACTAAATCGATCACTAATTAATGCTTTCGTGCATCAGTGCACTAAAAACGATAAAAGAGCGACTTTTTGATCAGACTGTAAAAAATATTTAATAAACTACCAGAAACAATAAAGAATAGCACATTTAGACATTTCAAAATTAAGTTGACTGAGTTTCTTATTTAAAAATGCTATTATACTGATAATGAATACCTTTTAGACCCAGAAATAAATGATTAAATGTGTAATATATATATGTAGCTTCAATAGATATAATTTAATTATGATATAATTGGTATAATTAGAATAGATTTGATAATGAAAATGATAAAATTAATGTTTATAGTTTGCAATTTTTTGTAATATAGTATGTTGTTATATATACTAAGTTTAAATTAAAATGTAAATACCTACTTCATATACCTGAAAGGGTGAAGCATAGAGATCGCATTTAAACAACCCACAACCTTTGTATGTACCTATGTTTATGAAGAAATAAATGATTATGATTATGATTATGACTGTACGGTATTGGCGCCTAGGCCATTCAGCGTTTCATGTATTGCAGCAAGTTTGATTAGTTTTTTAGTTTTATAAATGCTTTGCCCGCCAGAGCTTGAATAAATAATAACAATCCTAAGCGTCGTTGTGTACTGGAAATAAAACGTGACTACGTCGGTGTTGCGAGGGCGAAAGGTTTACACAGCACCACCATACAACCTATGACCTCCACCCCGCCTTAAAATACAAGTCGAGATTATTAAGGTCACGTAATAATTATGCACCCGAGCATTAACGATGTAAATTAACAAAACCTAGGGTAGTAATAGTAAACATGAATGCGAATAAAGTAAATATGCTCAAATGCTCAATGCATACAACTAGAATACTCGTTTATAAAATTATCAGATTAACAACATAACAGTTAATATTGGAATACGAAATAATAAGATACATGTTGGTATTTTTACTAACTAAATGACTAGTAAGTGTAATCCTGTTTAGATACTATCTACTACAGTTACCTTTACTGAGACTGAGGTAATTAATTTCTAATATTACATAAGGAAAAATACTAAACAGCTATTAATAGGGTGTGTCTAAACTCAGCGGGATCCCATGTCTGAGAGACTTATGAGTGATACAGAGAATCAGATCTGGATTTGTTCTACTGAATTATGCTGAAAACAGAATTTGTTCCGTATTATAAACGGAAATATAAGCTTCTCTTACCGACCTCCAGCCAGCGGGATATTTACCAAAACTACGTCTAATGAACTATAAATTGGTATCAACTTTTAGCTCTATATGTGTTCTTTTCATTTAAAAAAACAACCTTCTAATGTCCTTAATTCAGTCACAATTAAGCTCCAAAGAAACCTCCAGTCAGCGGACTTTTTCTCCTAAGGACGTTATTATTGCAGCTTTTATACTAAATTAATAAAATTTAAACTTAATAAGCTCGAGCTCAATTCTGAAAATCGGCACAAACAGCATAATAAAATAAGGTTCTCAAAAAAACATGATTGCGCCTTGACAGTGGAAACCCAACTCATTTACTCGGGCACCGGCCATAAAGGTATTCGCGTAGTCAGACGTCTAAATAGGTAGGTTTAATTGGAATGAGGCCTATTCTTGGAGTTGACTCCTTTATACCTCTCAAGTTATTCTCACATAACGGCCGACTGAGTGTACGAGGACATAATGATCAAGGGGTATGCCTTAAGTTACATAATAATGTGATAACTGGTTTCGTAACGTTTCATAAAATTTCTAATACTATTGTAAATTTTTGTTTTTAGCAATTCCATGCAAGGTTTAATTTGTAAAAATATTTCTATAGGGTGTTGACGGTAGTATACTATTCAGCTATACATATAGCTACAACATTGATCAGAATACGCTGGCTTTGACAGCGAGAAAAAACACTTGAGGAATTTCATCTTGTCACGTGACGTCCTCGGTAGCTTAGTGGTCAAAGCACTCGCCCGGAATGCGATGGGACGTGGGTTCGAGTCCCACCTGAGGTCGATGATTTTTTTCAAGTGTTATTTATCTTCAATTAAACCTTGCATGGAATTGCTAAAAACAAAAATTTACAATGTTTAAGCATTTCTGATCTTAGCCAATAGTCAAATATTTGTAAAAATATTTCTATAGGGTGTTGACGGTAGTATACTATTCAGCTATACATATAGCTACAACATTGATCAGAATACGCTGGCTTTGACAGCGAGAAAAAACACTTGAGGAATTTCATCTTGTCACGTGACGTCCTCGGTAGCTTAGTGGTCAAAGCACTCGCCCGGAATGCGATGGGACGTGGGTTCGAGTCCCACCTGAGGTCGATGATTTTTTTCAAGTGTTATTTATTTTCTAATACTAGGTATGTATTATAAATTTTTCGTGATATCTTGAAGTATTGAACAGTTGGTTATTGTTATCGGTTAATTACTACTACTTCTACTACATTGATTAATCAGATGAACCCAAAAACGGATGAAATGTGTTAACAACCGTTTCGGTAAACCGTAACCATGAACACGTAGGTTACAGTTTACTGAAACTGTTTTGGTTTTACGTACGATACGGTTTTCAGTATAGTACACCAAAACCGTAAGATCACACATTAAGGCAAAACTTGGTGCAGTATTGTTTTTTTGGGCTCTATGGGTTGTTCGGATTCCTTATGAATTTTAACAATGCCTGAAGAGCAAAGTATTTTATCAATGCGTCTTACCAGTGAAGACCTACGGAGCCGAAACGTGAAACATGACAGTAAAACTGGCCCACCGACTCCATGGCACTCAGCGAGCTATGGAAAGGTCGATGCTTGGGAGTTCGTTAAGGGATAAAATCCGAAACGAGATCATCAGGCAGAGGACTTAAGTAACGGACATAGTCCAAAAATGTAGCAAGCTTAAGTCACAGTGGGCTGGCAACATTTGTCGCAGAGCCGATAAAATGTGGAGTAACGGGTTCTCGAGTGAAGACCACGCCTATGCAAACGTAGTGTAGGACAAGCTCGATGGACCTACAACCTTAGGAAGATGGCTGGCAGTGGATGGATGAAAAAAGCGGGAGATCGTGCTCTTTGGCGCTCTTTGGGGGAAGCTTACGTCCAGCAGTGGACTGCACTATTGCAATCCACTATGCTCAGCCTATGCTGAGATGGTAATGATGAGATGATGATAAGTTCATCATCTCATCATCACCATCACAGCCTATAATAAACCTAGTAAATTAAAATAACGTTCCACTAGTGTCTTCCTACTGTAAACCGTATACGGATATGCCAATTCTGTAAAACCGTAGGTACCTAATAATAATGTTAACCCACGGACAACCATTAGGTTGTATGCACACCGTACGGCAAAACCAAGATGCGAACCAACAACAAACAAAGGGTTTCCTTTCTTTTGTAGTAGGGTATATTTAGAAAAAGTTAATTGTTATCTGGCTTGGACCATTTTTTGGTCATCACCAATCAAATTTGGTTACTATTTATAATGACTAGCAGTATACTAAATTTTTTTGGAATTACGGACCTATAGTTTATGAGGTTGTAATTGCAACATGCAGCCTACGAGATACAGTCCTCAGAGTACTTTTTATCGTTCAAAATAGGTTGCTTACAACTACACCAGCTAACTCACTCGAGAAAATAAAAGTACCGTGTACAAAAGTTCTCCGGACAACCGAAGACATCGACAGACTGATCGCAAAAAAGCACGCAGGTATTCTTAAACTTTAAGTTCATCACAACACATTGCAATCTCTGGCTAAAAGCTTCCGTATCGCCCGTTCCAATAAACTTGTGGCCACCAAATAGTCGCACATCATGTGCTTCGAGACCATGACAAGTCCTCGCGGACTTTTTAGGGGCTATTGTGCTCTGTGGACAAGAGTTTTTGGTCTGCTTGTCTGTGCAGGTCTTTATGTATTAAAACAGAACCCTTTTTATTATATTACGTTCAGTCTGCTTGTATGACACGGAGATATGGACAGTCTGAGAAAAGACTTGATTTTTCAAGCTGTTTTTAACCGTACGTTTTTGTGCACATTAGTCAATGAATTAAGCTGTTATGCTGAACTATGAAAATGTAAGTCTCAAAGCAATTCTAAAAGGTTAGAGTACTGATTCGTTACTTATTGGTTAAAGCGTTACCACATCAAAGAGCCAACAACAGTTAACCTGCTATTAAGATAGGAAAGTTAAAATAGTGACTTCAATTTTGGTACCCTAGTATAAATTAATGTATTTGAACAGTAGAATCAGCCCCTACAAGTAAGTTAACTAATAAAATAGGACCTTGGAACAGCATTCCATCATTGACTTCTTTTATTAGAATTGTAGTAAAAATACAATTTAGAATTTAGAGTGATTCTGCACATGATGTCACACATTGTGAATTCAACTAGATAATAATATTAATCAATTTAATCATGCCTAGATATCAATAAGTAGGAATCCTTAATTACCCTTATAAACCAGCATTGAAAGGCATCGGTTTAATAATGAATAATGATGGGGTATAATTACTTACAGCCTTTGTTCTTTTATTGTAGTCATATTATAAGTGCGCTTTTGTTACATTCTCAGTATATTTTTTTCTTAAGTTAGAAAAAAAAATAGTCCATTGCAATTTAAAAACAGTCCACCATTTTTAGATTTATTCTTTTGAATAACCATGATTTTTAATTCAAGTCAAGTTGTCTAGGGACATAAAAAAAACCCTATTTAATAATCAGGATAAATACCTAATGCATTGAAAAATAGTATTAATTCTTAAGTCCAAGCTTAATTTGCCATTCAGTTAATGTAGATGATAGACAATTACTTAGAAGAAGACATTTATTGTCAGATCTTCTAATTTACTAAATACAAATGAAACAAGATCACAGCTGATGCCATTTTCAATTCCATTCAAAAGGTTTTTTTTTTCACTGAACTTTATATCGTAGCAAGTCTTACTTGTTCTGTGTTTATATCACATGTTCATCATTTGTTCCCATAGATTTGACATGAGGTTACATTATCATATTCTGTGACTTGTGCCTGCTGTACTTGGGCAAATAACCCAATGAAATTTATGTAAACAAAGAGCTGTCATTGTCTGTTTTTAAAACAATAATATTAGAGTTTCTAATTTGGTGTAAATAAAAGTAATAAACATATTAACAATTTCGTTTTGTTGGGTGAGTTTAGACCGAACGAGTAGTTTTTTGCAGCGGAATGGACTGGTAGTTTTAAAGACTTTTAAATAATTAGTGTTAAAGATTTATCTATAAAATAAATATTGAATGTGGGATTGTTTTACAAATGTTTATGCCAAATTTAAGAAAAAAAACTAGGTCAGTTAGAATATTATAAAACTATTGTTTGGGGGTAGTCAGTATTTTTAAATTTAAAAAAATGTAGTTGGTAGTAAGATAATTGAATATTTGTTTCAGAGGGTAGGTATAAGACGGTACAATACATATTTACATATAATTACTACTAATAACCACTATAGGTACTAATACTATATTGTATGCTTGATAAAATTGAGAATTTTAAGAGGACAGGTACATGATTAGTATTTCATCTGTTCAATCCACCAATATTTACTTACAATAGTCCATCATCATCATTTCAGTCACAGGACTTCCACTGCTGAACATATGCCTCCCCAAGTGACTTCCAGATCCGCAAATCGGAAGCAGCCTGCATCCAGCGTCGTATCCACCTACAAGGTGGGCATACAACCTGGTAAAGGTTGCAGGATGATAATAATAGTTATATGTACACAATTACCTGATTGGAATCATTTTGACTGTGCCTTATAATACTAGCAATATACATGTAATAATATAGTCTATAGCAATAGGTGTGTGAATATTAATTAGTAGGCAACTTGTTTGCTGAATTTGTTTTCTACCTACCTACATCATGTATTTTTATTTACTCTATAAAATTAGATCCTGCGTAAAATAATTTTAAGAAGAGAGCAGTTACATGATCCAATATTAATATACATCTGCTAAATACACAACACATCTATTGAAATTATTAATAGTTTTCCAACAAATAGGAATAAAAACTTAGTATTAATTGTACTTACCAATATCCACTGCATCCTGGTGGTATTCTTCAGTTTTTCACAGGTATAGTTTATTAGAGTCCATACCACAATTTTACACAATAATTTTATACAGGAAATAATAAAAATTAAAGAGACTGTTACAATAATTCAATTAGTTTTACACTTTACAATAATTATTACAAGTTACCCAGATATTTATAGTGACAGTTATAATCAGACTAAACAATATCAAAACATAATGACATTTTTGAGTGCCTACCTTCTACCAAACCAGTCTTGACAAAACTGTTCAAACTTAACTAAAATAATTTACTAACGATTTTAAAACTAATGTCGAATGAACAGACGTATACAAAGAATTGATTTACCAAAAACAAACGATTATACTGCAAGGCGATCAGGCTTAAAATTTATAGTTAGTTTCAAATTGGAAATTGTGTTACTTCTATACCTACATTGCGTTAAATTCACATTGCACTTTTACAACTTGGCTATCTCACTACAATGAATTTAAAAAGTCTTATTTAATGTACATGTCTTTTTATTAAAATTCAGAATTGACAAGTTTATCAAATTGTCTCCCACTGCATTTTGTATAATCCTACGCCATATTTGCAGAGATCGGCGTTGCTAGACAAGAAAATTTTTTATTTTTTTTATTTTGGTAGTTTTCTAAATGAAATTTTATTGTAAAAGTACTAGATAATAAATCTCAATTAAATAACTATTTTTTTATTTATTTCAAGTATGATTTCTTACCTTGTAGTTAAAGACAGTGTTAAAATCAGTAAGTACCTACAGATCAAAGCACAAAGGCATTATTTATTTGTTATGCGTTTAATGATATGCAAAAACTCACTATGTTCCAGCTTTTCAAATTTAGCCGTTATTTATAACCAACACGTAACCCCATAATCCTTAAATAGAAGTTAATTATATTTAAGGATATTAAGGGTAAGAAAAGATATTCTGGGTATTTAGGGACTTTTTAAGAATAAGTATGTTTCACTACTTAAATTACTGTGAGTAACAACTGGCTAAATTTAATTATCTGCACATAATTAGTTCTGTTAAAACATAATGAGCATCGAAAGGGTTTAAAGGAACTTAATGACTTTTATCATATTAAATTACAAGTAAATAAATATCATAGTTATTTGGCTAAAAATCATTAATGTCTTTAAACAATAAAAAGAGTAAAAAAATTATCATTTTTTTAAAAAAATGATGCAATTTATTACTTCCCAGAGATATTATTATGAAATTGATATTGAATGACTTCTTATTCACGTATTTTAATGTAAAGTCTTTATATTGCGCACTCAAATCACCGTGTTGCGCGCTGTATAGAATACTACAGAACTAGTGAGCAAATGGTGTGGGGACGGGGCTCCTCTTGCGAGGGGTGCGGACATGCGGCCGCGCAGCCACGGCTTTATCCATTCCGGCGTGAAACATCTAGTGCTTTGTACTGTGCGTTTAAATTACTGGCAGTTATTGATTTCTAGCAAAATGGATAGCAATTTTTCGGGAGGCTTAGAGATGGGCGGCTCGGAAACTTTCTATGTTTCCACTCGGAATATTCCAGGAAATTTCCCAAAATTGGGAATATGTTTGAAAACTTTCCAAAATCGTGGGTGGATTCATTTTAATGACTTTAGTAATAGTCATTGATTATTTCACGAATAACAATGAATATAAAACATTGATTTAGAGCAGCTATTTATCTATATTTCTATTCAGCCCATGGCTGGACGTAAGCTATAGATTAGATCTTTAGAAGCTTTTATTCAGTTTCACCTGTCCTGGATGCTTTTTTTTAAACAAATCTTGCAAGTTAAATCTGATCCACTTCCCGGTTACCAACTGCGCTGAAATTTTGCATGTTTAAAATTATTATGATAAAGAGCTGAATCTGATTATGATCCCTGAAGGTGGCCCTAGGAACTCGGTAGTTAAGCGTTAATACTCCATCGAGTTTGGACTCATTTGGTTCGTCTTGACGAGAACTTTGGTGCTAGATGGTTGGTAACCAGGGTCTGATGATGGAGTTGGAAGATTGCTATATGAACTCGGTATTTAAACCACACAACCCTATCGAGTTTGGGTTCGTATGATTCGTCTTGACAAGTAATTTGGTTGTAAGTAGGGTCTGATGATGGAGCTGGAAGATGGCCATAGGAACTCGGTGATTAAACGACAAAACCTCATAACGTTTAGGCTTGTATAATGTCAGGTACTTTGAACTACTTAATATGCGTCCGCATCATTGCGTCGTCATTCCACAGGCTGGCCGCTAGCAATAGCCCCAACCAGCGATCAGAAAAAACACATTCTCACAATAAAAGGTGCGGCAAGGGCAGCCTAATCAGGCCCCAGCCACTTCCTCAACTCAGTACAAATGCAAAACAGATGCAACCTAGTTGATCTAAGCCGGTAGGGTACAATTCCAACGTCAGGCGATAGAGAGCAACTTCTGAGTCAAAGTCAAAGTCAAAGTCATTTATTTTTGTTGGCCATCAATGGCACTTTTACATGTCCCAATTTTTTTTTCCTACCACCGCTTCGGGACTACGTATCGGCTGGTGATGAGAAGAAGCGGCGCAACAAACTCAGTCACCTTTGTCAGCCTGATTATATTACAGGAAATACAATTACAAGATAGTGTAAGTGCGAGCTAGGCAGGTTATTAAGTCCATGCACTCTTGTCGTTCAAGTAATCTTCAACTTTGTAATATCCTTTTTCCATAAGGATTTTTTTAATGTGGTTTTTGAACTTATAAACATGCAAGTCAACAAGAGTTTGTGGTACTTTATTAAATATTTTTATAAATTTCCCCAAAAATGAATTACCTACTTTCTTTAATCTGAAGCTCGGAACGGCAAGTTTATTTTTATTTCTAGTATTATAATGATGTGAATCAAATTTAAGGCTAAACGAACTAATGTTTTTTCTAACATACATAATATTATCAAAAATGTATTGTGACGCTACTGTTAATATTTAAATATCTTTAAAGACCTCCCTCAGAGAGTCGCGAGGCCCAAGACAACATATTGCACGTACAGCTCTTTTCTGCAACACGAAGATTGATTCGATGTCAGCAGCTGAGCCCCATAGCAATAGAACATACGACAGTAAACTATAAAATAACTTAAATATACTAGTCTTGCCGTGTCGACATCAGTTAAAAGCCTTATTTTCCTCACAGCATAAGCCGCTGAACTGAGCCTTCCTGACAAGGCAATTATATGGGGACCCCATTGCAGTCGGGAGTCTATAGTGATTCCCAAAAAGGTTGTTGAATCCACTGCGTCTATGTGATCGTCTGACATATTAATATGCGTACTGACCTGCCTCACATTGGGCATAGTGAATTTGATGAGCTTGGTTTTTTTTGCATTAAGTAAAAGATTGTTAGCAGTAAACCATCGTAGTACTTGAGAGAGAGCATTATTTACATCGTCAAAGGTTGCTTCACCTCTGTCAGTTTTAAAAATCAATGACGTATCATCTGCAAACAATACTATCTCACACAGATCTTTACTAAAGTAAGGAAGGTCATTTATATATATCAGGAATAATAAAGGTCCCAATATAGAGCCCTGGGGCACGCCCATGCGTAATGGAGCCCCGGATGAGTCAGTTCCATTGACATTAACTGTTTGCGTTCTATCTGTGAGGTATGACTCTAACAATTTTCCTGACTCATTTGAGACACCATAATGCCGTAATTTCATTAATAACGTTTTGTGATCTACACAATCGAAAGCCTTAGACAAATCGCAAAAAACCCTGTCTGGTCTGTTGTATGATGTGCTTCATAATCGTATTGACTGCCCTGAGCTTCTTGCTGATGTTCCGTTTAATGTCCCTAAAAAACGTACAAGACACACCACTTTGTTCCGCTCGCCATTTCATTCAACCAATTATGAAAAAAAAACAGTGTTATATCGCGACTTGTCAGAACCTATACAAAAGCCTTTAGTGATGTTGACATCTTTAATGGAACAAAGCGTAGCTTTAGGCAGGATGTTCGAAGGCTGCTTGTAAACGAATAGTTCTGTGTTAGTTCAGTGATACCGCACACTAAAAACACTCTTAGTAATTGATTTGACGCGGAGACCGCGTGCATTCTATCATTATTTCATCTACCTAATTATATCTATTATTATTCTAGTGAAGCAAGGTCGAGGTTCGTCATTACCTGTTATCTATCATAACGATGACAATTTGTCAATCTTGTCAATCTCATATACAATATGTTATCATTATCGAACTTCTTTATCGTTTTCAAGTTGTTGATTTATTTGGCTACTATTATCTATACCTAATGTCGCACTGGCAGTGTCTGTGTATACGCATGGATACGTAGGTCTATGTGTGTTTGCAATCATTGTTTGTGTATATTTGTATTTATGTGTGTATTTATATATGTTTGTAAAAGTTGTACGTTTTCACCCTTGCTGCTCATCATGGCTTTACCGGTTGCTAATCATAGCTGATTAATTTGTTAATTTGCACTTGTTTGCACAATTGTTAATTTGCACAATTTGTTCTGCTTACCAGCGGCGACACATGTCTACTGTCTACTTTACTTTGTATTATTTCGTGGTCAACTTTTATTGGCTATTCAAGTTATCTTTCGTTTGATATGTAAAATTATGTATGCTGTTGTTGTCCCAAATATATAAAAATAAAATAAAATAAAATAAACCCCTAAAGCATCCTGCTTACTTTCAAACGCATCAAAGATATGCTTAATGAGTGCAACTCCCGCATCAGTTGTGTTTCTCCCCTTTGTGAAACCAAACTGATTCTCATGCAATAGTTTGTTTATTCTGAAGTGTGATAAGAGTTGATTGAAGATTAACTTTTCAAATATTTTACTAAGAGCTGGTAAAATTGATATCGGTCTATAGTTAGAGGTTAAATAAGGGGATGATTTTGCTGTACTTCATCAAATTAGGAAACAAACCTTCATCAATACACTGATTAAATATACAAGCAAGATGCGTTGCTATACTATCAATTATATGGTTGATTATATTAACTGAAATGCCTCATAAATAAAGTGTTACTATGCACTAACTCAACCCTCAAGACCTTATCATGTAGTTCTCCCAGATGTATGGTAAAGGATAAAAATTAGCCTGATGAGACTTGATAGAAAGCGAATGCTCTCGTGGTTGCTTTTCTCTTCATCTTTCGACGGTAAAAGTCGACCAACCAATAAGCCCAGCTTAGGACCAATAAAATGAGTAGCACTATAGAATGCAGACGCCCTTTTGCAGGGGTCAAACCCTACTTAAGCAAAAACAGATGACGAAAGTTCAGCTCGTTAAACCTATCTTATGTTATCCTGCTATCTGACACAAGAGAAACCGTACAGTAGTCTGTTCTTAATGACGCCTAGTCTATAGGGTAGAAACCAGTTTAAATATTTATTTATTGCTTAAAACAGTTGAAAACGTATATAAACTGTGTATTACGAAACTCAACCGACTAACCAATTTTTGTCATAAAAAAAGAATACAGATTAACCAATAAATAATTATTATACAAATATAATGTGTTAACATTTAACAATACGATTTTTAGTTTACCAAAAATGTCTTAAGTATAAAACTCACGTTTCTCTGTATTAAAGTTTTGTTATTTTATATTTTAGCAAAAATAAGGACAATGAATATTTACTGACATATTCATTATGGACGTTTTAATAATGCCAATTGAGATATAAAGAATTATTCATGGATTATAAAGTAAACCAACTAAATTTAACAAAATTTATAACGCCGTATTGTTTTTTATTGTATGTGTAATTAAATAACAATAAAATGCTTAGAACCTAAGCCTTAACATTATTTTTAAGTTAAATAATTTAATATCAACAATAAAATCGAATCCACCCGTTTATTTTCCCAATGGGTTCATTGGGAATGTTCCCGAACATTTTCCCATTTTTAGGAATCTACCCGGGTGAAAATCCCCACTCTAGGGAGGCTAGACGATTTCTAATGACCATCGAAAACAACTTGTAGGCATGGTTCAGATGGGTATGTATGTATATAATGTGTATGTAAAAGTGCCTTTTATGGCCAATTTACAGAAATAAATGATTTTGATTTTGATTATTTATGTGATGTATTTTTTTATCTAGGTGTTACTTATCCCCTTTCTTGAAGAAAAGCACAACCACACCACTGTTCTATGCCTCCGGCGTTATTCTCACGTGCACGACGAGTTGAAGAGTTTCTAAAGGAAATTTAGTATCAGTGTTCCACCCGCATTCAGAATCTCTGGGGTATTAAGTATTACAGTATAATTCTGTCATCACCCGGCGCCTTGTTGTTTTAAAGCTGTTTGAGAGCCATCCTAATCTCATAAGTCTGATGTCTACGATATTAGCGGCTTTTTTCGATGTTATACTAAGTTACCATCCTCTGTGTTCAGCTTCGTCAGCTGGCTTTGCCCAATAGACGTCTCTTCCAAACACTTTGGAGCCTTGGTTCCACTCTTTCGCCTCTTTAATACTGTTTTATTAAAGTTGCGGATATCCTGTCGCAAGCGCTTCCATGTCTGTCTATTGAGCTGTCGATATATACCGTAGCATCAAAAGGTACTTCAACAAGAGTATGTGGTTTTTTATTCAACACATTTTTAGATTTTCCCAAAAATTCATTACCAAATTTGCGTAATATGAAGCTTGGAATGGCAATTTATTTACAACACCTAATATAATAACCACCTTTTATTATAGTATAATTTTATGCTTTGATAAATTAACGATGTTGGTTGTCGGTCTTAGCACTGATCAAATAAACTCGTCCTATTCACAACCTGAAGCAATGTTACCCTAACATTATGTTCTCACACCATATGAGTAAAGAAACGGAACTTTACTCATGTGCTCACACCCTTGAGAAAGGAAAAGGCTGTACACGACAGGCCCTATCTTTAGGACCGGGTTTTCTTTTTGTTTAATCAAAGAAATATATACTTTATTGCTGAGATCAAAAGTGCAAGTTACTTTAGCAACAATCAAGAAGTACTCAATCCAGTTTGTAAATTACTATATTCATGTTTGTCACAGATTGTGTAGCAAATGTCAATAATCATCTGTTTTAAGATTTGGCTGTATGGCTCTGTAACCATCTTTCCCTTCGTGGATGAATACTACTACTACTACTACTACTGCTATAATCATCTGTCAAATTTGTGAGTTTACGTTGGGTTATCGTTTTTCGTATCGCGTCGTTTTAGTTTTTTAGTAGACAAATTAGATAAAACATAGATTAGTTTTTAATTATAAAATGGGTAAGTAAAACCAGGCAAAACTTTGACGCTGTAATAATGCACCCAAAGAATTAAACACATCAATGTAATCGTATTCATCCAAAAAAGTATTGGTATTCATTTGGTAATGGACTTTTTTTCAGAAAATATAGTTGAGGATAGAGAAAACCTAAGCGATTTTCTCGAAGAAGCTGAACTCCAGCAATATTTTGAACTCTTCAGGTAATATGGAGTAACCATTCTTTGTAACTCGTTAACTGTTACATTTTTATTATTATTTTTGTGCTTTGTTAGTAAATTAAGTATTATTAAGCATCACTCGGACGTACTGCTTGTTTTCTCAAATGCGAATTGATTTTTTAAACATACCTATTCATTTTGTGCAGTTGCAGCAGTAATTCAATTGGGTCCTTGCGATAGTTCTTTTTTATCTTTGTACTCTTTTGGTTTTCTGCATGTGGTTGTTTCTTTATTAGTTTTGGTAACTTTCTTGATTTGTATTGTGCAGAACACATTTTTGGGCATTCTTTTTGTATGGTGCTGCTTCAATAAAGAATGTGTGACATTTCCTGTGCCTTCTAGTTTTTAAGCTAATTTGCTGACATGATATGATGTTCTCATTTAGTCTTGAGTGTATCTAGTTAATTAGCAATCTCATTTGAAAACTTGTGTCGCAATTTCTCTCCCAATATGGCTCGACGACCTCCGTAGCCGAGAGGCGAGCACGCCGGACTTTAAATGGCGCCACCATCTCTGAGGTTCCGGGTTCGATCCCCGGTCGGGTCAATGTAGAAAACGAACTTTTCTATATTGGCTCGGGTCAGGGTGTTGTGGTACCGTCGTTGTTTCTGATTTCTATAACACAAGTGCTTTAGCTACTTACCTTAGGATCAGAGCAAAGTAAGTGATGTTGTCCAATATTTTAAAAAAAATGTTGTTCTCATAGTGGGGTATGTCTTTATTGATTATGATACCTAATAATTAATTTCTTTCCACCAATTATCTAGCCCCAAACTAAGCAAAGCTACTATGGTGACAAGGATAACCAATAAACATACTTAAAAACATTTATAAACATCCATGACTAAGGTACAAATGCTCCTGTTCATCACACATTTGCCCCTTGATTTGAACTTGCTACCAGGCTATGAAGCGCCAGATCGTAAACTATTTCACCAGACAGTCCTTTATAATTGTACTGGTACCTCTGCTGCCATTGTTTAATGCATTATGATGATCTTAAGATGGCTATGTTTATTTGCACTTAATTTGTTACAGATTTTTGTATACAGACCATTCTTATTTTTGTATTGTTTGTCTTTTATAGGTACATACTTACTTTTTGAAAATAACCCAATGAAAAAATAAATTGTTTTAGGGATATTTTAAAAGTGACAAAAGTTTCCCAATTGAAGTTTGTGGTGACCGAGGACCTATCTCAAATTGGGCTTTCTAAACCGGAACAGCGACGATATAAGAAAATATATTCAAAATACTTTCCTAATCCATACATACACAAGATAAGGAAACTTTTAAGCTCTAACAAAAAGAATGACACTGTAAGTCCCATTGCTTAACAACAATAAAATGTGTAAAGTACACATGTTATTATTATTCTGTTATAATTGTGCATTAATCACACCTAATTATGAAATATTTTTATATCATATTGCTTATTGATTTTTTTCAGTATTTGCAAGCTCACTCATCAATCCCATTAGAATTCCAACCATTTACAGAGAGTAGCTTTAAAGTTCCTACAAAGCATATAATCTCTATTGAAGACATAACCATAAATAAGGAGCTAGGAATGGGCCAGTTTGGAGTAGTTCAACAAGGCACCTGGTCGACTGGAAATCAAAGAGTAAGAATTCATAATTTTTCTAATGATACAGGATACAGGTAGGTTTGTGTTGATGGTCTTCTAATCTGGCTTCTTGTTTGCGCAAAATCAGGCCACAACAACCTAACATCTTGCTTGACTTGATGTATTTTGTCAACTGCATGATGAAGGAGTTTATGAGTGCCACATTTAGTTTCTATCCTCATGCTCATAACTAAAGTAATTCTTATTTAATAAAAGAGTAAAAGATGCAAGCTATAGAAAAACTTACATTATGTCCATGCAGCACAGAAATCACCCTGTCCTATATATCTACTCCATACTTTGTCATATCTATCAATGTTATACATGAGTGTTATACTGTAAACAAATTATTAATAAATTATTTATGAAATAATAAGTCTCATAGTTTATTTATATAAATAATATTAGTTGTTAGTATAAAATGAAACAGCAGGTAGATCAGTCATTCATGTGCAAAAAGGATGTGAAAGTGTAAGCTAAAGAAGTAAATTACTCTAAGCGGCAAGTGCTCTTTCGTCCAAAATTAGAAAGGAGTATAGCAACTGCTAGACTTAAAAATTTGCGCAACTGCGCAAACGGCTTCCACGTGCGTTCTAACCCCTCATTTCAGACAGCGAGCGTACTAAGCTTAGCCTTTATCTGAGTTTTCAGTAATATCAGGCGCGCCTGCGCCGTCGACGTTTGTAGGTATTGCGTCTAACTAGGATAGTTAACATTACATAGTTACATAACCCTACGGATCAGCAAGCTATAGTGGCAGTGGGAGAGGAACATAGCATGTAGAACTGACGGCCGATAAAGTTCTGGAATGGATGCTACATACCGGCAAGCACAGCCTAGAACATCTACCCACAAGGTGGTCAGATGAATGGTTTGATTGCAGAAATCCGCTGGATTCAGGCCGTTTCCAATCAGCCAATCTGAATATCATTGGAGGCTTCAGTTCAGCAGTGGACTTCCAATTGCTGAAACGATGATGATGAATTAAATCCTTTTACTGTGTTTCAGCTGCAAGTAGCGATAAAATGTTTGGGACATGAGCGCATGACTTCAAACTCGACTGAGTTCCTTAAGGAAGCGGCCGTGATGCACAGCATCGAGCATCCCAACATTGTTCGCTTGTATGGCGTAGTGCTGCACCTGGACTCTCTAATGCTGGTATTTCACTATTTTTGTATTTTAAACAATGTTACTATGTCTATTGAATAATCATGTTTATTTTAAAGCATATTTAGTCATTCTGAGGATATTAATAGATTTGGTTTTGTAGCATTTTTTTAAGGAGTCCTCCTCCTACCTCAAAAGTTAAAAAGAAATCTTAGGTTTAATATTTAGGCCTGAAATCCCTTGAAGCTTCAAGAAGTCAATGCAATCAAAACCTGGAAGTACCTGACCCGTTGACCTAGACACATTAATTTGGCAGAGAGCACTGCCTTATAATGCAACTAAAGGAAAATGTCAAAAAACCGTAAACATGTAGTTGCAACTTTTTTTTTGTATAAACTTGAAAAGCTGTGAAAATCTTCATGAGTTGAATCCTGTTATGGATGAACAATTTTTATACGTGTAGCTTGTACGGATTCCGAAACCCTCGTTGCGCGGTTTCAAATCGCACTTGGCTGGTTTTTAGGGTTCCGTACCCAAAGGGTAAAACGGGACCCTATTACTGAGGCTCCGCTGTCCGTCTTTCTGTCTGTCTATCTGTCCGTTTGTCCGTCCATCTGTCACCAGGCTGTATCTCATAAACCGTGGTAGCTAGTCAGTTGTAATTTTCACAGATGATGTATTTCTGTTGCCACTATAACAACAAATACTAAAAACCAGAATAAAAGAATTATTTAAGGGGGCTCCCATACAACAAACGTGATTTTTTTTGCTCGTTTTTATAGATAATGGTGCGGAACCCTTCGTGCGCGAGTCCGACTCGCACTTGGCCAGTTTTTTAAACAATGTAGCCATTAATCAAGGTATTTTCTACTTTAATCTGATAGTCACTTTCATTTATCAAAACAATGGGACGAAATTTGAATCTCAGCCAAAACAATGTATCATGTCATGGCACAATGTTGGACTTGGTTGGTAGTAATTTATATTGTAGTAGTATGGCATGATTTGTTCCGGCGTTAAACGTACAATGTATTGCTACAGGTGACTGAATTGGCTCCACTTCGCTCCTTGCTAGAGTGTCTTCGGGAGGTGGCCCTCCGACCGAACTTCCCTGTCCCGAATTTATGTGAATTCGCTGAACAAATCTGTGATGGCATGACTTACCTTGAAAACAAAAGACTGATTCATAGGTATAATTGATACTTTGCTATAAATACAGTGACTGTTGTATCACACAGATGAGTGTATAATGATTTCATTGCTGTATTACATTTTCTAGATATAAATGTTTACAGTCAAACATCTATTGTTTCATCGGTTTGATGAATGCTCATGCAATGGCGAGAACCATTTATTTTGCACTTATCTTTGATGAAAGTTGTATTTTCTGGGTTTCAATTTTTTAATTTATATGAAGCTTTTCTTATTATATAACGTATTTTTTTCAGGGACTTAGCAGCAAGAAATATATTAGTGTTTAGCAAAGATAGAGTAAAAATTTCAGATTTTGGACTCTCACGCGCATTAGGCGTTGGCAAAGATTACTATCAAACAAATTACAATGTCAATCTCAAATTACCTGTGGCTTGGTAAGTAATAGAGGTTTTTTACTATTACATGAAATTACATGTAGTAAATTTATAAATACTGTTTATGGATCATGAGTAGTTTGGCGTTTGTTAATAAAATCTAATATCTTTTAACATAACCGCGATGCAGTAACGTGTGGCTCCTTATACAGCACAAATTTTCAGAAACAACGCAACAAATATCAGTAATAATCAGTATGCAGTATGCATATTTTGCAAACGCAATCATATCTGGTCTTGATTTCTTTTTTATTATTATTTGAGGCCAGAAAGTGAAGAATACCATACCCAATTCTGATGCATCTACTGCATAAAAATACAACTATTTTTATGGGACCAATGTCGAAATTTAAAAAAAATATTTATCTCGCCATACAAACTGATGTCAGCTGGTCGACGGTTCAGTATTGGAAGACGTTTTTTTTTTTTGCGATATCGATGTTTGGTTTAAGCAAAGATTTTGTCACACCTTGTTCATTTATAAATTGCAGTGAATTGTATTTTGCTATTTTAATTTTGTAGGTGCGCTCCTGAATGCATATTGTACCTGCGTTTTACATCTTCGAGTGATGTGTGGGCATTTGGAGTGTGTTTGTGGGAGATGTTCACATATGGTTTCCAACCTTGGGCAGCTTTCTCTGGACAGCAAATACTTGAAGCCATAGACGCTCCAAATTTTCAGGTAATATTCATTTTTCCCCTTATAATTTCTTTATAATGGTTCTATTTATCTTTTTCACTCGTGGCACGATCCCAGGGTAAGAAAGATAAAACAATAATTATATTGGTATTGTTTTACCAAGCATATAACAGCCATATTGGCTAAGTGTTTTCCGACACACACCCAACTGGTTTGGTTTTTGATATGGACCTAGATATTTTTTTATTATGAAAAGCAAATTCTTGAATAATTTTATATTATTACATATTAAATATTTTATTTATTTACAGCGTCTAGAGAGACCAGAGTGTTGTCCCGAAGCCTATTATTCTACAATGTTGGAGTGTTGGTCTCATGATCCGAACGATCGACCGAAATTCAAAGACTTGGGCATAAAGTTAAAGGATACACGACCTGAGCAGGTAATCTACATCATCACTTTTAACATCAATAGTTAAATATTTGTAATAATATTTCTATCGGGTGTTGATGGTAGTAGTATATACCGCAACATTGATTAGAAAATGGGCTGGCTTTGACAGCGAGAACCACTTGAAAGATTTCGTCGAGTTGACTAACGTCTCGGTAGATTAGTGGTCAAAGCACTCGCCCGGTATGCGATGGACGTGGGTTCTGATCCCACCTGAGGCGGATGATTTTTTTCAAGTATTAAAAATCTTAGGTAAACCTAGCATAGTAATTGCTAAAACAAAAATTTAAACAACATCAATATTCTCTTACACAATTTAAGGTAGAAACGACTGTCAACTATCAGAAATCTGAAGACGGACGACGGAGTAACTTCCTCGAATACAAGGCTAACCAGATCATAACTGTACTTGGAAAAGAGTGAGTATACCCCTGATTTATAATAGCTTGTGAAATAATTTCAAGTAAATGTTATATTAATATGTATCACACGGTCATTTTATAATTATAGCTTTGACCACTAGGGACAAAACAGAGCGAAATCAATGTAAACGGTTCGTTAAGAACTATCTTAAACATTAAAATACCTAATACGTTAAATATTGAAAATAGCCATTAAACTACAAAAAAAAAACAGATTTATTAAAACGGCAAAAAACTAACTATACTAAAAAGAACATAATGTATTATTAAAATTCAATTTGAACCATACAGACCATACTATACTAACGCCATTTCATAAAATTATATTAGCTATTATGCAATAGTTCAAATGGAATATAATTAGGTCTTTGAGTACTGAGTCGACGTTTCTCGAACAGTGAAACTGTGCTAATGTATCTCTTGCCAATGGTCTATTATACATGGCGAGTAAACAAAATAACAAATATTTCGCATTGTAATTGTAATATACTTTGTTTTTATAATTATCGACCCCTTACTTGAGATGGGGGGAGAGTGGGGGGGGGGGGGGGAGACTAAGAAATAAGCAGACTAATCGGTTTATAAATTCAATTACCTACTATACACTTGGATACTTTTATAAAATTATAAAACCAATGGAAATATATAGAGTTTTATTTAATTTATCAATCGCTGATTATTGATAGTCGCCGACAGTAGACGACGCCGAATACTAGTCGGTCCATCACCACTGTTACTTTATAAATTTACAAAAGTATCTATCTGGCAAATATAGAAAAGTGTACAGATCATGCAAAGTTTCACATTTACAAACAGTCAAGTACCAAATATGGCCTATGTACTTTACTCTTTGATTTTTCCAGGAACATGACTAAAACATCAATGTGGTATGGCGTGCTTCCCGGTGGCGCTTGTGGTATGTTCGACCCGGCCCAAACGAAACCGTACGCGAAACCAGAAGTGAGTGAACCACCCGGGTGCCTAGTGCGAATTGCATAAAACAACCATGTCATATAAACCGACCGAAAAGTAATACAAATAATTAACATATCAAAGTAAGTGACGCAATTATTTTGTGCAACTCTGACTAGGCCCTCCTGTCTTTTGGCTTTGTGTTTTTCTCGATCATTCTGATTAATAACCAAATTTGGGTTTTCTTGATGGTGCTGCGCAAATCGTGCGACGTTCTCGGTTCTTGACAAATGACAATGTGGAGGTCACTTTTTAAACAAAATGGTTTCTCTGTTAAGAGTTTACATTCAAAAAGCATGCCACTTTTCACTCCGATTACATTATGTGCGATCACGACGTGAACTGTATTATACTACTGAGTGATTTTGCAAATATGCAATCGTATATTTTCCTAAAAGTACATCCAGAACTACTAATTTACGGTTACTACAATAATATAAATATGAGTTTTATTTTGCGATTTCGATGTTGCCCCCCAAATAAATTCACACTAAAGTCACTTTAATGTTCGGTTACCCCGTATGTATTCCCCCGCCAATTGTACTTGCTTGTGTTATTGCGCAGCTATTGGAAAGCTTCAATAAATAAAATTTAAGTTGTTGGATTTAAGCAATCGATCTTGTATCCTTTAAGGAAATTAACTTCATGTTCATTCACCTTGTATTATATTATTTATTATTCTATTAATTATCTACCTTTCAGCTTTAAGACAAAACTAAAACAGGGTCAGTAATGAATAAGTAATGATCAATTTTAAGTACTCATCATGTCAGAACAATGTAAAATGTAACATTTATGGCGAACAGGTATTAAAATGCAAATAATATTGAATTGCATTCTAACTTTATAACCGTCGCATAATTTGCACAGCACAATATCTCATTCGGGTGTTGCCATTCAGTTTGAAAGTCATCACTATCTACCAAGCAGTCATTAAACATGGTACAAACAAATAACCAATCATTACAAACGTCGTTGGATGATTATACGTATTATTTACTGACTTAATGTTCTGCGATAGAACAAGTTTGCACGAAGATTTTCCTTCAATGTTTTGTCATAAATCACTTGGCAACAATCCACGCGCAATATGTTGCTAGACATGTTATACTTTCCTCGTTAATCAAAGAAACCTAAACCTCATTACAACAAATGCAACGTATCGATAATACATACAACTCTATTCTTCAAAAGTGGATCGGCTGTGTATGGAAAATCAAGAACTTGCGTCATGTGCAAATTCATAAATCATCGTAAACTGCAAATTATACCGAGCTAAAATCATGCTATATTTCATTTTTCAAGTACTGATAAAATAGCTGTGCCTAGTGTCAAACGGACGGACAGGACTGACGGATATGGATTGACTACAACATTTTCGTTTTTAGGGATCCTTGATAAAACAGGACTTTAATACGGAATCCTAAAACAGAAACATCATGGAATCGGTAAACAAATCATGTTTTAAAGTATCCTGTTAGAAGACGATTTTTATGTAACTCCCATAGTAAAAGTTGTTGTATATCGGCACTAATAATGTGGTTTTAAGGCATGTCCTTTTATATCGTACTTTACTATAAGTACTATGTAAAGTGAGTACATGACTTAAGTTGGTACGACCTATTTAAAACACGCGCCGTAATGGACCTCGTTTATTTTTTTTTACCTTAAGGAGTGTCCTTTAACTTTGTACACCCTGTAATATGTTTATCACAACTTATCGTTAAAATTGTTGCCAAGTGATTACATAAGATCGGTACAACCTATTTAAAGGTCGCGCCTAAATAGGCATAATTTGGCTATATTCTTGCATTAGATTTCAATTTAAAAAAAGGGTAAATTTTATTCTATTTTCGTTGATCATCCCGCGACACAACCTCATGGGTCTGGCCTTAATCATGCACCCCTCAGAAGCTATCGATGGCGTGTTCGCTCTCGCCCCACCCGAGTCGGAGTTCCACTCGATCGATGCGGCCATCCCTTCTCCGGTCGGACGTGAAGCGACACACGTATACCGGCAAGAGGACCATTCAGAGGAGCATGATATCCAGCCCTCAAGGAGACGTGAAACACACGGGACACGTCGGCTTAGATGGAGCCTACTTCGGCGATATATCGTTTCTGGACCCGGCTGGTTGCGTGAGTACTGCTTTCTTTTCGGTGGATCTAGAAAACCCTGGTGCTCAAGTTTATTGTTCTAGAGGTGGCTTTTTTACAAACAAAAGTTTTTACCTATTTTTGCCTTTGATATTTTAAGATATTGTTAGTGTAACCTTGATGGTGATCTAAATAAATAAAATGGTAGCTCCATATTTGAAGGTTCAAGTTCTTTGGACTAGCCAACCAAAGATTGTTCAAACGTGATTAATAAAAAGATAAATAAAACACCTGATGACACTTTATAATACTCGTAGTATCTAATATTCGATCGAACGAGCGAGAAATGTGTAATTTTTATGGTTCTGGTAGTACTACTTGCATAGGTAAATATTAATACTTCGTTTAAATATTTTAAGACTCTCCACCAACTGAAATAACCTGTCCTCCACCTGAAATAATCTGTCCTCCACCTGGTAGATACCGTTTCATGCGATTAAACCGCCTAAATTGTGCAGTTCCTATTCCTGATATATTTTTCTGTAATTTGTTCGTTTTGTGTGCAATAAAGAGTATCTCTCTACTATAAAACTGTTGTTGGCTGGTGTTATTATTGAATACATTGCACCAAACGTCTCTCCGGTTGTTCCCATGTAAGCGCCACATACTGCATTTAAGGCCCTAACACGCTTGAATGACCTGGACGCGACTAAAAAATTAGTGTCAATAAATAATTTCACGAAAAACATGTTATTCCGATTTTTAGCCGAAAAAGATTGTTAATCAAATAAAACTCATTTCAAAACATGTACCTATATTTCCACAGCCTTGTTTTGTGTGAAAACAGTAACGAAATAGCTCGTGCCTCGTGCCGTTTGAGAGAAATTTTGCAATTTATAAAAAAATACACTTTTTTGTGTTTGTTTTACTACAAGACAGCTATTGAAAAAAAATCTTCAATTCAAAATGGTTATTAAATCCTCCTTAATAGTATATCGTATTTTTCGTTTTTAGATTTAATTGATTCTCATATCCGAGATTTTAGGAGTTTCAGTCATCTTAAAGCCTTAAGTCTTTTGTGAAAATGATTAATACTGAGTACAATACGGCGAGATGACACAAGGGTGGCCAGGGTTATCTGGATATGCCCCCTGATTTGTATCTTTGGTTTGGCCTGAATGCGTAATTTTCCTTGAATTTTGTGAATAACAGTAATGTTAGAAGTTATATGTTATGATGCGAGCACACATGACTTATTTGTATAACTACATAATTTCGTGAGTTGGCTCATGCAAAGTGACCTTGCATAGTAAACCTGTGAACTTTCATTGGGTGAATAACGCAAATGTTAGTTGCAAATACGCCATGTGTTGTAGTACGGTATGGTTCTACCATTTGAAATTTATCGTTTTATGTGTAAAGTCCGTCATCAAGATCATTTTCTAAAACACCCTTTACATGGCAATAGAAAACTTCAACATTAAATGCCCTTTTTGATAAAAAAAAACACAATATTAAAACCCTGAATAAGGATATGCCAACTAATTTATACTGTTAGTCATTATCGAGACTTGTCTGTGACACATGTCAAATAGTAAAATTCATAGACTTGGTGTTCCGAGGATGAAACGAGTAAATAACAGATTTAGCAATATGTCTTACTTTATTAATTATTACTGTAGCCACCACGGCAGATCGTGACGCCGTACAAGCCCTCCGAAGATTTGGAGCAGGTGCCTCTAATCAATCCCAACTCGCCCTCCCATCTCACAGGGGCTTCTTGCACCCCGCCCTACCCGCTGCTGAGCCCCTCTCGCGCTGAGAGGAACTGTGATGAAGTAGATCTCTCATGTGAGTATACTGTCTTAGTTGTTACTCGTTTTTAGGGTTCCGTACCCAAAGGGTAAACGAGACCCTGTTACTAAGACTCCGTATTCCGCCTGTCTGCCCAGGCTGTATCTCATAAACATTGATAGTTAGACAGTTAAAAATTTCATAGAAGATAATAATATACTTTCTCTCCCATACAACAAACGTGATTTTTTGTTTCTTTTATGAATACTGGTACGAAACCCTTCGTGCGCGGCCGACTCGCACTTGTCCGGTTTTTAATGATTTCGAATTCTAAGGCTCGGACTATAAACACCCGTGTTAGAATCTGTTCAAAAAACGGCCTCAGGCTCGGCATAAGCAGTCGGAAACCGGTCCGAGTAAGCTCGGAATCAATCTGTCGCTCATTAAGCAATAAGGTTGCTCTTGAATGGATTCTAACAAATTCCGGCTGGAAACAGCTGCTTTATAGTCCGAGCCTTATTGCTTGAGCGACGGATTGAATCTGGGCACGGACGGTCGAGCGTAAAGGTGCTTTATTATCATCATTTCAGCCACAGGACGTCCTCTGCTGAACTCTGCTTCCAGATTGGAAGGTTTGCCTATGCAAACCTTCCAATCTGGAAGTCATTGAAGCTTAATGACTTCTAGATTAGCTAGTTGGAAGCCGCCTGCAATCAGCGGCTTCCTGCAACCTTTACCCGTCAAACGCGCTTACGATCTTATTACTATGGTCTGTGTGTCTGTCTGTCACAGAAGTGTGTCTTTAAAACCATAATAGGACGAAACTTAAAATGTTCTGCTTTGTTAATACTAATTATAATAATTGACATAATTTATGGATGATCCTTCATTGGATTTTACACCTTATTAAATGTTACTAAACTTTTCAGGTGATTCCAAAACCAAAAGTCTGAGAAAGACTCATCACAAAGTATTAGAACCGACAACAAGTAAAAGTATTTTGAACAAGGTTAGCATTGCTTATTCCAGTTTATTTCAACATTTTTCATGACACGCCCAATCCATTGCTTTTTTAACACAAAGGATATACTTTACCTATTTACAAATATATATCTTTCCTAACTTTATTATTATTTTTTTTACTATGGTAGTTCTCTTGACCTCTCGCGGTCTACAGAAGACTATGTATTAGGTTAAAAATGTAACTAAACGTATAAATATTTTTAAGGTAAAATCAGCGACTTTAGGACGTGGTAATAAAGGCGATGATAGCACACCTGAAACTGACGAAGTCCACGAGTACCATGAAATATCAGACACTGACACGGTAAGCTTACAGATAATAAAAAATTACAAAAGTCCAAAATCTTCTAAATGTATTTACCAATATTTCGAAATGACGACTACTATACTTCTTCAACTACTTCTCATCATCTGTTATAATGCGCACAGCTAAACAGTGGAATTCCCTGCCTGCGTCTGTATTTCCGAGTGCATATAACCTGACTCTCTTTAATTCCAGAGTGAATAGGCATCTTCTGGGCAAGCTCGCTCCATCGTAGATCCCATCTATGCTCTAGAGCAAGATTGGGGTCAAGAGTAAGCCCATCTCAAAAAAAAAAACACTACTAAATGCTCTTTTTTTTAGGGAGACATTTAGAATAGTGTTTCTAATAACTCCTAATCATTAATATATATTTTTATAGATACGATACGATAATTTTGGACTTAATAAGTGTGAATGAAAAGACCATGCCAAGTAAATATCGTGGTGTGTCTAAAATTTGCCCTAATCTTCTTTTCATTGTTTATCAATAACAACATGTTAATAAATACATCCGTAGATTAAACAGACGGGACACATTATCCCGGCATATCCGGACGCACAACGGACATTTATTATCCGAGTTTGGAAGTGCAATCGTCCGTGAATCATCGTCCTGTAACAGATAAACGCATGCATTATTATCACTTATCACCGCGCACTCGCCGGCTGTAGTGCCGCTAGTTCCTTAGCGTAACCACTTTACAATTTATTTTCGTTAATAGGAAGGTAATGCTACGGAACACGCAAGGGTCGAAAATTTGCCACAGCCTGAGAGTCCCGGGATTCCTGTAAGTTTAGAAAATCTTTGTTTTTTGTCATTAAAGTTACGTATTTTGATCCCCTGAAGGGGTATAACATAACACTATGTCAAATTTCCTTTCTTGATTATTTCCGTTTCAGTAAGATACATCTATTATTATACATTTACCCATTTTAAACTTTACAGAAAGGCTACGGCGATTTCAGCCAAAGTTTGCTGGATGAAATGGAATCTATGTTCCGCAGTCTCGACGGCAGGCAGCGAGACGAGGCTGTAAGTCATTTAATTATTTATCTTTTTCAATTTTTTTTTCAATTTTTTGCCTATTACCTCTGTATATTAATTATGTAATAATTATAGGCGTTCCAATATTTATCTACTAACGAAGATTTTTAAAATTTAGTAAATGACATAGGATTTTCAACACTACAACTAATAATTATTATTTGACTTAATAATAATTATTAGTTGTAGCATGAATGTTTAGCGAACGGTACTTTCCATTCGAATCCCCTTGGAATCCATAGAAACTGTTCTCGATTCAGTTCTACTACTATGAAATAATAAACTAAACACTCTCTTCTGCTACTTAATCAATTAGCAGTTAGTTTTTGTTATATAAAAGTAAGCGCTTTTAAATTTGTGTCACGAAAAAGTAGCTCTTCGTAGACGTTCCACAGTCGCGTTGAACGTTGTTCCCATGACTTTGTTGAAATTAGGTATTTTATAATTATGTGACATAAGTAGTACTTCAATGCGCTAAACTCGCGACGTTGACATGCTTGTTAGGTAAAAATACAGAAATTCACCAGCAATTCTACTTTTTTGTTCTCAGTTACCTACCTAAATTATAAGAACGGACTGCGGCTTTGTATTTTACAAAACTATAGTAGATGCGTAACTTCTCAGGATTATGAAGAAGCCTTTTTGTTAAACGAAATATACTTTTCCACCTGTCGTTTCTTTTACATCTAAACTCAAATTGGCTAATTACTTAAATAATTTATAATTCTCTATTTATTCAGACGCTTTTCTGGACTTATTGGTAAGAGTTGTAGTGTTGTTATTGCATTTCTGTAGTTAGATTTCACATTTTGAGCAGCCATTTAGACTAGGTAGCTATCTCATCTCATGGTACAGATTGAAATTTTTGTAACAAAAGAGTACAGAGTACAACGGGTAGTCTTAGATTAATACCTACCCTCAAAACCGTTATTCAACAGCAGTAGCAACCTAGTCATCCCGTGAAAACAAAAACGGTATTATCGTAAACTAAAAAAAAACTCGACTGACAATAGAAGTAGTGCCTAAAAACAAATATTTATTGTAAATAGCTACTACAATATAGATGAAGCTCTTACTGACATTAACGTATTTAAAACTTAATATTGTATCTATTGACTTATATTTATCGTTATCTTATTGTATTTTCATTTTTATTTTTGTACATTTGACGAAGCTCTAGATTGCTAATATTTTATTTTATTGACTCTAAATTGTAAAATGACGTATCTAAGTGTAATGTTATTATCAAAAGATGAAATAAATGAATATGAATAATATACAGGGTGTAAAAAAAGGCTTAACGAAGCCGAGAAGAAGAAGAAGAAAAAAAATTGTAACTTCGACTGTCAATAACTCGGTAAACCGTCATTTCCCAGGTATAGTGTAAAAGAAAAAAATGATCGTAATAATACGTAGAATATGTAGTATTCGGCTTCGTTAAGCCTTTTTTTACACCCGATATTAATATAAAATGAGATGTGTTGTCTCATTTTTACGTCTTAATAAAAGTTTACGAAAATACCTCTTTTGGTAGTAGTGTCTCTGGGACCGGCACCCTTATGTATCTTGCAAAAGCAATGCGATAGCGAAAATTAAGAAATTCTAGCGTATCATCGCCCGATTGAAGGTTAGTGTCAGAACCTATGGACAGCACTGACAGTAGATTGCTTTGTTTTTGTTTTTTGCTGTCAATTTGCGATTTTGAAGCCAGAATTGGACAACTTTCGCTATCGCATTGCTTTTTCAAGATACGGAACCAGGGTACGGGTCAATTACTGGATTACGACTACAGCCGTCAAATTACGAGAATTGAGCTTCTGCGGCAATGTTGTAGTATGAACTTCTATTCATACTCAACACACGGTTTTCGTTGAATGGTCCGAAATTTATTATATATATATTGGTCCATATATATATATATATATATGTATAACCAATATATATATATATATATATATATATATATATATTGGTTATATGGTTGCTCGTGAATCGCAGTAGCCTAGGTTAGGTAGCTAGTAAGCGTTGATATGTTCACTTTATAAAAGAACATAGTAAAAAAGAGGTATAAAACATCAAAATCTATTATAGTATCAAGTGTGGTTTTAGTCTTTTTTTTATTGTTAGTTGAAATTCCTATCTAAGTATTATGTAAAGATGGTGTTATTTCCTAGAATTAGATGAGTTTAATTTTTAGACAAACGATTTTGTAATGTATGACACGACGTATTTCGTTTTCAGGGCTCTACGAGCAAACATTTTGACATCGATTCGGCTTTGAGGTATTGTTTTTTTTTTACTAAATTGATAAAAAATAAATATAAAAAAACTAATATAACATTTCAAAATGCTTCAGATCTCATACTCTAAATAAAAACGAGAAAAAGAAAAACCACTACACTGGAACCATGAAACCAATGTCTGCTCACGACGAAAAGACACTGGATACAGCGGTTGCTATGGCCAATGAATTGACCACGAGGTTAGTAAGAGAGAGACTTAATATGAACATTATTTGACTTAATAATAATTATTAGTCGTAGTTTGAATGTTTAGCGAACGGTTCTTTCCATTCGAATCCCCTTGGAATCCATAGAAACTGTTCTGGATTCCTTCTAGTTCTACTACTATGAAATAATAAACTAAACACTCTCTTCTGCTACATAATGAATTAAGTAGCAGAATTGAGTGTTTATTTAGTTTTTGTTATACAGGGTGTACAAGAGAATGGGACACTCCTTAAAACCACGTGAGAAACATCGAAATCGATAAATTTTTTTCAGCTTCTCCATACAAACTTACTCTTATACCTCGATAATAATGTATGGAGCATCTGCATCAAAATAAAATCACGATTTCGATGTTGGTCCCATAGGAAAAGTTATTGTATCCCATAGGAAAAGTTAAATAAATAAATAAATAAATAAATATTGTATACCCTGTATAAAAATAAGCGCTTTTAAATTCGTTTTACGAAGAAGCGCTACAGACGTTCCACAGTCACGTAATTAGGTTTTAGTTATGGAGCACATTTTTCGACATAGCCTGCCATTATAACTCGTAATCATCAGCGACCTTGATATAGTTGAGTATAGGGGAAAGACAAAATTTGTTAACTCATTGAAAAATCACTAACTTACTATAGTTTCGGAGATAGATGAACCATTCATTCGTCCATTCATGCTGCTTTTATAGGGTGTGCTCTAAAGGATATGTTTTTTAATCCACCTGCTGCCTGCCACCATTCTAAGACCTAGTTAGTGTACCCAAATAAGCCTGAAACTATTTCATTTTAATTTTTTTTATTACTCAAGGCAAGTTAAGATATTTTTTCATTTAGGTGACCTATACGTGGAGCAGTAGGGTAATCTGGGTTAATTTATTTTAATCTATTTGTAGTATTTTAATTAGGTACTGAAAAACTTTCGCGTTGCATAATTTACACTCAATGAAACGGGAATTATCGCGATCATAATTTAGGTACAAAATGTTACTCTTTTGCCTGACGTTTCGACCGGCTTACACCGGCGCTGGTTACAGGCTGACTGGAACAGCGATGTCTTCACTCCGTATGAGAGGCAGATTCTTCACCCACCCTCATAATATTATTTTCGCGTCAAGTACCGTCGCACACTACAGTCACACGTCAGGTTAACAAAATTATGATCGCGTTCATTGACGTTTCATTGAGTCTACGTAACATTCTGTACCTAAATTATGATCGCGTTAATTCCCGTATCATTGAGTATCTTGTTTTGTAACCTATCGTTAAATATCCAGGTCTATGACGGACTTGGACGACGGCAAGGTGCCCAGCTCGCCCAGCGACCGTTCCAAGTTCCACTTCAAGTTTCCGCTGGTGACGCTCCATCACGCGCCGCATGAGCCCGACAAGGAAACATATGGTAAGTTTACTATAATAACTTTGACCCAATAACCATCAGAGTATCGCACTACAGTATGCGGCACCTAAGTTGTGCCCTGTGCGAAAAGTGCTGCAGAAGATCGTTACGATTACGTAATTGGCTAGTAGTACGACGCGCCGGCACCTCCGGCCGTGATTGGTTGTTAGCTCCGCGTACACGCGTCTCTGATACGATGTACGTCTCGTAAGATGCGCAAAGCGATACCCACTCTTTGCCCCAGGGCATAACTTCGGAGCCGCGTACTGTACAAACATTATTAAAATTTACTGTAATACCCAAAAATTACAACGAAAATTGTTTTATTATAACTACAAAAATAATGATATGTGCATGCATAGTAAGAGAGAATACATTTTCCCGAAAATAATGGACATTCGCTGGTATTTTTCACTGCTACTAACCTGTTGAAGGCGGGAGTAATTATGAAATAACCCGCAAGGTTGAATTCAGGTTCTTTAGATAAACATTAACCTTTAGACCCCTTTTGCATCACTTAGGTACCTCGCGCACCTCACGTATCTTAGTTAAATATGTCCTTCAGTATTTTAAAATACTACTAGACGCCTACGGACGGATACAAGTTATTAGTGAGAGGACTGTAGTGTGGTGTAGTTAAACTACACAATTTTATTCCCGAGTAGTTGTAAGCGTTCACACACTAACGTATAAACCATGACTGAATCATATTACAAACTGTATATTCTAAACCAGGTCTATCGTCATGCAATTTATGGACAAGATTATGTCGAAGTAAGCAAATAAAAAAAAATCATAATGCACTTTCTGTCGTACGTATGTACCTCAATTTAGAATTATCTGCATGTGTCCTACTATAACTTTTTATTACTATTCGAGTCCCAGCATGTGTCTATGTATCATGCAATATTTTTTGTGCTATACTTTCTGAATTACTTGTGGCTAATAATACAATTAGCCAAAAGCCAGCCGCTCTACCACTGAAAGATTCTATGCAACAGTCATCAATCAGTTGCTTTTGCAAAAAGGTCTCAAAAAACTCAGTTTAGAACTTAAATTGAAAAGTGTTAGACCACTTTTTGTTTCACTGCACAAAATGATGTAACGCTGGTGTGCTTGCATTGCACGTCGTCACGCTTAATGACAAGTAAACCCCTAGCCATATGAAATTGGTTTTTAATGGTCACTAGGATGCTGTGTATACTATATTGGATTATCCACGTACGATTTCAAGAACTGTAGTTTCACCATTTTAAACCTATTTGTTCTAGTTTGTAAACTAGTTAAGATATATGTATTAATCTTTTAATATTTTACATAAGTTAATAATATAATACCCCACAGGTGTATTTTTGCCTTTGACAACACGAATTCTACTGCAAGAGTCTCGAATTACGGATTACTTTACGACGAATTAATTACTGTTTAACAAGGTACCAGAAAATGGTTTTTGTCGTCTCCTAGCGTACAGACCCGAGAAAATCAAAAGACTTACACAAACTAGCGGCACACAAGTTGAGCGCTGGGCGAAAGTTGCGCAGAAGCACATTACGATTACGTGATTGGCTAGTCGCTCGCCGCGCCTGCATCGCCGGCCGGGGTTAATTGTTAGCTCCGCGCACACGACACTGATACGATGATCGTCTCGTAAGATGCGCAAACCGATCCCCCACTCTTTGCCCCAGCATTAAACATCGATGCCGTGAATTGCCGTGTACTGTACCTAGCGTCACAGGCTTACTACGTCATTCAGTTCATCAATTTAGTTTAAGAAATGCTATGTAGATAAATGTTTTGTGTGCTTTTCCAGGAAAACATGAAAGGCGAAACTTTAGTGAAGAAGCGCATAGAGTGCCGGACATTCAAGTAAGTGTAATTTTCCGTTACTTCCGTTATTTTTCGTTGTAATTACCGCCATTTCAAATGTAAGATAATATGAATATGAAAGAAATCGACCCCCTCAGGTAAGAATCGAACTCACGTCTCATCGCAATCGTCTCAAAGCCTGTAAAATGGCGACTAGATAACGGATAAACATACTTAAATACGTTTAATACATTCAAGACCAAGGTACAAATGGTTGCGCATCACACAAACACTTGCCCCTTGTGGGACTCGAACCCACAGTCGCCAGCTTTGTTATCCGGAGCGCGAACCACTACACTAGACGGTCGTCAACGTCTGTCAGTACCTTTACTGAAGTTCCCCCTTCCTTCTCCCCTTCTAGGAGACAATAACAGAAGAAAGCAAGCTGGCCTACGCCAGCCTGATCGAAGAACCTACCCCCTCCTCGTCCCTGATATCGCACATGGCCAAAGACGCATCCGGCGTGCACAAGCCGGGAACGATACCGAAGCCAACCCCTCGCGTATCATCGAGGAACCAGTTCCATTCGCTGCAGAAACCTTTAACTTCGAGGTACTATTTTATTACAGCTATTATTATTTCAGACACTTTTTTTGTAACAAGTTTAAAAAACTGGTAAATTTAGATAATTTTTCAGCAAAATTTCTTATAACTTATTTTTTTTCTTTATCAGTTAATCATTTTTGAATTTGTTTTTTGTTTAACTTGATCGATTTAGGCGATCATTACCTTTCAAATGGTTTATTTCAATAATTTCTACTAGACTAAATTAAGTCTTCTTGGTGGTGGTCAGTACTCTATAATAAAATCTATTGGTTCACTAAGAAAATTACAATGAAAAATAATTAACTTTTCAGGCCATCTACTAGTGAAGTCAACGGTCATCAGAACTTTGAAAAAGATGTAAGTATAATGTATTTTATCATAAACATAAAATTTAAATTAATATTTAGTTACTTAAGTCAATTTTAAGTCGGGATTTAAGCCACACATACAAGCATTGCACGATTTATTTGTTTTACGCCTTTTAGGATATCCTTTTTAATATTGTTGTCAATTATTGGGTAAATTTTCTTTAAGCAATGGCAACATTCTTTCTAACAGTGCCAACATTACAAAGACATGTTATGAACAAATACCAGTTGTACATTGTTTAACTTAATTGTACTGATTTTTTTCTCTATTCCAGAGCATAAACGAACTGCCACTTCCACCGAGAGCGAGCAAACCGAAACTAATCGACAAGCCTAGACATATAAGAAAATACCCGCTAAAATTGCCCAACAGCGACACCAAACCCATCACTGAGGCTCCTGTTCAGGCTCGCCCAATCATATACCAGAACGCCGTGACCTGTCCAAAGTTTCTCCAAAAAGGAGCAAAGATAGAAGTTGTTGAGAAAAATGGGGTGGACGTGTTTGATGGGCCGGATCCAGCTAAGGTGGATACTAACCCTTTCACAAACATCTCCGGGCCGAGTTCAGTGAACCCGTTTAACTGCTATTTAAAACCAGTCGACGGTGACGGGGATTCCGAGAGGAGTGAGGGGGCAGCGGAGGGGGAGCAAGACGAATCTTTAGTACGAGGTAAGGGCACATCACTGAAAACCTAAAAAGTAAAAAAAAAACTGTTTGTTTTGATAATTATGTATGTGATAATAAATAAACAACGGTAACGTTAGCAGTCAGTTTTTATTGATGAAAAGAAATTGAAATTAATGAAAAATGAGTTTATTTCTTCGAATGACAAACATACATGATAAATGCACTGATCATACTAAAATAAACCTATTAGTCATGTAAATATGACAATTAAGTTGGTAATGTAATGTAAAAAATAGTGTCGATTTCCTTAGCCCAGAGCCGCTCGATGTGGCTTTCTGTAGCACCTATGTCCAGCAGTGAATTCCCAAAGTCTGATTATAAATATTGGACAACATCACATACATTGCTCTGATCCTAAGGTAAGTAGCTAAAGAACTTGTCTTATAGAAATCATAAAACAACGACGGTGCCACAACACCAAGACTCGAAACAATATAAAAAAAAGTTCGTTTTATACATTGGCCCGACCGGGAATCGAACCCAGGATCTCAGAGGTAGCGACGTCAAGCACGGCGTCCTCGCATCACGGCTACGAAGGTCGTTGAAATGCCGAGTGATGCCGAGTAAGTGCACGATGTATGGATGCACAGATAAGGAGGTCAAATCTCACCTGGGAGAATAGTTGAAAAAGTGTCGAACTGTAAGCAGTAAATAACAGTTCAAAAACCGTCCACAACAGCGCTAGAGTCGCTACAGGATATGAAATAAACTTAGCAGCTGTCGACGGAGTGACATGTATAGTAACTTTAATTTTTTTAAATAATAAAAATATAAATTAATGCTGTTTTAAAAGTAAAAATTTAGTCTAAATAATTTTCTGAATAAATTCAAAACATTAACATTCTTTTATTTGTACTAAAATGTGCGCCATAACAAAGCGGATGTTTTTCTTTCCTTGTTTTCGTCTCTATCCCACCCAACGTCACTACACAATAATATTTTTCTGCGTTCTTAAAATTTACACTCTAGCTACAGTGGCGCCGCCAGTTTACGCCATTCTACGGACACTTTTTAATACACAGAGATGGTTCTCCTTACCTCTACACTCTATAATACGTGTTACGTTGTAATCTGTGGTCTCACGTCTCCAGATTGTTCAGACCACGTGTCTGTGGAAGATCTTCTGGAGTTCGCGGACCAGAAGCCGTGCGGCCGGCAGCGCGGCGTCGAGTCCGACGAGGTGCGGATAATGTGCAAAGTGCTCAAACAACAGGTCAGCCATTAATATTAGTGTTCCTAACCAGAGATCTTCGTCTGCCTATACCTGGCTCTAGATATGTACTTTTGTCCGTGTCGTACCTCCGTTCTGTATAGCGTTGCGTTGCAAGAACGCTAGTTTAGACGCCCGTTCTGTACAGTACGGTGGCACGGCGTTCTGATACGGATACGCTCCGATTAGTGTTGCCGAACTATCGATAGTTGACCTCGGAAATCATCTATAAGATCGATAGGCCTATAGATAGTATTGATAGCTCATTTTGGCATAATAGTAATCTGTAAAAAGCAATACTATCGATAGTATCGATAATATCAAAGCTCATTATCGGATGCACTATCGATAGTATCGGCTTTGACTATTGAAATAACAATCGATGCTATCGATAGAATCGATATTTTTGCTCTATCGATAGTAGACTGTGATTCGATAGTATTGTACAAATGTATATTGGTATTATTGGTTGATGTAACTCGTAAATATTGTGAGGCTGTTCCTCTTGAAATAAACTATTTGAAGTGACCTGCCTGAACGGTATTACGTAAAATAGTGCAATAATATTTAAGGTGGATTCATCCACCAGAATATTATTGTAATATAGCAATACACTACTTTTGCCCCGTTCAAAGGTGACACGATACAGCGTACGCGCCAGTCTGGACGCGATCGCGGCATTCGCGTTTTTTGTTATAATATTGTGAATAACAATGATTCACGCGCAAGAAATCACCAAATTCTCATAGACTTCCGCAGTTGACGATATAGTGGGACGAGAAGAACACGCGATGATTGCGACGACGTAGGAGATGATACGAAACGGAGGTATGTTACGGACAAAAGAACATATTATATTGGCCCATCTTAACAAGATTGCCCGCGACTTCCTTAAGACAAATATAAAAGACAAGCTGTTGCCTGCGACTTCGTTTCCCGTGGTCTTTAATTTGCTTTTCTAACTTTTTATTTTCAACGTGATAACGTCTTATAAATCTAAAAACCGGCTACACGCACGAAAAAGTGTCACGTTACGCGTGCGAGCTAAAGCGCGGAACAAGCCATAGGGAGGCATCGGCTTAAGCGTTCGGCTTGTGACGCATCTATCTCTCTTCCACTCCATCGGCCGATGCGTCCAAGTAGCATTATAATGTTTCCTTAAGACATTATCCCGTAAAATTATCAGCATGCATTCTACCGCGATACTAGTTAAGACATACCCATTTAATAAAGTAACACCGCGCTGTGTTTATGTTATTTGAATATTTGACTAAGGCGACGTGCTTTCGTTCGTTTCGCCATTTTAGTACATTCTATTCTATTTTTCTAAATTAAATTTGTTAAAGATGCCCACTAACAATCATCGACGAACGAAAACGGGCTACCATTAGCGCGCGGCAGTCATATCATAACGGGGCATACCACACACGATAGCTGCGCTGTGTTTGGACGTTACGCGCACATGTCATAACTAGAGTATATCCTCTAGATTTGAATCATTCAAAACACTTCTAATCTTCAAGGTTGTAGTTTGTTAACTAAAGTATGAAAAGACGCGGAAGCAACATGATCGAAGTGAATCGAACTTATCTTGCGTTTGATTCGCTCCCAGTGTCACCTGCGCTTAATGTACGACGTGTTACTTGAAATTTACACTTGGTTTTTATTAATTGTATTATTGTCTAATGCTTACATTTTTGAGAGTTGTTGATATCTGTATTTTTATAAACTCTTTCTATTTACGAATTTTGCTTACAACATATTTTTGTTAATTTGGACATAAATTATATTACGATAATATATCGTTGGTTAAAGTTATGAGAAATCAAAACTCAAGAAGGCAAGTCACAGTTGACAGTTGTAACACACTTGCTTGCAAAACAGGTGACGCCTGAAGTATGCTTACAAGCACTGGAGCTCAGCGAGTGGAACGTGCACAATGCGATCAAGCTGATCCGGGTGAAACTGTCAGTCGGGGACGTGGCCCTGGAGGCCTGCGGCGAAGAACTGGCCAAGGCCGGCGGAGACATCGTCAAGGCCTCGGCGATGCTCGTGTTAGCCAAAAAGACTGACAAATAAATGTGTTCAAACATCTGTGCGTTTGATCGGTAAATACAGTGAAGTTGCTTTCTAGATACGGCCAGAAGTGGAAACTAAGAACTGTCACCGTCAAACTGACATTTGTTTTGGCTATTTGGCGGATATTTTATTTTGTGCCGCGATGGCAAATATCTAGTTTGCGCCGATTTGGCAAGTTACAAACTTAGGGTTGCGACACACGTGTAAATAATGTTTGTGTGAGTTTTAAGTTCTTAAAATGTATTTTTATATCAAATAGCTTTTACTCTTTTCTTTGTTTGCAAATTTTAATCTCAGATTAAAAACTGACTCTCAGACTTTATAAAGTAAGACTTATTTGAAAGGCACGATGTGTCAAATTTTGCTAGATTTAATATTATAAAAATAGTGCCAAATTTGTCAGTGACATGCCTATGCGTGTATGTGTGTGTACGCGTATGCGTGTCATTGTAACGCGAATAAATATGGCCTGCTCTGAAGCTTTACTAAAAGGAAGAGGTGGCGAGAATGTGACTTTATGTATTTGCACAAGAAGTTAAGGCAAGACCTTATGAATGTGATTTACTTTGTATATTCAAAGTTACTTACTGTATACTATTAGCGCAATGTACTTTATGTAAGTCTCTTGTAACGTGTAATGACTACATTAAGTCGGTAATTTGATATTGAAGCCACAGCTTATTAGATTTGTGTAATGTATGTTCGACTTTCTGACACCAGTGGCAGACTTAACTTTGTCGCACTGGAGTATTCTACAGTTTTAATGTATTGATCGGATTTAATTTTAAAAACCTTTCCATATTGCTGGCTGTTTTATTACATTTATGTTCGACATTTTTCTTTACAATTGGTAAATAGATGGTTGAAGGTCCACCTTAACTCAAACGACTGACTTAAAGTATTGTAAACCCTCCATTTTAGTTATTTTTTACTGTGTAATTATACATTTGTACCTATATTATATCATCATGATTATTTTGTGATTAGCAAGAACTAAAACTTACCTGTACCAAAACTGCATCATAAAAAATAATATATTAAAACTTTTTGAAAATTCATAGTTAGGTGATTGTCTCATAGAATTAGATAGAATACTTAAAGAAATTATATTGTTGCTCATTTGATTGCAGTTTGTGAATCCGTCAAGATAGTTTGGTTTATGCATTGAATTGCACGTATTGTGGGTTTAAGCTTTATATTGATTTGCGCAGCTGAGCTGTCGCGAAGGCTTCTTGCTAGGCCTCACTCAGCGAACTAATATTTACACTAAAATATGTATGAGTTGTATTAAGATTGCAGTTTGTGTAAGACATTAAGTTGCGTTGCGTATTAAATACATTTCCTCTTAAGGGTACCCTCACACATTCGTGCCGGCATTGGTGGTGCGGCAGTATATGTCGAACAGCAAAGCCGACCCGAAGCATCCATTATATTACATCCATCTACACTTTCCCGGTTAATGCCGGCTCCAATATGTGGGTAGGAACCCTTACTTGCACAGTTAAAGTGGTAGTGCAACATAACTTGGAAGTATTAAGTCCCGGCCAAACCAACGCGTGCACGATGGTGTGCGTGGTGGCGTGCGCGGTGGCGTTCAGATCGTGCAATAGCATTTGTGTCGACGAGTTCACACCGGTGCGTTCAGCAGCAGCGTGCAGCTTGACATTCAGCGTTTGCACGCGCGGACATGGCATTTGATGTGACAGTCTCAGACAGATGATGCGCTACTATGATAATATAAATAATTACGTTTAAAGCTACTAATTTTTTTCCGAAAAGCAATGAGTGAAGCCAACTAGCTTTTTTTCTTTCCTTTATCTTCAAATAGCTTCGCTCGGGTAACCGCGTTAGAATTAATTAATGTGAAACTCCGTAAATAAATAAATAAAAATAAAAGTTTATTTAGGGTTTGGCTTTTATATTCGTAGTATATCTGCAAATAATCTGATAAACATTTGTTAAATCATAATTTCTACAACATCATTATATACCTTTATTATGACTAACATTTTAAATCTTCCTTGACTTCATTCATGACTAATCTCTTTCTTGTTAGGTTTATACGTCCGAGCGAAAGATACATTTTCGTGCTAGGCCTCCTGAACGCGTAGGTGGCAGGTGCGCGTGTTTGGTGTGAACCGGCCTGCACGCCCACGCCCACGCCACCGCACTCGCCAAGACGCACGCGTTGGTTTGGCCGAAGCTTGAAATGTCTTTAAACTTTGTGCTATGTCATCGGAAAATATTATCTTTTTTTTAAATTGTTGTCACTGTTGAAAAAGCTGTTGCAATTTGTGGCGGTTTGTGATCAAAAATGTAGACATAAACATCATTTTTTGTTTATACGAAAGCCGAAACACGGGTCAAATATTTTAATTTTCAGAATCAATATAAAAAAAATATAACGATACCTTAAAAACTTACAAGCTTTTTGTATTGCCCCGTCGTCCACGCGCAATTGTAGACAACATTGCCGCGCGCGGCACTTTTGTTTTTAAGTCAAAATATGACATGATTTAAAAAATATTGCAATCGATTCGTTTTCTCGATATATTTCTGTGATTCTATTACTGATTCTGAACAAACAGTTTTCAGGTTTCGTATATACTAAAAATAATGTATAAATATATTTACAGCTAGACATGTAAAACTAATGTTATTGATGAATTAATAATATCAATGTAAGATATTAACCCTTATTTAATTAAATTCAATTTCAATTTATTTGCATTCCAAAATGTTACAATGTTGGTAAGTATAATTTAACATTATATTAGATACAATTTCGGACCCTATTGGGCACAGCAACAATTAGAAGAGAGGATGATGCATTACTTAAAGAAATGATTTTATTGCTGAAATACAAAATAAACCTTTACTATAGACCCAATAACGAAAATCCAAAAATAAATAAAACTATTCCCCCTTACAAATGCTGAACCTGAAGCGGTTGTGTGTTGTGTGGGAAATCTTTATTAAAATGTTGATCCCATAGTATAAGCTAGGTGCCTTACCTAGTGCGAGTCCCACAAAACAACCAAGTCACGTAAATCGATCGAAATGGTATACAAATCAACATTCACTTTTCGATCTAAGTAAGTGACGCGATTTTTTTATGGCACTCGCACTAGGCCTGTTGTATTTAAACAGTAAAACCTAACATAGCTAAAAGCAACTCGACTAATAAGAGGCGTTTATAATGGAGGTTTTGTCTGACGAATCTTTTTATAAATATTATAGTTTTCTTTTTTATAAAGGTACATTATAAGCCGGTCAGCTGACTGCCTTAATAATAAATAGCGCTACTACTAATAGCAATTATCTAGTAATTAAAAAAAAGATACATAAGGCTAAAAGTGATCCATGTGATCAACTTGACTGAAAGTTCATTCCAAGAGTTTATTAAATATGGTGCTAACCAAGTTTTGATAAACCTTTTTTTATCAGGTCGTACGATGAGGCCAGTACTGCATGCGATTTTTTCGCTTACTTCATGCGGTAGCTAATTACAAAAAGTATTTATAAATAGACGGTGCTTTATTCTATACTGCCACTCTTAACTTCATTGTAAGGGGTGTGCTTTGAAGAATATTCAATGTTTACTAATGTAATTATTATATTATTAAAACTAAAATATGTAATGTATAAAATAAGTATTTCAGGTGGGGTTTTAACTGGTCCGACTGGCCCACTTGCAGACGTTTTTAAAATAAAGTCTGTTCTAAGCCAGTTTTAAAATGTTTTTCTGTGCCTAACCTGCATTCGGGCCTAAGGTTAGGCCCGAATGTAATTTTAGGAGAAGATTAGTGAATACACGATAGGGGTTTCTAAGTAAAAAGTATTAAAAATAAAATCTTGAACCGGTCGGGCTACGTTTTCCTAAACAGCTTACATACAATTAGACAAAAGATATTTCAAATAATTTATCCTCAAAGATGTATTTTGAATAGACTATAACAGCTCGGCAATGTTTTATACTTTTTGGAACGCTCTTCCTTATATTTTTTATCATTCATGATAAAAAATATGTTTTGAAAGTGCTACTGCAGGGATGTTGTTAGCCGAGATAGTTCGGTTGATAGAACTAGACAAACGTAACTGCTTATACAACAACTTATACAGGGTTATTTAAAAAAAAATATCTACGACCTAGCACGACTAGATAGCTAACATCATAAACAACAACGTTTGTTCTACGACTTTAGATAATTTTACATATTTTACCATCATACAAAAATAAATATCAATATAATTATATGTCTGAATTTTCATATCTCTGTGCGCTTCACATCGGTCGTGGTGGGGGAGGGCTGGGAGCGAGCGTCGCGCGCCTCTCCTAACATAGACTAACAAATGGAACGACAGGACAATAAAAGCTTGGAAAATACTTTTTAATTAATTTATTGACTTGTAGAACAAATGTTGTTTATGATGTTAGCTATCTAGTCATGCGAGCTTGTTGATTTATTTAAATAACCCTGTATAGAGGTAAGCTATTATTACCTTACTATATCTCAAAATATTTAGTAAATAGAAAGTATTATACATATATATATATATATTTATACGTAATATAAAAGACCAAAATTTTACTCTTATCAACCCTTTAGGGTTAATGAAATCCTATGCCAATTATTAAATGTGGTACCTATCAATATATATTTTGGTCACTTTATACATTACTAGGTAACTTTAGTGTTTAGTCCACTTCCCAATCTTTATTAAATCCAGATTAGTTTTAAAATGTTGAAGATGAAGAAGGAGTTTGCGAATGTTTTCTATAAAGGCTTTGCAAGTGGGAATTTAATATGAATTGAATCGTAACAGATGTTTATTGGGGTTCCATTCAAATCAGGCAGTTCTAAAAATGTAGGAAAGACAGACAAATGAATAGCGCAGGTCTAATAACGGTCCTGTTGGACCATAGGTCCAATGTGTACGCGATAAACTTATTGCGTATAAATGTGTAATCGATATTTGTAATCATTGAATTACTTATTAAATCGCGAATGTACTTACTAATTGATGTATTCTATATTTATAGTCAGTCGACATCGGATTTATTGATTTGTATGTCATAAATTAATTTATAATTCCAAATAATGTGTACTGTTTAAACAAGTTTATTCTTGAAAACTCAATTACTATGTAGGCCTATTGTAGTAGTTGAGTTATGCCTAGAAATCTAGTCCCTAAGCATTTATGCTAATTCGATAAATTTAATTAATTATTATGCAGTATTTAATCATAATTATTTTACTAAATAATTATACTAACATGGACGTTTAAATTAAATAGTAATAAACTTTTGGCTGGCTAATGCAAATAATACCTGTATTTACGAATCAATAAATAAAAAAATATTGTATTAATCTGTAAATATGTTTAAGTTAATATTAGCATTTTCCTCGACCTAATATATGTACCTATCTACTTGATGTTGTGTGTTGTCATTTTACAAATAAATTATGCATTGCTCAAAATTTTCTTGTTTATTTTAGTAATAATTTGTGAAATATGTACGCAATTTTAGAATTCTTTGTTTGCAGATTATTTCAAATGAAAATCTGGGTCACTTCAGCAGCCAAATTCCAATATAGGTTGTGTAATAAAACAAAGCTTAATGATGACGCGTTTAACAATAGCACTGCATTTTAGTTGTCGTTAAAGAGATGCCCAGTTTAAAAAGTAATCTATTATGCACCTTATTGCATTCGCATAAGAGTGTCTTTGGGGCCGATCTAGGTACTACGGACGGACTCGTCGGACCGCTAATTCGAAGCGACACACGAATTGGGTCAATAGGAATGGATCCCGCCCCTCCGCAGGGATTAGGGCTGCCAGTTATTTTATAACGAGGTACCAGACAATTTTTTTCTGTTTCGACGATCTCTGTAGCCGAGAGGCGAACACGCCGGACTATGTAAATAAATAATAATAAATAATTATAAATTAGGATTAGAGCAATGTTATGTTGTCCAATATTTATTTTTCCAGTGGCGTCTCCCAAACTACAAAGACACTCGGACCGAAACAATTTAGAAATGTTCTGACTTGACTCGCACCGGGAATCAAACCCTTGGCTACGCCAATTGAATCAAATAATTGTGACTATATATATATTCATGAAAACAACCTGTGGAAGTATGCCCTTCCCTGGTTCAACCTAATACCCTGCATATAAGCCCATCTGGCAGCCCTGGCGGATCCCATGACCTAAGGTGCGGTTTGGTGAGCACGAACAGGCAAACGCTATGATATTAGTCGATCTTATTATGATAAAGTTAATTGTGATCAAACCAAACTAGATGTAAGTAAGTACGCCATTCTGTTATAATAACGTTGCAGGTACACAAATGTCAATGGTACCTAGATAAATACTTAATCATCATAACTTTCACAACCAGTGTTAGAATTCATACCCATCTCGCTAACTAATTAATGTTGCATATTATTAGGCAGAGGTTGGTAAGTAAAGTACTTTCACTAAAGCAAACATTAATAATACGATTAGATGTCTACCTACTTATTTCGTATGCATGTCGCGATTTACCTAAATACTTACTTAGGTAAAAATGCCCCGACCAAAGTAATATGTTTCTTCAAACTTCCTTAACCAATACCTTACCTAAGGGATTAAAACCTGCATTCGCACGCGTTCTTAGAACACTCAATCACGCAACAGAAGCATAGGTTTGACTAATACGTTACAAAATATGATATTAGATATATAATTATACGTTACTAAATATGATATTAGATAATCGATAATCCTCTCTTGGGTAGAGTTCTTGATTTCTTTATGTTTTTGGGAGTCATCGTTGGGTCCAAGCATATTTATTTTGTAGGCGAACTTTATTTCTATCATGTCAAAATTGTAACTCGGTTAAAGAAGCCAGCTTTAGCAACTTTTTTTCTGCAATTCGAATGTGTATCAACTGTTATTAAGAGTCAGTACCTAATGATGAGTTGGGACTTGAGAATAATAATATTTTTTATTTTTATAATCACAATATCTTATTATGACTAGTAATTGACTAGCAAAAGCTTTTATGGGTATGCGGCAGTTATGTTCCGGCTTATTTTCGATCGTCGCGCGAAACAGAGGCTTAATTTTTCTGGGTCGTTGTTAAAATATATCGCCGGGCCCAATCCACTTAGTTCATCTGTATTCGAAGGGCTGCTCCAAGTACCTGCATGAAATTCTGATCACAATATAACACCTACTTGTAACTATAGGCTGTTGTTAGACCTGTGGCTAAACTGCGGCGAGACAGGCAGTTTATTGTTTGGTTTCGCACCCTTTTGGCGTAGTGCTCCGGACTACAAAGCCTGGCTGTTGACGGTTCGATTACCGCATGGGGCAAATGATTGTTGATACAAACCGTATTTAAATATGTAGTTATCGGTTATCTATTTAATTGGTGTGATTGTAGGAATAACAAACAAAAAATAATTATTTATTATTGTCTTGCCATATAAGTAGGTAGGTATTTGAAAAGAGGCCATTTGTTGCTCGATAAGTGCGTGCAAAATAAGTTATTCCCATATTCCAGCGCACTTAGTGACAGTGACGAAATAACTTTTGAATATGGAACACTAGTTTGAATGCAATTCACTTCGATTAAGTCCTGGCCGGTGGAACTTAATAAAAAAGGCGCGCCTGCTGCCGCGGTATTCATTATCCAAATATTTTCTCTTTTATGGGGATGAAAACACGCACAGAGTACATTATAATATAGGCAACACGGTAGGTACCAAACTTATTTAACCTCGAACGACTTACTAAAAATCGCTCTCGCCCTAAATACATTATTTTGGTCCCTTATCAGTACTTATCACACAATCTTTTATAATGTCATTTATGGTAATTGTAATTATTTCATTGGAAGACAACACAAGATTGTGGTAATCTTGTTTTATTCTATAACCTAATTGGTAACTAATTCTTTTGTCTCTATTCAAGGTGTGCGGTGTTTTTCCTTTAATATTCTAAGAAGTACCAAGTTAAACAACTCACTCAAACATCAAATCGTAAGTAGGTAATACTAATACTAAAGTAATAAGTATAAAGTAGTAGTACCGTTAAGGACTAGGAATAAATAGTACCCAACTATTTGCTATAATCACTGTTTTTAAATGAATCATTTGTAAATAGCTGTTCTATTATGTAGGTACCTACTACGATTTATCGTTTTTAAAGTAAAAAATTGGTAAGTAAATATACATTTAGTAAGAGTTTCCGTAAATGTTGTAGGTACTTTCCTAAGTAATATATTCCCATAAAATACGTAATACTATGACTTAGTATACTATCGCATACAATTAAAGTACTTGATGAAGGTGTTTTTCTCGGCGCTTCTATTCAACCGGCAATCTTCCATTGTTTCCGACCATCTGCGTTGCAATAATTGCCTCTTCAACGAGCGCCTATCACGATTGGAACAAGCTCATTTTCTCAGCTGAAATAGATGAAATACTTTCTATCGCACCGACATACACCCAGGCTGGCCCCTCGCTACCACTACAGCCGACGCCCTGAATTTATAGACGCACACAAACAAAGCACGTCCAAATACAGAGACCGCTATTATTTGAACCCCAGGCCTTCTTTCCACTGACTCATCTAACTTGAAATCAAGAATTTGGGGAGTTCTACCCAGACTGGTGGGCCACTTACAAAACGCGACGCACACCTCGCCTTTATGCAACAACGTTTCTCTGTGACCACGCTCTTTGTTTATTTTCACGTTAATATGAAAGAGGATTCAGTTTGTACTGATGAGGTTTCTAGGTAAGGTAAGGTAGGTATTTTTGTTTTTCAAGTAAGTTTTAGTAGTTAGACTGGAGGAGAATTTCCACGTTGAAAGTAAGTGAGTACCTACCTACTTACTTAATAAAAAGGCTCAATTTATTAGTAGTCTGATAAAATATACGGACAACCCCCAAATATGGTAAGGTTATCATACAGGGTTGCCATAGTGACATGTCAGGATTTTTAGTCCCTGCCAGGATCCCGGCCGGACTTTGAAAATGTCAGGTTTTTTAAATTTTAGAGTAAAACAAATCATAAAAATATAGTTTTATGTATTGTTCTTTTCTTTGTTAACAATCAACTAAGTAGTTGGTACATTAGCGGTTAATAATAATTAACAACTAAAACAAAAATAAAAATTTTATTTTTCAAAACATAATAATTATAAAATTCTTCTCGTAATAATCAACGACGAAAAATAACCTTTCTTATTACCTATCAATATAATTCTAACTCACAACATATTTAATCGTAAACAAAAAAGATGTGATATAATTGGTGGAAAAACCGTGGTGGACGGGGGCGCTTTGGCATAATGTCAGGACTTTTTATAAGAAATTAGGCTTTTCGTCAGGCTTTTATAGATATATCGTATGGTAACCTGGATCATACCCAGCTGTGACAATTAATTAATATCGTCACCCGAACTTATGCCTATATTTTCCTTGATTCTCTACTTTAACCTTATTAAACATTTTCAGCATATTAAATCAATATGATGAAAAATTGAAAATCGTAGCAAAAATCATTGCATTTGCACTGGCAAAATACTAGAGGAGAGAAGTCAGTCATACTTACAGACCTAAATTTAAAATTTAAGTAAGTACGTAGATACGACGCATCTGTCCCACCAAAACTGCACCTACATATGAACGAAAACCAATACTTAGATATGTTAAATTTGTCGTTCTGTCGGTATGCTTACTATGCTGTAAAATGTTAAGTATGTACCTAACAAATTAATGCAAAAAAAAAACCCTTATTCGTGACCTACTGACGGGTGATTCCGCGGCAATCGATTTAACGAAGCCTGTCTTTAGTCAGATCAACTAAGTACGTCAAAAAATCGGAATTAAGACACAGAAATAAACTTGTGGAATCTAGAAAAACATTTTTTGTGAGAAGATATTGTTTTCATTTGAAAAAAAAAAATAATACTCGATTGTTGTAGTGATGGTGGTCTGACCCAGCTTCCCTAGCATGACCAACTAAACACGATATTATATGATATGATACAGCGATTTATCGACATCCAACTGTCAAAATATGATAATATAATACATGTGTATAGCCGCCATCTTGATCTTTTATCGAAACAGCGAGTATGTCCGTGCCGGTGGACGTCACGGTCATGCTCGCTGTTTCGATAAAAGTTTCTATTTAGACATTTGAATGTCGATAAATCGATATAATATTATATCATATCATATCGTGTTTTGTTGCTAGGGGGGCAGGTCACTACGCTGTATCACCATACAGCGTAAAGAGACCCGGGTTCTATTCCTAGTACGGGTCTCTTTAGTGAACGATTTTTTTCTAAATTCACTTCGGTGTGCCTAGAAAATCCTTGGCGAAATTCATTGTATGGTACCTCGTCGTAACACAACTTACTTCGGGACCATGGCGCATATTATATAAAAACCCGACCAGGTGTCCTCTTAAGTTGTCATTTGTATGGAATCCCAACTTGTATAATTTTCTTTGGTGTACCTTTCTCATTCTTTAGTGAAAACGTGCCCTTTTGAAAAATAAAACAAAGGGTTAACAGAAATAACGTTACTTGTTACGTTCTTTTCAAACACAGGTTTCACAAGAATTATAATTTAAGAATATCTAGCCAAATTATGCTTTTTTAGTTTGACAACGTAGTTTATAATCTCTACAAAAACATGAATGTTAGTATGTTTGTCTTCTATATATTCCTAAACCATTAATCACTACGTCTTTCACTTTCGTCGATAAAACGTATTTGAAGCCTTTCCGAACGAAGCCGCGGGCAACAGCTTTAACATAAATTATATCAGTTATCAAATATTATTTTGTTTGTTTGTATCTCGATTCTAACGTTTCATATTGGAGTGACCCCATCCACTTCGCGATCTGTCCCTCTAGCACGAGAGACAAAACACGATATGATAGAGCGATTTATCGCCTCTTTTCTTTCAAAATACGATAAACTTTTATTGAAACAGTGAGCATATCCGTACCGGCGACGTCTCGGTTATGCTCGCTTTTTCGATAAAAGTTCATAAATTTTGACAAAAAATATGCGATAAATCGCTACATATCGTATCATATCGTGTTTTGTTGCTCATGCTAGAGGGGCAGGTTACTCTTGGGTATTTCGCTAGTGTTCCCACACGACTGCGGTTTGTCGGACTGTCTCAAAATCTAGTGTTATCCTAGATTTCCGAACTAGCTATATTAACCCCGATCTTTTGATGGCATGACCCGATAAATTGCTAATACTTCGATCTCATTAGTAAAAAATAGTACTTAGTCAGAGATGTCTCTAACTACATAGTAAATAGAAGACGTGTAAAAATTGTAGGTAGCCACACAGTGCAAAGTGAAAAATCTAGTTCATAATAATTTAGGCTTGGTTAGTAAAAAGTGTCCTAAAAAAAGTCTCGATATGACCTCCGCCTCAATATGACGGTATTAACTAACATTCAAATCAAATGTGGGTGGTAAGGCCACCCGGCTTAACTGTGCCACGTCAAAAAGGCAAATTATTACATAATTAACTACTTGGGCGCTAACGGTTTTCGCTCGGTAGGTAGGCACTAGAGATTAGAAGACATATTTTGATAAATTTCACTTCCTATGGTAAATGTGGGAGAATTATTATCCTCAACCAAAACCTACGCGTACGTATTTTTTATTATTTTAAGGTACCTATTATTTAGTTTTCTCCTTGACCTGTTGCCATACGTGTACCTACCATTGCAATTGCCATCGTGGATAAACTTAATGTTTACCATACTTCTAACCGTTCCAATATTGCTCTTTTTCTATCTTCTCTATGATGCTCTAGCTAGGTCATCAATTCAGCATGTAAATACCTAAGTAAAAAAAAAATTAAAAACACCTGAGAACTACTAATTATGGTCTTAATGTTAAGAAATAACATGTTTTACGAGGTAGGTACAAATGAAAGGATTATTCTCTCAATTGAGCGACCGGGTATCGAACTCGGTACTATCTGCATCTACTACCTCCGTCCGGTTGTCAGACACACACATCAGACAACATTCTGATCCATGTCGGACTTTAAATTAGTTTTTTTATTAAATAAAGCGCTACTCTCATTTTAATGATTATAGTGAAAGACCTTGCAAGGCTGGCTGATTACTTATTACTGCCTATTTATTGTTTACCCAGTGATGTGAAGTTAACTCACTTTTCGAGAAGGAGCACTAAGGCTTAGCTGAAAGCTGAAAATCGGTGCATCAGGGCCTTTATCTATAGTATATAGCGCGATGCGACGCATGCGCGGGTTTTCGGCCTAGATCGCGAGGCCGGCGCGCTTGTGTGCGTGCTAGTAGGTCTGCGCAGCTGTGTGCGTTTGGCAGTACCTACGGCCCGACCTAGTTTGAGCTAGCAACACGCGGACACACGGGTCTGGAGGACGGCGAACATAACAATGGGGAACCACACTGTGCACAATTATCACGAAAGGTAAATAATATAATTCATAACTTCAGGCACGACCGCAATGTTGCGACTCCAGAGAAAATATAATATGATACTTTCCAAAATGTATTATTTACTATTAATTTATTATTTACTAGCTGACGCGGCGAACATTTTTTTTCGTAAGGTTTTTAATGTTAGAGATAAATCTAACAAATTATTTCTTATATTCAAATTTTTCATTCATGGCATACGATCTGTAGATATCATACGCATTTCCTCGTTTTTGAATCAGGGTACAACAACAATTTATTACTGTACCCCAACCAATCACCGACTTCAGATCTTCGGTCTGTCATGCCGAGGATGCACGCTTGTATGTAACGACTCTACATACGGTCATAGCCAACCACAAACATTTTATATCACTTTACTGTCGCTGTAAATGTTGTAATAGTCAAGAGCGTGACATTGATTGTATGTACTTTCGTTCAATGGCCAGAAGCGTGCTAGTAGAAGTGACCGTGTGTGCTTAGCATTACGACGGGCCTCTCGACCCAGTTCGAGCTATTGGGACTTACAGATGTTGTGAATGAAGAACAAAACTATAGGTACCTACTAGGGACATTTTATTTATTTATAGAAAAGATTAACCAGCAACACATCAGTAAACATTACAGTTAAGAGTAATATGGGTAATGAAAATGTAATATCGTAACATGTGTAAAATAATATATCTATAGGTAAATACAGCGTTTTTAACAATTCGTCGAAAAAAATATTATTTGGAAGATTATTAAATATTCACCATAAACAAAGCTGAACTAAATGCCTGTTTATTTTGTTAAGTAATATTTTATTTATGTACAATCAGTTCATATTATTTGAATAATTAAATCTAACGATTTGTTAGACTACTATCAATGTAGAGTTGTATATTTACTTAAACTTTGTTAAAATTATAGTATATTATAGTGACATTATGTAAGGTATTTTACAAATAAATTGTTTAGACCGTGTGTAGTTTGCGGTAATACCTACTGCATCAGATGAAAACAATCGCACATTCTAGTTCTGTTTGGTTAAATTTTGGCCTTATTTTTTGATAGCGTTTAACGTAAGACTTTTTAGATAATAATCCAATGTATTTTATCGTCTTCGTTATTGACTTGAAATAATCTATTGAAAAATATTGTTAGTTATTTTAATTATTATCGTAATAACAAGTTTTGTAATGTAATAGTAAACGTGTTTTAATGCAAATAAATCAAAGAATTACCGAGAAATGCTAAGTACTAAATTTGGGAGATCTTACTTGGGTGGGCCCGATGATTGGGAGTAAGAAGAGGATTTTTTTTTGGAAATGAAGAATATTGTGATGTGATCAAAATGAGTGACCAAATTAAATGGATTTTATAATATCGCCCAGTAGTTTCAAATATTGTATAAAATTGATAAAAATATGTGAAAATTGTTACTAACACCCAAGTTAACCAAATTTCAGAGAACTGCATTATCAAGTATTTTTGTTATAGTTAATGCTCCTAATGTGGACGGGCGAAGCCGTGGACGAGGGGTAGCAACAAGCAAATGTCCAAGCTAAGTAGTAGTTAATCCGATAAGTTAGTTGTCACCTACACAATATACCACGGTCGGTACCTCACTGTACCACAAAAGTGTGTTGGAATGTAGTCCATAAAGCATGCTAATTTTCTTTTGTATTGTGCCACCTGGGGCTCCAGCTGAACATCATCATCATCATCATCATCATATCAGCCTGTTGCAGTCCACTGCTGGACATAGGCCTCCCCCAAGGAGCGCCACAGCGCACAATCTCCCGCCCTTTGCATCCAGTCGCTGCCAGCTGCCTTCTTCAGGTCATCGGTCCATCTAGCCGGGGGGCGTCCTACACTACGTTTGCCTAAGCGTGGTCTCCATTCGAGAACCTTCCTGCTCCACCTCTCGTCGGTTCTGCGGCAGACATGGCCAGCCCACTGCCACTTCAGCTTGCTACATTTTTGGACAATATCAGTCACCTTAGTCTTATGTCGTATGACCTCGACGGATCTTATCCCTTAGTGAGATCCCCAACATTGAACTTTCCATAGCACGCTGAGTGACGTGTAGTCGGTGGGCCAACTTGAGTGTCATGCTTCACGTTTCGGCTCCGTAGGTTGAAACTGGTAGGACGCATTGGTTAAACACCCGGCTTTTCAGGCACTGCGGCAGTGTCGACGTGAAGATATGACGCAATTTCCCAAATGCTGCCCAGCCAAGCTGCACTCTTCTGGCGATTTCCCGCTCGGTAGACATACTCTTGGACAACCTCGAGCGTAGTGCCCTCGACGGAAATTGGTTCCGGGATGACATGTTCGTTGAACATTATCTTTGTCTTGTCCAAATTCATCCCAAGCCCCACACGTCTCGAGGCAGCATTAAGACTGCAGCATTTTTTGCAAATCCTGCAGCGATTCGGCCATAATAACTATGTCATCGGCAAAGCGAAGATGCGTATGATATTCGCCATTTACATTGATGCCTAGTCCGTTCCAATCCAGCGTCTTGAACACATCCTCCAGTGCGTTGGTGAAGTTTCGGAGATATAACATCTCCCTGTCTAACACCTCGGAGCAGCTGGATGGGTTTTGTTCGGTGGTTTTGTACTTGGACGGACATTGATGCCATACTGTACAGGCTTCTTAGCAACTTCACGTACCGCCAATCGACTTGGCATCGCTGCAAGTAGTCCAGAACAGCCCAGGTTTCGACCGAGTCGAAGGCTTTCTCATAGTCCACAAAGGCCAGGCACAGGGGCTGGTTATACTCTTTGGACTTCTGTATAACCTGCTGCACCGTGTGAATGTGGTCTATGGTACTGTAACCTTTGCGAAACCCAGCCTGTTCCGGTGGCTGGAAAGCGTCAAATCTTGCTGAACATCAGCGCTAATTTTCTGCAGCATATGTTGAGCTGGTGCTTATTAGACACAACATTGATAAGCGGACCATTATGTACTTAATCCTTTTCTTTTTTTTCGTGTCATTTTGCTGAATTTTGTTTTTTTGTTTTGTATTTACTATATATTTGAACTGTATGTTATGTTTTATAAAGAAAAATTTCTCTGTCTCTTTCTTCTTTTGGACGTTTCTTAAAAGAACACGCAAAAACTAGTAATTACCGTATTTTTGGAGCATCCGAAATCCTCCTCCGAGTCGTATTACGTATGCCACGGATAACTTAACAGACTATATTCAGCAGTGGACGTCCTGTGCTGTGGCTGAAATGATGAAATATCATGTATATCTAGGAATTATTCATTTAATTTTAGCAATTTCGCATCTGAATCGGAGTTCGAATGCTTTAAACCCAGTTGCTTTTAGTTTGAATATGCCGAGTTCATTTTTAGGGTTCCGTACCCAAAGAGTAAAATGGGACCCTATTACTAAGGCTCCGCTGTCCGTCTGTCTGTCTGTCTGTCTGTCTGTTTGTCCGTCTGTCCGTCTGTCACCAGGCTTTATCTCATGAACCGATACAGTTAGAGAGTTGAAATTTTCACAGATGATGTAGTTATTTCTGTTGCCGCTATAACAACAAATACTGAAAAACAGAAAACAATAAATATTTAAGGGGCTCCCATACAACAAACGTGATTTTTTTGTCGTTTTTATAGATAATAGTACGGAACCATTCTTGCAACGAGTCCGACTCACACTTAGCCGGTTTTTTTTCAAATAGCTTTCCGTAACAGGCAGTTCCGCGCTGCAGATTTATGTAGATGCAGCGAGAAGCTTATTAATTGAGAATAAACTTGGTAACGATTAAATAAACATTACAAAGGTTTGGAAATATAAGCTTCAAAATGAAATAAAGGTTTGTATTCCAATCCTTTTGTCAAGGGCCACAACTGGACGTAGACAAAAGCTGCCCCACATCTCTCGGACCCCTGCCATTTCCTGAAACATAATAAGTATTTCATTAAAAATAATAATGTACTTAACTAGATATTTTAACAAAAAAATCTTGTTTTAAAATACGTATTTATAATATTTCAAGTTTGTTTTTTAAAAGTTTCCGCACAACAAACAAAAGCCTTAAAAAGTTATCTCGAAATAAAGAGATTACAGAAGTTGCTGAAATGCATTCATTGGTCGTTGTGAAATTGCGGGAATACGTTCCAGCATTTACGAGTACAGTCAGCAACACTATGAACTTAAGTACAGCTAGTGGCACGTAAGTTTAGCGCTGGGGCAAGGAATGGGGATCGATTTGCGCATCTTAGAGACGATCATCGTATCATAGACGCGTGTTCGCGAAGCTATCAACCAATCCCAGCCGGCGGTGCAGGCGCGGCGCGCGACTGCCTAGCCAATCACGTAATCGTAATGATCTTCTGCGCAACTGTCACCCAGTGCCAAAAATACGTGCCGCTAGCTGTACATTTTACAAAGTTTGGGAATAGATTTTGCTGTAGATATTTAAAATATGTAGAGGTTTTGCTGTATTTGATAAGTTTATTTCGACGAAAGGTGTTTTTTCGGGAGAGAGACCAGACGAAAGGCTTTGTTGTGTCTTAATTGATACGTTTTTTAGTCGTTTGTTCGATCGATACTGAAATTGTCAAATGTTTTGTCAACTTCCTGAACGGCAAAATACATTTCGACAACAAGTATAGACTGACATATTACATATTATTATTATTTTTGATGGCGATTGTACCAAAGAGCACAGTCTGGAAATTCAATTAAAATGGGACATTTTCGGCTCTGGGTACGGCTGAAATATTTTATCTGGTTTCCGTCTCGTTTGCCTTAAATGTATGTTTGTTATCCCTTTGACGGTGCTTGCTGCACAAATACTGTGTGCAACGTTTCATTTATTACCTCTAACTAAATTTGCTGAGGTACAGCTCTTTGAACAAAAATTGCTGCACTGCAAAAATGGATTTACCTACCCCCTTACCCACCCCAAGTATTCCGTTTAGTTTTGCACTTTGTGACTGTGGAATAATCTGTTCAAAAAAGTATTAGACATTTTCCTATTGAAATTATTTCTGACTTTCTTTGGGTTAATTGTATTTTCTAGAGGGAACAATTGTTTGGCCGTGCTTTTTTTTTTTTTTCAGTTCATTTCATTAAGAATAATTTACATGAAATTAACACTGTTAATTTTAAACCGTGTTAAGTAGGTATTCACTTATTTTTATTAAAACGTTTTCAATGTAATCTAACTTTTAACTAAAGCTGTTGTGTATATATCTATCTTTCGATATTTAATTAGGTAAATGCCATTCGGATGAAAATACAATTAATTTAATACCTTCGAAGGAGTCCTGGCCCATAACCATGAACTCTTAAAACAATCTCAAAGTTGTCAATTCTGTCAATTTTAGTACGTCATTTCATACGAAATTTGACAGAAATGATAAAGTTTGACAAATTTGAGATTGTTTTAAGATTTCGTGGTTACCGCGCTGGGCCCTTACCATGAAATGACGTACCAAAATTGACAGATTTGACAACTTTGAGATTGTTTTAAGAGTTCATGGTTATGGCCCTGGGCGGTAACCACGAACTCTTACAACAATCTCAAATCTGTCAAAAATTATCAAATATGTCAAATTTTGTATTTAATGACGTACCAAACACGTACCGACAGATTTGACAGCTTTGAGATTGTTTAAAGAGTTCATGGTTACCCCGCAGTTTAGTAGAACAAAAATGCGTGTTTTATAGTTTTATTTATTGTAAAGCTAAAATTATTAGTAATTATTGAGGTAAAACCTATAGTAGGTTTAAATTATTGTGTAGGCATGCAGTATGACGACCTCCATATCCGAAAGGCAAGCATCATGCTGGACTGGGCATAGCCATCTTTGAGATCTTTCGTTTCCCGGTCGGGCCAATGTAGAAAACGAACTTTTCTATATTGTCTCAGGTCTGGGTGTTGTGATACCTACCGCCGGCGGAACCTAATAAGTCTGCAGTTTAAATTGGCCTTAAGAGGTTTCTATAATTTTAAATAACCCTGGACAATAAAAATGCCTGGGGCATGGCCGTGTCGCGAGTTACGTCTGACGTCGACTTTTCAAAACAAATTTAACACAAGAAAGAAACTAGTAGGTACATCTATATACATTTTACAATTAAAACGAAAGTGTCTTATACGCCTTTATTATTTGTTTCAATCGTAAAATGTAAGCAAGAAAGCGGTTTATTTCAATACGGAATAAAGCATTGCAATTTAAGGGTACGTGGTCGGATGAGGAGACGAATGCAAGTTGCAACTTCAGTTCAGACAAAAACAACCCCTTATGTTGTTAAGTGATGAAAGGGAACAAAGCCAATTTTGTCACACCGAAGACAATTTATGTACCAGTCTGACTCGTCTTCGATCGAGTAATTCCTGAATTTATAGATTGGGGAACCCAGAGAAAGAATAACTAAGTGATGATTCCAAAACTATCGGAGGGTCGCGAATTTAATACGTTATCATACCACGTGTGCAAAGACTACAAAGTATGAACGAGCTATCTGTGTCACAATCTATTGACTTTAAAAGATTCCGATAAGATTACTACTTTAAAATTGTGTTAATGACATCGCACTATGATATTCTATTTTAATCTCAGAAAAAAACGCATGTTGGACTCGGGCACGAAGTTACATTATTATTTTACAAATCGTATATTGTTAATTATCATGATCGAGAAAAAAAGGTTTTTATTATTTGTTGGTAAGTGTACAGCGGCTAGTAATACACACATGAAAATTTTAAGTGCGTACTTATTACCACTATTACTGTACAAAAGTTACAGCAAATTGACCTACGGACAGACAGCGGAGCCTTAGTAGCCTTAAAACAATTAAATTCATTAAAATTACCTACATCTGTTCATAATAACACTTCAACATCTCTTTTTCTATAGTTCCCACAAAGGAATGGTGGAGGGGTGCTGCAGTGAAAGTGATTGAAAAACTTAGTGTTACACGTAACCAAATCGCTTAGTAACAATAATTATAATTGGTATCCAACATTATCCAAACATGACATCCAAAACACGAAAATTCGTGTTCGCCCGGAAGAGGTCTTCCCAATCAATGAGGATAATTATCATTGATCGGGAAGACCTGTTCCGGGCACTTAAAAACGTCCAAGAATAAAGCAAAATGTCTATTGGATGGTCCAAAGATTTAGTTACGTGTGCGGCGTGGTGTGCTCCACTTCGGTAATAACTTCCTGAAGGGCAATATAAAATTAATAACGAAAATAAATTGTTCCCACAATCACACCAATTAGCTAGCCAAACTAAGCAAAGCTTGTACTATGGCGACTAGATAACGAATAAACATACTTAAATACGTTTATAAACATCCATGACTTAGGTACAAATGCTCGTGTTCATCACACTAACATTTACCTCTTGCGGGATTTGAACCCTAACCGCCGGGCATTGTAGTCCGGAGCGCGAACCACTACACCAGACGGTAGTTTAAATATGAATATCTAGACCGCTGAAAGCACTGAAATCAACTCAAAGCCGAGCTGAGGTAGCTAAAATATACAGGGTTACATGGCAAGTAGTGCCAAATTTTTTAAATAAGGCCTAGGAACAATATGAAACCCTAGGAAAAACCGGCCAAGTGCGAGTCGTGCCACGCGCAGTATAGGGTTCCGTAGTTGCCCGTCGTTATCACAATATATTTCCGAAAGACTCTTTTTAAACTAACTGATCGAATATCTAAACCGTGATTATTTCCTTAAAAGTTCATAAAAAGCACTATTATCATATTTTTTTTCCAGATTTTTCATAGTACCAGCAATATTTTAGCTTTTAGGGGGACGCCCTACCCGAACAAAAATTAGCACTTTAAAGTTACGGATCCCAGAATCGAAAAAGAGTCTGAGCAACCCCTAAATCATTTTGAAGGACCTGTTCAAATAATACTACCTTACAACAAAGTTAAATTCCATCTTAAAGCTGTCTTCTTGCGTTTAAAACCAATTTTCCTTAGCCGTAGGTAGGTATTATAGATATATTTTAACACGTAATAATCGATTGAGCGCTTTAAATTTCCCCAAAACAGAATAGTCTCACTGAAGTAAAATATGAGTTTGTGATCACTCATTCCGGTCCATTAGTGCCCGGATCGAAATATCAGCGCTCTAGACTCGGTGTAACTCGAAACAAAGAGCCTTACTCTGGCGTCCGAATAATTCATTTATGGACGGCTGAAAAACTGGTAAACGGCCCCGAAACATACAGGCCACCCAGCGCCGCACATCCCTCCCCTGACCTATTTATTCAGGAGGCCTAGCACGAAAGCGTCTCGTTCGTTCAGTCGTATTATCCGACTAAATTAAAATATCTTGACTTGTATCTAAGGTTTGACAATTGATGAACAATTGAAACCGGTCGGGTTTTTAACACGACTAATTTGAGTTAGTCGTATTTCGTCAAAAGATTGAGAAAACGAGACACAAGAGCCTGGTTATGTTAATTTGTTAGATTTATACGACCGATCGAACGATTCACCTTCGTGCTACGCCTCCTAGTTTACGTAAGCCCACTCTTCGCGACCCAGAGACGCTTGCTCGATAACTAAGCACACACCAGCACAAACCTTTTTGTTCCGTCTATAAAATATAGTAAAGCTCTTCGTCATAAGCTTTGACTTCGCAGAAACCTTTTGAAAGCAATTTAGTTTTAATTAAAAACACTTTTAGACGGATCTGAATAGTTCTGACTTTGTAAAGTTATTTGTTTGTAGTCGACCTGCAAAAGCATAACCCAGATTCCACCTTGTTATTTGTTCGAAGTTTCAGGATGTCTGAAAGGATTATTTCTTTAATTGGACTTTCAGCGTTGATAAAAAATTACCAGTTAAAAAATAAATTTAAACTAAAGTAAATGTAGCTAGCATTTCGTCACTAGAACACTGGCATTCTGTTAATCGAAAGTACCTTTACAGCTGTGATCGAAAGTATATGATGTGATTTCCAACTCATGAATGTTGGATTAAAATATTCCTTTGTAAATTTATTCGTCAGCCGGAAAATCTGATACGTAGAAAACCATTTAACAGTTTGCAAGTTTTCAGAACTCTACATTTTACTGCAGCTGGCTTTCGTTTTAAATCAAGTAGGAGTTCGGGGCAGATGTTTATAGGAGAGGGTAGATGTTTTTAGGTAATTATGAAAATGCTATTTTCAGACAAAGACCGACTAAACAAAGTATTATTAAAATTATGAATAGGTTGCTATTACTTTTTTTTTGTCTAGTAGGCTTTTCGAAAGGTTGTTTTTGTAAGTAAGTTGTACAAAGGGGATATTTTTTCTGAAGTAAATAAAACAACACGATTCAAAGTCGTAGAGGGTAGAGCTAGTAACAGATATACAATAGTACATTATGATACGAGTGTGCAAAGTTGATTATTACACAAGAGGCATTATTGTAAGCGCGAGCCGCAGGCGAGCGCGGTAAGGAAGCCGAGTGTGTAATTATCAATGCACACGATTTGCATACGACGTTTTTCAACACAATTGCGAGGAAAAAAACAAATCAAAAACTAAAAATACCTTCTCCGAATATGACGGCTTTTTTGCTGTTTTTCCACTGATTGAGTATTTCGTAAGCAGCTAGTTATTTTTCTCTGGATTTTGAACAGCAGAGGCTATCACTCGCGTTTCGTGCCTTGATAAGTATTTCCGGCGCGTTAAATTTATATTTTACTCGTCTTCACTATTTGAGGTAGACATTTTTATAGTAATTATCCACACAGCAACAACTTTACCAAATATTTATGGAAAATGACACATAAGTGTTGTTTTTTTCGCGCGCTGCACTTTCAATGCGCGCACAGGTTCAATAAAGGCACAGGAAGAACCGGCTGTTCAGCCGGAGCAGCAGCAATATAAAAAATAATATAAACTATAAATTATTGTATTATAAGAATGATAGTTAAGTTAATTTGTGTTTATTAATATACAAAAATGAAATATTTATTTGTCATCTTAACCCTAAAATAATTTAATATTCGTAAAATATTCAATGTTTTTAGACAAACTATTGCTGAAATTTTAAAAATAAGTTTACCATACCGCACTATTGCGATAATATTATTACAGCACAAGTGCGTAATATGATGAATTATGAAACTAAAAACGGTGTTATAAGAGTCAATTTACGAGCAACTGTGTTGAAAAAGACTTATGAGGTTCCTGTTTTAGGACAATGTATCTACGGGGCAAGGCAGAAGTGTAAGTTAGGCCCCAAGGTAGACACTTTCATTAACCAAAGACCTATTATTTTTTGTCGTGTACTACATGGTTGTGGTTCTAGATTCTTAAGTGGAGTGGAACTGTTAAGCAAGAAATAAGCCAAACACCAGTGAAAACTCTATTCACATTTGAAAACAAAAACGGGATTTAAACCCATCCATTGTTTAAAAGTAATCTATATTTCGATCTGTAATGCGTGTCATGTTATATACAGGGTGTGTCGTAATAAGTGGTCCAATCCAAAGCAATGGTATCTATACACCATGTACTAAAGGTACTTTAGAGGTTTATAGCCAAGCGAGTAAAACCTCTACGTCTACCAAGGTATGTTCGAAATATGAAAGTTGCTTTTGAATATTTATCACGTTATAGTACCGCATATAATCATTTTTGATCAAGGGTCTCCATTAAAAAAAAAAGTTATAGCCATTTAAAATAAATACGAACTAAATTAGGTGAAAAAAAGTTAAGCAAGTTACAGTTGTTCCGTAATGTTTTGGATTCAACCAGTAAGTTTGTTTTAAATTTCAACATATTCGAATGGCTTTTAGAAGTAAGACATAATATTTTTAAACCATCATAACAACCGATGACAAAATGAGGACAAACGTTGAAATTACAGCCAACTTAGTAGGGAAAGAATTCGGAGACTTTTAATTAAAAATGATTAAATTCCCGTATGCGGTACCTTAGTACACGGTGTATTTGGTTTGGACCACTATTTACGACACACCCTGTATATGTCATGTAACAGCTGTTAATTAAATAATGATAGTAAATAAAAATCATCAAACTAAACAAGATGAAACACACAAATACTTTCATGTGCAGATTTCCGCATGATATTTTCCTTCACCGTTTGGCAGTGTATCCTTGAAAAGACTGTATAATCTACTTAAATTTTGTACTGAGTGTAGTTCACTAGAGCTTAAGAAGCTAGATAAAGCTTCCAAATTTCATATTCCTAGCAGCGGGATTGTATTGTTCGCACGACATGGAATTGTTTTGTTTAACATACATTTACATTATCTTCACGCTTGATGACACTTTACCACTTAGCCCTATATAACTTTGACTCCCACCGTCCCGTTCCTGCGGTGCGGCGTCAAGTTGTCTTGTTATAAAACGGCTTCAAACTCGGTGCAAGAAGTTTGTTACCCTCCCCAATAGAAAAAGAGATAGAAGCGCCTATAGGCCTATTAAGATATTCTGTTTGTTCGGACGTATGAAATTTAAATTAGTACCTACTTGTGCCAAACCTTTAAAGACTTGTGAGAAATTGAAAATATTTATATTTTTTAAACGGCTACCTGCAGTTGTTATTTCTAGTGGACAGCAAGCGCATTCAAGAAGTGTTCGTCAGATCTTTATTTTACGGTTCAATGTACTTTTAATTTGCAAAACAAATCCACAACGTAAAAAAATTACGACCTCGACTAATAGTCACTTGAAGATAGCAGTTCTTCTCCAAATCTTGATCAATAATTGATCCTTTACATTTGTTTTGGATGCTTTTTGAGTGAAATATTATCTTTGTTACTGAAGATTATTAACTGTAATTTGACATAATTTTAAAATGTTATTATATTATGTCAACCTCGGATGGGTTAAATAGACCACTTTTTTTCGATTAATAAGCTGGTTCACTCCCGTAAAGCGTGTATATACGACATTAGCTCACATTACATGATAAGCTTTCATGAACACTCCTTTACCGCCTTCCGTCAAATCGCAGGTATGACATTAATAATTTTAAAACAATATGTTGGATATAATAAGTATTTATTAACGACCGCATAAAAATACTATTCGTATACGTATCTTTTTAATTATTTCGTAATTTTTATGTCATTCACTCACTACAGTCTTTTTTTTTAAATTTTGATTATTTATTTGACGAATATTCGAGACAATCTTTACGATGGGATATGACATATAGCGAGTCTGACTTGTTCTGTGGGATATGAGGTGTTTTGCATTAACACTACTGCATCTACCTATATTATTAACTATGGGTAGGTAGACGTTGCGGTACAAACTTAGGCAATCTCAACTGAAATCTCGAGTTAAACGGGTAGTTACAGATTGTCATACAGTTTTCAATTCATGTGACTACTTTGTTATGAGAAAAAAGAGGGTTGAGGGATTGAACCCCAATCTTATTAAGCTAGTTCTGTTCTTTTTTCTTTGAGTTTTTCAAAGATACTTAATTAAGTAGGTACACTATCTTTGTGTTACGAGGTACCAGGGAATCGAATCCAGGATCCTGTGCCAAGTGACCATGGTTATGAATTATGATGATGTTATTATTGTGAAGCGTCAGGGATTCTGTCAAAAAAGTTTCGGGAATTGATGATTTGTTTATGGTTCCAAATTCAAAATTATATATTTTTTGTTGTTGTTAGATTGGAACAACTGTTTTCCATTTTGGCGCGGAGTTTGAGTTACATCTGATAATTAGATTAAATACAGTATTGTTGTTAGTTATACCATATCTGTGTATTGCAAATTTCATAATGGAAAAAAAACATCGAACAAAGAGTTTGTCTTAAATTTTGCATCGCCAATGGGAAATCCCATGTTCCCGTGTTCAGAGTCTCTGAAAATGTTACAGAAGGCTTACGGTGAATCGATTTAATCAAAAACACGTGTTTATGAGTGGTACAAAGCCATCACAAGCGGTCGAGATGTGATGGAAGATTTGCCTCGCTCTGGTAGGCCTTCAACGTCTGCTACTGAAGATAACATCGCAAAAGTAAAGGAAATAGTGACTGAAAATCCTCATTTAAGTTTGAGAGAACTAGCCGTCGAACTTTCTGTGTCACACGAGTTGATTCGTACCATTTTAAATAATCAATTGGGTATGAAACATGTTGCTGCTCGGCTAGTCCCAAAAGACCCGAATTTTCTCCAATAACTCAATCGCAAAAGAGTCGCTAAGGACATGCTAGAACGAGTCAATTCCGACCCAACATTCATGAAACGCATTGTTACTGGTGATGAGACGTGGGTTTACGAGTTTGACATGCAATCTAGTCAACATGCTTCGGAGTGGCGCCTTACAACTGAACCGAAACCGAAGAAACCGCGCCAAACTCGATCGAAAGCCAAAGTCATGTTGACTGTTTTCTTTGACTGTCGCGGTGCATGCACTCAGAATTTTTGCCAGAAGGTCAAACGATAAAAAAAGAGTATTATTTAAGCGTTATGCGGCGTTTAAGAGAGCAAATAAGACAAAAAGGGCAGATTTGTGGAATGAAAATTCTTGGATTTTGCACCATGATAGTGCGCCTTCCCACAAGGCCATCATTGTGAACGAATTTTTGACCAAAAACTCAACAAATACCATCGAGCAGCCATCTTATTCACCAGATATGGCTCCAGCCGACTTCTTTCTTTTTCCTAAACTCAAATTACCACTTCGGGGCACCCGGTTTCATTCGGTAGAAGACATAAAGGAGAATTCGCGGCAAGAACTGAACTCGATTCCCAAATTAAAAAAAATGTTTTGATGATTGGATTATTTGTTGGCGTAAGTATATCGCTTCTGAAGGAGCATACTTTGAAAGTGATAAAATAAATTTGGATGAATAACTAACATTTTGTGTATTATTAATCTTTTCCCGGTACTTTCTTGACAGAGTAGTATATAATATAACGGTGTAAAGTCTCCAATTCCCACTCTAAAGCTTTCTAACATGTTATGTTATAATATGACGGCCGCTTAGATTTTATTTTTTTAGCGTAGGAAATTAACAGGGTGGGTATACAGGGTGTACAAAAGAATAGGACACTCCTTAAAACCAAGTGATTAGCTGGTGATATATAAGAACTTTTCCTATGTTGCTCCATACGTTATCATCGAGGTATGCTATTAAGTTTATATAAGCATCTAACATCGAATAGACACAATGCCGTCATAATTATTTGTAACATGCTGAACCGCGCGAACTTCGTTCCGCCTACGCACCTTCGGTTTTATGGTGAGTCATACCTATTCTCTTACACCCTGTACACAACGTGCACATACCCACGCAAAACCCCCCAGGGGTTGCTGGTCTTGGCGCCCCCGCCTGTTTCCGAATTTAAAAGGCGTGGGTAAATTGTTTTCGCGTTCAAAATTTTTTCAGCTCTATGCAGGTATTTTACTGGAAAACTACCAAGAGCAGTCTATTTTCGTACCTATTTACTCTTTACGAAATTCTCAAATCAAATTGATCAGCCCCCTTATTCTCTTAAAATGAGCAATCAGCAATAATCGCGCAATCATCGCCCGATTGATGGTAAGTGACAAATCCTATGGGCGGCGCTGACAGTAGATTGCTTTGTTTTTGTTTTTTGCTGTCAATTTGCGATTTTAAAGCCAGAATTCGACAATTTTCGCTATCGCATTGCTGTTGCAAGATACGGAATCAGGGTACTGGAAGGTGTGATGTGAGTGATGTTTGTGCAGAATAGATGGCTGATGAGTTGCGATAGATGACGCTTTGAACCAATAGTAGGAATCTGGATGTCAATATTATATAACGTTATGTTAAATCGCGCCTAGTTTCCCCATGATGATAGGGGCATGCAATACCTTGGCACATTCTCCTATACCTAGGATGAGTCCTGCAATGATTAAATAAAGACAGAGAAGCCACTGTACTTACCCGGGCTTGGGTTCAAAGAGTAAGAAGTCGACACAGGGTCTACGAACAAAAAGATAAGAAACAGTTTGAGTCAAATTTAAAAAGTAGGTACTTAATTGATGCTTATTTCTAAACATGTGCCCTTTCACCCGCGTCGTTATATGATGTAACACGCCCGCGAAATGAGAGAAAGCGACTGCCACCATGTTCGAATTCCGAGCATGGAGTATGTATGTATTTATTTAACTTTCCCTTTTTCAAACTATGTTGCACATGATACAAAATTAGTGACCTAAAAAAGTAGAACCAACCTGGACCGGACTCATTGCAGAAAACGTTTGAAATAAAACATATATTTTTAATTCTTGCATTTTTATTACTATAATTATAGAACGTTTAAATAACAAATACTATAGAAAGCAAGCGAAAAACATTGAACAATGGGACGAATGCTATAATTCCGTAAATTCACATTAGCAAAAGAACATTGAGTAGTTTTATCTTATCTATAAGCGTATAAGGCGACAATTCCAAAGTACCAATAACTTGTTATCTTAAATTTATTATTAATAAATCCAACTATAAAAACGGCTGTTGTATATTTTTATTAATGAATTTATTATATACATGCAAAGATAAATAAAAACTAAATGCATCTTTTAAAACTACATTTTTTGCTGTAGGTAAACATTGAAATGATCTGTCCTCTTATAATGTCATTCATAAAAACGGGTAGTATTTTTATCGTGCGAGGTCGTAAACAAGAATCATTGATTTTAATATTCAATATACATTTTCTATCATCTATCCTATTCAGCCTATTGCAGTCCACTGCTGGACGTAAGCCTCCCCCAAAGAGGGCCAAAGAGCACGATCTCCCGATTTTTCATCCATCCACTGTCAGCCATCTTCTTAAGGTCGTCGGTCCATCGGGCTGGGGGGCGTCCTACACTACGTTTGCCAAGGCGTGAACACCATTGTTATACCTGCTTTTTAATAAAGGACTTAAAAAAAATGTGTGTTGTTTTAGTAATTATTAGTATGTACAGACTGATTTAGAAATTCTTTTTTTAGGTTGAGACCTGACATTTGGATATGTATTGACATTGGCCCCGGACGCGATGGCGTGGGCGTGCAGGCCTGTTCACACCAAACATGCGGACACTACTGCGTTCAGGAGGCCTAGCATGAATATTTATCTTTCGCTCGGACGCGGACGTATAAACCTAACAAGAAAGAGATTTGTAATGAATGAAGTCAAAGAAGATTAAAAATGTTAGTCATATTTAAAGTATCTAATGATGTTGTAGAAATTATGATTTAACAATTGTTTATCAGATTGTTTGCAGATATACTACGAAGATAAAAGCTCAACTCTTTTACTAAATAAACAAAGAATTTTTGTAGTGTTTTTAATTATTATTTTTTACTGAGTTTCGCATTAATTATTTCCAACGCGGTTACCCGAGCGAATAAGCTATTTGGCTTCACTCATTGCTTTTCGGAAAAAAAATAGTAGCTTTAAACGTAATTATTTATATTATCATAGTAGCGCACCATCTGTCTGTTGAACCTGTCACGTCAATTAAATGCCATGTCCGCGCGTGCAAAAGCTGAATGTCAAGTTGCACGCCGCCGTTGTCCGCACCGATGTGAACTCGTCGATACAAATGCTATGGCACGATCTGAACGCCCACGCCCACGCCACCACGCACGCCACCGCGCACGCGTTGGTTCGGCCGGGATTTTATTGGTACAATCGTTGAAGTCTAAAAAATAAGATGTGTCGCACAAAAAGACGCGGTGAGTTCCATATTTAAAATTTTAAATACAATATGTAATTTGGCGGGATACATTTGGACTAATCTATATCTTATTAAAAATGAGTTCAAGTGATTCTGAAATGTTGACCCCAGATTCTGTTAAAGACGAGGCAACTTCTATTTTATATAATTATATAAAATAGAAGTTGCCTCTTCTTTCTTCAATATTTTACTTGCTTTATATTCAAAATGAAAAGTAGCTTGTTAATGCTTAACACGGGTGAAAGACATCAATTCCTACTCGGTCTAAATATTTCGTATGGGAATTGATTCCTTTTCGACCCTCGTGTAAGAATCTACTATTATCAATAATTTTGATTTGAATTGATTAATAATTAATTTTAGATGTAATTATCTTTAATTAAACACATTGTTAGACAACTTTTATTGTATTTAGCTGTGATAATAAATCTAACATGATCATTGAACAAAATTTGCATTCTATTTTAATGGTATTCGAATCACATTGAATAGAAAATTTTACCTGCTAATTATCTATAGATATATCTGAGTTTAATACTTTTCCAGAAATTTCAGTCAGGGACTGCTTTGCCAGTAATGCAAACTACCGAAACATAAATGAATATTGGACAACATATATACATTGCTCTGATCCTATGGTAAGTAAATAAAGCACTTGTGTTATAGAAATCAGAAACAACGACAGTACCACAACACCCAGACGGGTGCCAATATAGAAAAGTTCGTTTTCTACATTGACCCGACCGGGGATCGAACCCGGAATCTCAGAGATGGCGACGCCATATACAGTCCAGCGTGCTTGCCTCTCGGCTAGGGAGGTCGTCTAATTAAGACTGCCTAATTAATGTATTTTTCAGAAACGACGACGGTAACCTAACACCCAGAACCGAGACAATTATGGAAAAGTATTGAAAAAAACCGCATGGAAAAAGGATATTACAAAATTGAAGATTACTGAACGACAAGAGTGCATGGACTTAATAACCTACCTAGCTCGCACTAGCGCCTAGGTACCGGCAAGCGTAGCGAAGGATGTCCACACACAAGGTGGACAGACGATATGGTAAAGGCTTCAGGAAGCCGCTGGATGCAGGCCGCTTCCAACCGGCCAATATGGAAGTCACTGGGGGAGGCCTATATTCAGCAGTGGACGTCCCGTGTCTGAAATGATGATGATAATGATAGCTCTCACTTACATTATCTTGTAATTGTATTTCCTGTAATAAAATCAGGCTGACAAAGGTGACTGGTTTGTTGCGCCGCTTCTTCTCATCACCAGCCGTTATGTAGTCAGCGGTGGTAGGGAAAAAATATTATTGGGACATGTTAAACCTGTGTGACCTTTAATGGCCAATTTGCAGAAATAAATTATTTTGATTTTTGTTCGTTTTTCCGCACCGGGAATCAAACCCGGGACCTTAAGAGAGTGCGAACCCAAGTCAGGCGTGCATGCATTTAATGTCTAATTACAAAAGTAAACGTCATACGGATGACGAACAAAATGTTAATCAAAAGGGTATGTACGTGTAACGCAATTTTTGTATTTACTACTCTGTCAAGAAAGTACCGGGAAATGATAAATAATACACAAAATGTTAGTTATTCATCCAAATTTATTTTATCACCTTCAAAGTTTGCTCCTTCAGAAGCGGTACACTTACGCCAACGAATGATCCAATCATCAAAACATTTTTTAAACGCTTTTTCCGGAATCGAGTTCAGTTCTCGCCGCGAATTCTCCTTTATGTCTTCTACCGAATGAAACCGGGTGCCACGAAGTGGTAATTTGAGATTAGGAAAAAGAAACAAGACGGCTGGAGCCATATCTGGTGAATAAGGTGGCTGCCCGATGGTATTTGTTGAGTTTTTGGTCAGAAATTCGTTCACAATGATGGCTTTGTGGGAAGGCGCATTATTGTGGTGCAAAATCAAAGAATTTTTATTCCACAAATCTGGCCTTTTTCGTCTAATTTGCTCTCTTAAACGCCGCATAACGTCTAACTAATATTATTTTTTCATCGTTTGACCTTCTGGCAAGAATTCTGAGTGCACAACACCGTGACAGTCAAAGAAAACAGTCAACATGACTTTGACTTTCGATCGAGTTTGGCGCGGTTTTTTTGGTTTCGGTTCAGTTGGAAGGCGCCACTCCGAAGCTTGTTGACTAGTTTGCATGTGAAACTCGTAAACCCACGTCTGGTCACCAGTAACAATGCGTTTCGTGAATGTTGGGTCGGAATTGACTCGTTCTAGCATGTCCTCAGCGACTCTTTTGCGATTGAGTTTTTGGAGAAAATTCAGGTCTTTTGGGACTAGCCGAGCGGCAACATGTTTCATACCCAATTAATTATTTAAAATGGTACGAATCGACTCGTGTGACACAGAAAGTTTGACGGCTAGTTCTCTCAAACTTGAATGAGGATTTTCAGTCACTATTTCCTTCACTTTTGCGATGTTATCTTCAGTAGCAGACGTTGATGGCCTACCAGAGCGAGGCAAATCTTCCATCACATCTCGATCGCTTTTGAACGCTTTGTACCACTCATAAACACGTGTTTTTGTTAAAGTCGATTTACCGTAAGCCTTCTGTAACATTTTCAGAGACTCCGAACACGGAATCCCATTGGCGATGCAAAATTTAAGACAAACTCTTTGTTCGATGTTTTTGTCCATTATGAAATTCGCAATACACACTAGATATGGTATAACTAAAAACAATACTTTATTTAATATAATTATCAGATGTAACTCAAACTCCGCTCCAAAATGGAAAACAGTTGTGACAATATAACAACAACAAAAAAAAAATTAAATTTGGAACCATAATATAATCATCAATTCCCGAAACTTTTTTGACAGAATGTATATTTCATGTTGTAGAGACGTACAAAAACGTAATAATCCGACTCTAATTAGAGAGAGGTAATGATATTTTTCAGGTCTTTTTAATTTGGGTCGGCTATTAATGAATTGTTACGAAACGTCTCTTTTATACTGATGGATGTTTTATGAAAGAAAGGAAAGAAAAATATTTTTTTGGTTTATATCACAAATAATAAAAAAACATATAATGAGACTAAATTCACTTAAACTTGCTCAATGAGTGCCATGGGGTTACTGGCAGTGACCCCCAGCAACTGATAAAGGCTTAAATGTTCTATCTAAAAAATGACTTATCACTAGAATTTTCAATGAGATACTGATGGAAGTAGGTACGATGGTAAGAGAAAAAACCGGCTAAGTGCGTGTCGTGCCACATGCAGTATTGGGTTCCGTAGTTGCCTGTCGTAACCTCAATATATTTCAGCAATTACTCCATTTAAGTCACTTTTGTTTAATGTTTGCCTCTAAGCAATTGTTGAACGACTAAGTTGCAAGACTATTGCTCTTAAACTAACTGGTCTATCTTTACGGTAATACAAGTTTTCCTTACAAGTTCATGAAAAGCACTGTTATCATGATTTTCCGGATTTTCCAGATTTTTCAAGCTAATAGTTTAGCTTTTAGAGGGGGAAGGGGGGCTACTCGAACATAAATGGCACTTTAAAATTTAATATTCCGCAAACGGATCCCTAAATCGAAAAATAGTCTTAGCAACCCCTGAGTAATTTTAAGGGACCTATTCAACGACGTCTACCCCATTCGATAGGGTAGATGATGAAAAAAAACATCCCTACGTTGTTACATTTTTCTAGTACTGTCGGCGTGACTGAATTACATATTTCCATAAAATTACAGCTCTCTAGGGTCAACAATCACCAAGCAAAACCTCAAACGAACAGACATACAGACGGTCATACAGACTTGACGAAACTATAAGGGTTCCTTGTAAGCACTACGGAACCCTCAAAATGAGTACGTTATTCATCAAAACACGGTCCATAATTCATAGCATTCACTTTCCATTCAAATTATTGGCTAATACCTTATACCTTTAAAGATTTGACTTGCAACGAGAATCGCTGAATTATGCAGAGGGCAACTGAGACAGATATTTATTTCAGTAGATTGTAGGGATCCCTCTGCGACAGTGGGAAGGTAATGCTCGTATTAGTGTTACAAACTAGCTGCTGACCGCGACTTCGTTCGCATGTTCATCATTTTGATCCAAAATCCCTTTTAAATTTTAATAACCATATCAAAGTTATCACAATCGGACAAATGGTTTAGGAGCGCATAGAGGACAACTATAAAGGTGGATAGATGTAAAGGTTGGTAGGAATGTATGGCTGGACAAAATTCATTCTTCTTCAGACTGCTCAGAAGCTAGTAGGAAAATAAACATGGTTAAAACCTTCATTACTGCCCTTACATCTTCCTTTAATTGCAGAAATCTGCAGAATCCACATGGTATAGACGGTGATCGCGCTTTCCTATTGCACCATGGATTCGAGAACCACAACTCTACAGGGTATATAAATACGTAAATGCAAACCTTTTTTGTAACCTTGTAAAATGTTCTTGGAATATTAATAGTCATCGTCAGGAACGATATTTACCGGCACGTATACGGGTAGTGTTTTATTTTTAAGTTTATTTTTATTTAAATTAACATAATATATTTTTTCATCAGTTAAGTAATATTTAACACAACCTCCGCTTTCTTGTTAGCTGTCTTCTTACCTAAAGATTGTCTGGAAGCTGCTTTTCGAATTAATAATAAATAATAATACATAAATAAATATTGGACAACATCACATACATTGCTCTGATCCTAAGGTAGAAATCAGAAACAACGACAGTACCACAACCAGACAGAAAAGTATAGAAAAGTTCGTTTTCTACATTGACCCGACCGGGGATCTATATGGCGTCGCCATCTCTGAGGTTCCGGGTTCGATCCCCGGTCGGGTCAATGTAGGAAACGAACTTTTCTGTTTTGTCTCGGGTCTGGGTGTTGTGGTACCGTCGTTGTTTCTGTTTTTTATAACACAAGTGCTGTAGCTACTTATCTTAGGATCAAAGCAATGTATGTGATGTTGTCCAATATATATTATTTATACAGAATGTACAAGAGAATAGGATACTCCTCAAAACCAAGTGATCAGCTGGTCATACAAAAACGTTTTCTATGGGAGCAACATCGAAATTGAGAGTTTTTTTATAGCTTCTCCATACAAACTTACTCCCATACCTTGATGATAATAAATAAATAAACTATTTCCACAACCACGCCAATTATCTAGCCCCAAACTTAGCAAAGCTTGTAATATGGCGACTAGGATAACGGATAAAAATACTTAAATACGTTTATAAACACCCGTGACTTAGGTATAAATGCTCGTGTTCATCACAACTAACATTTGCCCCTTGCGGGATTCGAACCCGCAACCGCCAGGCATTGTAGTTCGTAGCGCGAACCACTACACCAGACAGTCGTCAATGTATAGTGAGCCTGAAAAAAATCACGATTTCGATGTTGCTCTCATAGAAAAAGTTGTTTTACATGACCAGCTGATCACGTGTTTTTAAACAGTGTCCTATTCTCTTGTACACCCTGTAGATAGGTAAATATTCATTCAGCGTTTACGATTGTTACATATTTGCACACCACTGAGCCAGATCCTCACTAGTCTTTGCAAAAAAATGCAGAGTTCTCATCCACTGCATCTTATAATGAAAAACACAATCCCAATACTTGCATTTCATATTTCAGCCATAGGACGTCCACTGTTTAACATGGGGAGGCTTAAAAACAGTGGAGCTATGGCCGAAATGTTGATAATGCAAGTAGTGGGATGATGATATAAATAATGACTTTCAGTAGGGCTAGCATGCGCAACACAATAAAATTTTGTCGTGGAATTTTATCGACTTTTGACGTAAATATGTCGATTTGTCTTTGACGATAACAAAGAAAAACCAAAATATCATGGCAATGCCGTGTTATAACGTAAAAACCGGCCAAGTGCGAGTCGGACCCGCGCACGAAGGGTCCCGTACCATTATCTGTAAAAACGCCAAAAAAATCACGTTTGTTGTATGGGAGCACGGTTAAATATTTATTGTATTCTGTTTTTAGTATTTGTTGTTATAGCGGCAACAAAAAAAATCATCTGTGAAAATTTTAACTCTCTAACTATCACGGTTCATGAGATACCGCCTGGTGACAGACAGACAGACAAACACAGACAGACAGACAGATAGACAGACAGATAGATAGCGGAGTCTTAGTAATAGGGTCCCGTTTTACCCTTTGGGTACGGAACCCTAAAATAAGTAGCTACGAAGAACGGGAGAGAAAGGATTCAAGACGTCTGTGATCCGTTAGGTTAGGGAAAACGACAAAATTATCTTCGAAGACAAAATTTGTCCTGTCTATCGATAAAATAACCGATGCGCACAAATGCTAGCCCTGCTGGTCGGATGAAAGCGGCCTGCATCCAGCGGCTTCTTTACAAACCTTAACCACATACTTGAATCAAAATTGATTATTGATGAATATACTACATGATACTACTAATTCATTTTAAGTATTAATCATTATTGTGTATTACATAAAGATTCCGAAGATTCATTTTATTATAATGAAAACAAACTTGAGTTTGATCTAGATTTAGAAGTTCCTTTTCCGCAACTAATTTATTTGCATATTACGGGTATATTACGAATGTAAGCAATAATGTTACGGAAAAAAGGTTTTACTTTTTAAGAGATTAATTATATATTCTAAGGTTTCACTAGAAGCCATTTGAGAGTTCCAATATAAGCTTTATGGTATCAAAGTATTATATTACATTATGGGAAATTACATTATGGGAAACCATTGTTTCTGTTTAACAATGCTTTTTTAATATTAGAGTCAAATATATGTCATGTAATTCGTAAAAGAGAGCGGTATAGATAACAATAACTTCTAGTAGATTGTAACCATAAAATATTCGTGCCTGTTACTAACTCATTATTTTATTATTTACTAAGAAATTAATAACTAATACTTTTATAATGTTTAGTACACTAAACTTATTTACCAGATTTTTTTAGTATTTGCAAATAAGCGACTACTTATCCTTATGACTAATGCTGATATAGCTCGCAATTTTTTGTTAACTTTTACTAGATTTGTTTTTACAAGTCGTTCTGGTAGTATTGTAAAATATTTTTTTCTCCGTGTATGTACTATTATCATGCGGATTATACATATCAATCGATACGATAGTTAAAAGTACTGACCTATTTTACTTAGGTTAAATTAGTTTAGGAGGGGGGGGGGGAATCTTATTTTAGCACTCTGCTAATGAAATTGGAAAATAATTGTGTAATATATTCAAATTTAAAGAGGAAAGTATTTAGATTTGTTATCTTTGCTACATCCCTTTTCCAAAGTTTGACGTGACGTTGATTGGTCACATACATGAATTTCCCCAGACTGTGCCGTCGATCTTACTATTATGCGATCATGAAAGTTGAATCCTTGTTAACAACAAGGGTTTTCTTATATTTATCATGAGCTTAGTTAGGTGCTCGCTTTGCACAATTTTTTGTACATCCTGTAGAACATTGATACAAAATAAAATCAAATAAACTTGGTGAAAAGACCGCCATTTTACCATGAAAAAATATTTTTAGATTTTGCAAACTAACTGTTGCCGCCATGTAATGGAAGTACATCGCACCGTATGACTATGGCCCTAGTATCATCCAAGGGCAAAGTAAAGATTAATCGCCGTATGTTTTATTCGTTAACTGGCTTGCCTTGGAATAACTTATGTGCCTACTTATTTTATTGATTGTAATTAAAAATGTATTGAATTTTAAATGCGACAATATCTAAGTGAATACTCGAAGAAATGTGACTCTACCTTTGTAGTTCGAACATCGTTCTCTTTTCCTTTAGTTGGTCTTATTAGCATTTGGCTTTAATAATCTAATTTGTATTTATTACATAGTAGCCTAGGTATTAGTTTCGTTTAAATTAACTAGATATCGCGTGATTAAAATTCGGGTTAGTATTTACTATTATCAACAATCCCTATCTACATTTTCCAAAATGGGTCATCTTAAAAAATAACAAGTAATTCTCCGCAGTAGTCGATGCAGTGTTGCCATAGAGACGATTCTTTTCGTCCAATAAGGTCTGGAATGGAGTAGCCCGCAGTTAGGATGTTTCGGCACGGTGTGCTCGGCCGGCTGCTCGCGGATACCTATAAGTGTATAAGCTATAGCACAAGTCAATGCGGCAGCGTTCTGCGTCGACGTGAGCCGCGCGCCAGCGTAGTAGCGGCCTCAGCACTCATAAAATACTTAACATGCCATCCGACCGCGCCACAACTCCAACGGCCGATCCGCGAGGCACCACGTCCCGTCCCAACTCAGGTGAGTCCCGCTGAGCGTCCCTATTTCTATTTTCTTTGCGATTTTCTATCATTTTTGCTGCTGGCGACGCGACGTTTCCGCGGGTTATCGCGCTTATCAACCGCGCGTGCACGCAACATTCGATGCGGTCGGACAACTTTGATTAGGCACTTCTAGAATATTCCTTTGCTTTATCAAATTTATTTTGTCACACTTTCGCATTGTTCGATTTTAATCGGTTAATATATTTAAACAGTAAGAAGAGGTATTGTGTTGTTCTGACAATGAGCATAGTTGGCATTGTTTGCGAACTCGGCATCAATCAACTCGTGGTTATTGTGTTTCATGATTAGTTGAAACAAGGTCGTTTTGGTTAGCGCGGGTTGGTTGGACTCGCAGTAGGACTTGTCTGTTCTCGCAGTCGCAGTGATCATGAGACTAGGTACTGTGTACTACGTAGGTACTTACGTTATCGCGCATCATTTCCTTATCAGTGTTTGCTGGGCTGGCTCGCCGCGAGCCGACCGTTTTATCACGCGTACCGGTGGATGGCAATTTGAACGGAGTTGGTATTAAGTACGTGTCTACGCGGAGTATGCCCGTTAGTTTAAATCATATCATGTTAGCCTACATTTGGTTTCAATTCAATCGCACCTCTATCATTATTACAGGGTGTGTTTTGAAAAGTAGTCTAAAGTTGCCGAAAGTTTTCATGCTGCTTTATATTACTTTTATCGAAGTAGAGCGTTAGTTAGATGGAGAAACAAAAAAAATGCGATTATAATGTCGACTCGATGGAAAAGGTTGTTTGTTTGTGTTGATAAACACATTCGCCTCATTAAGTTTTACTAGGTGCTGTTCAAAACCACCCCCTATATAACAATATTTACATCTTTAATTGACCAAATGTTGTTTATACACCAATGAATATGTATGTACGTGATACGTATATTCCACGATTCATATTCAAATTCAGACCTAATAGGTTTTACTTTGGATAGAAACAATGTATAATATAGATAATTAACTGTTCTGTAGCATAGTCGACTCCACCCCTCCCTCTTCCAAAACATCTCGGCATTCTTTTGTTCTAACACGGCCTAATTTCTGCTCCGTGACATCAGACACTCGTTTGCCCATTATTTTAAGTATTGTATGTATATCCATTGTTTTCTAAGAATTTATATATTATATATTTGACAAATTAACAGGATTAAGTCACAACGGTATTGCGACATCACGTTTTGAATTCGAAAGAAAAATAAAATTCCTTTTAAAATAATACTAAATCTAAACGTCGAAACAAAAGGAAAACAGTTTGTATCTATATTTTACTCTTATTCGTAATTTATTACATAAAAAGTAATAAATATAATAATTTTTTAAATAATACGTACTTTTTAAATACTGCCAAATAAGTAATATATTCTTTTCTTAGAATATTTTTGTATGTATTTACTACAAATATTAAATAAATACATAATTCGAATTAAACAATGCTCTCATTAAAAACTTGACATTGGCCCAAATAATTTGTTAGCTACGATACGAGTTTCGAGAACTTGTCAACTTAGTTTTTTCTAATTAGGTCACAGGTTGTGATGTTATACTGTTCACAACACAGTTGTTTTGCTGTGTGTGTAAACAAATTATTATTTACGATTGAACGATCCCATTGGACTATACAGGCATTAATTAAACTGTAAAGATGCTTACAATGTATACAATAAACAGACTCGCAATAATCGCACATCTCATTCATAATGAGTGATATTCCAAACTAATTACGAAACAGTATTACTGACTTGAGCAGGATTATAATGTAATATGTATTGCAGTACAAACTTTAATGTTAACGTATAATCGATTTCAATTAAATTCACAACTAAAATGTAGTTTTAGACAAATTGAAACTTGTATCTCGTTGTAATTTTCCATGGTCGTTGAACAGTATCGCTACTTAAACAGTTCGTTAAAAATAAAGTTAAACACATTCATTTAAATTAATTTAAGTGTTTTTTTTATCGGTGCGTCTATGTACATTATTTTTGTAAAGAAACATCTCATGTAAAAAAGAAATACTTTATTTATTTACCTCATTAAGATCGCTGAACAGTATCACTACTTAAATGTTTAAGTCTTAAACAGTTTTGTTTTTCGGCAAACCTAATACGAAACCATTCTCATACCTACATTTGAATGTAGAGCACTACAATCAAATATTTAAATTAATTAAACAACTTTCTGTAGATCCACGTTTTCTAAATTAAGAAGAAAAAAAAAACTTTTTTTTAAAGTTATAGTTTGTCATTTTCAAGTCAAATGTCACAAAAATAATAAAAATTTTGCTTGTTTAATGATTTACCGAAGTCAGGGAAGCTATGGGTTTTTTGCCAATAATAAATATCTTGATTTAAAACAATAACTTTGTACAAGTAATAAATTGATTGCTTATTCTATCCATCCATACATGTTCTAATCTTAATATATAAAACAAAGTCGGGTTTGTTTCGACTCTTATAACTCGATAACCACTGTACCGATTTTCATGGTTTATAATTTGTTAGATTTGTCTCTGCGCCGAATATCACAAAAAAATAATAAAAGCATTGAAAAAGCTGTCAAAAATACTGTTAGGCGGTACGAAGTTCGCTGGGTCAGCTAGTTTTGAATAAACTACATACCACATCAGCTGCATTCCTGAATGGGTTTCTGTTTGATAGCACTCATTAATGTAAAAAAAAGGACATTTACTTCAAACCTGTTTTTTTCTGTATAGAAATAAACGTAAAAACAACACTGCTTACTTATTAGGATCATTTTCAACAATATATTGATGCTGTTAACATTTAATTTAAAAAGCGTAAAAACATAAAACATTTCACACTCTTTTGAAATCAGATAAATCTACTAAAACTTTTGATATCTCATATGTCCCCGTATAATATACGCGTAAAACTATTATTAAAATTATAACTTTGAAATTATGGAGTACCTACCGAACAAAATTTTTACAATGATCTGTGCAAAATTTATAAGTTATGCACATTTCAACTAAGTATTTAGTACTAAAAGAGTCAGCACTTTTGATTTTTAACAACAAAGTGAATTTAGTAAATGTGTGCAATATTTAAAATAATCATTTTTACACTTAAATTAAATTAAGGAAATCTGTAGTAATTAATGGGAAATAAAAAAGAAAGTTTATTTATCACGATAAGATTCTACATCGAATTATATAAAGAATGGTAACAGAGTTACGCAGACTCCCTTTATTCATTTTTCAAAGAAAAGACCCTGTCTTTCTGTTCATTTCTTTTATTTTAAGTTTCATATACAAAATATTACCAAGTAATAATGCTGTTATTATCTTCATAAAGGAGTTTCTGTTCATAAAGAACTTAATTAACAGTAATTAAATATTTCCTTTTTCATATCCATATTTTAATATCACTCTGTTTTTATAGTTAAATCTCGTGCCCTTTGACAACGACATTTTTTTTCTTTTTAAGCTTGTGAGCTGTTGTTTGCATTTTTACCGTTTCTTCTGCCGTTTTCTATTTTGTTTTTTTATTTATTGTTAGTGGCAGTCGGTTAATATTTTGTCTACCCATCCATGACTCCAAATTTCAGACAAATAAAAATGCATTGTAACCAAGATAAAAGATGTACAAAAACAAAATAAAAACTAAAAATTTGCTGTCCTATAGCCAATTAGTAAGTATACTAGTATATAAAAGCCCACAACCTTTAAAAGTGTGTATTATAATATACAAACGCGATTTTCATGTCATTGCGCTCATAATAAGAGCCAAAACAGTTTATGAAAACGAGCGTTTTACGCTTAGTGTTCAGCATTTTTGTATTTTAAGACTTGTAAACGAAAAATAAACAATGTTTTGAAAATAAATAAAAGAGAGTAATATGCTTATCGGTGCATTACAAAAAGGAGGTACCTCAGTGAAAGAAATCTAGTTTCTTATAGGTACCTACCCAAATACTAACATCTGCTGATGTAAAAGCAAAATTAATATAAAAAATTATAAACTCAATATTGTGTGATACACAAAAACAAAAAAGGTAAGTACTTGTAAAAAAAAAGAATATTAAAAACTCTATATCAATTTTAAGCAAAAAATATACAATTATAGTATACTTTTAATTTTAAAGTATGTAATGTAGGTATATCTAGGTATACATTAACTTACTAAGGTAAGATGTCGAGTAAGGCAAAGATTTCGCAGTCTTTTAGTTTTCAATGATGTTGAGTTTTTTTACTCTTTGTCCCTTTTTTCCGAACTCTTCTTGCTGTTCTTCATGTGGTTGCTAATTTTGTTACCTTTCTTCTCAACTTTGACAATTATTACTATTATTTCGCATTCCTCATGACTCTGTTCCGCCTGTTGAGTGCTGAAAGTCCTTACAATTGTAACACCTTCAAAAACCTTTTGTGTGTATTTTAGTATATATTTAGTATGTATTTAGTAGGGATTAAAGTTATTTTCCATTGTTACATACAGTAGGTACGGCATAATATCGTATAAATTTATAAACCTTCTAAGGTTTGACATAGGTACATCTATCTATCTCTGTCTCTAACAGACGCATGTATTCGACGAAAATGCACGGTACTTCCGCAGGGGAGGTCGATTTCGGCAACTTTTCAAACCAGCTAGAGTCGACCCGCCCTGCCCCCCCCCGGCGGCAGGTCGGACCGGCTTAGGGGCTCGTCCGCAGCGACCTCGCAGGGCTCTGCTTATACTGGCCACGATACGCTAGCTATGACTACGAATTGCGTTAGCGGCTGCGCAGTAACGGTGCCCTAGTTATTTCGGGTGCTGTCCTAGATTCGAACGAGGTCGTTGGAAACGCTGTTTTCATCATCACGAGTGAGTTTTATTCGATGGGGCCGCGCTGGGCGGGCGACCTCGCAGATACGGCTCGGCTTAGATACGTGTTAGTTCACCGCTCACTCAGTTGCGTGACGCGATTCGGAACGTTACGTTTTAGCTCGATGGACAGGTCCCATTTTATTTATTTTTCAATAACTCTTTACGTCATAGCCAACTGTAAAACGGTCGTAATAATTTTAAAAAACAATAGGCCTTTATTCAATCAAAACAACTACTGAAACGAAATATAGAGCCTCGCTACCGATTTATTTACTCCACAATGTTCACGAAACAATGCGGTATTTAACAACTTCCAGTCAGCTGATAGTACAGTTGTACGAGTATTACACCCCAACCGCGTGTTCGATGAAAATATTGCATAAATAGGTACCTACGTTGCTTTTTAACTGTTTACATACGTCATTGTAGTCGGGTTTATAAATCGTAGGTTCGCATGTAGAGATTACAAAACAAAGACGTGATAGAGTAGTAGGAGTAGAGAGGACAGCTGCGGGGTGCGCGGTGCCAGAGAAGGGGTGGTGCTATGCCATTTGGCCCAAAGTAAGCCAAGGCCGTCGTGGTGGGGATAACGTTTACACGTGTGACCTAGATAGCGGCCGAGCGACGGCGGAAACCCACGACGCCCGCCGAGTGCGCCGCGCGACTCTGATCAATACCGAACTAGAATATCTTCGCTACACTCCGATCTAACCTCCTCCTAGTGCGCTCACGCAGCTGCCGTACCTCGCAGTTTGCAATTCACTCTTTGTCACCACTCCACGTGGAGAGAGCTATGCACGTGTCACTGGAGGGGGTCACTGACCTGACTCGTATCTCCATCGGTCGCCCTCGGACCGCCCTGCGAACGGTTCCCGTCAAAATTCACGACAGTTGCGGTCTACCCTACGTGAAACGCGCTCTCTTGCCGTTTTAACCTCGCTGAAAATAATTTAAAAGATGTTTTAACCGTGTACAAGAGCGGTCGCTCGGCACGGTGTAGTTGCGTCGGTCGAGGAGCGGAGTGCATCGATCGCGATTACATCACCACTTGCGTCCTTTCTCTGCGCGCGCAGCACGCCCCGTGCCCCCTCCCCGCGCTCGCCGCGCCCCTCTCGCGCCTATCGCCACTACGCCATCGCTCTTCGCTACGCTCCACCATTCGCACTTTGGTCTTCGTTCGCAACGGTCGTTCCCTTCGAACTAACTCTACTCTAGTGGAAGTTAAACTTAGTTCAGAAATTTTCAACTTACTTTTCTGCCGCGTTCACTCCGACAATCCGGTACTATAGGAAGTAGAAGTGTGAATATTTTTTATAAAGTGTTTTCGATTAATCGAAAATCGGGTTCATTAAAAATTGTGAGACGTTCGCGACCTACTTTTGCAACTTCCGGAATGTGATAGAGCAGCCATTTTGTTTTTTATAATTAAGTCAAAGGAATTTTCGTATTATATTAGAACTCGTGGTCCACATTCGGTTGCGCGCCAAGCCAATGCAACGCAATTTCAGTTGAATTTTTCCTTTTGTCTCGTCATGTGACTCGTGCGTTAGTTAGTTGCGGCAGTTAAGAGACGGCGCGCGCGCGCTTCAGCTAAACCATTCGGTTTTAAAATTTGTTAGCAGTCAAGATGAAGATTGAAATGAAGAAAGAAGACCTGAAAAATGAAGATTTTATATGTTGGCCGTGTCGGGGGGAGAATTTGACTCGACTTTGTCTCTATCAGTCAGTCTTTTTCTCTCTCCTATACGGTCGGCATGTGATCACCGCATGAAGCAGCAGCAGCTCAGCGCCTCGTGCCGTGTGACCGTGTCGGCCTGCAGTGACGTCGGGGATTACGCAAGCTGTCTTTCTTATCGGCTGCGAAATCACTGAATTTTCTGCTCACGACACGGCCTATCGGAGAATTCGTTTCTTCATTTTCGGTGTCATCTTCTAATGCTCTTTTAAAATATATGTGTCGTAATTCGGTTTGAGTCATTGTACCGCGCGATGTGACGACATCGGAATAATCGTCGGCGCAGGCGGCTCGCGGCGGGAATTGGGCAATCCGCGGGCGAGCGGGCGCCCCGCGCCCCGCCCGCCATTGCCTAAATTTCAACTCTTGCGCCGCAGAAGCGCGAGCCCAACCGACCGATTACGAGTTTGTTAATTTTCCTTTTTGTTTCAGCACGCGCGTCGCACCACATCGCTTTATGACTTTTTATTGCTACTTGCGATTTTTTGTGCTATGCGACTTGATTAAATGTGATACTATTGAGAAAACTTTTTTGATTGAACTTTTTGTTTTGTTGTTTTGTTTTGCCCTAAGTAAAAAAGTTTGGGAGTTTGGAGAACGGGAGTAGGGGTATAATAGCGCGCCACTGATCGCCCCCGCCCGGCACCCTCGCCCCTCCCCACGGGCGCGCGCCAATCGCTGCCCGCCGCTGTGTCCTTGACAACTTGTAGCCTTCCACGAAATTCCCAACAGACTCTCCTTCCCGCGCTTCTTCCCTCCTTTTATAAAAAGTACTCGCATAGCGAACAGATAAGTTTTTTTTATCTTTATAACTGCCTCTGTGGCTATTGGCGAATTATTATAATTTTGTAGAGACACATTGGCATTCATTGAATTTAAAGTTGACATTGAAAATCCTTGATGTTTTTCCAAAAAGTTTCTGATAAGGCAAAAAATACTTGCACTATGTGGAACAAATTACATTATATTTCAATATTATACTTAACAAAACTAAATAGGCAGTTTTACTGCTAAAATTATTGCAAACACGCACACACTAAATACAGTAAAAAAAACACTGCATACACTTAAAAACTCTAATATTTCTTAAGTAGAGCCTTATGAGGAGTTATCTAATGTTAAGTAGTCTTAATAGGTAGTCTTGAATAGATACTTCTTTCATAGAGAAAACGGTATTTTGTAACCATTTAATGCACCTACTCCTACTAAAGTAGTTTTTCATTTACATTAAAACATTTTTAGGACTCTGAACTCAATAAATTATACTAAATTTGAATATTTATTTTTCCCTGCAAATATCAAAAACACGTGTGGCACCGCCATCTTTGAAATGACAGAAGCGTGAAGTTAGGTTAGGTTAGGTTAGGTGCAAATGGATACGCATCGGGGCTGCCATAAAACAAAATAGTCTTGATCGGAAATATTTTTTATTTTTTTGGGTAATTTAAAATGTCGCTTTCAATACGTGTCCCTTTCAAGGCACCTCTCCGTCAATAAGCGTTTTAAATAAATGATTTAAAAAAAATTAAGACCGATATTTTAAGTACATAATGTACCTACAAAAGTTGAAATTATAATATTATGTAGGATTACACACACATACTTACTCTTAATTAAAAAAAAGCAATTGCAATGCTTAAATAAAATCCTAGGATGGCTCGACTGATAACGCAGTTTTCTTTTCGTTGTGTTTTTTTTTACAAGGTTTGAATAAGGAAATTTGGAACTTTCATAGATATTTTTTTAAATTAATAATTTCCCAAATTCGTCGTAAGCAAATTTGGTCAGCACAACGTTTGTCGGGACACGGGACACGGGACGGACGAATTAATATAGTAACAAGAATATTCTTGACCTGCTTTGATTAGTTACGTACCTACCTAATTATAATGTTGAGTGCCTATAAAAACATCTAATAATTAGAAAAAGAATAGTCCTACTTTGTATTGTAAATCACTCTACAAAACACGAAGATTTCTTTACATTTAATATTAAAAAAATAAAAATATTTTTTTTTTATAAAATATATGCATAAAAAAGGTTAGTTACATTTTGTTGAGAATCAAAAGTTCCACACGAATTTATGAAGTAGTTTTAGTGTTTTCAAAGACATAATGAAAATAATGCAAATCATATTTTAAATAAAAATAAAATGTAGAATAACTGACAAAATTATTAATTTAACTTCTTTTGTCAATGAGTTTCAACGATGATTGACGGTTCACACTTTACTAGTAAATAACAATGATTGAAAATAGCAGTTCGTCTAATTGGTGTACAGTGTAGTGACATTTTGCTTCTCCGTTTTTGCAACAAAATAATGTTGAGTGCATATAAACTTTGCACAAAAATCGAAATAATAGGTAGTGAAGAATAAAATTATAAATTAAATGTATTGGAATCGTCAAAAACGAATCAAACAAAGCCCAAACACGGGTTGGGCTGTCATTATGCTATAACGGTGAAATAGGTTCTTAACTAATTAAGAACATTAATTAAAGTTAAAGTTAAGTGTGCTTTAAAAATTTAACTATTTAGAGATACGACCTACATTTTAGTTATATTATAAACTAGGGACCAAAGCTTGGTACGTTTTCAATTAAATTATTTTAAAATATTGTAAGTATTTAGTTATTACATACAAAATTATGATAAGGATGAAACATTAAAAATAACATATGCAAAGAGGCCATCTTGATGATACTAACAAAACAGACGCTACAATAATTATTTACTTTAAAAAAAGTTTTTAAAAACTAGGAACAGACTTAAAAAACAAACTAAAAAGCGAAAAAACTAATATTTTCTTAACTAAACATACCTAATCAATTATTTTTGGAGTCAGTGCGAATGAACACATTTTAACTCTCCATGGAGCACCTACTCCAAAAATAGTAATAATAGTTCGTTTTTGAAGTCGGTTCCTAGTTTTTTAAAACTTTTTTTATTCAACCCTTTTTAGTGTTAGGATTTTAACAATACTTTATCGACCAATTGAGGATCTATTATTATAGAAGTCGTTTAAAAATATCGTTATCAACAGAATTGTCGAACCATGGGATAACCGTTCAATGCCTAAGTCAATTTATAAAACGAACTGAGATATTTTTTCGTTTCTGGGTGTACTGGTTTATGCACCCAGTAAATAAAATTACTATCTGGTACCTTGTAAGCGCCACGTCTGCCCAATATAGTACGAAATACGTTCTGTCGACAAATCGCAGTATTATCTATTGACTCTTAACCGTTAAGGAGTTCTGTGACCTCCAACATCAGCTCAGCAGTATGGTATGCATACTAAAACCTTCTACAGAATGTAACAAATACTTTTCCGAAAAACTACAAACATACTGGGTTCGATCCCCGGCCGGGTCAATGTAGAAAACGAACTTTTCTATATTGGCTCGGGTCTGGGTGTTGTGGTACCGTCGTTGTTTCTGATTTCTATAACACTAGTGCTTTAGCTACTTACCTTAGGATCAGAGCAATGTATGTGATGTTGTCCAATATTATTATATTAAACTGAGAACCTACTTTTTAAAACAAAAAACTTAAAGTCTGGGTGTTGTGGTACCGTCGTTGTTTCTGATTTCTATAACACAAGTGCTTTAGCTACTTACCTTAGGATCAGAGCAATGTATGTGATGTTTTCCAATATTATTATATTAAACTGAGAACCTACTTTTTAAAACAAAAAACTTAAACATGCTTCTAAAAAAATGAAAATAGCCGAAAAGTGCTGTCATACGCGTCGTGGCGATCATCGCAATAGGAGCTTTCTCAGCATTTAAGTTGCTGCCCACTACATAGACCACGACGCCGATTTCCAGTGGGATCACGGACTAAGAACGACAAAAAGTGAAATAATTATGGTAATGTGAATTAATGTGATGTCTACGGATAAAAAATTAAATATATAATAGGATGGCTTTAATAGTAGATATAAACAGACAGACGCTGAAGGCGACTGCGGTGACTGACTAAAGGCGATATGGAGATGAGGAAATTTGTATTAACCATAATTAATAAGACCTTTTTAAATCTTTTTTCATTTTTGATTGTCTTTTTTAAAATTTTTGATTAACTGTTTTTAAATTTAATACAAAAGTTTGTATGGAGTATTTTACCCGACTGCCAAACGAGGGTTATGTTTTTCGAGCGTATGTATGTATGTAAGTATGCATTTTTCTTTGAAGCCTTAATCGTTTAACGGATTTTAAAGTATAATATATCAATAGATTCGTCTCAATTGTGGGAGTGACAAGGGGTATGTTATTTCCCAAACTTCCTACGGGAACAGAACTTACCTATATATCTGCAATACTGATAAACCAACCACCAATTTAAACTTTCTTTTATTAACTAAGGGTCACATATTTTCAGTGCTAATAGTATTCATACATTATTTTCCAAAATTCTTACTAGAACAGGCAAAAAAATACACTGAAAAAATAGGAAGGAAAAACCGTTTAATGTATTTCAACCATAGGCTAACTTAGCCTACGATTTTAACATATGATATGTCATTAGCTTTGTCTTAGTTGTGGGAGTGACATAGGCTATGTTATTACCCGGAATTTCTATTGGTAAATGAATTAAACGAAAAAAAAAAACGATTTGAGACTACTTACTTGAGTTAAAACCTTTTTTTTATCAATGAAGAGTTACAAATAAGGCTTTATAGATCATTGAAAATTAGGAGTAGAACACTACAGACTAAAAAGTCATAAATGAAATAAATTAATTTAAAAAAATCTAAAACCCGACTGCGTAAAAAGTGAACTTAAAAGATGAAAACAAGATTTGAAGAATCAATTTGTAGTCGGAGGCATCAAATCCATTAACAGCATAATGATGATTCACTTGGTATGCACTGCGTTAGTACCTAATTAAGTAATTTAAATCCGTGTAGAAAAAGTCGAATTAATTCTTTAAATCTTGTTTTCACTTTTTAAGTTCACTTTTTACGCAGTCGGGTTTTTTGATTTTTTAAATTAATTATTTTTTTGCTGATTCTGATGTTTTTCCTACAGACAAAGCTGTAAAAACTTATGTATGACGCTATTACGAGGTTTTAGAGAGTGTGTTTTTTTGTTAAACCTGGAGATGCAGTGTAATTGTTCCATGATACTAACCTACAAGTAGGTAGAAAGAAGATTGCTATGCAATGATATTGAACATTTGATCCCATTTCATCTTATTTAAATTTTATAAATGGAAATCAGATCTGCAAAAATAAAATATTAATATCGGTGACTGCATCTATTCAAATGATGTTTATGCCTCGTCCTATTGCCCTATTTACATTTAACCTTTAACTGCCGTGCTATACGTCTCACAGACGTCAGAATTTTTATTTTAACAATAATTATCTTCCAAAGTAGGAACCCACAGTTACATTTTTCCCTGTACCCTCCTAACCCCGCGATTTTTAGCGGCTAGTCGGCGCCCTGCGGCTGGTTATTGCATACTTTTGCATATATGCGTCATCGCCGTCTAATAGACGTCAGAACGGTGTTAACGTACAAACATTTTCGACGTTTCTTGATCTTCACCTCAGTGTTTGTGTAAGTAAGTATATAGTGTCTCACTGACGTCACATCGGTTTTTCAGTAGATTAAAACACAGTCAAAGAAGGGAAATTCTAAGAATAAAAAGGGCTAAGGCTACACAACAATATGCAATGTCTGAGCGTTCACGCCAGCATGCTATCAAGCTTTTATTACAACAGAATCGCTTGTGGATTGCGGATTACGAGCAACTGAATATGCCCGCCCTATCCTTGACCCCATTTAAATCCAGATCCAGGCACTCAAAAAACCTATGTAATCTGTTCCAGTCACTTGAACAGACATACATATTACTTTTGTCGTCATTTAACAAACAAATAAGACTTATATGCCGCATACGTATGTAATAGCTGCAAATTCGCAGCTGTAATGAGCGTATACTAGAAGGGTTGTCATTTTTTATTTTGCTATCTAACTAGGATTTTTTATTTATACTAGATTTTGATTATTATTTATTGAAGTAAATGTAATAAAAGTTATATTGTTGACTTTTGTGTAAATATTAAAAATAGCAAGACCAAAGTCAGTGCCTAAATTTAGTAGGTAACACATTGTGATCTCTTTGATAAATGTTGATCAATATTATCGTAATTTCTTTGTTATTTGCTTCAAAAGCTTTAATTTAGTCAGCTAATATAATAATCTTTCCTATGTTGAAATAGTAAATATTTATCTTGCTTAAATTATTTTTTATAAGCATTTTAAATTTTTACGTCTCTCAGACGTGACCTCGGTAATAGTGCTACAATTGGACCAGGTTGTCAGTTAAAGGTTAATGCGTAGTACCGAGTGCATTATTTTATTATATTCAGTTTTTTCGCCTCAGGGCCCCAGGATCCTAACGTCTCTACGACGAAAGGAACAAAACGGTAGCAGTAAGGTGGAGTTCTTATTTACTTTTTTTTATGACTCCTTTGAAGAGACAAGAAAGTGGGCGGTGCCAAGTATCCACGAAGGTTGCAGCCCAGAATTGTTGACAGGAAGTTGAAGTGGTATGTGTGGCCCTTATGATGTCCTCATACATAGCCTCTACTTCCTCATCAGGGTGTGTAGAGGTCGGTGCATATGTCGTAGCCCGACCTTAAAATTAAACACTTCATGATGTGGCCGGCCATTTCATAAAATGGTCGTATTTCATAAAACGGCCAAACAAAACTGGCTGTATCGTTTTAACGTCAACGTTTGATGATATGTCAATCAACGCTTGGCCATATCATTAAAATAGGTATAAATACGTTTACAAAAAGTTACTGAAATTCGTTTAATATTAATTTAGGGCGATAGATAAATAAAACATTATAATTATTTGTAATTTTGAAAGGAAACTAAAAAATAAAAAGTTTTTAGTAACCTAACAAACCTCAAAATTACGTGTCAACTCCACAATAATTTTACATTGAGTCTTTTTTTCGAGTGACTTTCATAAAAATCACTCAGCTAGATGTCTTAACGATAATTCACTGCAATTTAGTCTTTTTATTTACACTTATTATTCACTTTCACAATTCACAAGAACAGATTAATAATTTTACGCCGCCATGTTGTTGTACCACAATAACAAAGCGACATCAGCGCCTCTACCGGTGGATAATATAACTGTTTTATGATATGACCACCAACGTTTGGCCATTTCATGAAGTAATCGGTCATATCGTCAAACGCTGACTGATTTATTGATCTGACCTACCAATGTCATGATGTGGCCAGCGGGTACTGTGCCGCATCATGAAAAACGACCATTTTAGGAAAAGGTTGGCCACATCATGAAGTGATTAATTTTAAGATCGGGCCACGACACATATACCGGTATCACGTTTAGCGAGTATCTATTTGGTACTCCGAGTATCAGGTATGCAACTCTGCTGGACACACTTCCGAAGGTGACGATGTTATTAATAAGGGACTTGTGGACAAGTAAGCTGACACAACTTTGGGACAGTTGGTCGCCCTCTCGGTAGTAGAGTAGGTTGCCGGATTTTAGGATCACCGTGTCCTCGCCCTCTCGTCGGAATTCAGATATTCCGATAATAATCCAGTGTATCCTACCCCCTCCCTACCCCGCCGTCACCCTGACCGTTACCGTAGCTAGGAACAGCGGGACCACCAGACTGGGGGTTAGTCTCATCTGTGTATGTCATCGGGGGGTGGTTCGCAATTCTCGCCACGCTTGTCAGGCTGGTTGGCGAGCGAAGTTTTCATTTTATATATTAAACAATATTTTAATTTTTTCGATAAATATAAATTATGATATAAATGATGTTCTTCCAAAAACTAAGAGACAAATATTAATTTTAATTTAGAAATCATTAGTGAAGATTAGTACTAAAGAATTTACGACAGGAAGTTATCACTTGTTTTTTTAGCTGTTAAAAAAATCCAGGGGGCGAAAAAATATTTTTTGTTGATTTGAATAATAATAAAATAACACTACCGCACTCCCTTTTTTTGATCCGATTGTATTTAACAGAACTGTTAACCATTTAAAAAGTTCATTAATTGATTGCTCATCATTTGATTTTGGTCACTTAATGAGTTCTTGCAATATGCTGACGAGGTAATGTTGTTGACGGCATTTACACGGATATCATTTCAGGGAATCCTTATGAATAGTTCACACAGTACATGAGGTGATCGACAGTAATGGCGGTGCGTCATCTCACCCACTCACAATCGGGAGCCTTTCTGTTATTTGAAATGCTATTTTTTCCGGTCCACGACAGTTTTATCGGCTTATAGGAAACAAAAGCCAATCTGCAAAAGCAAGTTGTATGAGAAAATAACTTTTTTTAGGTTCATTTAATGGATATTTGTAGTTAAATCCTCTTATAAAAGGGTTGTAAAAACAAAACAGAGTGAAAAGTGCGAGTGCAACAATATGTGGCCAGGGTCGCTTACATTTTTCTAAAAGTCAATGTTAATTTGTATTAATTCTTCGTTTTTTTGTGCCACTCATACTAGGCACCCAGGACCTAATATTCTATTTTATATATATTAAGAGTTTAATATTTTAGTGGAAAGTAAAATTATTTCAAGGCACACTAAAGATACAGGGTAGCTTCGAGACGCGTAGAGATGGTACGAGCCCGCGTCCAAATACTGGCAGATCAATAGGAACGTTGTCATGCGTAGCGCTGCACTGCCATTTCAGCACGTACACGAAGCGTAATACGTACTTTACTGTTAAAGAAAAATGGCTAAAGGGTTATCGAAAAATGATTTAATTTGAAAAAGGTTGATTATAGAATACCTTACTAGCTTTACTTAGATTAAGTACTATACTTAAAACTATTAAAATATACAGAGAAAACTTCAACGAGGATTCCTGATAAGAGCTAGTGGAACCAGTTTAGTCTTTGCAGGTGTTTAGGGATTTGGAAGTATGTAGAAGCAGCAACTGCAGTGTTCAAAAATAATCTTAAGAATGTACCTGGATTAACTGTTTCAATAATTTTCACAATTTTTCACTATATGATACCCTGTAACAGGGATGTTCATTCCTTATTTAAAATCCTTGATGATCGAAGTGTTTTCTGACGCGTATTTATAATATAGGTACTAGCTGTTGACCGCGATTTCGCTCGTGTGGTCTTTAGTTCATTCAATATATTCTACGGAAATATTTAACCGGGATAAAAAGTATCCTATAGGGTAACTTAGCCCGTTTTCGGACAGTTAAGCGGATTCCTGACTTTGACATTACACCTAGCAATGATCAAGGATTAATCAAAGTCTGGTCAACATTTTTTTTTTAACAAAACAGGTATTGCTTTCTTATTAATTGAAGTTATTTGCATGAAAATAGCACTGAAAAAATTACAAAAAAATGTTAATGTTCATTATTAGCGATTTCGTCTGTTTTCGGACACTTACATTAGTGCCGCCAGTGTGTTAGTTCGGACGCTAATTTTGAACATCGATAATGGCTTTTGTAAGGTTGTAAAAAGGACTATAATTGAATACCAACCACATTATTCATCTTAGCTTTCTTTCACCATTGTTAGATGATTAAATTAAAATTTATCGAACTTTTGCTGGCTGTTAGGATTAAACTGTAGATATTTAACATAGTTTTAAATATTTGTTGTGCGAATTGACTTGAAAAATAAATTAATTAATAAAAAATATTGTAATCTTTATTTAGTTGAGTACGAACTGAGTGATATTAAAAGTATTCATAAAAAGCTATAAAAAGTTGCCTGTTATAAAAAGTTTAATCTTTTATAAATAAAAAAAATACTATCACTGTCTGTAAAACTGTAGGTATACTTAATAATTGACAAAGCCTTTGAAACACAGCCGAAACTTATAAGCTGGTCGAATATAATTTAAAATCTAATAGTACATTATGATACAAGTGTGCTACGTTGGTCATTATACACGAGGCATTATTATAAGCGCGAGCCGCAGGCGAGCGCGGTAAGGAAGCCGAGTGTGATAATGATCAATGCACACGAGTTGCATACGACGTTTTTCAACACAATTGCGAGGAAAAAACAAACTAAAATCTAAAATACCTTCTCCGAATATGACTTGGCGTTTTTGCTGTTTTTCTATGCATTTTGGCGGCAACAGGCTATCACTCGCGGTTCGTGCCTCGTAAATATAAGTATTTCCGACGGGGTTGAATAACATTTTACTCGTCTTTACTATTTAAAGTAGACATTTTTGATAGTAATTAACCACACAGCAACAACTTTACCAAATAATAATGGAAAATAGCACGTAAGTTTTGTTTTTTTCGCGCGCCGCAATTTCGATGCGCGCGCAGGTTCAATAATGGCACAGGAAAACTGGCTGTTCAGCCGAGTAGCAGCAATTTAAAAAATAAAATAAACTATAAATTATTGTTTCTAAAAATGATAGTTAAGTTAGTTTGTGCTTATTAATATACAATTTAATAAAATGAAATATTTATTTGTCATCTTAACCCGTAAATAATTTAATATTCGTAAAATATTCAATGTTCTTAGACACAAACTTTTGCTGGATTTTTTTAAAAAAAAGTTTACATTACCGCACTAGTGCGATAATCTTTTTACAGCACAAGTGCGTAATATGATGAGTTATGATACTAAAAACGGTGTTATAAGAGTGAATTTACGAGCAACTGTGTTGAAAAATATATTATCCCAAACTTAAATATTTGTTTTGATGTATTTTATATAAAATATACTTTGAAAAGTAGCTTTAAATATAAAAAAAATAAATAAAAGCATGGGTACCTTTTCAATGCTCGATATTGGCCGAAAACTAAATAGCTACTTGTCATTTCTCGGACATCGATTTAAGGAATGTCGAAAACCAACTTCAAAAAATTTAGTTTTCGGCCTTCAAATACCTAATAAGTTAATGGGGTTTTTCTGCAAGTTTTTTGTCAAAATTTGCGTTCGACTGTTAACCTCTCGCTGTAGAAATGAATAGAGTTTAAGAAAAAACAGTGTCTCTTTAAATAATTCTTTCATATACATATGTACAATTTTTTTGATTTAATACATTAAATTTTGGTTCTCGGCCGCCCGGCCGAGAACTAGATTACTCACTAATTTGTACGTTGGTTAGCCGGCCACTAGATTTAGTTAACACAAACTATAATAATCACTTATTTGAACCAATATATCATTTACTGAACCAATCCACAATGTCCTAAAATATGTTCAAAAATTTATATACAATAGTAAGTACTTTTACTTACCTTGCAAGTAACTCCTGCGCACTATTTTTTTGCTATGTCTAGGCACACCAACGTACTACTTTACTCTTTAGAAGCCCTCTGACCAGGCGTATGAACTATTAATATCATACAAATTTAAAAATGTATGGGGTACATTCGACAAAATTAAGTAAACATTGGTTTTTGAACGACTAAGGTCATATTTTCTTATTATTGCGACAAAACTGAAAAGTGTCCGAAAACAGGGGGTGTCCGGGAAACGGGCTAAACTACCCTATGTCAATCCAGGTCATATTCTACATGTCTGGAAAATATCATCCAAAACCCATTATTCGTTTTTGCGTGAATGTATCAAACATCCATACATTCATACTTACAATCTCTTGCGTTTATTATATAAGTAGGAATTAATATGATCCTGTGTCACAAGTTTTAATACAGTGACGCTTGCCTGCTATATTTAGCTATGCACATGCTACACCTGAACTCAATTCGGAGTAATTGAATAACAGACAATTTCCTGCCACGGATTCATTGTTGGGTAGATGAAAGGAAGAATGTAGTCCAATGCACCGATGAAGAGTAGGTAGGGAGTCTCTAATGGGTTCCCGTTTTACCCTTTGGGAATGGAACCCTAAAAAGTTATTCTTAAATAATTATCCAGCAACATTAATGAAAATACAAGCGGTCTACCGACGCGAATGACGCTTGGAACATTTCTTGTAATAAAGTTGAAGGGCCAATAAGTAAACAAATAGTTACAAATTACTTTTAACTTATTACATGCTGCTCGTTTACGACGTTTTTCAAAATTATTAATTTCATTTTTTTATCTAAGAGACTCTTTAAAACGAATCTTGAAATAAGTCCAAACTTAAAGTTTTTACAGTAGCCAAAGAGAAGATTTATTTAACAAAGAAGAAAAAAATATAAACTAACCTAAAATTATAAACTACCTACTCAAAAATAAACGCTTGTCCATGAGACCTGGAGGCGAGAATGCTAGCAGTGTTTCCTCGGTGGATGCTAATAAACCGAGCGAGGAAGAAACAGCATTTTATTCCACGAAATGATTATGTTTAAGCTATTTTACCAACGATGTTAATATTGTTGTATTTTACCGAAAAGTAATTTTGCACTCGGTCCCCACGGTCCAAAAGTCTCAACGCCAAATGGCGCAAACACGTAGGCACTTGCAAGTAACTCTAATTTGCGTCTCATGGCACTTTCTGCAGACTCAGCTGCAGCTCCAGCTTTTACGGCTGATTCCCTAAGATGAGTAAGGGCTTAAGTATAGACACAAGTTGCGTCCCATACAAAAAGCCCGTCCCCGCTCCCAGAAAATGAGGCTGAGACCATCTGGGCCCTAACCATGAACTGTTAAAACAATGACAAATCTGTCAAACATTATCATTTCTGTCAAATTTTGTATGAAATGACGTACCAAAATTGACAGATTTGACAAGTTTGAGATTGTTTTAAGAGTTCATGGTTATGGCCCTGGTCTCTTGCCGTCATCACGCACCAACCCACAAGGTTCTAGTGTGGAAGATACGACGATGCCAGCAAGAGCTCCCTAGATTACATCATTAAGGGCATGGCATGGCGTGGCAGCTAGCCGCCATCAATATAATGATCAGATCCATCATCAGATCAGGTCAATGGTACCTATCAAGTTATCGTTTTGTCATTTGAATAATACATTCAAAACTACTCAAATCGACAGTACATTAAGGACCTGTTTCACAATTTACGGATAAGTTCGGTATTAGTTCTGAATAAGCTATATTTTACCTATCTGAAGGATAAACACGATTTTTAAGACATTTCCGGCACGATTATCAAGCACTTTTTCCTCTACATATTATTATCTTTTACATAACTTTGCCTGTACATTGTAAAAGTGATCTCTAATTTTTGATTGCGTAATTAATTGGCTGTTAGTTTATAATTAAACAAATTTAACGTATTCATAAAGCGCATCGAATCAGAAATGAGACGATCCGGAGGCGAACCAAGTCACCGACGCCGTAGCTCTCAGAATCGCAAACCTTAAGTAGCAGTGGGCGGGGCACATTGCTTGCAGGACCGATGGCCGTTGGGGCAGGAAGGTCCTTGAATGGTGGCCGCGGGCCGGAAGGCGTAGTGTTGGTAGGCCCCACACCGTCCTGGCACAGTACCGATTTTTGTGGAAATCCTTGGGGGAGGATGTCCAGCAGTGGACGTCTTTCGGCCGATGGAAGGATGGATAAAGCGCATCCAGAAAAAAGTAAAATCTTTTATTTGCTCTCGTAGCTGACTACGAAAAGCTGCTACGATAATGTCTATAAGTCATGTAGTCGCTGTCGTCACGTGCCTTGTACTACAAGGTACTTTAGTCTAAAAGTTTATTAGGTATAGTGTTAGCTTACTGTATAACTTTCTACTGTATCTAGGATTTCCAAAACCTATAATAATTCAGGATAAGTTTTGTACAGAATACATTCTGAGAGAGATACTAACTGTCATTAATCTGTATCCACTGAGGTACATTATACCTCCATGGCTGTATCTCAAGAACCGTGATAGTTAGACAGTTAAAATTTTACAGATGATATATTTCTGTTGTCACTATAAAAACAAATACTAACATTCAGAATAAAAAAATATTTAAGGGGGCTCCCATACAACAAATGTGATTATTTTTTTTATTTTTTGCCTTTTCCGAATAACTAACAAAAAAAGTAGGCCTTGCATTTTATTCAGCGTTTTATAGAGTTTTTTTTTCTATAAAGTGTACCTCGGTTGATTAAATGGCCCGATTTTGGTGACCTCCTTTACATAAACTTTGAATTATAAAAACCAATTAAAGTAACCTTATTTTTACACTTCTTTTTTTCTTAGACTAAAAACCAAAAAAGCAGCGTAGTATCAATAGTGATTACGACTGGGTAAAGAAAATGAAATTCTTTCTATTTATTCTGTCAGTTAGATTATCAAAAATATGGACTCTATTTTTTTCTTTTAATAAGTAAATAAATTGAAGATAAATAACACTTGAAAAGATCATCGACCTCAGGACCTAAAGCACTCGCCCGGCATGCGATGGGACGTGGGTTCGAGTCCCTCCTGAGGTCGATGATTTTTTCAAGTGTTATTTATCTTCAATTAAACCTTGCATGGAATTGCTTAAAACAAAAATTTACAATGTTTAAGCATTTCTGATCTTAACCAATAGTCAAATATTTGTAAAAATATTTCTATAGGGTGTTGACGGTAGTTACTACTCAGCTATACATACATATAGCTAAAACATTGATCAGAATACGCTGGCTTTGACAACGAGAAAAAACACTTGAGGAATTTCATCTTGTCACGTGATGTCCTCGGTAGCTTAGTTGGTAAAGCACTCGCCCGGCATGCGATGGGACGTGGGTTCGAGTCCCGCCTAAGGTCGATGATGTTTTTTTTCAAGTGTTATTTATCTTCAATTAAACCTTGCATGGAATTGTTAAAAACAAAAATCTACAAAGTAAATAAATATTTAAAAATATTGGAAAACATCGCATACATTGCTCTGATCCTAAGGTAAGTAACTAAAGCACTTGTGTTATAGAAATCAGAAACAACGACGCGGCGACGGTACCACAACACCCAGACCCGAGACAATATAGAAAAGTTCGTTTTCTACATTGACCCGACCGGGGATCGAACCCGGAACTTCAGAGATGGCGACGCCAATACAGTCCGGCGTGCTCGCCTCTTGGCTACGGAGGTCGTCGAAATCTCTTTTGTTTGTCAACCAACCCAAAATTAATGTATTTTTTTGGATTCCTCATAAAAAATACTAAAATCTTTTCTTAAACCACGTTAGAATTCAATCGTTTAATAGTCGATAGTTGTAGGTACGTATACAAGCGATATTTTCCGAGCTCGGTTAAAAGCTGTTCACCGGGTTTCCGTTAGAGAAAATAAAATATGTGATACTTTTCCCGTAAATCGTCGTCGACCGGGGAAAAGTCCGTAGCTTGACTAGGAATATGGCATTTATAGGACAGTTTACAAGAACACTCGTATTTTACTAAGGAATCAAGGAGTGAAGATACGTTCTCTTTGATGGAGAATGAATGCATTACTTTATTGAATAGGAATGAAGACAAACTTCTTTTTCTTCTAATTAACAGATGTAGATGACAGTATAGGGATGTTGACCTTATTCATAAATAATTCTAAGGCATCATTTATTAAAACAGACACTTTATTTTAGGCCTAATAACTCAGTACAATTTCATTTAAGAGGCAAACTGATTTTTGATTGCTTTAAAATCGTAAAAAAGTAAGGCAGTTGAGTTTATCGGATAGTGACGTCATAATCCGATATCGCCATACAAATTATAAGGAAGATATCTGTTTTGACAGCTCATAAAAAGTATGTCAATGGATTGGTGGTGTCAACTAGCCTATTGAACGTGTATTTTTTCTTTTTTCACATAATCCAAATATTACAGACATATATATTTATTTGAAATGTCGCATGACGTCACGCCTAGGCACAATTTTCACATAGAAGTGACATCTCTTGTCTCCCGAACTTTAATGCGCTATCTTTGTAATTTTTAGGTTGATTGACAAAAGAAAAAATATAGATCCATTATTTTTTGTTGGTTGATTGACAAAAGAAAAAATATAGATCCATTATTTTTTGATTAGCTGAGAGACTAAATAGAATTTCATTTTCTTTACCCATCGTCATTTCTGTTTCTTGTCAGTCAAGTCAAGGTCCAGTTATAAATATTTTTAAGAGTTTCACCGCTAGTTTTCTAGGCTGGCACTCCACTACGGCACTGATTAATAATTTACTACCTGAGCCCTGACCATGAACTGTAAACAGTGCCGGAATAAATTATTTAAGCAGTAAAAACAAAACATAGTTGAACTAACAAATTTTAAGGGCTCATTGTTAGGCACGTCACGGTAATATTATTTACTCCTGTGGTGAAATCTACAATATCTGTCACTTACCGACAGATTTGTTCCATTTTGTGTTTCGTTCGTCCATTGTGTGTTTGTGGTCTGAAAATTTACATTACTGTCATTACTAATTTTTGACAGATTTATTCCATTGTTTGTGTCGTCCTTGCCACCTACTGTGCTGATCGTTAAGTATATATCTGATCACACGTGTTAATTGGACTTTAATAGGCACGAATTATTATTATTTGATTCAGCAATCGAGAGCAATGATTTCGATACCCTTATTTCCTAAAGATTTGCAATCGCAGTAATCGCACAGTCATCGCCCGATTGATGGTTATTGTCAAAATCTATGGGCAGCACTGAAAGTAGATTGCTTTGTTTTGTTTTTTTGCTGTTATTTTGCGATATTAAAGCCAGAATTGTACAATTTTAGCTATCGCATTGCTTTTGTAAGATACGGAATGAGGGTACTTACACACTTAGTTTATTTTATCTGTATCCGAAAAGCCGCTCGATTAACAAAATATTAATAGAGTATCCATTATTTTTGTCCTGGCCTAGTACTTTCTGCAGTCAGTTCCCAAAACATTTATATTTTTGACCTGAAATGCATTGCTCGTGAGTGTATTATGTTATGAGATATTTTGGGATTGATTTGTACTTATTTAAAAGCATTGCTTTAGTGTTGATTAAGTGAGCGAAAACCATAAGCAGAAAATGTGATTATTATTCGACAGTTAGCGTAATCGCGATCGCGTGTCAGTTTCGATAGGATTATCCTTATCCCACGCAAACCTTAAATCACATCTTCTGATACGTATTCATTTAAACAACTTAGTTGTAAATAGGAATTTATTTTAACAAGCAAATAAGCTAAAGATTGGCAGACCATATTTACGTGGAAGGACTCGCTCTCACATGATCTGAAATATTATGATTAAACCCTAATAGAATGGAAGCAACTAGCCGTAAACATAAAGGACCTGCGACAAGCAGCTCAAACAATATTCGAAACAGAAGAAACTGACAGTGAATCAGACGCCAGCAACTCACCCGAAACAACAACACCTATATAACAATGACGTAGAACAACTAGCAAGCCAACCAAGTAACAAGATAACATAATAATCAGGGGAAAAACCACAACACTCAAGGCCAGATTGCCCAAGCCATCATCATCAAAGCTCAATCCTAACAACAATAAAACCGTCTTTACCCATTTAATTATCTTATACCAGGCTCAGGATGCATATCTACTTGGTTGTGGTCGACTGGTTTCAGCAGACCTGCGCGGCCGGTTGGCTGGTCGGCCGTCCTACCACATCCCAGAGCGTGTCCCTCCTTATAAAATTTGCTACCAGGGCCATAACCATGAACTCTTAAAACAATCTCACAGTTGTTAAATCTGTCAATTTTGGTACGTCATTTCATACAAAATTTGACAGAAATGATAATGTTTGACAGATTTGGGATTGTTTTAACAGTTTATGGTTAGGGCCCTGGTATGCCGGTTTGACCGGAGCAGGCTTTGATCCTGGCTGGGCTAGCACCTCGTATCGTAGCATAACATGTGCCGCAGCTATATGTTTTCTAGACAAAGAGCTGCTTTGTAATGATGTTAGGCAGTAATATTGTTATCAGTGAACGCAAGTAGCCACGTTCTGATCGAATTAAAACTATTGTGAAGACTCATTAACAATGTTAATTGGATTAAAGACAAGGATATGTAATGTATTAGTAGCCAAATTATCTGTTCAATTTAGGTGGAGATCGAATATTTTCTTTTTTCAACATACGACTTTTGACGACCTCCGTAGCCGAGAGGCAAGCACGCTGGACTTTAAATGGCGCCGTCATCTCTGAGGTTCCGGGTTCGATCCCCGGTCGGGTCAATGTAGAAAACGATCTTTTCTATATTGGATCGGGTGTTGTGGTACCGGCGTTGTTTCTGATTTCTATAACACAAGTGCTTTAGCTACTTACCTTAGGATCAGAGCAATGTATGTGATGTTGTCCAATATTTATTTATTATTATACATCTGAGATAGGCCTCTTTCAATGCACGCCAATAACCCCGAGCCTCGAGTATTCTTTTCCATCCACTAACATCACAGAATTTTAGGTGGTGCATGAACAACACATTCAATTTTTAACCTACATAATATTCTCGCTTTCTCACCGGTCAAATTAATTAACCACCACATCGTGCCTCTTTAACACTTGACATTGGCGGAACCAGTGTGCCACAAAGCACAATTGCTGCCATAAAATAGAAATTGAATTGACCATCACAGAATAATAAAGACTACTACCAGTAACAGAACTTTGCGTATATCATCGCATACTCTATTTCAGTTTTTTTAGTTCTGGAACCCTGCATTTATGTACAGGGTCTTTAGATCCAATAGAGCCTTTTTTAAACAGTTTCCTAAATAATATATTTATTTTTTTGTTTCGTGTTTATGTTTTGCTTTATTTTTTATCCCATGAGTTAAAGCAAATTGTCATAAAATAACAAAATAATTAATTTTAACAAATTAGGCAAATGTGCTCTTCAATACGAACAACTTTTAATTTGTGATTGGCATCGATATCGTGCCACAAATGTCGCTCATAATGTAATTGTAGACTAACATTTTTCCTAGAATTAATTTATTCGCCTTTAATACACATTTAACTTATTTTATATTTGACATATAATAGATTATTATTATTATTATTTCTACTAAGATCATAGGCAGACTCATTAATAAAATTTATGCCTAATCCTTATACCAGGCTCAGGATGCATATCTACTTGGTTGTGGTCGACTGGTTTCAGCGCGAGAGAAAGTTCCATTACAACCATCATTTTGCAAACTGTCTGGTGTAGTAGCTCAAGCTTTAGACACCAAGACAGGCGGTTCGAGTCCCTGCAAAAAGGAAACGTTTGTTTCATCACTCATCATCATCATCATCATTTCAGCCACAGGATGCCCACTGCTGAACCAGTGACTTCCAGATCGGCCGTTTGGAAGCGGCCTGCATTCAGCGGCTTCCTGCAACCTTTACCAGGTCGTCTGTCCACCTTGTGGGTGGACGTCCCACGCTGGGCTTGCCGGTACGTGGCCTCCATTCCAGTACCTTTCTGCCCCATCGACCGTCAGTTGTACAAGCTACGTGCCCCGCCCACTGCCACGTTAGCTTGCTAATCCGTCGGGCTATGTCAGCGACTTTTGTGATGACCAAGAACGTTAGTAGAGGTACCTAAGTCACGAATGTTAGTAAATGTATTTAATACGTAGCTATAGTACAAATGAAAGTAAGTAATAGAAAAAAACATAGTTTTGTAAAAAGTATGTACCTATGTTAAATCAATTTTAAATCTCTTATCCTCTTAAAAACTAGGCCCAGGTTTTAAATTTCTGATATCTTTTTTTGTATCATGCGGACTTCACTTGCTTAAAAGTAAACAGAGTTAAGTAAAAAGCAAGCACTTATAATTTTTAGGGTTCCGTAACCAAAGGGTAAAACGGTACCCTATTACTGAGGCTCCGCTATCCGTCTGTCTGTCTATCTGTCTGTCTGTCCGTCTGTCACAAGGCTGTATCTCATGAACCGTGATAGCTAGACAGTTAAAATATTTACAGATGATGTATTTCTGTTGCCGCTATAACAACAAATACTAACAACCAGAATAAAATTAATATTTAAGGGGGCTCCCATACAACAAATGTGGTTTTTTGGCCCTTTATTTTGATAATGGAACGGAACTCTTTGTGCGCGAGTTTTTTTAAAAATAAACTTTGTATAGACTTGCTTTGCGTAATTTTCATTTAAAGTTAGTACCGCAGTTTGTGATTAGCTAATGAAAACTTTACTCTTATTTAATGCGACGAAAACAATCTGATTTCGAGGTTTAATTAATTACCAAGTGAAATGGATGATTTAAGAAAAAAAAATTCATTTTTTTTAATATTCCGACAGAGAAAAATGTTGTGACTCAAGGATGTTAATTTTATGATGGTAATTTATATTTCGAGACAGTGACGATAAGTGTTAGTATTATAAAAAAAAACTGTCGGTAATCCTTCAAGTAATGACAAAAAATGCTGAGCGTGGGACTCTTTTGGCCTATTTTATAATGCTACTTACATTGTAATATCTTAAATGTCAAATAAATAAATAAATTATGATTATAAATTATAAAGCAAAACTAAGTTTTATAAATTTTCAAAACCAATTATACTTCTGTCAAGCTTATTTTTTTTTAATAGCATTAACCAGTAAGGCTTACACAATGAATTAAGCCCACGCCGGGAAGGAAAATTCTCTATAGGTAATGTGACCTGTCAGGTCCATTTTACTAGTAGTGAACGTAGTATAATTCTATCTCTCGACGATCTCCGTAGCCAGACTTAAAATGGCGCCGCCATCTCTCAGGTTCCGGGTTCGATCCCCTCGGGTCAATGTAGAAAACGAACTTTTCTATATTGGCTCAGGTCTGGGTGTTGTGGTACCGTCGTTGTTTCTGATTTTTATAACACAAGTGCTTAAGCTACTTACCCTAGGAACAGAGCAATGTATGTCATGTCCAATATCTATTTATATAACTCTATGTTAGTAACAAGCAATCTATAAACTTAGTGATTACTTGTTCAGTTAAACAATCAGAATGTAATACCAAAGATAAAGTATATTATACAATACGTTAGAATATTATTTGGTATTTTAATACTCTTTTTACTTGTAATTGCGAGTAAATAAACAGCTAAATACTTAATAAATTATTGAAAGACACTTCTATACTCGTATCGATTCAAAACTTTTTGAAATTGGTTTCTTCTTTTCATTCGTTGTTACGAGTCCAAAACATTTTACAGATGTATTTATCGTTTTTAGGGTTTCGTACCCAAAGGGTAAAAGGGTATATAAGGGTGTCTGTCTTTCTGTCTGTCTGTCACCAGGCTGTATCTCATAAACCGTTAAAGTTAGAGAGTTGAAATTTTCTCAGATGATTTATTTCTGTTGCCGCTATAACAACAAATACTAAAAAACAGAAAACAACAAATATGGTTGCTTCCATACAACGAACGTGTTTTTTTCCCGTTTTTATAGATAATGTACGGAATGTATGTACGGAACCCTTCGTGCGCGAGTCCGACTCGCACTTGGCCGGTTTTTTTAGCGATGATAACAAATTACTGTGCAACATGAAGTTACAAACAGCCCTAAAAGCTTTGGAATTTTCAGTCTACATGTTACTTTTCTTACTCATCGCGTAGTAGGTACAATTAGTAAATAATTTTAAATATGCAAACAATTATATTTTTAGCCGTCTTCAAAAAGAGGAGGTTGTATGTACGACGGTATATTTTTTTGTATGTAAAGCGATACTTTTAAAATTTCTTTTTGATTCGAAATACTATAATATATTGGTCAGAATCTTCTGATGGGATCCCTGTCGAGCGCAATCCTCAAAATTGGCACAAAAATATTTTTCATATATTTTCTAGCGCAATTCAGATATTGGTGATTGGAAATCATCATCTCATGTTGTTGAGCTGATGAAAGAGGTATCAGACGGCAATTAGTTACGTTTTATATAAAACTTTATTTGATTGTATTTTTTTTGTAAGTAATTACTTTACTTATGTAGTACTGTAAAATGACTAAACGTTTGTTTATTCATAGAAACAACAGTTTAATTTTCTGCGCAATTTCATTAAAAAGCTATGTTAACTATTCTTATAAAATGTTATAAACTACTTCAGCGCATTTAAGAAGCGCTTGTCTTTTACAGGCAGCGCTTCGTCATATACAGGTTGTACAAAAGAATGGGACACACCTTAAAACCACGTGATCAGCTGGTCTTATACAACAACTTTTTGTATGGGAGCAAAATCGAAGTCGAGATTTTTTAGCTGCTTTATACAAACTTACTCACTCGCATACCTTGATGATAATGTATGAAGCACCTGAAAATAAAATCACGATTTCGATGTTGCTCCCGTAGGAAAAGTTGTTGTATATCACCAACAGATCACGTGGTTTTAGGGAGTGTATCATTGTTTTGTACACCCTGTATATTTCAGTCGCTACAATATGTGGTACAACAGTTTACGCAGCATTTGCATTGCATATAAGCGATATAGACGATACGGTAATCTAGTTCACTACACCTCAATGCAATTAATGCTAATTGCTAGATAATGTCGCACACACAGCTTCACATTTCCTTTAGAGTAAATAACTCATTACGCGTATCTAACAATCTTGATGACGGTATTGTAATATTATTCTATTGTATCAATAGCAAATAGCAAGTCTAATAATGTTAATGATAGCTAGTACTCGGACTGGTCTCGGTCCAAGACTCGGTCTTCTTCTTCTTACCATGTTGATGGCAACTTTGTTAAATTGTTAATAGATTGGTGGTTGATTTTCTAAAAAAATCGGCCAAGTACGAGTTGGACTCACGTACGAAGGGTTCCGTACCATTTTATCTATAAAAAACCGACCAAGTGCGAGTCGGCGATAAAAACGGCTAAAAATTCACGTTTGTTGTATGGGAGCCCCCTTAAATATTTATTGCATTCTGTTTTTCAGTATTTGTTGTTATAGCGGCAACAGGAATACATCATCTGTGAAAATTTCAACTGTCTTACTATCCTGGTTCTTGAGATACAGCCTTGTGACAGACGGACAGACAGACAGACGGACAGACAGACAGACGGAAAGCGGTCTTAGTAATAGGGTCCCGTTTTATCATTTGGGTACGGAACCCTAAAAATAAGCAAACTCCGTTTAAAACCCTGCTTACAACAAACATACAGTTAAATATTTTTACTTCATTTTAGAGTCCACCTCATTTATAATTCTAACTGGGTCCCGCGGACCCGCGTACGCGTCGTATGCAAGACAAAATTATTACTTTCGGTTTTAAATGGTTCAACATTTTTATAACAGCTGAACAGCATTCATGTTTAGTTTAGTTAATTTCATACTTTCCATCATGACATTTGGTATGTTGTCTGACGCATTTTTAGGGTCACGTACCCATACGGTAAAACAGGACCGTATTACCAAGACTCGGCTGTCCGTCTGTCTGTCTGTCTGTCTGTCTGTCTGTCTGTCCGTCTGTCACCAGGCTGTATCTCATGAACCGTGATAGTTAGACAGTTGAAATTTTCACAGAATGTGTATTCTGTTGCGGCTATAACAACAAATACTAAGAACCGGAATAAAATAATGTTTAGTTACGCCCTGTGCTAATCTATTAATATGGCAATTATTTAAGACAACTGAGATAACGCTTGCGCGCATCTAGTAGCTGTAACTTAGTGCATTTTCACATACCAGTCTTGTACTTGTGCCTGGTAAATGCAGGTTTTTGGTCAAAGACATTTTTGCAACAGCAACTTCGCCCATAGATTTATTAGGTAATTACTCGACCTATGAGCAGCCTGCAAACATCTATTGAAACCCCAAAACACTACCCACCTAGAACTTAGTTAGCAGTTTGCTTGAATATAGCAGGGGTCCTACCACGAAATCAGTAATCAGTCACTAAAGCAGTGCTGATTTTGCTTAAACATCTTACCATTTTTTTTAACAAGTTTTTGATTACACCCTGATATCATCTCAAACTAGAGTCCATATCAAGATGAACCAAACGAGATAGGGTTGCATCGTTTTATTACAGAGTTCCACTGGCCATCTTTTATCTCCATCATCAGACCAGCTCCTTGCATTCATCTCAGCCAATCGCAGTCCACTGCTAGACGTATTTAAGTTCCCCCAAGGAGCATGATCTCTCGCTTTTTTCATACAGCCCCTGCCAGCCATCTTCCTAAAGGCGCCTGTCCATCGAGCTGGGGGGCCGTCCTACACTTCGTTTACCAAGGCGTGGTCTCCACTTGGGAGCGCGTTTCATCGGTTCTGCGACAAATGTGGCCAGCCCACTGCCACTTAAGCTTGCTATATTGTTCGACTAAGTCTTAAACTTAACAGATTTGGTACAGACTTATTGTACACACCAAAGTCACTGACAGCCAGGTGAAACTTAATTAATCCTTGTGAAAACAAAACAATATAGGATACATACTGCTATACCTATGGTTAAGCCCCTGGCTACGTGGTTATACCGATCAATATCAAAGGCCTGTCGTTTGATCTTGACACGACGTTATTACAAGACATGTCAGGTGCCAACATTCAATTTGTCAGAGTAGGGATCAAAACAATCGTTTGATAAATACTTAATTAGACTGACACAGAGCAAATTAAAGTTTGCGTAAAAAAAACGCTAACAGTTCCTAAACGTCACTAATTACTAATTAGTGACGTTTAGGAACTGTTAGCGTTTTTTGTAATTCTATGTTACAACTTTTCTGAACATATCTTTGATTTCATATACAAGTCATTTTTATGGAAGTTGAGCCCAGGCTTTAAAGATCTTTGTTTATTATCCTATAATTTTATCATCATCACCATTGGAACCATGCCATAGCACTCTCCCATGACTTTCAGATTAGCCTTCATCATCATCATTTCAGCCACAGGACGTCCACTGCTGAACGGCCTCCCCCAGTGACTTTCAGACCGGCCGTTTGGAAGCGCCCTGCAATTACTATATCGAATTTAATTTTGCATAAAAGTTATCTGGCTGGTAAAAAATCGGTCTATAAAGCAAATTATTTGTTAATTGTCAGTACCATGGCTCGACTTTGATGTTATTTTGCATACGAGTATAATGTTCGTTTTTGTGACAGTGAATTTAATATTGAAACTGTCGAGCGCGTTTAGAAATTTCAGCAGCCTTTGTTCTGCGTTCGACTAATTGTATTTATTGTTCGATGTATTCGGCGAGCAAAGTAAAGTGATACGGGCTCGAGGCTCGAGCGTTTTTATTTGATTGATTCATTTACCTAACGTATCCGTATCGTATCAATGTGAGCTGTTTTACCAAAACTGTGGGGATGTTATACAGATACTCTTTATTGTATACCATACAAAGTCATCGATAATAAATAACACATGATTATTGGTTTCAGTATCGATTTTAACTTTACTTTTAACTTTTTAACTGTAAACATAAATATAAGGCATTATTTTTAATTATAAAGTATACTTGCTCTGTTTGAAACTCTGATTGATTTTGATACAAAAATTAAATTGATTTCGTTGATAAATCAACTAGATTGTATTTAAAATATCTAGTAAGTAGCTAAAGTAATGCAAGTAAAACCATTTAGTACTGTTATTGTGTTTTTCACAACAGTTAAAGAATCCAAGTAAATTAAACTTTGTTGCAGACGAACCAGAGACAAATAAATTTAAAATTCAAATAAAACTAAATTTTTTTGACTTTATTTTGCGACGCAACCTTTATTGGAGATTGATTTTTCTTTCAAAGGATGAATAATTTGAAAACAAAACACCTGGTTCTAAGGAGGTACGTAAATAAAGTAGCAGGTTTAAGTAGATAGAGATATACAAACTTTTTAAAATTCTATTAAACAAAAAAAAGGGGGGGGCGGGAATCTTTAATAACAACGTCTTCATCTACATTGAGTTAGGGTAGGAAAAAGTACTTTGTTACTGGTCATCCTTTTGAATCTGTTTTTCTGCTTCTGTTAATCTATTTTAATTCGAACTAAAATTATGTAGTTTGCTTGCTCATCACTTACGTCACAGAGTAAAAATAACCGGTCAAGTGCGAGTCGGACTCGCGCACGAAGGATTCCGTACTCATTACCTATAAAACAGGGGAAAAAACTGTGTTAATTTGAACAGTCTAACTATAACGGTTTATGAGATACAGCCTGCTCACAGACGGACAGACAGACGGACAGCGGAGCCTTAGTAATAGTGTCCCGTTTTACCCTTTGGGTACGTAACCCTAAAAACGTCAATCACACTCCATTTTCTGAATCGATATTGACGTAGAGTTCAGGGTAAGGTTTCTTATGAGTTGTTAATAAGTGATATTAAGCAAATTGATTACTAGTTGTGAATTTGATGCGTTCTCGCCATCCGCATGACAACATAAGTGATAAAAATTGTGCAAAAAAATTGTACTAACTACGAAAACAATTATTCGGGTTTATTAACAAACTATTGGAGAGTTAGCCGATTGAAGACACTAAATAAGTCCTGATAAATATTATAAAATCAACTTTATACATATACACATACATATCAAAATAAAATAATAACTAAAATAAGCGAGGTGTAAAAAAACCTATAACTCGATTTTAGTTTTGGACCCAATCAAAAAACCAACTGTTAAAAAACCTACTTACCCTAAATGAAACACCAGTCCATGTCACAGTATGCAGGTTTAAATGGAGGGAGAAACTGGAGTTATGATGGCGCATTTATTTTTCTCGAATCGAGCCGTGTAGAACGAAATTGACGGATTGAACGGACAAAATGGAAGCAAAACCTATTCTATTTTTGTACGGACAACAGCTCGTCGACCTACCACAAAATGTCAAATTTTCTCATTTGAAAATGATCTCTAAATGTCAGGCTTAAGGTTGAAAATCTATTGGAGGATTTTTTACTTTTGGGGTAGGTCGACGTGCTGTTGACTGTACATTTTGTTGTCAACGAAACGCAACACAGGACTTCTGTGTAACGTTTCGTTTGACAACACTTTAGTGTACAACTTCAGCTAATATCAAAGAGTACCTAGGTTTGTTAGAAGTCCTTCCTCCTTCTCCTTTAAAATTCTATCCTTCTGTGAGTCTGCGTTCTATGGAATTAATATGAAATGATCAACTCTTTACTTGTAATGAAAAGTGGTCAGTAAGAATAAGAAATACTTAGGTTAAACAGTTAAAAGTATTTTGCTTTGTAATGTTAATAAGTGTAAATAACCTAATAAATAAATAATAAACTGACGACCTCATTAAATAGACGAGCACGCCAGACTTGGCGTCGCGTCGCCATCTCTGAGGTCTGAGGGTTCGATTCCCGGTCGGGTCAATGTAGAAATTAATAATGAATTGAAATAAGAAAACATATTTTAAGGACTGACAGTTAGACGAATATTTGCGTCTGGTTGTTTTCTATATTATGATTAAGCAAATGAAATAAATGACTGTTTTAACATAAGTTTCCGTCATGTTGCAACGAAAGGTGTGATTGCTGAATTTTGATGAATTGCATACAGATTATGACCCTATCATATGCCTACTTTACAATACCTGTATTAAAAATCATTCATTAGTAATATCTTTTTCAAAACTTATTGCATTGTTTTTTTTCTCAGATTATTGATATGATTTTTAATGATGAGAAATCATTTCGAACTAGGTACAAATTTTTAACTCGCGTTTTCGAGCGTTCCATTCGTTTCGCGCTCATTTTGACGTCGAGCATAACGGCAAGGGCAAAACCGTCTATAGGCACTCAAGAATTTCGGGCATCGCCCGTCCTATTTCTACTTACGACATCCCACTTTTCATCTCATTCGTACACATTTCACCTCCAAACGCTATTTGGGATCAGACTGAGCCTAACTTGTCGAGCCAGTTCTAAAAATAGTGGCCAGTTTTTTTTTTTGATAATAGCGTAAGGTAACCGCGGGTTGGTGAATTTGAGTGCGTTGCTAGTGTGGGGTCAACGCTCGCGTTATTTTGGAGTTAATACCTACTCGTAGATAAAGCTCTTTCATGCACTACACTAGCACACCATTCAATGAAGTTTCAGTTTATGTTTTTGGAAATATCTACAATCTAATTAAATCGCTAAAGGTGATCTCTCGTAGACGCCTTCAGGTAGTGAACAACAAAGGAGATGTGGAAATAAATAAAAAATAAACAATTTCATCCCACATTCTCCTTATTCCATCCCCAAACTAAACAAGCTTGTAGATATAGCGACGCTAGATGAAGGATACCTACATATATTTTTCAATATAGTATAACCACTGATCAGGTGTATACCTAAATAACAATTTAAACTCCAGTAAAATACTCAATACTAGGTTAGTCAAGCCAACAGTTTCCGATATCGCATTATCAATGATCATCAAGCGTTTAACTGAACACTGGAGGCTGCGTTAGGTAACTTAAGGTCTTAACTTAAGATCGACACGTCTGCTGCTGCTGCTGTGTGGAGTCGGCTACGAACCCGCACCTTCAGTAAAGGGTCTTTGCAATGTTCCATGGAACAAACCAAAATGAGTATAATGTCCCATTACAATTTTCAGTCTCATTCATTACAAACTTTTTATCAATTTTGAAGTAGTACTCGTATTATAAGTTTACAAGAATACCGTTTTTGATATAAATCTTACAGAAACTGGATCCTAACTACGTTCTACTACGTTCAGATAACAGGAATTCGATTTCTGTCCAACCAACTATACTAAAGTATAGTTCTGGGTTCGGAATTTAAGAAGTTATAGCTTCTGCTCGTGGTTTAATCTGCGTAGTTTTCAGAATTAACCTTAAGAAGAATGGATAATTGTCCTACAGGAACACAATATATATATAATCCTATGTCCTATCCAGTGATAAAATCTTAAGTGTCATGTTAATATTGCATGAGTGGCAAACTTCAGCTATTTCCGTTAATCTATGAGTTACACAGGTTCGAACATACACCCCTTACAATTTTATAGATGTAAGTTTATCGAAACATTCAGAGTATATTACATTACTGATTATCATAATATAGTTCCGTATTGCCTAAAACACTTTTAAAAAATTAAATCAAAAAGTTTTAACTTTACCGATATTTGTCTATTGATTTAAAATTTTCATTCAAGCATTAACGATCATTCGTATCACTTGGTGTGCTTAGCGATATTCAACCTTGAAATAGCAGACCAGTTTTGGTCCATTGTACATACTTGAATAAAACAGTTAAATAACTAAGCACCGCTATGCCAACGAACTCTGTACTTGTTAGATCTATTGAGTCTCAAAATAATGAGCATTCAGAACGCGTTTTATCTGGTTCGAATTGACACAAAATTAGCAGAGATACAATCCCGATGGCCTGTTTATTTCCAGCTTGGTGATAATCAATACCGTTACCGTTAATTCGAGCCCTAATCCTACTAGCCCGCTGCGTGCGTGCGATAGTACCGAATGGCCGCATCTAATAGGCTATTCCCGCACTAGCCGGGTGTTTAATTATATCTAAGCTTGTACTCAGATCAAACTATACATTTAGGTAAATTTATAAACTTAAGATCCAATTTTATAGAGAGACCTTACCATGAACAACAATACGTAGCAGTGTTGTTGTTACGTCGAATTTTATCCAAAAAAAATAACAAAAAAAGCCGAAAGTAAATATAAATTCGACCTTCTTTTGTTTTTTTGCCTGAATTTGTTTTGTTAAATCATTTTCTAAATACCTTTTGTCTTTTGTTACTTGTTAAAACAACATTTAAAAATATAAAACACGGGGTAGGTAACGTGTACAGTACAATGTGTTCGTGCAACAAAGAAATGTTGTTATGTGCGTACAACAAAAGGGCGACTTTTCCAAGTACTAGGTACAGTGTATTCTACAAGAACGTGATCGCTGTGTGTTACCTAACGATGCTTCTAACACGACTACCCGAGTAGAACAGTGGTTCCCAACCGAAACCAAATAAATTATTGTTCTGCAAGCTTACGAGTTGTTAAACAAAAGAAGCTAATTTACTTCAGTTATAATCTTTAAAAAATATAATAAGACGAGCAGTGTTTCAGCAGCAAAATGTCCGTTGCAGCATGTGTCATTCATCATTATGATATCTGGACCTTGATTTTCGGACGGCGAAAGATCTAGGTGGGCCACCAGCCAGCTTGTACGACTACGAGTTGTTTGCAAGAGGATTACAGTTTAGTCCTACAGTGAATGAATACTACGAGCATTATTGCAAACTAAATTATTATCAATTTGTTCGTAATGACCACGATTGAAATGCATAATTAATTATACAGACGCGTATCAACGTAAAACAGTATATTATTTTTGCGGTTTGCGTAGGTGGTACCTAGTTGACGTGCTAGTACCTAAGTATCAAACTTTCAGGGTTACTACAAACTAATCTATGTAAAATCTGTAATAAAACGCTTTCAAACAGTGTCATTGACAGCAGAAATCTATTAAGTATTCTATGTCCTAGTAAAAGTACATATTATAATCAGGTCGATCCGAATAATGTGGCTATTGTGTGTCATTTCCAAAAATTTTAATCAGAAGCATTCCTGTTCTGTTTTTAGCGATTTAAAACCTATGCTTAATTTTATTAATGCCTGATGAGTACAAGGTGTTTGATGGAACAATGCCCACGAAAATATTAACAAATACGATTATACGTACTCAATGCGTACTCATTGTGCCACTGGTTGAGAATGAAGTACTTTCAATTCAACAGACCACATCATACCACAAAATCTAAAATGTGTTAGGTTGGACCACACATTTTAATTTATGTTAATGTGTCAATAATATGTAAGAAATACCTACTCACCCAACATAACAGCCCTATTTTGTGTAATCTCTGCGTCTCTGCTTGGTTACCGATAACGTCAAATATTACCGATGATTGTTCCACTCAATTATTTTGCAGGTAAATCGACAGCTAACTCTCCTTCTTTATTTCAAGATTGTTCGAACTTATTATTTGGATATAATTATGATTTTGGATTAAAAAAAAACATATTTGACTAATAATTTATCTATCTTTTTGTGAAGGGTTCGAAGCTCACTCTCTTTTAAAGTGTCCGCTGAAAATTTGTAAATTTGTGTACCAGAAAAATCTGACAGTGCTAAGTGAGTGAGTATTCCATCCTTAAAATAAATATTGCTACAAGTTTCGTGTCATTCATTGAAATTTTAAAACTTTTCGTTGACGATTACAATCTTGTACTTAAAAAAAAGCAGGCAAATGTTAGTCGGGCTCGTGCACCCAAGCCAAGGCACCGTACAAAATTTTAAGTACATATAAATTGTCCATCATGGGAATAGATCGATAGAGTGTAAGTAATGTATGTACACGGTAACCAATTTTTCCTTTCACTTATGCTAAAGACATTGTCAAGTTTCAAAGCTTCTTGGTCACTGTAAGGTTAGATTTTCTTGCGAGTGTCAAAATATTGGCATTGGGGCATAAATGCCCAAATCTTTTGTTGCAGATATGACTTTTAAAACATTGTTCATCTTGTTTTTAACTAAATGTATCCTGCTGGTGTGTCAGTGGCGCTGAATAAAAACAAACCAGACATATACGAGTAGGCACCACCGTTATTTATTCAAACATCAGCAAGATTAATCTACAAAATCACCGTTCACTGTAATGATTTCTAACAATTTAGGTACATAAATATACGAGTGTCCGAATTTTTTAATCAAAACTTGTTCTATATGTTATAATGGTAAAATCTATAATGACCCATGATCGATTTTACGATATATTTTTTGTTTCTTCACACAAAACAAAATAACGCTCTACGTTGATGATAAAGAATGCAGCAGACACATTTTTTTAGGATTCTGATATTGAACTCTTAGTACTAAGTTTTTTGACAAAATACATGAAAATATTTTCCTCCTTAATTTTGAAAAACTGTTAAAAAAGTAATCTTGTAATAAACCTCTTATTTTATGTTTCTTTTTTAATTTGAACTAAATTCCCCTAAATTATACAGAAGCAAAGATTTTTAAGAGAATAATATAATAACTTTGACCTATAATAAATTTCCAATTTATACCGTAACGATTTATTTCTGATCCCAAGTTTATGAGAGTGGTTAATTAATATTGTTACCAGTAATGATGACTATAGAATTGAATTACAAATAACCTTTGCATAAAGAAGTAAGGATATTTAAATAAATTGATTAGTTTTAGTGTAGACCCAAATCTATTTTCACTTTATGTGTCATTCGTATGGACGTGTTACGTTTTTTTATATGAAATTTCTTTGAAATTTGTCCGAGCGATTTAACATAATATTATTCCATATTCGCTGTTAATTTATCTCTTCTGTAACAAATTACAGCGATAGAATACCTGTTACCACGGAGGCTTGTTTCTAAGGCATGTTATTTGGCAATGCCAAAAACGACCGTTCACCGCGCCGACTTTCACTCCATGACCGCTGGAAAAAATGTACAACTAGCAACATTTAGTTATAAACTAATCTTTATATGCATGCACATTAGAACGAACTCATCGGCTTTTTAAGGAGGACTGTATCAACCTTTCTAACAAGTTGGCCCATTGTGTGGCAATCGCCTGATTTCTAATCATTTGAAACTCGGCGACCCTAGTGACGCTCTCCGCGTTAGCAACGTACAAAAATGAAGGATTTTCCAATGGAAAGTTTGGGAGTTATCAGTCACATTTTACTTGAAATAAATAGGGATGCCTAGATTATGACGAAAATAATTTTGGGATTGATTTTGGGTATAAACTATTTGTATTATTGCAATTTTCAATGTTATTTATGAACACATGAACCTAGGATTGCGGCAAATTAGGGTTTGCCGCAATCCTAGGGTTCAATTTGAAATGTGTAAAAGGTGAAATCTTTAATGTATAGAGTATAAGCACATGAGTAAAGTCTTTACTCATGTGGTATAAGGCTAACAATTTTTTTTAAGATTCTAAAAAAACAGACTACGGCTGGATATATTTTAAACACAAATCCATTTCAGTGGATCAGTGAATACCTACATGTTCGTGTGGAAGCTTACTAGTACTGAACCAAATACCTAGAAATGGGCTTCGATTTTGCACGTCCGAATCAGAATTTGAGACGAACGTTCGAATTATTAGCAGCAGGAAATACCCGAATGTGTAAGGATAATATAAGCCTATTGCGGTAGAGGATCACGCAGGTTAATACGCATGTCAAGTAGGTATAGTTTTTGTGTGGAGGGTAGACCAACATTTTTTATTTTGCCAAGGAACGTGCATTAAATATTTTTATCATTAAAGAATTCTTTTAAGTCGTAGTAGCATTTGGCTATTATTTTTTTATTTAATTGTTTAACAAATATATCGTTTATTGTATCGATTACCTATTATAAAAGAAACTTTTTATAAAAAACTAAAAACCAAATTCAAAAATAACTAGGTAATCATAATATTTTGACACTAGCGAAGGAAATAGGAATCATAAACTACAGTGCACCTCATTAAGGTTTAATGTACCAGCGTACTAGAGAACACATCTCGAACTAAATGTTTCAGCCAAGCATTGTAGCCCGGTGGACTACAAATTCATTGAACAATCAAGAAGCAGTTTTGACAACTTCAATTATTGACACTGACTGAAGCTTTGTAGTCCACCGGGCTACAATGCTTGGCTGAAACATTTAGTTCGAGATGTGTTCTCTAGTACGCTAGTACATTATACCTGAATGGGGCACCTACTTTGCGTTGGTGGGCCTAGAGTCATGAAAGGCAAGAAACAATGTCCTATAGTGCCAGTAAAGGTAAAAAAAAAAACATCTAAAAACCTATTCCCTTGATGGACGAATACAACAAGTACAACTTGGTACTCGCACTTGGCCAGTATTTCTTTTTTGAGGTACAAATAATAATATAATAATAATATATTTATTTGCAGAAAACATGGTACAATGCTTCTTAAAAAAATAACGAATTGTATGAACAAGCATGTTTTACCGATCTATCGGTATGCAAACATTTAGTCGTCGTGCAATAATTTAATTACTTATTAAATAAAATCACATATAAATTAGAATTATAAAATAACAATAGCATTTCAATAAATAAAACAGTGAGATGACAATATTAGTGGATCAATAAAATTATACAGAATGTCAAACTAATAATAATTTCAGGTTTAAAATTAATAGTATTTCAATAATATACAATTCGTACTAACATACAGTTTTTTTTAAGTCTTAACCTATTGAACGGTAAAATCACGTAGTTTTCCGAATGTAGTGGTCAAGCCTAACTCGGTATGTAAAGTAATTTTAATGGTATTTTTTTATGATGGTACTTATAAACCAATTAAGAAAACTAATTAGTTACAAGAATAAAAAAATAAACAGGAGGTAGTTAACTATTTATATTTTTTTGAAATTTTTGACTTGACTCACTTTTTAAGCCTATAAAATGTATCTTGACTAAGGCTGGGTTGCACCATCTTACTTTAACTTTAACAAACGTCAAAAGTCTGTCAAACTTCATAAAGAAACACCGGTTATAGTTAAAGTTATGGTTAAAGTTAAGGTGATGCAACTCAACCTTACACATTCACATTTGATATTTTGCTGTCATTCAAATGTGTGTCATTTTTCATGCACAGACACGGAACGGAACTCACACACACACGCACGCAAACTCTGTAAAGTAAGCTCCTCCGTAATTAGAGGCCGTATGAACGGCAAATTAATTTTTGTATTTTTGTAAAAATACCTAAACGTCATCTTGTAATAAGTGATGTAAATAGCAAAATACAGCGTCTAAGCGTAAAATCTCCAAATGGCTTGGGAATTAGCATAAGTTATATTTTTCTTTACGTCCCGAACTATGATTACTGTGGACTGTGCAGTTGGGAGATAGCCAGGGTGTTGTGGAAATCGGTATTCTTGTATCGTATCGTATCCTCTACCTACTGAAAGAAATGAGTCTTCTGATATTAAAATATCGTATTTGAAAAAAAAGAGTTACACATAAAATAAAAAGAAAAGGAACAAGTGAATAATGTTATAGGACATGTTTGATATAAAATTAGCTATTTAAGGTAAAAGTCATATAAAATAATTTATTTTGTAGCTAATAATATCTAAGAGTACGAATAAATAGCCACTTTGTGTACGCACGCTAAAATATTCATGAAGGTTTTAATTGAATTTAGATATTGAATATAATTATAGGAATAATTATTTCACGATAACATTCATTGTCGGATATTTAAATAGAGATAGAAATTCATAAAAGAGTCTGAAGGAGATCTTTGCCCAACAGTGGGATTATGTAGGTAAATAAAAAAGCCTTTGATTTCCTGTAACTAATTAAACAGGGGTGCAACCTGCATGATTTACCAAACGACTCCAAAAAAGAGGTGTAATGTGATTACCTAATTTTATATAAGCCATTTTTGCGAAACACAACACAATTATTCTATTATAACTATATGTTTAGAATTAGGTATTAAGAATTTATTAAACTAAGACTGATCTTCATTTTTAGGGTTCCTTAGTCCTGACAAGGAACCCTTATAGTTTCGTCCTGTCCGTCTGTCTGTCTGTCTGTCCGAGGTTTTGCTTGGAGACTGTTGACCCTGGAGTGCTGCAATTTTGTGGATTTTATTTTTTGATATACATATGTATATCAATCACGCCGACAAAGTGGTAGAAAAACAATTTGCAATAATTTTACGTCGGGAAGTTTCTTTTTTCATCGCTACCCCATCGTGTGGAATATCGTTGAATAGATCCTTTAAAATGAATTGGGGGTTGCTAAGATTATTTTTCGATTTAGGGATCCGTTTGTGAATTAAACTTTACAGTGCCATTTTTTGTTCGAGTAGGGCTAAACGCTAAACTATATCTTGAAAAATCTGGAAAAATTTATGATTATAGTGATTTTCATGAACTTATAAGGAAAATCAAAACGGTAAAGATTGATCAGTTAGTTTAAGAGTCGTTCAACTTAGTCGTTCAAAAATTAGTTAGTGAAAACATAAAAATTTCTGACATAAATTGTGATAACGACGTGCAACTACGGAACCTTATACTGCACGACACGACACGCACTCGGCCGGTTTACATTAACTCCTACATTTAATTTGCCTCTCCTAGTACCTGCCTACATCATACGAGTGAGGAGCACGTTAATTAAAAATCTAAAATGTTATACTTACGTATATTTTGTGTTGAAAATCGTCAGAAAACTGCAAGTTATTCAATATGATTTCGTACGTTGGAATCACTAAAACATTCGTTGTTGGTAACTAGTCAAATTTGGGCTAGTACAAAGCTCTAGCGTTCGCTCCTCGCCCGTTTCGTTATCGCCAAGCCGAAAATCGCCGGAGTCATCGTACTTTGGTGGCCTAGATACAACGATATTTCGATAGAAGTGCTCACCGTCCCCGCCCCGCTCCCCTCAACGCCCAGCGCGGAATTTGGCCAGTTTTCTTTCTTTTTATATTTTTTTACCGGCCGGATGGAACATTATTTGAAAATCGATTACTTTTTTTTTGCTCGTCAAAGGTTTCTTTCATTTGAAGTGAACCTCTTTGTAGGGCTTGGCTAGGTACTAAGAATTAACTCGGAACAGTACATAACAAAGCAGTATTTTATTACGTCAAACTCGATACAGAAAAATTTAATACGCGGCTGAAGTTATACGCTTTTCTGAGCTAATATTTGATTAGTAATTATGATCTAATATAATATATTTTAAAATTCTGTCTAAAATTATTCCTTAAAATATACCAAATGGGTACCTATTAAATAATCTATGAAATCATTATCTATTTCAAATTTCTAATAATGGAGCATTCACGAACGGCTCGACTATTTGGCTGATTCCTTGATCTAAGTTAAATTAATTACCTATTAACTAACACTAATAATATACGTACTTGTATGAACCAAAGACGCACTGAGCGAAGCGGCACGCAACAGAAGGCTCATTAACCTAATACATACATTAAAATTACCATCTACCATCTAATCTTTAAAAAATTGTCAACAATTAAAATGGTTTACACGGCTAGATTGTCATATTTTTACGCGTACGAATTTCTTGCAGCACCGCAACAGCGTTTGGATCTTTGATAAAATGGTAGGTTTTTTTTATTTTTTTTTTAGTATTCAGTCCGTACGAATCCTGGGTGAGACAAGCGAATTTAAGGAGATCTTAGAATGCAGTTTTGTTTGTTTAAAAAAATAAAGAAATGTTTTCTTTCAGAGGAACTACCTTAAATCATTTAAGCTCATTGCTTAAAGGATTTAAGGTAGTTCTCCTCCAGGGCCCATAGATATTTTTCCACCCTATACACCGTGAATTTTTAATTACCCGAGAAAATTAACTAACATACTCAGATATCGATATACATCGAATTTGGCGAATAAAAAAAACGGAACGGCGTACGGCGTTGGCGTACGGAAGGAATAACTATGTACGCCAATATTACGCGACCAAATTAGGTGGATTTTGGTTCCGTTAATGTTGGAATAATAATGATTACTAATTGAATAAGCAGGACTTTTATGGTGCATATTTATAAAGGAATGTTAGGGACCTTTTAAATAATTTTCTCATAATTTTTTTTTTATTCGCCAAATTCGATGTATATCGATATCTGAGATATCATATCGATATTTTAGTTAATTTTCTCGGGTTATTAAAAATTCACGGTGTATAGATCTCAGTTCTGTTGGCTGCGAAATACGGAAATCACCAGTGACCCCCAACCCCATAGCATAGTGATTATTTATTTATTATTATACAGGGTGTACAAGAGAATAGAACACTCCTTAAAACCACGTGATCAGCAATGATCAATCGATGATTTTTTTTCAGCTTTCCCATACAAACTTACTCGCATACCTTGATGATAATGTATGGACCATCTGAAAATAAAATCACGATTTCGATGTTGCTCCCATAGGAAAAGTTGTTGTATATGACCTACTGATCACGTGGTTTTAAGGAGTGTTCCATTCTTTTGTACACCCTGTATAGGCACTTTTCCGGGCACTATTAATACCCTTTCCCAAAAATATACCTATGCTGTACCATGCACCGCTACGGGAGTAAATATAATCTGATGATGGGAAGAAACAGCGCAACAAACTCAAACAACTTTGTCCTGATTTTTACAGAAAGTAACAAGACATGTAGTCAGTGCGAGCTAGGCAGGTTGTAAAGTCCATGCGCTCTAGCTCTACAGGGTGTAAAAAAAGGCTTAACGAAGACTTAAATCACGAATTCTATACATAACACCAAATAGAATGCAAAAAAATAATTGCTGGGAAATGACTTTTATTTTTGGGTATCAAAAAATATAACTTATTTCTAACCCGCATTGTATAGCGCGCACGCCACAGAAGAAAGAAGTACTGAAAATTTTTATCATGTTTCTTTGTAAAAAAGTTTAGTATTATAAAACAGAAGTCAATTAATAATCTTTGAAAAAAAATTGTACCTTTGACTGTCAATAACTCGGTAACCCGTTATTTCCCAGGTATCGTGTAAAAGAAAAAAATGATCGTAAAAATACGTAGAATATGTGGTATTCGGCTTTGTTAAGCCTTTTTTTACACCCGATATAAATATTCGTCTACTTTATAGTATTTAGGGTTCCGTAGTCCTGACAAAACTTGAAAATCGGGAAATAAAATATGATAGTGATTTTTATGAACTTTTTATGTAAATCATAACGGTTTAAAATAGATCAGTTAGTTTACGAGTAATAGTCGTTCAACTTATGTTTTAGATAATTTCTTAACTAATAAAAAATCCTTAGAGGAAAACATTAAGAGTGACTTAAATTAAGTAATTGCTGAAATATATTGTGGTAACGACGGGCAACTACGGAACCCTACACTGCGCGTGGCACGACACGCTATTGGCCGGTTTTTCCTTAGGGTTTTTTAAATGGTGTTTTTAAAAAAATAAGGTTAGACCACATGGACAAGTCCGTGTGGTCTAACCTTATTTTTCGTTTGAATTAAGTCAGTTATGTTACGACGAGTCACGGCGATGTAGTCACAAAGGTACGTAGGTATCAGACGATTATAATTATAATTTAATGAATTTCCTCGTTCATATGTTTGCATGAATTACATGATCTGTCGGCCACAGAGCGAGGTCGGATTTAATTTTAGCAGGATTAGTTGTTATTCAAAACAAAGAAAAATTTACTCGTAACTTTAAACTACAATGCAAAATTACAACAATATACATTTAAAGAGAAATAAGTCACCGACTTAAAAATCAATCAGTCCTTAAAAATCAAATTCTTTGTGACGATAAAAAATAGTTACAATTATAATACGTTTCACAAAACTTGTTGCACAGCGGTATTAAGTCATAAATGCTTTTAAGGCGAAGTCTTCGTTCTTCACTTTCCTATTAAAATAACAAGCTGACCCGGTGAACTTCGTACCACCTAACAGTTATTTTTTTCTTTTGCTTTTCCAATGTTTTTATTATTTGTTCTGCTATTCGGGGCGGAGACAAATCCAACAAATTATAAACCATGAAAATCGCTCCAAACGTTCTCGAGTTATAAATGTTGTAACAAACCCTACTTTGTTTTATATAATAGAAGATTATAATATTTTGTTGTATGGGTATAGGTACATATGTGTGATTTTGGTATTTATCAAATTTTGTGTCATTTAGACCTCATCAGTTGGAGTTAATTAGGTAGTAAATTAAAGTCCAAACCTCTTTTGCGTTATGATTCTAAAAAAACCAGCCAAGTGCGAGTTGGACTCGCACACGAAGGGTTCCGTATCATTATCTATGAAAATGGCAAAAAAACTTTGATGAAATTGTATTCTGTTTTTAGTATTTGTTGGTGTAGCGGCAACAGAAATACATCATCTGTGAAAATTTCAACTCTCTAACTATCACGGTTCATGAGATACAGCCTGGTGACAGACGAACAGACAGACAGACAGACGGACACCGGAGCCTTTAGTAATACAAAACTCATTGTATAATCGACAGACTTGTATTTAAAAGTAACACACTGCGTTTTTAAAATCAAATTCGCAAGGGTAAAGTGGTAGTAAATAGTAATACAATTACCAAAAATTTTACACTTAGACCTTTCTCGGTCACATAGCCGATTACATAATATGCTTGTCATGCACATAGAACGATATGGCCCAGGGTCCGCCTTCTTTTTTGCCGACCTGGCCCCAATACCGAATCTAGGTCAACTATCTTCTGCTTATCCGGGGCAGTTTTCTCATATTTTATTTATATCGCACCGGTGTTAAAATAGGTGACCTATAGCGAGGAGAGGGCTTATTGGAATCTGAACAAAGTTACCCATTTAGGGACTGTTTCATAATGTACGGATAAAGTGTTAAATATAAACTCTTGGATTACATTAGGGGCGTGCGGTGAATATAGGTAATTAGGCAGTGCCAATTAGATAAAATGAGATAGGCAGTAGGTACTATCGCGGCCTCCGACGCCTTACCGCTTTGTAGAAATATTCCTGTGTAAGCGCATCGCGCCGGACACGCCCCAACCCGCCCCGATTGGTTATGCATTTTACTACAACCAATTAGATACATAGAAGCTTGCTTGCTTGTGCCTAAACACCTATTGTCTTGATTGAACCCGAAACATAAATGAACGTAGGGCGTGGCTTGAAGTGAGTGGCAATGAGGTGCTTGCAAGCGATTTTAGCTTTAAGACTGGTCAGGCGTCGGAGCCCGCGATAGTACTTACAAATGTGGATCATTGATGAAAACCACTGATTTTCATCAATAAAACACAAGTAAGCCTACTGCCTACCTCGAAATAAAACGAATGTCCGTCACTGATAGGTATTTATCAGATAAAATGTGGAGGATAAAAGTTCTTGAACTTATTGTGTTCATGTAGCGTTATTATCGGTCGTGAAAGGCAAAAGTTTTTATACTTCAGATAGTAAAAAATAGCTTATTCTGAACTTATCCGTACTTACTACATTGTAAAACAGGCCCATAAGTAGGTATTAACAAAGAAAAGAAAGTAAATAATTAATTATTGCTCCTGATTTATTTATACTATATTATATTAATGGTACTTAAATAAATAAATAAATAAATTCATTTATTTCAGGTAACGTTAACCCATAAGCTACATTTTCAACACAAAGACAATTACAATTAATTACACGATAAGTTATACCTATTGCATTATTATTAGTTAATTTATTAAATTACATTACATTACAAACCGAATAATAAATTAAATTGTAATATAATTGAATTGATAGATAAATTAAATTAATAAAATGAAATAAAATAAATTAAGAGTATTCAATTAATATATTGCCGCCTTACCCGAAACTACAGCAACATGTCCGTTGCAGCAGCTACGGATAAAGGGGCAATCAATCCTATCCGCAATCATTCGCAGGACGGCATGCAACTTAGCATGTGCAAAGTCTATTTTATAAACATTGTTAAATCTAAGTTGTTTACTTTTCATTTTTGTAAAAATAAGATACCTACGGTAATTGTGGTAATCACACGCATTCCTCTTGATATTCAAAACCTATTCAATGATCTTTATTATACTACATAGGAAAAACCGTATGTACCCGGGTGACCCGGGTAAGTACAGGATATGGCTAGAAACCAGATGTTCGCTTGCTCAGAAGGAAAAGATTGAAATATACGTTAGTTATTCCCAGGTAATTAAAGTACCTAATAGGTAATTGGAACTGGAACTTAGTTAAATATACATCAAATTAAACCTTTACATTGAAATCAAATTATTTTAAAACATTTCTGAAACTGATAAAAGTCGTTTGCACTTTACGGATTTTCAGTTTTACATTTGTACACTGATAAACCATCAAATTAGAATGAATTGTCAGTTGGATAGAGCAGATTAACTTTTCTTATTCAAATCTAATCTGAATTCTTTAATTCTATTCTATATAAATAAATTTGAATATTTAATTTAAATTCTAAATAATAAGAAAATTAATTTTGAATTATATTCTATTCTATAGAATATTATTCTTATTCAAATTTAATTTGAATTCATTATATTTGTGGATCAGACTTTTAATTCGAGATCAAAAATATAAAGGAGATGAAACTATCTATGTGGTTTCTTAGTAAATGATTTTATTCTTATTCTTTATTCTTATAAGTACTTAAGTCAACAGTGTGGGTTGGTCAATCAGAAACGGAAATAAAAATCCGAAATAAATCGAAGCACAAAGTGGGTAGATTATTTTTATCGAACCACTGCTGTATGTACAGAATATTTTACCTAACATGAAACGGATAAAAAAATAAAAATATTTCTGAACTCACCCATTATATTCATGTCGGTTACATGGTTTTTCCTGTTAATTTCCTGGAAACGGTAATGGGAATTACCCGTTTCATTTATACAGGAACAGGATATAGCGGTGAGTCTGTATTGATATAGTGATTTGGTGTTGTTAGGGCTAGACAATTTATATACCTATCTGCGGAGTATTAGTAACACGCTTAGGCTGGATTCGACGAAACATTAAGTTATCCCAGTTTAGTTATCACGAGAATAATATCTTTACTCCTTGAATTGACTTGTGGTTTACGTTTTTCCAAATTACTTAAGGAATACCTACACTGTTCTTGACATTGTTGTTCTATAGTTCAAGTGTAAATGATGAACGAAAGTATAAGCCTACAAAAAAATATGAAATCCACTTTCTTCTACGTTGTCTTGAACTGCCTCAACTATTCAATTTTGTATGATAATAGAGTGACAATGCCAATTATTGACATCTTGTCATATTCTATGCGACCAGTGTCGAATTTGCGATTGCCACCTTTAATCACCTTTAATTGATCTATTGTCAGAATAATGTTGACCCAGGAAAAATCATCCGTGTAAATATTTCTGAGATTTGATAAATTTGTTTATTTCTACATTTAACTGTAGTTTACTCTCGAGTTAAAACTTACCCTAGCTTGATCGAATCGGGCCTTATTCGGGAACCATTATAAATCTTAAAATAAGCTCATGAAACACAAGCATATTTTTAATGGGTGTTTTTGGCCGAGTAAAAATATTCTGACAATAGATTAATGTCAAATCGACACTTTACGCATAGAAACTGTCAAGATGTCAATAATTGGCATTGACACTCTATTATCCCACAAAATTTAATTGTTAAGGCATTTCGATACAACATAGAATAAAATGTATTTCATAAATTTTGGTAGGTTTATACATTAGTTCATTATTCACACTTGAACCAAAGAGCAACAATATCAAGAACAGTGTATTCCATAAGTATTAAGTAAGCTGGAAAACGTAAACCAAGTAAGTAATCAAAGAGAAAAATCAAGGAGTAAAGATATTCTCGTTTAAACTGGGATAACTTAATGTTTCGTCGAATCCGGCCTTATTGGTACAACTGTCACCCCTTTGTAACTTGACTTTATTTTATTATTCAGTTTGAAAATAAGTCTAAATATAGATCATCATTAGGGTGTCAGGAATCATCATCATATACGAGTACTATGCTCTGATTTTGTTAAGTTTTTGAGGTTGAAAAAAAAGGAATGGTCAGTGGACACTATTTGTTTCATATTTTAACCTTTGTTTAATTGGTTGAAATGGCCATATCCTTTAATTGAACGTCTTTGTTTACGTAAATGAAAATATGAGTATGGTGTATAGATATATTATATACTGTGGTTTTGTTCCAAAAAGCGATTTCGGTTGGATTTCTATTACCTAAGTAGGTAGGTACTCAATAACGCTTTTTGTTACTCGATCGAATCGAAACTAGATTTTGACTAGGTACTTTAAATTAACAGGCATTTAGTCTCTGTAGTCTGTTATAAAAGTACACACAGAAAACACTATTATATTTTCAAAGCACAAAAATACACAAATACACACATACACACACACACTGGCGTATTAATATTCTTGGATGAAGAATAAAATTGCACCTAGTTGTAATCGTAAATTTTGAAATAATAACCTTTTTATTTTTGTAAAAATACCTGAATTAAGCTTTTTACACGCGTATATGAAACGCCCTTTACCTAAATGGCTTCCACAAATTAGCGTTATTGCAAACTTTGCTGTGGCAAAATAGACTGGCGGCCATATTCGATTCATATCACATTTTAAGTTGTATTTGTTTGTTTGTTGTTAAAATAATGTCGGCAAAAGAAACTTTTAAACAGCTACCTGCGTTAGGTTGAGGTACACACACACGACATTAAATCAATATATACATGCAGTCGAAGGCTGATATCACATGAAACCTATGGAAATGTATTCCTTGCCTTGATATTGATAGCATCTGCAGAGTAGATAGCATACTTAAACACGACCAGCACGATTTGACCTCGTGTTAAAGAGATATTTAATACACACTTAAACACGTATGCGATCAGCTTATATCGGACTAATTTAAATGTTTGTACTAAAATATGGCATTTGTATTATTTATTAGACGACCCGAAGAAATGCATCACCCGCAAAATTGAAATGGTTGGTGCTACACAGGTATATAAGTAACGTATTTGTTTCGATAGCACTAAGATTAATATCTACTATTTCAAAATAAAAATGCTGGTTCGTATTCTTGCTTCCTTGCTAAGCTTCCTTGCCTCGCGAACACGGTTTTATTTTTGAGTAGGTATTTTTTAGTAGTAGTAGTAGGTAGCTAGGTACGTTTTAGGATAAGTTAGTTTAATTTAAAGTGTTATTTTGTTCTAGTGTTTTTCTTATCGAATATTGTGAAAAAGTTTAGATCCAAAAATGAGAAAGTTTGTTAGTATGGATGGATGTTTGTTACTCTTTCACGCAAAAACTACTGAACGGATTTTGATGAAATTTTGCATACATATAGAATATGATTTGGATTAACATATAGGATACTTTTCATCTCCGATAAATGAACCTGTGAGATACACTGAATAAACTATAGATCACGCGAGCGAAGTCGCGGGCAACAGCTAGTAATTAATAAATATGGTAAAAGTTTTCGAAAAACAAAATTTTAAAATTTTGGTTATAAGTAACATACCTATTTTCTTACAGGCAAGTATCCGAATGCAGCATTAATGATTTTGTCTGGATTTATGAGAATATTGATGCTGTTAACATTTCAAACGTGATTAATTACAATTTAGGTTTATTTGCGTTGTCTTTTTAATACAGGGTGTTAACTAAATGATAATATCAAGCAGAAACTAGCCTTTTTTACTTATGCATAAATATCATACAGAAATTCAGAAATTTGGTAACATCATTTGAATTTTTTTAAATTTCATAAAAACAAAAAAGATATTCGGATTTGGATGATTTTTTTTCGAAAAGAATGATTTACAGTTTCTGACTTCACCATAGCATTAATATGGATATGTTTAAATAGGCTAGTTTTGGCTTGATATACCATTTACCTAAAATAAAAACCGTATAGGTATATAATGTTTTTCTTTCTTTCATTAAATTATTTTATCCAAAGATTGTAATATCTTTGTCCAAATAAATGTATTCTGAAATAATAAGAATATGGTTCAATAGTAAATAACTTATTCAGAGTGTGGTACAATTCAGGGTACAGGTGCGTAGCCCCCTCGCCAGTTGCCTTACAAATAAGGGTGCCACTTTTAAACTACCGGGAACTGTCTGGATCTGCCTTTTGGTTACAAGCCCTAAGGTATAAGTGTATTATTAACAGCCATTGTGTAGTTCTCATACCATTCATTTGCTTTATAAATGAATAAAGAGAACTCAAAGTCAAATGAAACTATACTATATTGAAACTAGTAACCCTCTCGGTTTTTTAACGCAATGAATATTTTGTTATAAATGGCCACTATGGCCAATATCTCTATAAGTATCTATTATCGATAAGCAGTATCTAGTACCTATAGATATCGATAGTAGAACAACAATACAAAATGCCTCTCTTTACAATACACTAGAGACATTAATACAATAATTTTAAGATCATTCCTGAACTGATAAGGATATTTGAATTGTCAAACTCCATCCGAGTTTAAGAGGTTAACTACTTAAAGAACTGTAATACATAACGTCTGTATTTGTTGCTTTTTTAATACCTAACCTCACCGATAATGTAGTTGTTTATGCATTTATTTAAATTAACTTTATTGTACTACTCTGTCAAGAAAGTACCGGGAAAAGATTAATAATACACAAAATGTTAGTTATTCATCCAAATTTTTTTTATCACCTTCAAAGTATGCTCCCTCAGAAGCGATACACTTACGCCAACGAATAATACAATCATCAAAACATTTTTGAAACGCTTTTTCCGGAATCGAGTTCAGTTCTCGCCGCGAATTCTCCTTTATGTCTTCTACCGAATGAAACCGGGTACCACGAAGTGGTAATTTGAGTTTAGGAAAAGGAAAGAAGTCGGCTGGAGCCATATCTGGTGAATAAGGTGGCTGCTCGATGGTATTTGTTGAGTTTTTGGTCAAAAATTCGTTCACAATAATGGCCTTGTGGGAAGGCGCATTATCGTGGTGCAAAATACAAGAATTTTCATTCCACAAATATGGCCTTTTTCGTCTAATTTGCTCTCTTAAACGCCGCATAACGCTTTAATAATACTCTTTTTGTATCGTTTGACCTTCTGGCAAGAATTCTGAGTGCACAACACCGCGACAGTCATAGAAAACAGTCAACATGACTTTGGACTTTCGATCGAGTTTGGCGCGGTTTCTTCGGTTTCGGTTCAGTTGGAAGACGCCACTCCGAAGCTTGTTGACTAGTTTGCATGTCAAACTTGTAAACCCACGTCACGTCACCAGTAACAATGCGTTTCATGAATGTTGGGTCGGAATTAACTCGTTCTAGCATGTCCTCAGCGACTCTTTTGCGATTGAGTTTTTGGAGGAAATTCAGGTTTTTGGGACTAGCCGAGCGGCAACATGTTTCATACCCAATTGATTATTTAAAATGGTACGAATCCACTCGTGTGACACAGAAAGTTCGACGGCTAGCTCTCTCAAACTTGAATGACGATTTTCAGTCACTATTTCCTTCACTTTTGCGATGTTATCTTCAGTAGCAGACGTTGATGGCCTACCAGAGCGAGGCAAATCTTCCATGACACCTCTACTGCTTTTGAACGCTTTGTACCACTCATAAACACGTGTTTTTGATAAAGTCGTTTTTGATAAAGTTTTTGATTTTCAGAGACTCCGAACACGAAATCCCATTGGCGATGCAAAATTTAAGACAAACTCTTTGTTCAATGTTTTTGTCTATTATGAAATTCGCAATACAAACTAAGGTTTAACTAAAAACAATACTTTATTTAATCTTATTATCAGATGTAACTCAAACTCCGCGCCAAAATGGAAAACAGTTGTGCCAATCTAAAAACAACAAAAAAAATATAATTTTGAATTTGGAACCATAAACAAATCATCAATTCCCGAAACTAATGTAAGTATACCTAATCAGCTCTTTTTGGAATCGGTGCCAGCCATTGTGAGTTAAAATGTTTAGGTTTTCGGCGGTTTCATTTTTTTGTTAAAAAGTTTTTATTTAATGATTTTCTGTGGATATAAGATCAGCATTAAAATCTGAGAGTGAATGTGAGTGAACAATAAATCAACCTTATATTCCCACCCTTGGGGTAAGTTATATTATTTCATTTATATGCGACCAATTTTGAGGTAAAAAAAGAATTATCAAAATCGGACTACTCTGTAAAAAGTTATGCGTGGTCAAACATTACAATCAGTGAGTAAACAATCAATCATCCCCTGTTTTCCTACACTTAGTGTTGTTTTTTTTTCAAATTTACCCCTTCGGACTATACCCTTTCTAATAAAAGAAGAATTATCAAAATCGGACTTCTCTGTAAAAAGTTATGCGTGATCATACATTAAAAAGAAATAAAAAAAAAATACGCTTCGACTCAGAACCTCCTCCGTTTTTTTTCGTCGGTTGAAAACTGATAATTATAGATATTACACGGTGATTTCGAAAACAAAGTTTCAATAAAATATCGGGTCACGATTCTATCAAAACCTTGCCAGGTCGGTTCTCTAAAAAAAATTCAAGTATGTATTCTCACTCAAAATATCGCCTAAGCGATACAAGCAAAAAATATAGCCTATATTTTGCTAAGTAGTTGGTTCAAATTAATATTGTCGATAAGTGACTTTAGTGTCAAAGTGACAGCGCGTATCACCAAAGTCGTCAATTAGTGAATTGATGTCAAAGTGAAGTGGTTTTGTTTAGAATACTAATCGATAGGCTGGTACCTCGTAACACAAGGATGTTAATTCTTTACTTTGAGATCAATAATTAACAATTCCCAAGTTTTCTGCATATTTGTAATTATTATACCTACTTTGTATTTATCCCAAGAACTAAGCAACTTATCCCAATAATTCGCAGACAAAAGAACTACGAACGTCGTTTGTTAGTTCGTTTGTAAAATAAGTATTTGGTCTTGTATACCATGGAAAACTCTGGTTATTTTTTCCCTGAATTGGAAAGTGATGGTTTATAAATCCCGATTCACCAGCAACACATCAGCCTGTCCCAGACAGACGCGGGCTGAGGTGGCGGCTTACCGCGGGCCGTGACTCCAGCCGCTATTAATTCACATTGCCGCGGTTGCGGCCGCGGCCTGGGGGCCTAGCGCGAAAGAGTATCGTTCGGTAGGTCGTATTAACTTAAATTAAAACACCCATTCCCCGTATCAAAGGTTTAACAATTATAAACAATTGAAAACAGTTGGGTTTTTCACACGGCTAGATTGTGTTGGTCATATTTTATCAAAGGATTGACACATGAGACTGGCCATTTTAATTTGTTAGGTTTATACGACCGAACGAAAGACACACTTTCGCGCTAGGCCCTCTGGATCGTCATTTTTTGCCTACTCTTCATCGCGGATGGACGTCTTATGTTACGGCCACACTACCGTGATATGGCGATAATTATGGCCATAATGGAAACAAAACCCTAGGTTTAGCCACGATTTATTACCATAATTTTACAATGTCAATCAATATGGCAAATTATTGTAGGCAATAGCTCCGGTGGCGGTCTTTTTCGCACATCAAAGACGAATACCGCGGTAATTTTTGCGTGAAGTAGCCACACTACCGTTTGTTCAGTGTGCGACATGAGCTCGATCGAAAAACATATGCTGACCGATATGGAGTGGTCAAATGAAAGAGTGCTCAATTTTTTAAGGGATGCTTAAGTCTCTGTTTAGTTTTGTAATAATGTAAAAGATTAATGTAATAGTAATTGACAGCCATAAAGTACAACATCGCCGCAACTTCAGCTTCCATCTTGAAAAATGACATATTTATTGTCTAGTTCATTGCCATATCTCGGTTATCTCTAGCTAGTGTGACCACACCACTTAACGCGTTAATTTAATGCCATAATTAATGCGGTTAACGGTAAAGTGGTGTGGCCGTAGTAAAAGTGACTAAAAGACAAAACTTTTCTTTTGTTGGCTCTTTGCGAAGATGGACAAAAAAGAAGTTTATATCTTACTATATAGCCTGCGAGTGTGTTTCATAATGAAATAAACTTTATACGAGTATTTCCTTATTCCGAAAATATAAGACTAGGTTTATACTTAGACTAAGTATTACCCAAATAATTTGAAACATGACAAATAATATAAAATATAATATATCACCGACGTTTATTATAAATTGGCCGCTGCGGCTAGTTATAAAAAAATGCAATCGTACATAACTTATGTTGATGACGCGCGCGTATCCTAAACTGAAACAAATTTAAGTTCGCTTTAACAAAGTCTGCACTCTCGTAGATGTACAAAGATGGCACGGTCAACATTTTTAGTTCAAGAAAGTATCCTAATTATAATTTTCACGGGAACGTGCAGAGTTGTCGCACGCTGGCTCTCCTCCAGCGTTAAATATAAACCAGTGGCGTCTACTGCCATTTTATGAAAGAGATTCGGAAATTTAGAATTGTTGACTACATGAATTATATTAAAATGAGGACTTTTCTTAGTAATTTCTCTCTTTCTTTCTTAGCAGCCTAAGGTAGATCAGTATTCAGGACTTTTCTTTTTTATCACGTTACTCAATCAAAGTATACTTGTTTCGTTTCAGATTTCCCTATTTATTTCTAGTTACGGGTTTGACAGTGTAGTTTTCTCTGGGGATATTTAACTGATAACAGTTTGGCAGCTAAGCAGGACTAAGCTATCCGAGTAGCTGTGAGAACGTAGTAGTAACTAATTGCTCTTGCACGATTTAGTCGGAAGTTTTTAGTAACACATAGTCCTAAGCAATCCTGAAATTTTAAGCACAGGGGTTTGGATATTACGATTTTCTAATAGATTCATAGGTTATCAATAGCTTCTGGAAGCCAAAAGAATTATAATATGTTAAATTAAAATTAACCTCAAATTCAGCCTGAGTGGCTTGTTTTTCCTGATTTTCATTATTATTTTACAAACTCATGATAAATGAGTAGGTACTTCAATCAGGCTCGAATACCTACTCAATTTGTGTTTCAAGTATTCCAATCTATCGGATTTCATATTTCGTTATAATTTTAACAAAACAGTTTTCATGAATTTAAATGATACTCGTGTGCACTCAAAAGTAGTTTATGTCAACCTGTATTCACTGCACTACGGATTTCCACTCGACGAAATAATATTCCCGAAAATTTGCGCCTGATATCAAATATACTAGTATTCGAATATTGGATTAATCAATATAAATTCGATACATTCAGTCAGCCCGAAAGTTATGAGTACAAATTCAGTTATTTGAGTGAAGTCCAAATATTAAATTAGTTATTGAAATGCAGTCTAGTATTCCTCAATTAAGAGAAGCAGGAGTGTATTCAGTGTAATATTGAAAGGGGAATTTAATTAAGGCTACATATTTGACATAATGATGGTCTGTGTTCTTCCATTTAAAAGTTTGTTATGAATTTATTCGGAGCTCGAAGACTAATCAATTCCAGTTCATTCGATGCCAGATTTCGAATTCGTCCAAATGCGAATAACTTCATTAAGGGACGTTAATGGATACTGTGATGGCGTCCAAAATAACTCCCGCCTGACCGTATGAACCAAATTACACGGCCGTGGAATTTGTTATATTTAGAGAAATTGGACACATTCAAAAGATACTTCTATTTTTTAAGTAGTTTATCTGTTTCTTTTTTGGTGCAGCCTACAACATTTTCGAAGAATGGTTTTCAAACTGTCAATTCAGAACTGACACATAATACAAATTTTGTTATCAACCTCATGCTCATCATCCAATGCTGTCACTTATTTATTTTAAATTTACCTTAGATTCAGGGAATATACTTATTGAGAGATAGACAAAATTTTACACAGCAAAAGTCACTTCCCTACACAAAATATTGAAATTGTTTTATTGTAACCTATATTAGGTTGTAGTGATGAAATTTGTTGTAATTCAGAATTAGTTTTATCTCATTTAAAAAACTAAGCCTCTAAACTTTTTAAAAAGATGAAGTACTTATAAGTAAGTAGTTAGTTTTGACGATTAGAAAAATAAATAAGAAATTATAGTACTTAATGGTTGGCAGAGGTCAGCCTGTATTTTCAGTCAGTGGTTAATGTTCTTGTACAAAAATGTCTAAAGAAACGACATGATTTAAAGCCAAAATTGCTGTAGCTTACATTGAACTAGTGAGTAGTATCTAAGCGAAATGTTTTTGCTCAGGAGCAACCTCGGTTCACTATAAACAGTTGTTACCTTATAAACTTACAATTTTAAAACGATAACGAGGTTTTGATAATAATATTATAATAATATTCCCTGATCCCGGCCAACTGTGCTATTGCCACTACCGCCCAAAGAGGCGAGAGGGTTTTGGTCCAAAGTAAATAAATGTATGGAAATTAAAAAATCCATCGTGAATTGACGTGGTAAATTTTCATATACTCGTATATCTGACGGCGAGGACAAGGAGAGAGAGAAGAGATTTCGATATCGTTCCGCTACAGAGCGATTGTCACTTGTCTATAAGCCCCTGCAGCACAAGTCCAGTCGTTAGAACTTCAAACCGACTGCAAGCGGATTGCGCAGTTTAAATGCAATTACGACGCAGATATGCTTCAGTTTTGCAGTTGGCAGGCAGTCCGTCTGTAATGGCCCTCGGTGCATTTGCGGGCCATGTTACCGTAACGCCGAATATTGAATTGCGAGGACCACGAATGTCGAGCCATCCAAATTAAACGCGTACATTTGAGTGGGCTCGACAGCTGACGTTAGGTCCTTTACAGGGAATCATTGCTAATTGGATTGCTGCATTCAAACCTTATTATAGTATTTAACATTATATGAATAAATAAATTCATTTAACAATCACACTAATTATCCAGCTCCAAACTAAAAAGCTTGTATGTACTTAAATTAAACAATTATTATCGTAAAATACAATGAAAATAGTTTTTATAAATTTTCAAAAGGTTATTTTATAAGGTTTTAAAACAATTGTGTGAGATCATACTTATTAACCCTCTAGAGTATTGCATTTTACGAAACGAATTGTTGTTTTTTTTAATAAAATGAGCTGGAGATATCTATTTAACAATAATATTTAAAATATATTTACTCATCACACAAGGTTTTAAATGGTACGTAGTACCCACTTACTTAGCTTAATTATAAACAAAAAAAAACTACCCATGCAGTGAGTATTAGCGTTGAAAAAAGCTGAAAAGTCCGTTGTTTTTTTTTTCAACTTTTATTCGAAAGTTTCAAGAGATATTGCTCGGAAAATTTGAGATATTTTCACCTAAAACTGAAAAAAAACGATAGATTGTGAATAAAACGAAAATAAATGTTGACCCCTTAAGTATTACAAATTCTTAAACTATTGATCAAATTTTGTAATCGAAAACGGACGTGTGATAAATTATTATTAGGTCGAAAAACTCGATATTGATTCTTCTTCTTTAAATAGCGATATGGATCACTTTGTGAGCGAGTTTCGACCGGCGACAATTTAAGGGCTTTCAATTCTTTAAATTTATTCGACACAAACCCCCATAAAGAAGTCTAACTCCCTCTTTTAAAGAAATGGCAACCACTTAGATTACAAAAAAAACATTGGTATGGCACGCAAAAACATACTTTTTACTATTTCTATGGATCTGGAGGTCCTAAACATTATGGAAAAAGGTTCATTTGAAAGGTTATGTATGATATCGCCTGGCAAGTGAAGGTTCCTTGTACAAGGAACCTTTAAAAGCTGGTAAATTCAGATAATTTTTCAGTGAAATTTCTTATAACTTCATTATTTCTTTATGCCAGTTAATATTTTTTTAATTGATCTCTATTTCACTTGCCAGGCGATATCATACATAACCTTTCAAATGAACCTTTTTCCATAATGTTTAGGACCTCCAGATCCATAGAAATAGTAAAAAGTATGTTTTTGCGTGCCATACCAATGTTTTTTTTGTAATCTAAGTGGTTGCCATTTCTTTAAAAGAGGGAGTTAGACTTCTTTATGGGGGTTTGTGTCGAATAAATTTAAAGAATTGAAAGCCCTTAAATTGTCGCCGGTCGAAACTCGCTCACAAAGTGATCCATATCGCTATTTAAAGAAGAAGAATCAATATCGAGTTTTTCGACCTAATAATAATTTATCACACGTCCGTTTTCGATTACAAAATTTGATCAATAGTTTAAGAATTTGTAATACTTAAGGGGTCAACATTTATTTTCGTTTTATTCACAATCTATCGTTTTTTTTCAGTTTTAGGTGAAAATATCTCAAATTTTCCGAGCAATATCTCTTGAAACTTTCGAATAAAAGTTGAAAAAAAAAACAACGGACTTTTCAGCTTTTTTCAACGCTAATACAGGCATTTCTATAAGTACCTTTATCAGGCACCAGATTCTCACTGCATGGGTAGTTTTTTTTTGTTTATAATTAAGCTAAGTAAGTGGGTACTACGTACCATTTAAAACCTTGTGTGATGAGTAAATATATTTTAAATATTATTGTTAAATAGATATCTCCAGCTCATTTTATTAAAAAAAACAACAATTCGTTTCGTAAAATGCAATACTCTAGAGGGTTAATAAGTATGATCTCACACAATTGTTTTAAAACCTTATAAAATAACCTTTTGAAAATTTATAAAAACTATTTTCATTGTATTTTACGATAATAATTGTTTAATTTAAGTACATACAAGCTTTTTAGTTTGGAGCTGGATAATTAGTGTGATTGTTAAATGAATTTATTTATTCATATAATGTTAAATACTATAATAAGGTTTGAATGCAGCAATCCAATTAGCAATGATTCCCTGTAAAGGACCTAACGTCAGCTGTCGAGCCCACTCAAATGTACGCGTTTAATTTGGATGGCTCGACATTCGTGGTCCTCGCAATTCAATATTCGGCGTTACGGTAACATGGCCCGCAAATGCACCGAGGGCCATTACAGACGGACTGCCTGCCAACTGCAAAACTGAAGCATATCTGCGTCGTAATTGCATTTAAACTGCGCAATCCGCTTGCAGTCGGTTTGAAGTTCTAACGACTGGACTCGTGCTGCAGGGGCTTATAGACAAGTGACAATCGCTCTGTAGCGGAACGATATCGAAATCTCTTCTCTCTCTCCTTGTCCTCGCCGTCAGATATACGAGTATATGAAAATTTACCACGTCAATTCACGATGGATTTTTTAATTTCCATACATTTATTTACTTTGGACCAAAACCCTCTCGCCTCTTTGGGCGGTAGTGGCAATAGCACAGTTGGCCGGGATCAGGGAATATTATTATAATATTATTATCAAAACCTCGTTATCGTTTTAAAATTGTAAGTTTATAAGGTAACAACTGTTTATAGTGAACCGAGGTTGCTCCTGAGCAAAAACATTTCGCTTAGATACTACTCACTAGTTCAATGTAAGCTACAGCAATTTTGGCTTTAAATCATGTCGTTTCTTTAGACATTTTTGTACAAGAACATTAACCACTGACTGAAAATACAGGCTGACCTCTGCCAACCATTAAGTACTATAATTTCTTATTTATTTTTCTAATCGTCAAAACTAACTACTTACTTATAAGTACTTCATCTTTTTAAAAAGTTTAGAGTTTACGAAAAATTATCTGAATTTACCAGCTTTTAAAGGTTCCGTAGTCCTGACAAGGAACCCTTATAGTTTCGTAATGTCCGTCTGTCTGTCTGTCTGTCCGACCGAGGTTTTTCTTGGAGACTGTTGAACCTAGAGAGTTGTAATTTTGTGTATATCAATCACGCCGACAAAACGGTAAAATAAAATTATGAAAAAAACATTTTTTTTCAGGGTAGCTCCTATATTTGTAACGATGATTAAAATTGAATGATTTTTTTTCATCGTCTATCTCATCGTTTGGGGTATCGTTAAATAGGTTCTTTAAAATGACCAGAGATTGCTAAGACATTTTTTTGATTTAGGGATCCGTTTACAATTTACGAAACTTTAAAGTACCAATTTTTGTTCGAGTAAAACCTAAACTATTGGCCTGAAAAATCTGAAAAAAATCATGATAATAGTGCTTTTCATGAACTTCAAAGGAAAATCATAGCGGTTAAGGTAGACCAGTTAGTTTAAGATAATAGTCGTTCAACTTAGTCGTTCAAAAATTCCTTAGATGAAAACATTAAAAGTGACTTAAATGAAGTAATTGCTGAAATATGTTGTGATAACGACGGGCAACTACAGAACCATATACTGCGCGTGGCACGACACGCACTTGACCGGTTTTTAAACTTATTATAAAATCAAATTGCTTATTTCGAAATATTCAACGCTAACCATTAAAGATAAATGATTGTATCTGTGGATATCTGAGCATTCTTGTGAACACTGGCTATACCAAATTTTGTAGGTGTTAAATTTGAGTGGACTCAACTCAAATAAGAAGTTAAGCTTCTACCTGCTTAGCTACAGTCAAAATGAGTTTCTTGGCTTGAGCTTCGATAGAACAGGGATGGCAAGAAGAAATAATTACGCTTTCTTTCCGTCTCCGATAAAACATTGACATAACCCTACACATAACTTCCAGTAATTGCATCGTACATTAAACCGCTCTAGTTGCAGTTCAATATACCTCATAGGTTAATGCACAAACAGACAAATTGGTAGCTATTTGCGATGAACTCACAATCAAACATTTCAATCAACTCAGAAATTGTGCACGGTAATATAAAATGTTCGAATAGCCAACCTGAAGCGAATAATCAAGCGATACTGAAATATCTGAATAAAACAGAATTGCAATTTTGCCATTGAAAACAGTTTCATGCTGTGACTAAGTACACTGGAGGAGTAGTGCTTAATGATCATAGTAAACAAACGAGTAAGGGGTTAACAAATTCTTATTAACTAAAGACCAGATTTTAATAAGTTTTCCAAATTTTAATTTCCAATATGAGAAGACACGAAATGAAGTAACTTAGAGCTATAGCCTGCACACAAAGTACCGAATTTGAGTCCTCTTGAGCTTAGCCTATAGATTATTTTAAATAAAAAAACCGGCAAAGCGCGAGTCGGACTCGCGCACGAAGGGTTCCGTATCATTATCTAATTGCGTCTTACGATTTATGACGTATTAAAAAAAACTACTTACTAGATCTCGTTCAAACCAATTTTCGGTGGAAGCTTGCATGGTATGGTATATCATATATATATATTTTTTAGTTTTATCATTCTCTTATTTTAGAAGTAACACAAGTATTTTAGAAGACACACATTAAACCACTTTGGAAGTGTCTCTCGCGCAAACTATTCAGTTAACAAAAAAATGATATTAGAAACCTAACCTAACCTAACCTAGAATTTTTGTTTTATCCTGCATTTTTGTTTTACTTTGTGTTCATATTAAATCCATGACAAAACACTGGAAGTTCTTATTTATTTCATATTCGTTTACCGATATGTAAAAATCCATTTGGATTGTTTAGTTATCAACATTTTTAGTGCTGTGGCAGGAAACATTATCAGACAAACGATGCCTCTAAAAATCATCAGAAAAGTTTAACCTTGTATCGGCCGATAGTTTGATCAGCCTGAATGACTATATGAATGAGACGTAAGTGCGCAATCGCACACTGAAGCGATTTGTTTTTACGTACCTACAATATGATATTCATAGTAATTCTTATATTGTTGATCCAACTATCAGCCGATCAAAATTCTATAGTGTGCGCGGGCTCTAAATACATTTCCTCAATACAGAGTAGGTACATGAACGTCATTCCATTACCAAAAATAGAGGCACGATTCATTTGACAACAGATTTTCAGCCTTGACCAACATTTTACTTCTCCACTAGGCAGATAGCCTTGAGCACTAGTACTTATCTTCGCTCCATTCACAGCTAACAGCAATTCTATTGCTCTAGCAACACGGTTCAAATTAGATCAGTATCAAATCATTACGACACTACAAATATATTCCGAGCCTATGAGTAGCGGTTGTGTCAAACCAAACTACGCGGAGTGATAATAATAATTCACGATCCTATGGAATGACTTCATAAGGTTAGATATGCGATGACTTATTTTGAAGGCATTTCGATTGTGCGTTGTAGTAGCTGTAAAAGTCATTCATTCCTTTGTTACGTTATTGCGTCGAAAACGAGGAAAAACTATATTTCCGCCGCCGCGTGAACTTTATTTCGAATTATCGTCACGCTCTGGGTACAAACTTGGAAGACCTCATTGATGAAGTGGTGCGTTGATTCGCTGAACGCTAATTCCTGGTTCTGGTACATTTGGAAATTGACCTCTAGGCTCGGGTCCGACGGTGTTATGAGACGACCCTGGTAATATTTATAGTTTGGGACCTTGTCAAACAAGGATGTTGATATCTTTCTTGAAAAACATGACAGATGGTGAATTGCTTGGGGCACATTTATTTATTAGCGCTTGAAAAACATAAGACTCAAGACACTCGACCATAATTAGTAAATTATGCATAGGTAATCAATTAACTAATGTATTGCGTCAGGTGCAGTGGAAAAAACAGAAGTATTTACAATATCTGACTATCTCAAGTATCCAGAATTTTCGCAGACAACAAATAGACATGATGCTAACAACGATGTAGCTCTTCAGTTCAAAAGGTCTCGATTACTTATCATTTATTAAATAATTTCAGTTCAATTATAATAGCAATTTGTTACTGCTTTGCTAACAAGCATCAAAGGGAGTTGAAGTGAACATCTCGAGATCGTAGGTCAAACTGAGTGTACTTAGTTCGATAAAGTTCAAGAGTCTTAAGATCAATCAATATAAGAAGCTTATTAAACAGAAGAGATCCTAGTACAAGTCATATTTAAAATGAGTCATGTTACAAGGTTTTTTAACGTGGAACTGAGTCGACGTACGCCATATGGTGTCATTGAAATTAAAACTAGAGTTACTCTACATTTGACCTTAATTCAGTCTAATGATTTATGATGTCATATTTCTACATTATAATTAGAGCATACTCAGTAAAAATATCTTCATCTAAAAAACACCAAGGTCTTATGAGCCATGCATACGCTGGACAGTTGCCTTCGGGACCAAAGCAGTGGAAGAAAATAAGTAAGAATGCCTTTAAATTTATGCCGATTAACAGGGACACATTTATTTATTTCTTCTTATATACAGGGTGTACAAAAGAATGGGACACTCCTTAAAACCACGTGATCAGCCGGTCATATGCAACTTTTCCTATAGGAGCAACATCGAAATCGTAATTTCATTTTCAGATACTCCATACATTATCATCGAGGTAAGCGAGTAAGTTTGTATGGAGCAGATGAAAAAAACTTCTCGATTTCGATGTTGCTTCCATAGAAAGAGTTGTTGTTCATGACCAGCTGATCACGTGGTTTAAAGGAGTGTCTTATACACCCTGTATGTGTAATTATAGATAGGTTTTAGACACTAAAAGGGATTTCCTCTGTTTCCTCTCACGAGAAGAGAAGAAGCGAAGAGTCACACTCGTCTTGTTGTCCGTTGGAGATGAAAAAGCGAAAAGGTTGCAGATGGAAAAAGGGATATTTGGGAAGCTCAAACGCACCTTAGTAAAATGTATCGGGTAGGGATAATAAATGGCAAGGCCCAAAGTAGTTTCCCTTCATTTATATTTTCTTGGTTTCAATCCCATCGCAATTTATGATATTATGAGGAAAGTTTCATTATACAACTGAAAATGGAGTTCGGACTATAATTGCACTTTTTGGTTACGGAAAAACCGTGCGTGTTTTGATCTTAATGTTACTGGGACCAGATCGAATCGATCGTCATGACTACTTTTTAATTAAGGGAATTGGGCTTCTGGTTGCCAGTCAGTGTTCTAGCTAACTATACTTTACTTAATGCTGAATGGTCGCAATAGCATGTGTACTGGATCCCTTAATAAAACACCGCTGTTCCAAACCATAAATAAATCGACAATCGCTTTGATCTTAAGGTAAAATCACTTATGTTATAAAAATCATAAACAATGACGGTAACACGACATCCACACCCGAGACAAATTTATAAAAGTTCGTTTAATACATTTACACGGCCGGGAATCGAACCCGAGAACTCCGATATGGCGACACCAAGTCCGGCGTGCTTGCCTCTCGGCTACTAAAGATAAGTTTAATCTAGGTAATTTATAGAAAAGTATAGCAGTTTGAAAAAAAATCGTATGTGATTGTAATACTTACTTAGACTTAGCAAAGTAAGCTTGAAATTGTCTATAGGTCACGTTAAGAAACTTAAGTAGGTGTGTATCTAAATAACCTGTAACTAAATACATACTTAAGTACCTACTGTTTAGGCGCAAAGTAGCGCGCAACTTGGCCTCTTGTTCTTTGCACTTGCGACAGAACTACGAAAACTTGGGAACTGGTCCTATTATATATAAGTCAGGTGCTTACCTAAGTCGATCGAATAAGCATTTATTGTGGCTTCGTGTATGCGGTTCGTGGATATTATACCAAAATTCCCCTGTCGCTTACTGCATATTGAGTGCCATAGAGGTGACCCCCAAAAATAGATTTTCTATTGTGTCTAGTTTTGTGGAAGACGTCATGTATTGTCAAAAATATATAAATTCTTACCTGGCCTGGCACCGACAGCTTTTTGGCCTTGAAGTAAGGAATTATATCCTTGATTCGTCACCAAACGATTAAATTTGATAGGGTCAAATAGGTAGGTAGGTTTTCAGACAATTCTACTCAGCAAAAAGCAGCTGATTTATCACATGAACTATTAAAAATCCAAAAGCATCTAATAGGGATGCAAAAAATGACCAACGGATGTTGAGTCAGAACTGCGTTGACTATTGAGTTACCACTTCTCTAGGTACGTGTGAGTCTAGACTCTAAGTTACATTAGTAAATTGCGACCTGAAAAATCATCCAATCATGAATATTTATTATTATAAACACGTTAATGATCCTACTGCAGGTTGACACATTTTCATAAATTGTCTCGTGTCATATAATAATTCAGGCCGGTCAACTTTGAGCGGTGAGGTCATAATGTCGATCGGAAAAATTCACTAAATCATTCAATGTAGTATTACCCATGGGTGCTGCATACGAAATGCAGGGACGTAATCAATAAGAGCTTGACCTGCGCTTACTTGAAATGAAAACATCGTTTGTAGTTGGTAATTAACAAAAATGATTGATTGTTCGTACCTTCTACCTAAGGCCGTTTAAACGTGACACAGAAATTCTATTATCGATAGAGACAAATGTCCCTATAATTTCCTTACCGGGTATAATAATATCACAAAAGATGGTTACAGTGCATGGGTAAGGCTTATAACTGGGATAATTATTATTAACCTTAGGGTCATTAAACAATTGGTTTAATTCAATTCGAAAGAGTTTCAACGAATTGATTGGGTTTATAGGCGTTGAAGAGAAATAATAATAATAATAATAAATCGGCGTCGGGAAGTGACGACCCCATCGCCCACTGGTTAAGCAACTAAGTGACAGATAGTTGCTTAACCAGCGCAGTCGGTCTGTACCCTAGCGACTGGTGCTAGAGCCGGTGCCAGTCGCATTACCCAGGGAAATGGGTTAACAAGATGGCTCCCTCGGAGGGAATGAGCGAGACTCCGATGGTATCTCGCTCACTACATGATGATGGCGGAAAATAGAGAGCGCATAGGGCCGCTGCCTGGGGGTGATCGCCGGGGCGCGTCTGGAGCTGGCGCTGGACGTGGCAGCATGCGGGCCGCCAGCACTACTCGACTGGGCCGACCACCTGCCCAGTCACCACCATCATCTTCAGTGCGCTTAGCACCAGCAGGGGCTTCCCAGCCCCAGCAATTGGTGCCCGCCACTGGAGTACAAGGCGCATTAGGTGGAAAACAACAATGAATGCGAACCTCATGCGCGCTTACTACGGAGCGACAGAGGGAGAAACCGGCAGGACAGGTTATCGAGCACGGATGCAGCGCACATTTCTGCAGCTGGAGCCAAATTTGTCAGCAGCTCGGTGGATATTGCGGTCTAACATCTTTAGCACCACTGAGCTCGAACAATTGTGAAGCGAGGCTATTTCCTGCGCGCCACCCGCACCCACTGAGCGGACTGCCACTCCAGAGCCTTCTGGCGGCGTGAATATGGTAGTCGAAGACGAGCCGGTGGTAGCTGATAGTGCGTCAGATATAGTCGCCCAGGATTTAGAGCAAATGACGGGGATGTTAGAGGAGGCGATTTTGGAGTACAGTAATACTCCCCTGGAAGAGAGACCAAGGCTTCCGAGGCTACCACTCAGTGTTAGGATCCGGGATGTCGTTGAGCCAGAGACTACCCTATTATAAGAACTCGCCGGAGCCAGTACTCGAAAGTGACAGTATCCGACTCTACTGGGACCGGCCCATCATCACTGATAGGACTATTCTTGCGAATAAGCCTGATATAGTGCTGTTGGACCGGGTGCAATCGAAGGTGTTTTTAGTGGACGTCACTATCCCTCATGACGAGAACCTTGTGAAGGCCGAGACCGAAAAGCGACGCAAGTACTTGGACCTAATACAAGAGGTTACCGAAATGTGGGAAGTGGCGTCCACTGAAATCATACCAATTGTTATATCGGCAAACGGGTTAATCCCAGCCACATTAGGTTAACACCTAAAAAGGCTGGGATTCATCGGCGGCTTGCTTCTAGCAAAGATGCAGAGAGCGGTGGTGCTTGATACTGCACGCATCGTCCGCCGATTTCTCCCTCTTTTGCCCTGATCCCGGCCAACTGTCGGTCATTACCGCCCCAGAGGTGAGAGGTTTCGACCTAGAGAAAAAAAAATATATTTCAAATAACATCTAATACCATGCATAGTGGCTGCATGCCATGCCATGCCCGGCAACAGTTCCCGTGAAATGTAATTAATCAGTCAATTTAACCACTCGACCGTGTGTAAAATAAATAACAATTAAATAAAAATATTGGACTTGCGGTAACCGGCTACCTCTTGGAAGTTGAAGATTTAAAGCTTGCGAATGTAGACAGCTTTAAATTTTTCTGTGGATTATTTCTTCTTTAGGAAGTCAAAAACAATTAAATCAACTGTATTTGTCGGTCTATGGCATATTGCGTGCTCTAGTTTGTTGCACTGTTTCATAAAGCAACTGCTGAACTTGAAATATAAGTTCTAGGTAATCTTCATTGCATGTGGCCCCGTCAATGAAAACGATTTATTTTATGTATGTGAGGCTACATAAATTAACAGAAATCACCAGCACTCCGCATGCATGGCATGTTGGTGCCAACGACCAAGGAAAATTGTTCCACGCGTTGTCCCGCACTGCAAAAATCTCCCTCAACCCTCATGTTGAAGCTAAACCCCTGTGAAATGAAAAGTAGCCTTTAGTTGGAGATGAATTATTCAACTTACAATACATCCATCCAATTAGTAAAGAAATATCATACTTGAAAAATAAAATTACGAGTACAGATTGGCTCACGCCTCACGCATAGGGAATTTGCGAGATCAATAAAACTTGCTTAAAATAATATTTTTATCTTAAGTCCACAGATATTGTGTGCTCATTCTCTAAGTACGCAGCGACCTTGATGCACTCTCGCCTTCACAGCGCTGTCAGGTCCAACAGTTACATAACGACCAATACTATTTGTAAAACATTACTCATAGAATAGAACCGTTCTATTTCTTATGTTTGGTATCTTTGACACTCGTTTTAACTATACAAGGCAGTGGTTGTGGTACTCACACCACACTCTCGAATGATACATTAGACAGGGCACTCAATAATACATAATATATCTATCTGTCTTATATCTTAACCTTATAGTATCTAAATATCTTGCTGTTCGTTAGTCTCGATAAAACTCGAGAACGGCTGGACCGATTTGGCTAATTTTGCTCTTGAAATATTCGTGGAAGTCTAGGGAAGGTTTAAACGGTGAAAAATATGGAAAACTAGTACTAAAAATAATAATTTTCTTATCCTATACGAACTCTTCGTACCTGTCATGCAGGGATTTTGTGACATTATTTAATTCTGAAGTGGTACGAAGTTCGCCGGATCAGCTAGTCAATAACAATAATTTAGTTAATCTAATTCTTCATTAAACATAGGTTATAGTGGCTAAATTACTTATTGGCTGGTGATAAGAATAAAAGGCGCAAGAAAGTCAGTCACCTCAAAATAAAAGTCACGAAAAGGTTTGGGTCTTAATTTGATGAAATTTATATGAACATTGACTGATTAGGTACTTCTATTTTTATGAGTATGATGCTAAACTTAAAAACAATTTAAATATATTTCTTGATACGATATAATATACGATACGCTTAGAAGAAGCAGATCGCTAGTGTTGGATAAATGTATTTTAATTATTAATAATACATTGTCTAACTAATGTTAAGAATTTTATTCTCTTAAAAATAATTATAAACTAAATAATTTTAGTCGGTAAAATTCCGACAGAGACATCAGTATAATCACTATGTAGGTGGTTCTACAAAGGTATGTAGAGTTACCACCATAAAAACCCCTTGGCAACAGCGTCGTACCATCGAACGGTGTTGCAAGCTGTATTCTGTTCATAAAACATTTATTTTCATTGTTTTAGGGTCGAGAATGCTTTAAGTATGCCGCAAGGCTAAACTTGTCATCAGGTTTGGCAAAACCAGCCGAAGTCAGCTCCCAAATTATATGACAACCAGTTTTGGTAACCCCTATAAGCATTGTATCTGAGCACGAGCAGAGCTTATTAATTTCTGGTCGATCTGAGAGCATAATAATATGTTGAATGGGCTAGGAAAGTAGTTCGGACACAGAACTTTGGCAGAGCAAAAAACTAATTGATAAACTGGCTAGGTATACCTACGTTATAACACTTAAAACGAATCTGGAAAGATATATGCGTTATCATTTTTTAATGTTGGCACTTGGGCTCTAGTGTTTTTGATTTAATGCTGAACTTGCATTTCCTTATTTAACTGGTCCTACTACGTACACAGATCGATCAATTTTATCCGTCGAAAAAAAATAGGGTCAACACATTTTTTATACAAAAACTATTTACGTGTCAAGCTAATTCTATATATTATTTGGCTATAAAAAATCGGCTCCCAATAAAAAAAAACTAAATAGTTATCTGAGCATACCACTAAAAATAAAAATTACAACTATGAAGGATGTATAGTTGCATTTCTTGTCAATTTGGTAGGTAGTTACAACATCCTTTAAAATTGAAAGAACGCAAAGTCATCATGATGAGTATAATTTTGCTGTTCAAGTTGGAAAAATTAAGCAAAAAATAAGAACATTTTCATAACATAACAACAAATCCTCTTATTAATTGAAGAATCTCATAAAATAAATTGAAAAAGCTCTTATCAATTTATAAGAGTTCATTTAATTTTCTCGATTATTAAGAGAAATAAGAGGATTTAGTCTTGAAAGTCTTGAGCCAATTAAGCAAAAAAAAAAAAATTTATTAGGGGATTCCCGGTACGTTTTTATGATTCCAGGTTGTTTTTTCTTAACTTTCTGTTTTTTTGCGTTGCTGAATAATAATTATGTTAACTACGGATTTTATTATTTTTCAACCTATACAGGGTGTTACCTGTAAATGGTATATCAAGCCGAAACTAGCCTAATGTTAACCTATGCATATAAATAGGTGAAGTATAAATAGTATATAATATTATCATTTTAGTTTTTTATTATTTTCATACAAAACAAAATTTTACAAATAGATTTATACGAATTTCTTTTTTCAAATATTATGTTTGTAAAATTTCTGACTTCACCATAGTATTTTATGCACATAAAATGTTAAACATAGGCTTGTTTCGGCTTGATTTACCATAAACCTTTAACCCTGTATAATCCCAATGCTGGGCAAAGGTCTCTATTAGACTTCCAGTTGCTTCGATCTCTACCGATTGTTAATAACTCCAAATTCCTATAACTATGAAAACGGATCACATCAAAACGATGACGAGCTCCTTGCATTGTAAATTAAGTGGTTACATTAGAGCAGTATTTTTGCTTTGTTTTTAAACATGTGAGGGAAGATTAAAATTTTCATAGTGTGAACTAATTACCCTCCAACTAATTAATATAATAGACGTTCTATATTACCTACTCGTAAATAACATGCGGACGCACTAGTTAACACAGACGCTGATTTGGGCCAAGGACTAATAACAGCTGCTGATAAACATCGCGCAAGTCATTTTTGACGCTAAATTCATAGAGATAGAGTTCATAACAAGTTGTGATAATATCTTTCGTTAGTCTATAACTAGCATATAATTATTGCATTGCGATACGCACTACCTCATTTATCACAAAAATTATCAGGGCTACCATGAACACTGAATATGTTTCGTTCGTTTGGGCCCGAAACTTAGGCTTGTATGTAGGTATCACTGTCGATATTATTTTTACTCTATAAATTTAAACAAAAATCTTTTATATCTATTCGGATGAGTTGGTTCCAAACGACAAACGTTTTAATGCTTGTACTTTGCAGTCAGGGGCGTGCGGTGCATATAGGCAATTAGGCAGTGCCTGATAGTTGAAATGGGGTAGGCAGTAGGTACTTACAAATGTGGATAATTGATGAAAACCACTGATTTTCATCAATAATCTACATTTGTAGCCTACTGCCTACCTCGAAATAAAACCAATGCACGCCACTGTTTGCAGCTGCAAAGTATACTTTTCATCATCATCATTTCAGCCACAGGACGTCCACTGCTAAACATAGGCCTCCCCCAGTGACTTCCAGATTGGCCGGTTGGAAGCGCCCTGCATCCAGCAGCTTCCTGCAACCTTTACCAGGACCAGGATACTTATCTTACTAAAATCAGGTACTTGTTGAAATTCTATACTTACTGTCATACTCCTTATATCTTTGAAATATAATGCAGTCTACTTTGAGTAAAATTCGCTATTTTCATCAATATACTATCGATAGGTCGATTCCGTAGATGTACATCCCGACCTGAATGTTTCAAATTCATCATTACTTAAAAAAAACTACTATGTGCTATGCAGAGTGTACAAGAGAATAGGACACTCCATAAAACCACATGATCAGCTGATCATATACAACAACTTATACTATGGAAGCAACATCAAAATCAATAAAAAAATCAGCTTCTCCATACAAACTTACTTGCATAACTCGATGATAATGTATGGAGCATCTGAAAATAAAATCACGATATCGATGATGTTTCCATAGGAAAAGTTGTTGTATATGACCAGCTGATCACGAGGTTTTAAGTAGTGTCCCATTCTTTTGTACACCCTGTATAAGAGGTTATTTAAAAGGAATGTAGGAGAATCGATTGAATCGTACGACAGTAGGTAATATAAGTACCATTGCGTGAAGATAAACTACTACCATCTAGTGGAAGTACCACTAGATCCTATGACCTGTATAACTGACCACCGTTTCCGAGCCATTTCGGTTCCATGGTTCTTCATTCTTATTGCGAGGTGCAAAGGTTTAATTTTCTTTGGTTTTTCTTCTAAGCATTGGTCGTTATAGTTGGACATTGAATTGGTTATTATTGAAATGCTCTAGATTGTAACCAGTGCGTCCGTCACGCAACCAATCCTGCTCATGACAACTGCATTACGTCCGATGAATGGGAAGGAATGAAGTGATATAAAAAAAGATATTTTTCCGGAACGATAATAAGGTTAAAACTATAAAATATAAAACAAAAACAGCCTCGACGGCGCGACTTATAATTTGTGTACAGGGTGTTAAATAATAATGATGTCGGTATCAAGCCGAAACTAGCCTATGTTAACATAATATGCATATAAATACTATGTTGAAGTCAGAAATTTAATATTATCATTTTTGATAAAACTAGTTTCATACAATTATCATTTTTGATAAAAATATTTTCATACAAATCGGATTCGTAAAAGTTTTATATCAATGAACATTAAAAGAATATTTAAATGATCATATCAAATTTCTGACTTCACCGTACTATTTATATGCATATGTTTACATAGGCTCCTTCGGCTTGGTATACCATTGCATTTACTTAACAACCTGTATAGTAATATGTACTAAACGGTGCCCTCAACATCTCGTATCATGTATTCAAATTCAAATCTTTATTACTTACTAACTGTGTACAATGATGGTGAGCATTTTAATGAATAAAAATAAATTATTAGTATAGACTTGGTTTTATTTTTTCAATCCATTTTGGGTGTTCTAGGGACTGTTTCACAATGTACGGATAAAGTGCCAAAATGGATACATAACAGATAAAAATATGTAGAAGATAACATTTATTGAATTAATGGAATTATTGTGTCATATAGGTAGCGCTATTTGACGTTGTTGAAACGCGAAAATAGTGTTTATCCTAAAGATAAGTAACATATAACCTATACGGAACTTATACAGAACTTATCTGTACATTGTGAAACAGGCCTTTAGTATCATCAATAGAATTTTCAAAATCACGAACATTTTTGATAGACTATTTTATATCATACTAGCGACCCGCCCCGGCTTCGCACGGGTGCAATGCTAATACTAAGTACACTACTACATATAAACCTCCCTCTTCAATCACTCTATATAAGGTGTAAGTGAATTAGTGTCAGATATTTTTAGGAGTAACTTATACTATCACATGGATCACATCTAAGATAAATTTAAAATTATAGAACAAACTTTAATTCACGCACCAAGTAATATGATATTATGATGAACAGTGTAATATGATTATTTGAGTGCATGAATGTGATTCTGGAGAGATTATGAATCGGCTAGCGTTTTGTGAGTAGTCTACTTGTGGTGTTTGGGTACATGTACAGGATGATAAAACTAAAAACAAAATAAAAAACTATATTAAAATATAACTATATTATTATTATTATTAACTATATTATTTTAAAACTTTTTATTTTTTTTTTATTTTTTAAAGTTTGTTCTATAATTTTAAATTTATCTTATATGTGATCCATGTGATAGTCTAAGTTACTCCTAAAAATATCTGACACGAATTAACTTACACCTTATATATTAAAAAAAACCGCATCAAAATCCGTTGCGTAGTTTTAAAGATTTAAACATACATAGGAATATAGGGACAGAGAAAGCGACTTTGTTTTATACTATGTGATACTAGAGATAGCTAAGGTATAAATGTTTTACAGTAAATTAGAACTTGCGTGTCGACCGAGTGCAGCAGCAAAAATGAATAATGACTGCTCGTTTATTTCCAAAGGAAATAACACAAAGACTTGTTAAAGTGCTATCGATTTTGAATTAGTCGAAGTCAATTATTATTTTTGTTCAAGAACTAAGTAAACATACAATTCCTATATAAAGCCACTTTTGTATTACACATTTAAGAAGAAGTGTTCTGACCAGCATAAGATCAATTTCACCAAGCTCATTTAGTACAAAATAAATGATTCTATCATTTAAATTCACTTTAGTGGTACTTTAAATTTGTCATTTGTTTGTACTAAGTCATTATCTAATAAAATAAATGTTTATCCGTCTATTTGCTACTACAACTTCTTAGTACGCTAGATAAAATTGTAATTGCTAAAAAAATATAGTTTTAAAATTTAATGATTTGTTAATGAATGACAGAGATCGGTGAAATTGTGTCCAAGATACGCATTAAATTTTTTATTATCTAAGTACCTACTTACATTTTCCTGGAAAAAACAAGAAGTGGGATAAGCCAAAAAATGTTCGCATTTATTTTTTATAAAGAGACAAATGGTTTTACCCCAAAAACAAGTTGATAAGTATTGTCAAAAAACTATTCTTTGTTAAGGTGCCTTCAGACCGAAGCGGAGATGAAAGGAGGACAACTGAAATCGTTCAAATTGAATCAGAATTTGATGAGGACTCCGCAACCTAAGGGTGAGATGGGGTAAGGTTTACATTAAATTAAATATATAAATTTCAGGCAATTGAGAAAACAATAGAATAGTGTTAGGACATACCTTACAAATAATAATGCTGTTGCTAGTAAAAAAAATCTTAGGTAAGGGCTTTGTGTGTGTGTGTAGTTTCTTACAAATGTCAAATTGTTATAAAGTGGTGTTTTTTTTTAATAAATGGTCAAATTAATAAAAAAACAATATGTAGAAAAAAGTCAAATAGTATATAAGGTGTTTCAAAAATATCTGCCACCGCTGCAATGGATGAAAGTATTACTTAAATAGATTACGATAGTGAAGAAATTTCGTGCCCCGGACGTCATTTTTGACAAAATGAAATAAAATAATGCTTTATTTTGTTTAAAACCATCCACACCTATCCAACTAGCCCGCTCGTACTACGTACCACGCTAGTCACTATCGTAATCTCTAAAACTAGGTAATACTTTCATCCTTTGCAGCGAGCGGCTAATATTTTTAAACACTTTCTAAAAAGGGAGTTTGGTTATGGGCATTGAGGTATAATGCTTGGCTGAAACATTTAGTTCGAGATGTGTTCTCTAGTACGCTAGTACATTATACTTCAATGGTTACTTACTTAAGCATATAAATAGTATGGTGAAGTCAGTTTGATATCATCATATATTTTTTAATATGCATACAAAATACAATTTATAGAATCCGATTTGTATGTTTTTTTTAAACGATGATATCAAATATCTGACTTCACCATACTATATGCATATGTTAACATAGGCTAGTGTCAGACCTCAAATTACGTATAGCGGCGCGGCGCGCTTGACATACCATTTAATATTGGACAACATCACATACATTGCTCTGATCCTAAGGTAAGAAGCTAAAGCACTTGTGTTATAGAAATCAGAAACAACGACGATACCACAACACCCAGACCCGAGCCAATATAGAAAAGTTCGTTTTTCTACATTGACCCGACCGGGGATCGAACCCGGAACCTTAGAGATAGCGGCGCCATTTAAAGTCCGGCGTGCTCGCCTCTCGGCTACGGAGGTCGTCACTAACACCCTAACACCCTGTAGTGACACGCTCCACTGTGGTATTGTTAGAACTGTAACATCTGTTTTTTTAAAGAATTGCTCGTGACAGACATCAACACTTGTTTGTAACTTTGTAGTAAAGTGATACCATTTACACGATGACGCGAACCAAATGAGTAAAACCAATAAAACCAATTTATTTCTGTAAATAGGCTTAAAATAAGCGTTTTTTACGTCCTAATATTTTTTATTCCCTACCACTACTTCGGGACAATTTTGGGCTAGCGCAGAGAAGAAGTAGTGCAAGAAACTCTGTCACTATTGTCAGCCTCACACCAGAGTAGTGGTAGGTACGAGGATTAATTACCATCCGCTGCCAGTAGCTCCGCGTATACATCGCTCCTTGTCGGAGGGCGCGCCTGCGTTTGCCAATCAACTCACACACCTAGGTACTAACACTCAATGGTACGAGTATCTACCAAAGTACTAATATTCGAGCAAATTGCATAGAGCTGAAGCCCAATTCCTGTATTTTAACAGTAGCCGCAATCCAATGTCGATCCGGTCCCAGTAATATTTATCTAAAACGGTATTCTTGTATTCTTTTATCTTTAACTAAAGCATAAAATTATCGTAATACGACTAAAATTTTGAAAAAATATATTTCATTTTGGTTTCTTTTATTTTCAGTTGCATTATGAACCGTTATTGCTTTTTTTTGTTTACGAGAATATCGTTTCTGGTCGTAATGTTACTGGGACCGGACCGACACTGGATTGCGACTACTGTAAAATTACGGGAATTGGGCTTCAGTCTAAGAAAAATGCAACGGACTCGCCCTAAAACTCGACTTAGCCGTACAAACGAACATAGCCTCTATCTTGTTAGTAAGAAGGTTCATATTATTTATCGTTGATGAGCGAGTGCAGCGACGAAGTGAGCGCGGTTTTGTTTACAGAATCGACAGGCTGGTCACCAAATAATTTAAACACTGCTACTTTATAGTGTTACCTATCCGCTCCTGGTCTTGCAGAATCACGTACGGATTACAGTAATTGGTAAAGGAATGGCAGGCAGCAGTAGTGATGTGCTTTTGTACGTCGATGATCGACCGAAAGACAATATTGTACCCATAATTAACATAATCACAGTTAGCCTTAACAAAAGATAAGCATTTTAAATGTAATATAATTTTTACAGTCTGAAAATGAAACTAATATATAGTAATAAGTTTTCTTGTTTACTTAAGAGTTATCGTATCGAAAGCAATGTGAAAAAACGTCCATGTATTGTGCAGCCACCAAGCAAAGCAACGTTGTGTTTTTTAACTTAAATATAACAAATGGTTCAATGTTCAACTTTCCTATAAAATGTCTTCAAAGGCATACTTCTTTCAAATATAATAAAATAACTGTTTCTATGGGACTATCTAACATCGAAATCTAGCAGTTGAATCTTTCTTAAAAGAAAAATATCTAATAAAATAAGACCTTTAATGCAATAGTAGTAGTCGACAGATTGACTGATAATAATAATTGGAGAAAATTACACTGCAGTGATCCTGTAGTAAGTAGCCAAAGCATAGGTATACCTACTTAGCTTTGTTATAGAAATCATAAACATGGCGGTATAGTGCTGTTTAAAATTAATGCGTTAGTCGTATTTACCTGAGCAATAACGTTAAAATAGGAGCCTTCTATCGAGCACTCCACCAGGCATCACTAGGTTTGGGTACCGCCCGAGCCGGAAAGTAGGTCAAGATGATTTTAGAATCAATACTCGCGGCCCCGGCCTGACTCGGGTACCCACTCGGCCGCGCGGGAAATATTATTCTCCCTTGTTTATCGATAAAAAGCGGCAAAGTGCGACTCGGACTCGCGCACGAAGGGTTCCGTACCATTATCTATAAAAACGGCCAAAAAAATTATAATATTTGTTTTATTCAGTTTTTTAGTATTTCTTGTTATACGGCAACAAACATACATAATCTGGGAAAATTTCAACTCTCTAACTATCATCTGGTTTATGAGATACAGCCTGGTGACAGACGGTCAGACAGACAGATGGACAGCGGAATTTACCCTTTGGGTACCCTAAAAAATACTTTCTACTGCAGACCCTAGAGGACTTCAATGCTATGTACACTGACCCTTCATTTCATCAAATTCACCAAATTAGACTCCATCCAGTCAGCATTCTTGATCTAAAATGACAAGACAGCCAAGTTAATTTCCAAGGTACCATAGAAATGAATATAAAAACATTGAACCAAATGTAAAAACTTTTTACCTCCACGTTGTGTATGCAATGTTTATAAGAATAATCAAATTAAAACATTGTCGAAATATGTTTTGGCGATGCGAGCAGCGGGTCTAAAACGGCCGCATTGGATGTTTCATATTCCGTTCATAATATGTTTCATTTAGCAAATCTTAAAATGAAATGTTATTTGATGAATCATAAAATGAGCCTCGAACATTTCATATTTGCAGCGGGTCTAAAACGGCCGCATTGGATGTTTCATATTCCGTTCATAATAAGTTTCATTTAGCAAATCTTAAAATGAAATGTTATTTGATGAATCATAAAATGAGCTTCGAACATTTCATATTTGCAGTTCATCGAATTTGACAGTTTTGTATGGAAATTCGTAATATGGTCCACTTATTATGAAAAGAGTAATTCATATTAAATGTCAAATTGGTGAACCACCATTTTAATGTTATTATTATTATTATTTTGTATTGATATTTGTAGAACCCACAAAACTTGAGTATTTTAAAACATTTTGTTCCTTTGTGTTGTTAAAAACATTCATTTTCACAAAAACCGTAAAGTAAGATTGGACGCGTCACTATATTTTTAACGTCATCAAATATGATCCATTTGATGAAATGAATTGCATATGATTCATTTATTAATGTGGCCGTTTTAGGGTTTGCAAATCATTTCCGCTACATTTTACTAAATGAATCAGATTAAAAATGAAACATCCAATGCGGCCGTTTTAGACCCGCAGGAATCGTCATCGCGGTCTTATTTGCAGGCAGCGCCATCTCTTTGTAGCGCGGAAAATTAATAATAAATAAAATAATTATAAATACAAAGCACCGCTGCATCGTGACAAGAAATCTACATTAATTACGATAAAATTAGCAATCTTTTGCAAATGATTTACCCCAATTTGTGTAGCATTAATAATAGACTTTTAATTTCGCAGAACATAAAGATTCGTGGCGAAGGTCGGGGCCGATGGATTGTAAAGTTAGAAGCTACGCTGTGGCTGAGACAATGAATAGGAAGATGGTTTAAACGACACACTGTTGGACATTAAAGTGAACAAAAACGTTTAAAAAATAATTAAAAAATTGATATCACCTCTTGCTTTTGTAAAGTAACATTGTAATTCTGTCTAAAAAAAAAATTAATAAAAATAAAGAAAAATTCGCTCATCGATACGGACAAGTTTAAAATTTTCAGATCCTCCATGGTGCCAATATTGCTCAATAATGGATTCATTTATTGCGGTTTGGTCAATGATCAATTGTAAAGAAACATTAGAGTAAAATTTGCATTACATTTTATTAGATTAAGGATTATACATTTAAGTAAGATTTTCTTTTCTCTCTTCCTTACGATTGAGTTTACTTACGTTGACAATTCAACACGAATACTATAGCTTTGTACAAGTCTAGGAAAGAAGTTATAGCGCTTAGCTTGTTGGAAGAATGACCTCAATCGGAACTGATCTACTCGATTTGATTGTTGTTTGTTTTATTACTTCAGAATATATGGTATAGTGTCGCCATAATCATATACCGACACTACATATATCTGGGTGCCACTACGAGTATAATAAGGCTCGGAATATAGCAGCCGGAATTTTCAGAACCCGTGCATCGTGAGACGTTGTGTCTACATACCGCGGAAATCTTCGAATAAAATAAAATAAAACCACGAAACGACGTCGCAACATGTCACGATGCACGACGCGACGTCGTAACGAGTTTATTTGCCCTAAGAGCCCTTGATAAACGGCCTTTGGTACCGGATCCCGTGTTAGTCAATTTTATACGTTTGCATTCGATTTCGATTCGATTGAATCCAAGCTTGACCCGAGCCGGTGTCGCTATAAATAATCTAACTGCTGCACTCATAGGCGTCAATTAATATTAAAGTGTGGATTCACTTGTTCATTCAATGGTCTTAATTCGTATTAAATTATATATTACTTAAAAGTAGATTTTTATAAATAACCATAAAAGTTGACCGTCACTAAATGACGTCTCTGAGAGCGGCAGTAAGTAAGTATCTAAAAAATTTTTTGTTCTGTTACAGCCAGACTGTTGCTCGCTGTCCTCTGTGCCAGTGTGTCCGCCCGTCGACATCTCGGCGGCAGCTGGGTTGGCCTTCTGACATCACCGCATTACGTCAGCAGCGCGCATGTGCCTCCACACTACTACGAAGCAATTATACGCAATAATGAACGCTGGTGCGACTTGCTACGATGTTGGGCCAGAATTTTATTTTAATTTATAGGTACGGCACATAACCATAGATAAAATAAAAAGTATCAAGAGGTATTTATACAATGCGCGCTCGAGCAACGCACACAGACTGCTTTGGACACGATCTCGAAACACGGAGTTCCAGGACTTCCAGGGTGTTCCAAGATCTCGTGTCCATAAGCGATGTTTAATATGTGAATGCTCTAGCACGCATCATGAAGCTTAACTTCTGATACCCATTAATAACGATTATTTTACTGTAGCGCACACAGTTTAAGTCGAACTATTGTATCAAATGTCTGCTTATCCCGCAGTCGGTTTTTCGGGCTTACCTATACCTACTAGAAACATTTAGCTTGCTCTGTGTTCGTAGACTAATAAAACCATTTTATTTTTGCAAATGGCTTGGCTTAAACTAAGCTCTTTTACACGTCCCAATATTTGTTTTCCGTACCACTGCTTCGGGACAAATTTGGGCTAGCGTGGTGAGAAGAAGCTGCGCAAGAAACTTGGTCACTATATATATTGTCAGCCTCTTTTAAAAAGTTTTAAACTTACATTACAAAATAATATTTTACATGATAAATGTACCTGTGCGAGCAAGGCAGTATTTAATTCCAAACATTTTTGTCATTTAAATAATCTTTAACAGTATAATGTCCTTTTTTCTTAACAATCATTTTAACGAGCTTTAAATTTAAACATGGGCCGTTTGTAGCCAATAGATGCTGGTAATTTATTGAAAAAGTGAATACATTTTCCCATATACCTACCTTATGCAGTCTGAAATTTGGCACGGCAAGCTTATCCTTGTTCCGGGTGTTAAAATTATGCATGTCACTTTTTTAGGGAAGTGATCCAGATATTTGCAAATGTAAATGATATTTTCGTAAATAAATTGAGAGGCTACTGTTTGTATATTTATTTCTTTAAACAGTTGTTTTAATGAGTCACGAGGTCCAAGGTTACAAATTGCTCGTATAGCTCTCTTTTGTAATATAAATATAGATTCGATATCTGCTGCTGAGCCCCATAATATTTATAATTCTATATGACATAATTCTGTGAAAAGCTAAAATATACCAATCTTGCCGTTCCAACATCAGTCAATAATATTATTTTTCACTTTTAAAAATTCATTGTTCTTAAAGATATAGGTTTGATTCTAGTGCTCAAGTATAATAAATATTCCCCATACCATAAGATGTTTGACGAAATCTCAAAAACAAAACACTTTTACTTTACAGCTATTGTTTGATGATGGGGAGAAATCACATCGAAACGAATTTTCTGAAGATTTAGATTTTTACATATTTGATGAACTCCGTAACCGCTAGACTGCCGAGAGGCGAGCACGCCGGACTTGGCGTAGCCGCCATCTCAGAGGTTCGGGTTCGATTCCCGATCGGGTCAATGTAGAAAACCAACTTTTCAATATTGTCTTTGGTGTGGGTGTTGTGGTACCGTCGTTGTTTCTGATTTTTATAAACAAATGCTTTAGCTACCAAAACAATAATTGTGCCCTCTCTTATGAAAATGTAGGTTTACTAAAACAAGCATTGATTTTGCAATCCGCATCAAAATCTCACAAAAGGTTAACACTATTTACAACCCAATTGGTGTGGTGGCAATTATCTGTACTTGGACGGGTTAATTTAGAAAATGAACATTCGAAATTTTGTCGCATCTGGTGTTCTGGGTGAACCTCCTTAAAAGAATTAATTGATGTATCGAACTAAGTAAATTGGACGTTCTTGCTTAATTCAAGTTCATGACAATGAATGTTGTTTTAGAAAACTAAGTTAGTAGATATTAAAATGCAAAATTTGTGTATTACTTGATTTCATGCAGAATAAGCAGAATTCATGTTAAACTCGTGATTTTACTGTGTGAGATGTTTAACTCGCAATACTTATTAGGTACCTAGTTCAATCATTTGATACTACCTCTAGTGACAAAAGAGGTAAAGAAGATTGAATCCTTCCGTGATTATAGTATTTTACAACAAGTTCAAATTCAAGGAGCATGTCGACATCTGAAATAAGTACGGTTTTTAAAAACTTCAGGACAACTTACAGAAAACTCATTTTTAGAGCACCGAATGACTTTTTAATAGATTATACGAGTATGTATACCATAATTACAGGATTACAAAGATAAAAAATACAAACATCGCCTGAAAGTAAGTAAAAAAAAAGAAAATAGTTTTTATTTTTACACGTTCCTTTTTCCTTTTTTAAATTTAAAATTGTACGTTTGTCCATTTCCATAATCACGGCAACTAGTGATGCACACTAAAAAGTGCAAGGTATTTCCAATTAGCACGGAAATCTGTCGTCCTCAATAAGTTCGGAGTGCCGCAGAGGGCCGCAACGGGAGACAAAGGAAGACCGTCGATCGATGACCCGGGTGCGCTGACTCACTTTTTTTTAAGCCCCGGAGGTACTAGGCGAAGAAACTAGGACAGCGAATACTGCTTTATGCGGTAGTAGTCCCGATTCGAACTGAAGATCTACAAGGAATACAACACTCGAGCGATAAAGCTATTAAAAAATAACTAATCCCTTTAGTTCAGTCAAGTTGTGTTTTTACTAGGAAAGTTTTGGGGTAGTTCTGATTTTTTTCATATATTACTTCATGTATTTTGGTTGTGCTGAATCCGAATCTGAGGTTTGCTAACGAAATTTCGTGACGCAAGATTGACAAAATCGCAAAAAATGTGAAAAATTTCTGCGGATACTATTAACTTAACTTTTAGTAAAAGGCCTGTCACACACAGAAATTAAAGTACTTAAAATTCTCTACATTTATCACTTTTTTTTAGATTAACCGTTCGGTCTTAAGTGTAAGTTGAAAATTGGCATACTTCAGCGGTTCTCCTGACAAGACAACAAAAAAAGAATTAGCTAAATCAGTCCAGCCTTTCACTCGTGATGCGGTAACCAAGAAAAATAGGGATTCATTTTTATGTGGTAAAAACAATTTATTAGTATGTATTGTAGGTATGGTACATCCGAACGAACGAAACACTTTCGTAGTAGGCCTTCAAATGTTCGATTCGAAGGGTTCCAACAATTAGTGGTCCGTCCGGACTCCGGAAAAAAATTAAAATTAATAAAAACATGAGGTTGTTATCTCTTGTTATTTACATTAATTCTGATTCATTTATTACATTATTACACTAAAGTAAATGTTTGAATTGTTTGTCACTTTTTTGTTTGTTGAAAGTATTTATGTTATAAGGGTATATTTTTCAACTGCTCAGATACAACTCCTTTTAAGGGACCTAATTCAAAATTTCAAAAAAGGTGATTTTTAACCATTTCCGAGCTGAATGGTGACATGGTAAAAGTTATACTTATTCTATTTAAGGGTTGATAATTTTCTATATAAAAACTGACAATAGTTATGTCAAACTTAAAAATGCTATCTATCTGACTACTGAAAAATAAAAGAATCAACCCTGAAAAAAGACATTAATTTAATAATTAATAAATAAAAACCCCGGCTGCGTAAAAAGTGAACTTAAAAGATGTAAACAAGATTTAAAGAATCAATTTGCACTCTGAGGCATCAAATCTATGTTACTTGATTCGACTTTTTCTACACGGATTTAAATTCCTTACTTAATTAGGTATTATTGCAGTGCATACCAAGTCAATCATTATTATGCTGTTAATGGATTTGATGCCTTCGACTGCAAATTGATTCTTTAACTCTTGTTTTCATCTTTTAAGTTCACGTTTCACGCAGTCGGGTTTTTTGTTTTTTTTAAATTAATTAATTTTATTTTTGACTTTTTAGTTACTACTACTTTTCAATGAACTATAAAGCCTTATTTGTAACTTATTCATTGAAAAAAAAAAGGTTTTAACTCGAGTGAGTAGTAATTGAAATCGGTTTTTCCCGTTTTTCATGTACTAATAGGAATTCCGGGTAATTAACATAGCCTTTGTCACTCCCACAACTGAGATAAATCTAATGACATATCATATGTTGAAATCCATTAAACGGTTTATCCTTCCTATTTTTTAGTGTATTTTTTTGTTTCCTAAAAAAAGTAACTAAAAAAACGTTCGCTTTAAGTTTTGTATTAAATTATACGTCAAGGAATCTTGGCACTTGGTAAGTTAACTACTTGGCAGTAGATGGCGTTGATTAGCAAGTTTACTTACTCTTACAATATTTAATACATCTACTCTCCAAAAGAGGGCGACCAAAGCGAATTTGTGTAAGTAGAAAATTTTGAAAACAACTCAAAACAGTAGTATGTAGTATAATACTATCTCTATTATTATGGTTAAGTTAAAAAGGAGTTTTAAGAAAACAATGAATAATGTCTGTTCGTCATAGGAAGCGCTTTAAAAGGAGTCAGTCAGTTTGCTACTATTGCTACAAAAGTGTTTCGTGATAACAACGCTTCGTTGTTCAATGCTGATTCGTTTTCATTACCATTTAAGCCGTAGCACTGCTGAGCAGCACTTGAGACAGCACTTCTTGACGTAAAGTATGGTACTGGGAGTACTGTCATTGTGACAACTCAGAGTAGAGCAGTAGTTGGTTGAGCCTTGAAAAGTGCTTTTCTTAGGTTTTATGGCGGTAGCGCAGCGGTGGCACCGTGAGATTCTTAAAGTCAAAGTAATTTATTTCTGTAAATTGGCTATCAAAGGCACTTTTACATGTCCCAATTTTCCCTACCACCGCCTCGGGACTACACATTGGCTGGTGAAAGAAGAAGCGGCACAACAAACTCAGTCACCTTCAGAAAATGAACAGTCCGGTGTGCCAGGTAGATCCAGTATCCTTTTACTGCCGGCCTGCCACTCGTATCGGTGAACAGGATCGGGCGTTGCCCGGGGGACGCGACGTAGACGCACATACTTGGGTGGAGTAAAGCGCACCACTACCAGTATGGTATCGCAGCGCGCATACAAACAAAGTGGACACCCAACTAAACTAGGCAATGCGCATAATTACGTGGTTGATAAAACCTACCTCATATACCTTCTCCTGTCGAAGTAACGCTGCTGCGTCAAGTGGAAGAAGTGCTTAGTCAAGAAATGCCGATTCAGAATATACTTGAGAAATTACCACCGCAGCAACTTTCATCAAGATCCCCGATCTGGACTGATAACAGCCTAAAAACCGACTTTAGTCGGAATACAGCGTGGCAGTTATGTTGAGACACCTTTGAGGACCCATAAAAACACTTAATTGTGGATCCGACATCAAAGCCCGCTGGTTTTAGTTCTACACCCTAAGTATGGGTAAGGCTAAACTGGTTCAGGTCATGATGCGGGCGTACCAATCACCACTTTCATAGGTGGGGGCTGAAGCAGTCACCTGCGATTGTGTACCACGATTCAAACCTTAGCTCACATTGCCAACGATTGAATCAATATTTAATTTGTAAGGATTCTAGCCGCTAAACGCCACGATATGATGATGACAATAAAAATCCGAAGAACAAACTTTCTCGATGGTTTGCATCGACGTAAGAAAAGAGTGCTCATGGGCAATTAAAATGTTGCCCTTTCTCGAGTAAGATCTCTTGAAAATCAATATGTTTTGTTGCCTCCTATATACAGATACCACTAATCATAGTTAAAGCTGTGAGGTAAAAATTAAATAAGAAAGGCAAAACCTATTAATTTAAATGAAGCCCTTAACAATCTAACTTATCTAGCTAACCCGGCGAACTTATTCGTACCGCCAACGTACAGTATGATAAAATAAAATTGTCGTTATTAGTATTTTGCAATTTTTCTAATAATTCTTATCGTTTAAACCTTTCCTGGACTTGCACAAAAATTTAAAGATCAAATTAGCAAAATCAGTCGAATGGACTGATTTTCCTAATTTGATCTTTAAATTTTTAGCGAGAATAATTAAATGAACAACAACTCTTTAATTATATAATAATATAGATTACAAAAAATAAACCTATAATTACCTACATAAATTATAAATAAATAAAAACTACTTATGTCTTGCTTATAGACTCATCAAAGTACTTTATGTAAATTGTACAAAGTTTCTCACACAAATGAACACCCGGGCGAAGCCGGGGCGGGCTGCTAGTATATTATACTTTTATATCCGTTAAACGGTTAAGGCTGTATGGCGTGCCATAGAAATGGACATACTTACATACATACATACGCTCGAAAAACATAACCCTCGTTGGCAGTCGGGTAAAAAGATGCCTTGGTGTGGGTACTGAAATATGTAACTAGCTTCTAGTTTACAGATGAACGCGGGTAAGGGCTCGTCGTTAAAGACTTAATCATTTCTGGCTCTGTTTATATTTTGTTATGAAAAGGAACGGAATAATAGAAAATATTCGGACTGTTCCATCGCAATCAATAAATATCATTCTCATACCAGTGCAAGACAATTGGAACGAATTCCAATAACCCATTGTACTGGGACTTGCATTGTACAGGCACCTTATTGAACGCATTTTCTAGAAAACTAATGGAGTTAAATCATTTATTTGTAAAAAGAAATCCTATTTGCGGCTGAAAAACGAACTGTCTCCTCGCTAGATCATACAGAGAGCCTCACAGACTGCGGATTTAGCATCAGTTGAAAATAAAAAGCACCATCAACCAGTCGCCAATTTCGCCAAGTACCTAGGTGGCCGCGGACCGGGTGCTAGCGATTCTCAGATAGGCGCGATGCAGCTCTTTGTAGTCGCAAAATAATCCAAAATTCGCAACGCTGCATGGCTTTTTAGGTCGTCGGAAATGATTTGGAAAATGGACGCCTTTTTATATAATATTGGATGTACAAAAGCATAAATAATAAACCCAAACAGAATGTAAAAAAATCATAAGGTAACAGTGATTATTGGTATCATTGACATACCTTTTTATGATGTGACAGCCTATAACAATACATAGCGAGTCTAACTAATGCCTTAAATGTAAAAGTAAACATTTTGTAGGTACCTTAAAACTTTTAGCATTAGGAATATTACAACGTAGTAAAAATAAATATTGCCCTTGTAAGTTTCGTGTGACATTATCCTACGAATTACCAACTTTTATCTGTGTCTGGTATTCCTAAAATAGGGTCGTAAAATATAATGTTGCTGATCGCATGCCGTAGTCAGTCCGACCCGAGTGAGCAGGCAAATAGTATTGATTTCCACCAACATTTGCATTTTTAGTATTAAAATCACGTAAAGCTATGTCTTGCAGGATGGCAGTACCAGGGTGGTTAGGCCATGCTTACTCCATAATTGGAGCAGTAGACAAAAGGAGCATTCACCTTTGTTTCTTTTAAAAATACTTCGTTTAAAATAGCAGTAACTATTGCAAACTTAACAAAGATTTTATAGTTCTCTTTTCAAAACAGTTTGAGAAGTCCGAAGTTCGAGTTAGCAAATAAAATTACGGGAAGGACAAATAATACAAATATACATTTGTTTTAATTCTAAGAAAACTTTTAATTTTGATACTAGTTTTCGATTTCCTAGCAACATTAAGGCTTATCTAATTCGATTTTCATCCCTAATTACTGAGTTAAGTTAAAATTATTATTTCAGTGATAACAGTAATTGCCGATCAGGCTTTTAATGGATATTTAAAGGTAAATTTTGAACAAAGATTTTAGTTTGAAAAGGTAGTTTGTTTGTGCCCTGGCTTAATTAATAATTCATCGTCATCATCATCATCATCACCAGCCTATATCAGTCCACTGCTTGACACAGGCCTCTCCAAAAGGAGGATTTTGCATAATCGCCACGCTTGGCAGGCGGGTTGGCGATCGCAGCCTACGACACCCATAGGAAGTGAAGGCACCACACGGCACGGGTAATTAATATTAGCCTCAAATAAAAAGTGAGTTCGTTTACAAAAAAACTTGTTTTGTATTGATTGTAAGATTATTGTTTGAAGTATTTTTTTATATAGGTAAATCTTAGAAATACAGTAAAACAATGACCTAACCACAGAAATATTCTTGAGACCTAACAGACGAAAACATCAAAACACGATAAACAATTATCGTGTTTTGGTGTTTTGATCTTTGTCTTTACGCTCGTATCTTTTCCACTAGCTGTTTGAGATAAAAATTTAAAACATGGCCCTTATTATTTATGGAGCCTGCGGGTCTAAAACGGCCGCATTGGATGTTTCATTTTTAATCTGATTCATTTAGTGAAATGTAGCGGAAATGATTTGCAAGCCCTACAACGGCCACATTAATAAATGAATCATATGCAATTCATTTCATCAAATGGATCATATTTGATGACGTTAGAAAAATATAGTGACGCGTCCAATCTTACTTTACGGTTTTTGTAAAAATGAATGTTTTTAACAACACAAAGGAACAAAATGTTTCAAAATACTCAAGTTTTGTGTGTTCTACAAATATCAATACAAATAATTATAAAAATAACATTAAAATGGTGGTTCACCAATTTGACATTTAATATGAATTACTCTTTTCATAATAAGTGGACCATATTACGAATTTCCATACAAAACTGTCAAATTAGATGAACTGCAAATATGAAATGTTCGAGGCTCATTTGATGATTCATCAAATAACATTTCATTTTAAGATTTGCTAAATGAAACATATTATGAACGGAATATGAAACATCCAATGCGGCCGTTTTAGACCCCCTGATTTAATTATTTAAAAAGACTAACGAACGTATTATTAAATTCTTTCACATGGCTGCTCAGCTCAACCAATGAGGATTTAAATACTAGCTGAACATTGATGTGGTACTTACCAACTATTTGTGAATCAATTAGCTGACAACGACAAACTTGTATCTTGCTTTCCTGCTGTTCTTACAAACATATCGCGATTAGGTAAGATAATAATGATAATGGACTGACAATAGGGATTACTTGTTATTATAACATCACAGTATAGGAGATTAGAAAGAGGTCATGGCAGGCGTAATGTCTGTAGCACTCTCTTGGTGAGGTGCTGTTGCCATGGCAACCGTTTGGTGTACCCTATCGATCCTCCTTCAGAGGCGGGTCACCGGGCTAGTGTAAGGTGTCACTGACAATTTCACCTAATGATTGAGTATGCGATAATTTAATTAAATTGTAGGTTCGATAATTAGATGCCTACGCCTAGTAGGTACGTTGATAAACTGAGCCTATAAGTAAGTATGTCATGTGGACTGTGGTTAAATTTTGGCAATGGTGAGCTAGCTCTTATCTATGCAGAGTAAGTATAAAATTTAATGAAATAACTTCAGACAAAAAAAATACACTTGCTAATACCTTGATAATTAGAACTTCTTATATCTTCTTCAATTTGAAATAGCAACAAAAACTGATCCCTAAATAAAGTTGTTTTTATTGATGAAGACATTTGCCTCCTTAAAGGCTACTGAGCAGAGCGATTCTATGGATTCTCTAAGCGCAAATGTCACAACAGCCTCGGTTACAGCCGCTGGAACAGCGATCAACGCACAATTGCTATTCTCTTATTTACTTTTTAACACTGTTCGAGATTAGCACCGCACTGCTGTGGACGACGTGAAAAGGGATCAATATTTTGACATTTCTGCTATGAAATCGGCATTCTGTAGTAAAAAAATCGCCTCGCCTACGATTTTTAATGTCAAAGTGAAAGCTTGTATTTCGTGGCTTTTATCATGAATTTTACTGAATATTTGTATCAATTTATTTAAATTTGAAGTCCTATTAGCAGATTTTATTTAAAACACTGGCACAGTTAGTGTTGGACTCGCGCAACAAGCGTTGCGTACCATTATCTATAAAAACGGCAAAAAAATACGTTTGTATGGGATGTCTCCTAACAATTATTTTATTCCGTTATTTAGTATATGTTGTTAAAGTGGCAACAGAAATACATCGTCTGTAAAAATTCAATTATCTAATTATCACTCATCAAAGCGGCAGTAAATAGCTCATTATCACTATATGAATGCACAAGGAAGGCAGGAAGGCAGGCATCAGAGAGGAGTGGCGGCGTGTTGTGAAGCTAGCCACCTAGGCAGGTACACCTGAAGGGATGACCACAACCACTCTGTCAAGAGTGATACGGATAAAGAAAAGGAACTATCACAGTTCATGAGATACTCCTCGAAACCAGCGGACAAACACAAACAAATGGACAGCATCTTAGTGATAGGGTACCCTTTTATCCTTTGGATACGGAACCTTAATAAAATTGGTAGTAAATATTCTTAGTTGTTTTTTATTTTGTGAAACACATAAATGCAAAGTTGTATAAAATAATAATAATGGTGGTTGTTAGTTTTAAGTCTTCGGAAACACAACAAGTCTTTTTGTGATCATGCTGTCTAATATTTATTTAAATTTATAATAGAAGTTGTAATAACTTAATTTAAGTTGCTAAGCACAAGTCCTAAGAATAGATCAGTGGCGTGCGGTGCATATAGGCAATTAGGCAGTGCCTACCTGGTAAATGAAATGAGGTAGGCAGAAGGTACTTATAAATATATGTGTTTTTCATGAAAACGACTGATTTTCACCAATAAAACACATGTGTACCAAATTTACGTCAAAAAAGGAGATTCATCAAATGATCCCATAAAATTCCACCGTGAGTAGAAGTACCCAAATATGTGTTTTTGACGAAAACGACTGATTTTCACCAATAAAACACATGTGTAAGTATCTACTGCCTACCTCGAAATAAAAAAATGTGTGTTACTGACGAAAACCAGATTTTCATCAATAAAACTCATTTCTAAGTATATACTACCTACCTCGAAATAAAACTAATGCCCACCACTGGGATAGATGTAAACTATCTTCTTTATGTGACAATGAAAAGAACACTATTAAGTAAAATTGATTTATTTTTATTACAACTTATTTATTAATCACATAAAATTACCAAAAATTTAATCACAAAATCTCATTAGTCAGTTTGAGTTCTATGATGTTGAATGGCTTCAATTGTTTATTGCCACAATGCTTGCTGTATCGGTAAATTGTGGAGCCTCATCGTCAATGACCATCGTAACAAGGATCCCTAGTGTCCAGGGTTTTCCTAAAAAAAAACAGGGTTAATTGCAACAAATATTTCAATAAAAATACCATTAATATTTAAACATAAATTATTGCATTCATATCTGATCAGACGCTAGTCATTAACTTCTATAAACACAACTAACCAATAATAATATCTGAAAACTTATTTTAAGTCAAGTGTATCAGGAGATGTGTGAGTGCAGATGGACTGGAATCAAAGATTCAAAACTACAAACTGCCAGCGTCATCTTACTTTAAAAATGATTAAAAGAGTTCCAATTAAAATAGTATTCATAGTAAAGTTGAAAGCACTTCCTACTGCGATTTCTTCTCAACCGATTTGAGCCCAAACTTCTCAGTTTGGGCTCAAATCGGTGCGTTACGAGTCACTATAACAATTAAGTGTAAGAGTTAGGTTATTAGGCTATTCACTCAAAATAATTAAATGATGGTAAAAGGGGTTTTGTTTACTAAATTTTTACATAAGATTACAAACACTTTGGTTAGCTTTTTGCAAGATCACAAGAAAAGTCTGGATGTAAAGTTAACATAAAATATTGAACGTACGTTGCAAAAAAAACTCAACACACTTGAATTCTTTGAATTTGATATTTTATTTTTACACAACAAACTGTGCAACAAACAAATTAGATTTTAGTTCTGACTTTCCGAAACTTCAACCACATTTTTTTTATACATTTGTTCCATTTGGAACAGGCTAAGGTCTAGGACCTTGCTCCGGAATACTTTCAAAGTTAATCTAAAACATGAAAAAAATCGCGAGATCCAACTACTGGGATCCTACCGGGCCAATTAAATAATAGAACGAGAGTTTAGATAAAAAATAATTTATTTTAAATTGGGCAGCCTTACTCTAGTACAATGAATTCAACTAAACTAATCTTAAACACTAGTATATATACTTTAATAATACATAGTAAGCAATATGTTATGTGTAACATTGCATATTGCTTCCAAAGCAGATTGGTACGGAGCTGACGGCTCTAACACGCGCGTCACAACTTGTGAGCTACACCTACTCCCTGCCCCTCTAGCATGAGCAACAAAACACGATATAATATGTATGATACGTTATAGCGATTTATCGACAGTTCACAGTTCGACACCCAACTTTCAAAATATGATAACATAAGCGCCATCTTGAACTTTTAGCGAAACAGTGATTATGTTTGTGCCGGCGTCTTCACGGCCATGCTTGATTTTTCGATAAAAGTTCATATTTTTAACCAAAAATATGCGATAAGTCGCTATATCATATCATGTTTTGTTGCTCATGCTAGAGGGGCTAGACGTGAACTGGAACTGCACGCGCGCCCTGTATGAGCCATGCATGAGTTGCGCTAAAGAGGCGCACCAAACGATTGCAGTAACGGAACGCGTACTGCGCATTCGCCACATCTGGACGTACCCTTAAACGTCATAGGTTTGATTTCCGATTTAAGTCGTTTTGAAGAAGAAACATCGAGTAGAAAGAAACTTTCGATCTGTTTAAAAGTAAGGCCGTTTTCTGATTTGTCGGCACAGCAGCGGCGCGACATCAGCATGCTCGGTATACGCGGTACAAATAGTATGGAATCTGTGCCGCGACGCTCCAGCGCATACCGAGCCAATCAGGAACGCTCCATTCAAATATAGGCGCTCGGTAAGCTTTCTGTACCGCGTATACGGAGCATGCTGATGTTGCGCCGCTGCTGCGCCGACAAATCAGTCAACGGCCTTACGGTGTTCAGTTCTGCTGCATCTAGCGTAAGTAGGTACTCTGACAAGAAACGGTAACAAGCGCAAAAAGAGGAAGAAAGAATACGAAATTCATACCTTGGCTATAGCAGATAGCATCAGGCTTCTTGCCCTTCTTCCACGGACCACACTTGGCGAGACAACCGAGCAGGGCTGGTTTGCAGTGCGCTACAGACTCTTTCGGGTCCGGTGGGTAGTTTATCGATAACTTTATCATATCGCCGGTACTAAAGAATGTTATAGATTTTGAAATGAGGTATGTACATGTAAAGAGAAGGAGGTATAAAATGATAAATTTCTCTACATTAGTCCACGACTTTATTGCCCTCCAAATGTATTATGCCATAGAGTTAAGGCAATGACTATTTCTAACCCTGACCTGTTATTCAGAATTGAAAGTTGTAATCAGCGGCCTACCACTCTTAAAAAAGTGAATCTCTTGAATTTCGCGTGGTCTTCTCGCCCTACTTGTCATTCGGGCTGCTAAAATTAAGTGTCCTGTCGTGACGTTCTCTTCACACATGCTCACTTTTTGCTCTGGTAAATTATAGTTTATGAAGTTATGGGTAATTCATGTACAGAGAATGTGCTCACACACAATTTTACCAGCCGAAATACGCAAGTAAAAGAAAAGATCTGGGCGTCAACCTCAATTAAGCGTTTTAGAGATGCTGCATAAAGAGGTAGCGCCAGCGGCACCAAATGCCAATATACTTGACTGTCGGTACATGCTAATATAATAAATACTCCAACACTACAAGAGCTCATTTTATTTTAAAGTATTTAATCGATTAACTATTTCTAAAACGCGTTCCAGCCTTACTGCGCGAATTGTGAAGGTCGAATCGAATATGCGAATCCGTTCCACACTTAGCGTTCGCAGCATTCGCGCTCGATTCGCGCACTGAGTCTGGAACGCGTATAAGAGCCTTTTCACAATAGCGATTTGCAGCGAAGGGTTCTGAATTCTGTCGCAAATCGCAAGTGTGATATCACTATACCGAGTACCGACTCACGTGGTTCCAGCGTATCCGTTCGCGTCGTCGCTGCTGATCGCGATGCAGCGCACGCTCCTGCGCAGCTTGCCTAGGGTCACGTTCACCACGTCTAGGGTCTTGGACTCCGCTCTCATGTTCCATACTCGGAGATTTGCTGCGAAATGCCGTACCTCCTTTGAGTGACTAACACCTGACGCGCGGCAAAAAATCTAGCTAGCTAGGTAGGTAGCCAAGATTAGCTTGCTTTAGATCAGTGACGGCAGCGTTTTGGTAGTGATGCAAAGGCCACGACGGGGTTGTAAGTGCAACTTCAAGGCAAAGAATGGATCTTTGGTTCTGGTTAATATAGCTTGATACCAGGTAGACGTAAATCTTAGTCAAAGGCTTTCATTTGGTTTATTTTATCTGAACGTAAGAAAGAAAAAATCCCATTCTTTTGCCATTTCAACTAAAACAAAGAAAAAGTGTGGGTAGTATTACATACTCGCCGTTGTGATCGTCTGACACAACTGTTGTTGCTGAGTGGCAAAATGCGATGTAAACCAAAACATCGACTTATTTATTGAGTAGCTTTTGGATTTTCGTTGCAAACAGAGGAACACAAGATAGAAAATCACATTCTATTATCACATACCTACCGTTGTACAATCTGTCTGACGATGATTTTCGCCGCGTTCTGTGAAACATTTTCTTTTTGTAAAACTTGGTGCTATAAACCAGGAATCAAATATTGTAGCTTGCAAATGAGCTGCGTCGTTATTTACTTTAGCTGGATTAACACGCTTTCAGCATTAAGACACCGCTTGTATATAAGTGTTTTGATATACGTACGTGAAGTACATTTTAATTTGTAATCGCATTTGATTACTTAGTCATGCCAATTTCAGCCATTTCTATACACTTTGTGTTTAAAATAGGGAAAACGGGTTATTAAACTACACACACCGGCATATTTAGCGGAACATAAAAAAGGTTTGATTTCAGTATCATATAAGGTTGCTGGCTGGTTTATACGTCATTTAATTTAAAAAGCAATAATTTCAAATTAAGAAAACAACTGAACATCACATTTTATGCAATTGTTTTAATTTTATTCAAATACACCTTATCTGGAGCGAACTTCGAGTATTTCTTCCTTCTGAGTTTGATTTAAAATTTCATTGAAATACTGTTTTTTGTTAGTTTTTTTTTAATAACGCATCTTTTTGGGGTTGAGGACTGAATTATGCCTGACTTAGCCCCAACGGAGATTGCCAGGGCACTCGAAATGCGAAGAAATGGTCAAACCTACAGAGTGATATCCAGAGATCTTCGTCGACCAGTTTCAACGATCCATCGCAGTATCCAACGGTTCAGGGAGACGGTACTTATGTAAGAAGAGCAGGACAAGGCAGAAAAAGACGCACTTCGAGTAGGGATGATCGTTTCATTCGGCTTCGTGTACGTAGGAACCCCCGTTTGACGGCCGTCCAAGCCCGACATGAGTTAGAAGCAGTGCGGGGTGTAACCGTAAGTGAGCGTACGGTACGAAGAAGGTTCGAAGAAGCTGGTTTGGGTTCATTTGTGCCCGCAAAGGCTCCAAGGCTCGAAGTAAATCATCGTAGAAACAGGTTGACTTTTGCTAAGGAACATCGAATTTGGAACGCGAACCAATGGAGTAAGGTATTGTTTAGTGATGAGTGCAGAATTCTCTTAAATCAAATTGACGGCAGGCAAAGAATATACAGACGCAAAGGAGAACGATACATTCAGACAAATTTTGAAACTACAGTTGCATACGGTGGTGGATCAATAATGGTTTGGGTGGGCATTTGTTTGGGAGCCCGCACAGACTTGGTAGTGATTGACAGAGGGAGTCTGACTGCAGACCGCTATATCAGAGAAGTTTTAGAAGAAAATGTCGTACCGTTTTCCCCATATATCGGTGCCGATTTTGTTTTTATGCAGGATAATGCTCGGCCGCATACCGCTCGGGTAACTCAAGCATATCTTAATGATATGAATATCACTGTTATGGAGTGGCCGGCGAGATCACCGGATATGAACCGAATAGAGCACGTTTGGGACTTGCTGAAAAGAAAAGTTAAGTCCAGAATTCCAGCTCCTGCCAACGTGGGTGAACGGCGAATCGCCGTAGTTGAGGAATGGCGGAGACTATCCCAGGAGACCATCGATAACATCATTCTCAGTATGCCTAGACGGGTAGAAACTTTAATAAGAGCACGTGGAGGAAATACGCGATATTAAACACCATTTTTCTAATTTAATAAATTGTTATTTTAATATCAATTTTCACTTTTCCCGGTTACATAAAAAGTTCAAAAATGTACCATTTTTCACAAAAAGCCTTTACTCCCAAAATGTGTTCTTAATGTGTTCTCATTTTAATTAAAACAAATGTAACTTTAAATAACAAAAGAAGTGTAGTGAGTAGATTTTAAAATAAAACCATTTTTTTTTTAATTATGGACTTTTTTTGTGTTCCGCTAAATATGCCGGTGTGTGTAGTCGTAACCATTGACTTATATATTACTTCGTAAGGACAGGGCGGACCACACGTCTGGGTGTTGGACCTAAAGAGACCCGAAAATGACCCGACCGAGGCCGATGTGACGTAGTCAGTGGTCGGCGGTCATCGTGATCTGACATTTGTATGAAAAAATAAAAATGCCTAAATGTTCACTGAAAGGTTGCATAAATTACGACAGAAAAGTCATTAAAACAAATTCAAATTTTACTACTCACCAATAATCCGCATATTTGATAAACACTAAACTTATTTACATTACTTTAACAATTTTCCAACTTCTTTGTCAATTTTACAAAGCATCGCCATATTTACCGTGCAAAACCGATACAACTTTGTAGCGGCGTGCATTAGTGCTCACAGTGCACTGAGTGCAGTCCAGTACATGCGATGTAATATAAATATTTTAAGTTTACGTGATAAGGCACTATGAGTCAAAAATTGAAAACATGTCAAAAATAACAAAAGGCATAAGAAAAAAAAATGTGTTATTTGAAGGACAGTGAAATGTTATTAATAAATATATATAAATTATCTGATATAGTTTTTTTAGAAAAGTTTTAAGGTATGATTCCGTATACTTATAAAAATAAATTGTATCCACAAACACCCAATTATCTAGCCCTAAACTAAGCAAATCTTGCGCTCTTGCGCTTGCCACTAGATACAGATAATAAACATACTTAAATATATTTATAAACTACTTAAATACATTTATAAACATCAATGACTTAGGTGCAAATGCTCGTGCTCATCACACTAACATTTGCCCCTCGCGGGAGTCGAACCCGCATTGTAGTCCGGCGCGCTACTACACCAGATGGTTGTCGATGTAATCTCATATAAACTCATATAGAAAATATGGGGACCAGCACTACTGCGTGCTGCTGAATTCGGAATCATACCTTTTGTTTCATTTCGAGAGATAGAGAGAGAAATTGTTTTTTGTTTTATAGCTTCAATTATATGCATAGATTAGTCATCATTACAACTTATTAGAAAAGTATAGTTTTATTTAAAAGTAATGTTGATGTTAAAGTATTTACTAATTACTTACATACAATTAAACAGAAACAAAAATATTGATATTCATTATTAAGACACGAAAATTAACGAAGTAAAACAAACGAAGTTCCTAGGTTTAACTATAGAACAAGACGTAAATTGGAAAACGCATATAGATAATGTTTGAACATCAGGCGCAGCGCGAGACTGCGCGCGAGCCGCGCGAACGCGACATTTAAACTGGCTCGAACGTGAACCAGAACTGCACGCGCGCAGAACGCGCGTATTGTACAAGCCTTGCATGAGTTGCGCTAAAGAGGCGCACCAATCTGTTGCAGTAACGAATCGCATGCCACGCGCGTGCAGCTCGCGCGCAAATCGCGCGCTGTGCGCGTCCTGTGCATTCACGGCGCGTTAGCCAGATCTGGACCTATCCTTACAGAGTCAATAAGTTTATTTATGCTTTAAAGCAGGTTAGATCTGTTACAAAAACTGCGATTGCTACCTATCATGCATTGTAGGTTCTAAATTACGCTACAGATTACTGATGTGATACTACTTAATATAAATAGAGCTTTTATTGCCCAAAAAAGATGCATAAGAGCAATATGCGGTGTCCCTCCACGAACATCATGTCGTCCTCTATTTGCTCAGTTGCAATTACTAACATTGACGTCCCTGTATATATTTGAAACATGTGTATTTGTAATGCAAATTATGCATATTTTTAATAGGGCATTTGACATTTATCCACGGAATACAAGAAATCAAAATATCCTGTAACTACTTAAACTCCAATAACAATGCAGTATAAAAAAGCTGTATAACACTGAGTATAAAAAAAAATTCAATAATATACCTCTTGAATTCAAAACATTAAAAAATAATCAATTTAAAACAAAATTGAATAAGTGGCTAATCTCACATACCATAAAGGAGTTTTTTAAATAATAAATATTAATTTCAACATAATTATGATATGACTGACATCTATGTACCTAATTTATTTAATGCAATTTTAGATTAATTTTATATTTAATTTTAGTTCAATTTTATATTTAATTTGCATGCCTCGTGTTGGCTTAACATGCTTGGTACGTTCATTTTAAAACACCTATGCATACCGTGTTTAAGCAAATAAAGATTATTTTATTTTACCTTAATTCATGTTGACGTATTTAATTTGAAAAAGCAAAAAGTTATATTTACTGTGATACTACTTTAAATATAACATCTGTGAAATAAAAACTTTTTTCTTAGTTCCTCTTTCGTTATAAGCCGCTCTTACAAGGTTACTTAGGAGTAATTTTGTGGTTACTCTATGATGCTATTTGACAGTTGACATCAAAGTCTAACAGATGGGGTTAGTGTGTCATGTATGGAGGAAATGCAAGGCGATTTGTTCTGTCAGCCGTATCTTTACTTTTTACATCAATGGTCGTAACGCTAAATTATAACTATTATACTAGCTTACTGAATGATGAACAACACAGAGTAATTTTATACTTCAAATCTTTGGCATCTGAGCCATATGGCAAAACATCTTCACTCAAAAAGTAACATACCTAATATTACAATAGAAAATTTCATGAGCAGAACACACGATTGAAATGTAATGAGCGTAACGGTATGACAGGTGTTCATTTGTGCAATAAGTCCAAAAAAAATAGTTTCTAGGAAGCTAAGAATACACAGTTATACAAATTTATACTATATTTTCAGTGGCTTGCATTCATAATGCAATTGTAAAACCTAATTAATGAGCTTAAATAATATCATCATATTTTATAATTATTGATCACATTGGCGACTACACAGTACACAGCGCCACCAGGCGATAATAAACACGTCTCTTATGTAAAAGGCTTTGAATATCGGTACAGTACTGTTTAATTGCGACGTTTTACCTGAAAATAAAACGTTTATTAAACAACCTTACCTTATTCAAAGCCTGCTTTTTAAACCTGCCTGGTGACAATAAAACTCAATGACACGAATATCGAACAATCCTTCGAGCTGTCTGTGGTGGCGCTAGTGTTGCATAGCTGCGGTGGTGGGCTGCGGAAACGTGGGTCACGTGGGCAGACCACGAGTCATGTCTAGTACTCGAACCGGAAACGCAGATGCTACTCTCATGTAAAAGGCTTTGAATAAGGTAAGTATGTTTAATAAACGTTTTATTTTCAGGTAAAACGTCGATATTAATATTGAAATAACAAATGTATGTTTTCTCAAAATACCTACTTGACTTATAAATTTGTATGTTAGTCTATTAAATTACAAATAAAAATGTATTTACAAAAGCATTTATTCAATCATCAATTTACAAGGCAGGCACACTTCAGTCTGCATAAAACAATTCATCATATTATTTATTTTGCAATACGCAAAGTTTCACTTCCAGCCGAGGCGGCTTTTCAAGAGTTTCGCTTTGTCATCAATCTGCTCTTTGGCCACTTCTGCAATCCTTTTTGTTTCATTAATCATATACTGTTCCACAATCGATAGAAATTCTGAGAGCTAAAATAAGAGCAAAAGGACATTATTAGACTAATTTTTACATAGATATAACCCTTCAAAACATCTAAAAACCGTTCAAAAAATAATGGCCGCCCTTTCGTCATTGCTCACATAATGACGTAAATACTACCCTTCACAAAAAAAAATATTATTACACAGAGAAAGCATATTTTATCATTCTGTAAACGATAATATACTAATTATGATATTTTCTTCCTATCAGTTATCAAAATAAATACGATCATCATAAAAACCTACTTGTTCTACAAGATTAAAAACTTGCCGACTATGCTGAGGGCCCAATTACAAGAAATGAATGAGTACTCAAAGAAATAATCTAAACAAAGAACCTTATCTTTCAGAATGTGTAAACAGTGTAATAAAAGACTCGACGATTGTTATAAAAACACTACTTGAAACCCGACCCACACCCAACCCTACTTTTCGTAACTTTATCGATAGTTGTCGATAGTAGTGTATTTATGTAAGGTAAAAGGTATATGAAAAAAAAACACGACATCATCTTATATGATTGTTTTATTTACAATATTATCATTAATTATTTTTAATCATTATTATTTTTATTATTTAAAATATGCACGTCTGAACTTCAGTGAAAGGAGTCTATCTCTTGAACCATAAAACGTAGACACTTGTAATTTTTACAGTATATGTATTAGGGTTCCGCACCCGAAGGGTAAAACGGGACCCAATTACTAAGGCTCCGCTGCCCGTCTAACTGTCTGTCTTTCCGTCTGTCACCAGGATGTATGTCATGAACCGTGAGAGTTAGATAGTTTTAGTTATACTTTTAGTTTTAGTCCATGGACTCCTCCATCTCCTCCTCATCCTCCCATACAGTAGGCTGATACATTTTGGGGGTGCCTCTTGAGTCGGTCTCCACATTCTACAAATAAAAAAAAATAGTTTACAGCAACTAACTTTAAATGTACGTACCTATGTAGTAATACCTGTAGAAAATGCTGTTTTAATTAAACGCCCATTTTGTATTTATTGGCCATTCCTTGATTAACTTTATTGTAATTTCGTGAACTCATTTAAATAAATCAATTTATTAAATTATTATAATACGTAGGTAAAATAACATGGTTTCAATAATTTACACGGGCTCAAGTTCAATTTCTTAAAGTATAGTAATTCATTACAAGCATACTTCTGTGATATCAATAACAACAATGATGATCGATAAATTATCGACACGAACCCCACCCTATCCAATACATCAAAAAAAAAGTTGCACACCGCTACCGGCGAAATATGTCATTACTGTCAAAGCAATAAAGTTCACAATGGCTCGCTCGATATTTACAACGTCAACGGCCATTTTACACCGAAATTTGCAAACTTTGTTTACGCAAAAAATAACAAAATCACATGTTCTGTCGTTCTGTAAATTAGTTGTGATTACTTATTATGACCTTTTTATTGTATTTACTAACAAAAGTCGTCATGTATCACTCAGAAATAGGAAATATAAGACGTACTTCGTCGGGCTTGATTACACTGTTATTATGTTATATTTCCTTCATATAGTCATTGTAAATCAATCATTGTTCCAAAAATAATTGATCTTTATCAATAAACAGTAACTTGCGATAATTTAGCAGCAAAACACTTCACAAGACACTATAATCACACTATGCACGTCCCGATATTTGGCAGGTCGAAAAACAAGACGAGCACAGAAAATAAATATTTATCTGCATTGAGATAACAGGCAATATATAAAAGAGCGTATAAAGCCAAACTTCCCCATACAAAAGTAATCTCTAACAGACTTTAAATAAGGCGTAAAGTCGTCAGCCGAATATGGCTTAGCGGAGTTTGACGGAATGGCGCGCTGTATGACGTCACTGGCCGAATTCGGCCGATAGCGTTTTGAGACGAGATAATAACAATCACAAACATAGATCAGACTAACAGCTGTAAACCGTATTTCCTTAATTAAATATAAAATTTTATGCTTACCCAGCTTATATATTTATGAAACGTGTAAATTCATCCGTAAATACAAACAATTTTATACAAAACGCGAAGACATTCAAACGAAGTACATGTTACGACATCAAAATAAATTAACATTACCAACTTCTCGATTTAAATTAGCTTCAACAAGTACCTTCAGTTTTTCAATAAAAATTTATAATAAATTACCTGAAAATTAAAAAAAAAACCAAGGACACTATTCCTTCAAAAATTAAAACAATTTCTAATTAGTAAATGCTATTATAGTACAAATGAGTATTTTACTGATAATACATACATAGGTTACAAAAAATGAACATTCTCATCATCATCATCATCTCAGCCACAGGACGTCCACTGCTGAACATAGGCCTCCCCCAGTGACTTCCAGATCGGCCGATTGGAAGCGGCCTGCATCCAGCGTCGTCCTGCAACCTTTACCAGGTCGTCTGCCCACCTTGTGGGTGAACATTCTAGTAAATAATAAATCGATTTTTTGTTTTTTTTAATTTAAACCGCTTCCTCTCTCCTAATTCATATTGCGTGCCCGACAGGGCCCATAACACTGGACTAAAATTGTATTAATAACACCTTATGCACATTATGGTTCAATAAATTATTGAGTATTGAGTAAACCTCTTTTATGCATGAATGGTACACTAAATCGTAAAAGCTTTTGATTCAATGTCGTATTATAATGAATGGCCCAAATGTTAACAAAATGATTAAATTTTTGTACATTTTAACGAGTAAACCATCTTACCAAGAGATCGTCTTCTTTCTTGCCTATTTGTACGAAGGCGCATTTAGCTGCGAGGCGCTTGTGTTCTGCCCAAGGGTCGTCACTTGCTTCCCACCCTTCCAACTCTTTTCCACACAGGAAACACTTCACAGCATCAGCATCATCCTTGCAAGTCGCAATGGAATAAAAACCAGCTTCAGCCATGTTCCGCACGTTACATTTGTTCTTATTAGAGAAAGGCCAATTCTTAAAGGTCTTCATTCGCTCTTCTTTTAAATAATACGATTCACTTTCCATTTTATAAATACTTTTTTCCAAAATTTAGAAATTAGACACAGTCACAAAGCGGTAAAAAACGGTTGGTTTTGACCATGGATATAGAATGTACAAGAAGATAGACAATGTCTCATTGCAAGCAAATGATACAAAAACTGAGACTCGTATGTGTGTGTGTGGTACTCGTAAGTGTTGTTTAAGCCACATTTTTTATCGATAAATTGCAACCGGGAAAAATTGATTTAGCAGAACTTATAATCGCCGTGGAACTTGAAGCAGATAAAGTTAAACCTGTATCTTTAAACAAAATAGAGGTGAAGTTCGGTTTTACGGAAATTTATACAAATACAGTTGATGTTTATTAAAAAGATGTATTGTCAGTGGTCATTTCGATTGGAGATCAAGAACTCATGATAAAATGAAGCGAAAGAATTAACTATGTCTAACTTTGATGTCATGAATAAAAGTCAATTAAAACAATAATCACGGACCTTTTTTGTTTAAGTTTAATCTGTAAAAAGTAAGATTTGGTTAAACGTAATATCTGCTATGCCGGTATTACGTATGAGCGTATCGTATATTTAAGAAAAAGGTCTGAGTATATTTAAAAAGCTTTTTTAATACACTTAAAATGATTAACTTACAAGAACAAATAAGGTAGGTAAGTACTGAATCCTTTATTAATATAGGTACATCGAAAATTTCTTTCTAGGAAACATTTGTCCTCAAAATGTTACTGCAAACTGTTGACTTTGAGTGATTTCGCGCGGTTCACTCTAGCCTGTTAATAACTCATATCTTCCTTTCACGTATTTACTTAGTACGTCGGTTAAGTTGGTATTCTTAAAAATATATAATATTATACTAAATATTTGGTGAAACTATACATAATACTATAAAAAAGTTTTATTTTAGAAGACCAAAAATAAAACGAAAATCTCGTAATGTCATCACAATATAACAGTATTAGAGTTTCTTTTTTGTAATCAAACATGACAAATATTTCTTTAGTAATTGCAAAAAATCTCCCATACCCACAAATGGCGGTCAATATTTTATCGATACTTAAGACGTCACGCTAGTTCAAGCCCTAGTGTAAACATGCAATTTACTATTTTACTTAATATTTTTTGTAATAGGCTAGTTGACACCACCAATCAATGGGGAGAAAAACTAACTTTTTATCACGCCAGGGGCGCTAATTGTCTTGTACCTAGATCTGACATAACATCTGTCAGATTGTATGGAAATTTGCAATCATTTCTGTTTGTTTACAATATTTTCGAGGATTAAAGTCGCAATGCAACAGTGTGGTGCTTTAAACTGTAAAATTGAAGTAGTTCATTCATTCCCTAAGGACTATAAACGCAGAAATCAGTGGGAATCTGCTTTACGGATTAAAAATTGCACGATTACTCACAGCATATTTCATAGAAGAAGACTATTTTGGAAAAAGTATAATATACTAAACGGGTAACAGTTTGGTGAATTCATTGGCACTGAAACAAAAGTACAGAAACCTAAAAAGCCCAAATCATGACAAGTTTCATGGATCAGTTTTGAACATACTAATACATTGAAAATATTAGTTAGTGTTTTACCCTGTATTCTTCTTGAATTTATGAAGGTCTCCACTACTTGCCTGTCTCTCCACTGTAGAGTGCTGTAAACTTTTAACTAAATGACAAAGCGGAGGCAATATACTCGCTGATAATGGACTTACAAAAGAGACAAAAAGAAATGTAATAGTTAGAACAGGCACCTCCTTTTCATAAAGGAAAATCTCAATTACTTACTAGGCCTCACTATTATGAAGAACTGAGAAACTTTCAAGTGCTGCAATTTTAGGGAATCTATTTATAAAAAAAATCAATAAAAGTCTAGGAAGTTATATCTGTTTTTTTATTATTATTTTCAAATAACCTTCAAACATGTTACTTACTTTAAATATACAACTACTTCATAATGATGATATTATAAAAATTTAACATTTCACAAATGTGAGTATCATAATTATTATTACATCAATCAAATTGCAAAAAATTCCTACCAGTACAAAATAAATATCTATGTGTTTGTGTGTAGTAAGAAATTTTCTTTTTAAAGGACAATTCTCTAACACTAATACTTAACTAAGGCACAGTAATTTCATATATCAAGCTTTTTTATATCTTTATGCGGGTGCTTGATTTAATTATTATGTCTTTGCTTAGAAGTTCATCAAGACTCCTTAGAAATTCACAATCCAATCCACGGTTGTCCACCACATATCCTAAATACACTTCCCATAATCTGGAGAACTTTCTTGACCTCTGGTATTGAATTAGAGATACATGTTTACATCATGCATACATGCCACTACCCGCAGCGCTCATAATGGTATAAAAGCAACTTTCTCCATCCTTGCTTTACATTATCCTTTCATGTACGCGATATCACCAGCAGAGTAGAGGTGAACAGTTAGGAGATGACATGCTTCAAACAGAACTTTTTCTTGCTTGCTGTTGTATCTGTGAAACAAAAAGCATCAGATGATGAATACTTATTATTATAAAAAAGTGTATTGAATAAATATCAGGAAATAATTTGAATATAAGTTCATACTTCATACCTTTCTAAATAAAGATGTATTTTATGTTTCCTTAGGCTAGGAAGTGGAAAATCGGCATCAATGTCTCTAAATTTCTCTATCGCCAGAGAGGCATAATGCAACATCATCTGTTATGTTATAGTCAGCGCCAAAGTTTCGGTTCCGCTCATAAGCCTTCAATCTAGAAGAAATAATAGATATAGTCCAAATTAACCAGAATTATGCACAGGAAATAGAATGTAACCTTCAATATTTTCAATGCTTACCTCTCTATCAAATCACAACTTTTCCGTTAATTGTTCTGGTCCTTTTACGAAGTCCGCTTTGAAGCTCAGAAAAAGACATTAATGAATACATTATAAACGCTGAAAAACTTTAAATGCAAAAAAATCGCAAATACACACTTGACACTAGCAGTCAACACGGTACAAGCGCCGATCGCGCCATCTACAAAAAGCTTTGCGTGTTCCTCCCCATTGACATACTTTTTATGAGCTGTCAAAACGGATATCTTCCTTATAATTTGTATGGCAATATCGGATTATGACGTCACTATCCGATAAACTCAACTGCCTTACTTTATTACGATTTTAAAGCAATCAAAAATCAGTTTGTCTCTGTACTGAGTTATTAGGCCTAAAATAAAGTGCCTGTTTTAATAAATGATGCCTTAGAATTATTTATGAATGGGGTCAACATCCCTATTATGCCAATAACTACGAAATACACAAACATACCCCAAACAAAGATACTAATCTTTTGTAAAATCTAAGTTCTTTGCCGATTATTATTATGAATTAGACACAATATTGTTTCGAAATATTTTTATCAAAAATGTTTTTACCTGTGAGATGTGTGTTTATTGGGGTTGTATTTTCTTGTTACATCACAAATAATAATTGAACAACACCCCCTGTCTACAGAAACATAAAAAATATGTTTTCCTTTTATATTTTTTTATATTTTATTAAAATTAGGTTTGACGTATGAAATTGGAGATATATAAAGTCTAGAGTTAAATATTTTTTTGTGTCACATAGACACATTGACATCTATCTCTTTCTATCTTGTAGGGTGTCCGCAAGGATATGATGTCTCTTTTGCACGCTTTGTCAGTCTTTAAGCTAGCGAATCCTAAGTCTATGGTTTTGACAGTTACAGATTTTGAAATTGACTTTGCGTTTTGTATCTTTGGACAGTACTATTTGACCGCCCCGTTCAGAGGAATAGTACCTACTGCGAGACTTGACAAGTGCGTGAGTTATAGTCTGCTGGCTGGTCAATAAATAAAAAAATAAAAAACTATAACCCGACTACGTAAGAAAGTGGTCGTGTGTGCGACCACGGCTACCTTGACCATTTTAGTGTGCATTTCTGGATTTCTATCTGAATTATTTACTTTTGTCGTCCTTTTTAGACCACTTTCTTACGTAGTCGGGTTATAGTTTTTTTAACTTATTTTTTTATTTAATATTTTTCCGTTTCCCGATCGAGCAAATACACTAGACGTGTAGTATACATCGTAGCATTCTAAGAAAAACAGTCAAGGTGAGCTACACGCGCGCAGCACGCGATCCGTTAAGCCTTAACCAACCAAAGCAACGCGTTCATCCTGCGTGCGCGATGGCGTGCACGGTGGCGTTCAGATAGTGCAATAGCATTTGTAGCGAGCGACGAGTTCAAACCGTTGCGTCCTGCGCAGCTGCGGCTTCGTACGCGCGATCGGGCGGCCGCGTTCATTTGATATATCAATGTTACTTTTATTGTAATATTTGATTTTTTACGACTTATATAAAAGAAACCCGCGTCAATAATGATGACCAGATTGATTATAAACTGATTTATTTCAAATTATACATTTTTTTTATCTTCAATAACTGCTGCTAATAGAAGGATTTCAGCTTCGATTTTAGTTTCACTATCTTCCATTATCCCCAAATTCATTAGGAGTATGTTCGGAACGTAAGGCGGACGCAGACTGGACTGAACGCGTACCTAGGCCACGCGTTTGGTGTGCACTGGCCTTGCACGTGAGAAGTCGCCAACACGCGCATGCAGGCTGAACGCGTTGGTTTGGTAAAGCCTAACTGCATTCGTTTGGTGCGCCTCCATAGCGGAATTCATGCAAGGCTTGTACAGTGCACGCAAGCTGCGCGCAATCTGCGCGCGTACATTTTTAGTCCACTTTCCAGGTAGCTCACAGGCTGAGCGGGCGCGGCTTGCTGCGCGTTGTGCGCGACCTGCGCATTTGCGGCGCGTTCGCCAGATCTGGACGTAACCTAAGCCTGCCTCCAAGTCTGGCGAATGCGCCGCGAAAGCGCAACTCGCACGCTTGCATTTTATGTTTGTGCGATGCGCGCAGCCTATATATGTATAGCGTCAACTTTATCATTGATCTTATTATATTTTACTATCTTCTAGAAATGTTTCAGTTTTGTCATAGCTCCATGTTTTCAACAATACTGTAAGATTTGTTTTGCAACTATAGTTATTCATAGGATATATATTCAAAATTTTGTTGATTTTATTATACAGTTTTGCAGACCATGCTGTTTATTGTCTCCTAGCATACACTGATTTAATACTAGGTGTTGGAGCTACGTTATGTTTACGTCTTTTGGATAATTTAGAAGGATCGTAGGGTAAAGTTCTATGTAATTTCAAAATTACATTTAGGATATAGAGCTGCCGAACTGACAGGGTGTCACTTATTTGATATAGGATTTCTGTTGGAAATCTGTACGGTTTAAAGGTCATTACTTTTAGAAGTGCCTTTTGCGCTCTTTCCAGCTCAAGAAACTTCATCTTACTAGCACCACCCCAGACTGGGATACAGTAGACCAACAGCGATTGAGCCAGCGAAATGTATACCTGCTTTAATAGCTTTTTATCAGCAATATTTCGTAGCTTTTTAAAAATCCACAAGAGTTTCCTTGTTATTATCACACCATCATTGTCTGTAGGTACAGTAGGTATCTTGGTTTGCTGTTAAGTGCTATCTCAAATCTCATCCGTTTTAGTAACGTCTCTTCTGTCATGTTTATGGTCAGAATTAACAGAACGATGCTGCAGTCCGCCTTATTTTACTTGGCTAGCCCCACGGACGTAAATCCGTGGCTAGCCCTAAATGATAATTGCGTCCAAGTACATCATCCTCAAAGATTGCGTCACCTGTTCCTGTTTCAAATAATGGTCTCTAGACTGCCTTTTACTACCTCCATTCCATCGTACCGTCAGAACTTTGTTGTAATATAGAAATCTTGTAGTTCCAGTCTTCAGTTCAGTTAGTTTACTTTTATTAATAGCTGACCCGGCGAACTTCGTAACGCCTAACAGTTTTTTTTTTCGTCAGCTTTTCCATTTTTTTTATTATTTATTCTACTATTCGGGGCGGAGAGAAATCCAACAAATTATAAACTGAAAATCAGTCCAGCCGTTCTCGAGTTATAAGTGTTGTAACAAACACGAATTTTTTTTATACAGGGTGTCCCAAAATTAGCACGTCACAGTAACACCAGAGATATATGGGCCTAAGACGCATCGAACAAGCCTAACATGTCCATAGAAAAGTTTTATCAGTTTTGAGTATGGCCAATTTTAGAATGTTTTTTAAAAATCACCCTTTTTTCATAAAATTTGTATCAGAATTTTTAACAGCGCTGTTTATTTTACTTTTTTTATAAACCTACGCCTTTAGCAACAGTTGATTTTGAAGAAACAATCATTATTTAGACGGTAAATAGTGTGAAATAACGACAATCGATAGTCAATCTCAATCTAATTTTTACCCAAAGAAAATGGATTCAGCTATGAGTAGCAATTGTGGAAAAAAATTCTATCAAACATAATAAACAAATACCATTAAAAACTTCCCTATGCTATGGCGATTTTAAAATGGTATAACACTTATATCGATATAAAAAAAAAAACTAACTAATTTAAGTCATTTCTCATCAAAGTCGTCCCTAAGTCAAATTATTAATAAAACATACTAGGAAGTCCTGCAGTTCCCCCCACGATCAAGTAGATATGAAATTTTGTAAAAAAAAAAAAAATATTTTAACTGAATCAGCAATTGGGAGGGAAAGTGATAATAAAACCGGCCAAGTGCGAGTCGGACTCGCGTACGAAGGGTTCCGTACCTTTATCTGTAAACCCGGCCAAAAAATCGCGTTTGTTGTATCGCAGACATAGCCCGACGGATTAACAAGTTAATCTGGCAGTGAGCGGCGCACATAATACGTAAAACTGACGGCTGATGGGTCAGAAAGGTTCTGGAATGGAGGCCACGTACCAGCAAGTGCAGCGTGGGACGTCCCCCACGAGGCGGACATACGACCTGGAGGTTGCAACAAGCTGCTGGATACAGGCCGTCTATTTAAATATAATATACACTATGCCGCAGTTCACACCAATCTGCTCTGGCACTATTCAAATAATGTCTACATCCATAACAGGTGCCACTTTGGCGTGAGCAGCGTTTAAGGGTTAACTAAGTTTTTAGGGTTCCTAACCCAAGGGGTAAAACGGAACCCTAGGCTATTACTAAGGTTCCGCTGGCTGCCCATCTGTCACCAGGCTGTATCTCTTGAACCGTGATAGTAAGAAAGTTGAAATTTCCACAGATGATGTGTTTCGGTTGTTACTATAAGAACAATTACTTAAAACAAGAATATTTAAGGTGGCTCCCATACAACAAACGCGATTTTTTGCCGGGTTTACAGATAAAGGTACGGAACCCTTCGTACGCGAGTCCGACTCGCACTTGGCCGGTTTTATTATCCCTTTCCCTCCCAATTGCTTATTCAGGTAAAATAAATATATTTTTTTACATAATTTCATATCTACTTGATCGTGGGGGAACTGCAGGACTTCCTAGTATGTTTTATTAATAATTTGACTTAGGGACGACTTTGATGAGAAATGACTCAAATTTGTTAGATTTTTTTTTATTGCGATATAAGTGTTATACCATTTTGAAATCGCCATAGCATAGGGAAGTTTATAATGGTATTTGTTCATTATGTTTGATATAAATTTTTTTCACGGTTGCTACTCATAGCTGAAGCCATTTTCTTTGGGTAAAAATTGGATTGTGATTGACTATCGATTGTCGTTATTTCACACTATATACCGTCTAGATAATGATTGTTTCTTCAAAAGCAACTGTTGCCAAAGGCGTAGGATTACAAAAAAAGTAAAATAAACAGCTCTGTAAAAAAATCTGATACAAAGTTTATGAAAAAAGGGTGATTTTTAAAAAACATTCTAAAATTGGCCATACTCAAAACTGATAAAACTTTTCTATGGACATGTTAGGCTTGTTCGATGCGTCTGAGACCCATCTATCTCTGGTGTCACTGTGACGTGCTAATTTTGGGACACCCTGTATATAAAGGTTACAAACACATTTTTTTTTCACATCAACATAATGTTTGACACTACATGACAATGACATGACAACCGTCATCAAAATAAATTATTTTTAATTCTTTATTTATAGCACTAAGGATTGTTGATATCAACTTCGAAGCAAATCACCCCCAAAATAACTTTCTACCCCTTTTTAAACCCGCTAGGGAATGAATTTCAATAAAATACATAACATGTCTTCCATCAATTCTGTTAAAGAATGTTTATACAAAATTTGAAGTTGTTTGGACCATGGTATCACGTTTCCCATACAAACTTTGCACCCCGTTTTCACCCACTTTGGGGTTGAATTTCGAAAAATCCTTTCTTATCGGATGCCTACGTCATACAAAAAATACACACTCTTAGTTTCAGGCACGGACGTAAAAAAAATACGAACGTAACCTCGTCCATATAATTAATCTGCGACCTCGTCTAACCATAAGTGAAGCATAATAATGGCCGCCCTTTTAGGCTGTGTGCCTGATTTAAGGGTTGCTATATAAACCATCAATTTCCCTGCTGTTTGGTGGTACCAATCGATCTCAGTTAACTTATGTAATTTACATATATTTTTTAACAGAAATATAAAAGGCTGATCTATGTTGACCTACCAAACATATTTTTTATGATCACATTTTTTTTACGTCTGTGGTTTCGAATGCGCACGTCGCGCACACCGCGCGATCCGCTCGCGAGCTGCACGCGCGCAGCAGGCCGCGCGCGCGCTGCCTGTGAGCTACCTGTAAAATAAACTAGATGCACGCGCGCAGATCGCGCGCAAGTCGCGGGCACTGTACATGCCTTGAATGAGTTGCGCTAAGTATGGAGGCGCACCAAACGATTGCAGTTAAGCTTCAACCAAACCAACGCGTTCAGCCTGCATATATGCATGCGCGTTGGCGACTTCTCGCGTACAAGGCCAGTGCACACCAAACGCGCGGCCTAGTTACGCGTTCAGTCCAGTCTACGTCTGCCTTCCGTTCCAAACATACTCCTAATGAATTTGGTGATAAAGGATGATAGCGAAACTAAAATCGAAGCTGAAATTATTCTATTAGCAGCAGTTATTGAAGATGAAAAAAATTAAAAGAGTATCATTTTAAATAAATATCTAAACGCTACCGTGCACGCCATCGCGCACGCAGGATGAACGCGTTGGTTTGGTCAACGCTTAACTGATCGCGTGCTGCGCGCGTGCAGCTCACCTTAACTTTTTTTCTTAGAATGCGACGATGTAGATACTACACGGCTAGTGTATTTGCTCGTTCGGGAAAGTGACCTTAAAAGGACGAAACAAGTAAATATTTCAGATAGAAATCCAGAAATGCACTGGTACAAAAATGGTCAAGGTAGAGCCGTGGTCGTACCCACTGTATTACCTACTATGATTATGTGGGTGCCAGGAACACTTCCATTGAAAAGACATGGTACTGTGATGGTAGGTTACAGTGGGTGCGACCACGGCTCTACCTTGACCATTTTTGTACCAGTGCATTTCTTGATTTCTATCTGAATTATTTACTTGTTTCGTCCTTTTAAGATCACTTTCTGTCTACTAGTCGGGTTATAGTTTTTTAAACTTATTTTTTTATTTCCATGTGAAGAACGGAAAGGAAAACCTAAAAATCAGTTTCCTGGTTTAGGAGCTACGATGTCATGTACTGGTACGAAAATAATCCCCTTTTTTTCGTTAAAAAGTTAAAAAAAGGAAAAAAAAACGACAAAACAAATCGTATCATTTGATAGACTTACATTTCGGACTGGACGAACGCTAATTTCGTTGACGGCCGCGCCACTGCACCAAAAGTGCTCTATGGTCGTCGACGATTTTTTGTATCTGTTGGTTTTTGTGACTAAAATAATTTAGAAGCCATTTCATGAAAATTCGTCCAAATGCTGTTTAACGCCATCTCGTGAGTCGCAGTTTATAATATCTCGTTTGATGTAGGTAGTGTATCAACTGTACGACAGAACACTAATGAACACTAACAACATCTAAAATAATAACTCGAACCTGGGGGTACGAGCGAACATAAGATTTACGCGACAATTTTACTTAGTATGGAGTTAGCATTCTATCCTTTTTATGTTTCTTTGGTGCTGTATACTTTCTATGGAATTATTTCTATGGCGTATTTACTGTAAACTACGTAGTAATTTTAAACCTGGAACAAGATCTCGTTTAGATGCACACAGAGGGCGTTGCTTGCTTTATTATTTCAACGCCATCTATGATATTATTATTACATTAGCTAACTTACATTGCTTTTACAAGTTGAGTAATATTTCCATAGATTTTCAAGAGATGGCGTTTTACAGGGTCACCCCAAATTCTTCCAAACTTTTTTTCAGTTTTGCATTTTGCAGTTTGCTACGCACAATGAAAACGCTGATGTTTATGGCAATCATCAATCGGGGTGGGCGTCCCGCCGTGTTTGTATCACGTTAACGAGACAGGCCCTTTTTCTGTTTAAGTGCGTTCAGGAAAATACCGAGTGAACTCGGTAATTGGTACTTTATGCTCAGTACACAAATAATTACCTACCTACCTACATGTTCAATAGGTATAGGCCTTCGCCTCCTCTCTAATCTTTTACCTTAATTTTAAATCCAAACAATGATTTAATACTCCTTGTCGTCTACCAGTAGTAAGAATAAAAAGGTAGGTAATTTATTCTTTCTACTAAGAGAAGCTCTGCATTATCATTTTGTAAAATATGAATTTGAAGATTCCAATTTTAGTTTATTGACAGAGTTGTATGTTTGGTTAGTAGATCAACCACAAAGGTTGAGATACTAACCAAACAATTTCACTAAGTAATAATACTATCTCTATGCTAACAATCATAATATATTTTTAATTTTTTTTAAATCTAACATTATTTCTCTAATAACTACAGATATAATGGCAAAAATAGTCGATCTTTCATTTGATTATAGTATTGATAAATGGTAGGTATGAATATTTCAAATAACGGATAAAAATTATGAATTCTAAGGTACAGGCCCTGACCAAAATGAAATCATGCGGAGATCATTAATCAAACAAAATGATAGTTGTAAATATAGATCATGTTTGTTTCATTTCAACAAAGTTATGACAAAATATAATCGCAGAACAATAATCTTACACATTAATCTGTAAAGCCATCCGTGAATGTTTCAAGTAAAAACTGCTCAAACCAACCAAGACTTTCATTACTACAAGACTCATCTATTTCCAGAACCTCTTTGGTTCTGTATTTAAAAAACCACACCAAGCTCATCAACCACTGAACAATTGGATTTGAGTATCTTAGTTCGATATCCTTAGTTGTAGCTCTTTGAAGCACATCTAAAACTGTAGTATATAAAATAGATTGTCTAGTTGCAGGCTTACAAATACACAAATGGTCAAGAGGTAACTGGTAAAAAACACCTCTGCCAAGGTCAGCAGACACTGACTCCACAAACTTAACAGGAACTTTAAATGCGGTGACTAAAGTAGGTAATGTTTCAGCAAAACTTATCGTTTCCCAAGCAAACACATCAGCAAACTTTATGAATTTCTTGTCTAGTTCAAGCAAATATTTTGAGTTTTCTTGTAGTTGTCTTACTTCAGTAGTAGGCCAAAGTACTGCTGCAGCTGCTCTGGGCATGGTGGCTAGAGCACTACCTTTGTGCGGTGTGCTGTAGAAAACTACTGCTTTAGTATTACCAGATAAACTTTTGAATTTTGCATCATTACTTAGTGATGAGTCAACAAGCAACTGTTTCACAATCAGCCCACCCATTGAGTGAGCGAGCCACACAATAGGAATGTGTTTGGCTCCAACACTAGCATCAATTAATGTTGGCGCCAAATCTGAAGCCCTACTTTCTATATCAGCAGTTTGCAGGGGACACTTCTCCAACCATTCAGATAGTGAACTCCAATAGTTTATTCCTAATATTCTCAAATTACTGCAGTCTCTTGGCAGCCAATCTTTCGGCCAACAGTAAGTGTAGTTACAACTGTCTTGTTCCTCTTGTAATAATGCAACACGCTTTTTTTTTACATTGTATATAGAACTAGATTTAGATTCTCTTTTGGCTTCTATTGGGATGTCATGCAGAACCACTTCAAAGTCGGATAATAAAGACTCTTCTTCTATTTCTTTCAAATCTTCAATAACTTGTTTAAACTCCGGATCTAGGTAGTCTGTGCCTTCAGCTTCATCGAAACAGCATTTTTCGCAATCAATTTTAGATATGGTGACATCAATGATGCCTATAGGCTCACCACATTTACGATCACGTTGCCGCCAAGTAACAAATACACCACCTCTAAGTCCATGAACCAAAAGAATATCACAGGAGTGAGGAGTAGTTGTCCGGTAAATTGGATGGAGCAGATACAAGCCTGGCCGGTAACAATACTCTCCAGATAAATTAGTTAAGCAAACACCTGCAGAACTTGCAAGGCGTATGTCACTCGACCTGACTAGACGTGACAACTCACCAATTAGGCCATTTTGAAAAAATTCCGTCAAAAAATATGGATGCACACTTAGAACTGTGAGTATTCGAAGAACAGCTAGATCTAGATCAACATCCTCGGGGTATCTTAATAATAACTCAGCTAATTTAGGCAAAATGCCTACTCTGACTACAGTCTGAGCCGAAAGATCTTTTTCATAAACGTTACTGTGGAACAAAGTGATATGATGATGAATTGCATCGAGACACAGCATACATAAGTCTCGTTCACTAATACTGTCAGGTTTCATCGGAATGTGGTCTACTTCCATGGCTTGTTCTTGTACATTAGCAAAATGCTTTGAAATAAAGTGTTTTATGCAACTGTGAGGATTGATATTTTGCGCTGCCAAGATTATGTCACGGAATTTGAAAGACATAAGTTCTGATGTGAGTGCAGCGCGCCTGACATGGATTGGAGGTGGCAAGAAGTACCGCAGGTCAGCGCCGCGCGTGCGTGCAAGTAGAACAGCAGTATTTTTATCAAGCGCTTGGGCGAGCTTCAAGCAGTCCCAGTGCTTGTTATTCTTGAAAAGAGCTAGTTTTTCCAGAGCCACGTTGCGCTGTTCTTTGTTCCCGTGCCTGCAGAGCCAGAGCAGCCGCCAAGCTAGTGAGTGCTTCAAACTCTTCCAGATACGGGCTAGCCCTACAGCCTGTCTGCTCTCCTTATCCTGTTCTATCTTCAGGATAGCATCGTATGAAGGATCATCGATATAAATGTACTGGACAGTGTGTTTCTTTTCTCTGTCCAGCACATTGGTATTAACAATACGGTTGATAGAATTGTATGTTTGACGAATATGATACGCAATAAAGAGTCCACTGCCGCCCCATAGCGCAGCAAGTTTTAGAACTTTGAAGACGGGTTTTAATCTATCCTGTAAGCTCATTGTTTACGAACGTTTCCTTTAATCTGTAAATTACGTATCTAGAAACAAGAGCTGCTTGCACTGTTGTTGTTGACATTTTGGGAATTTGGGTCAAGGAGTAGGCATGGACGATATCATGAGGAGCAGGTGAAAAATCATATGACTTGAAAATCATTTGTCACACCTGCTACTTTTTGTCATATTGACTGCTACAAATCACAGACTGTAAAATCATATGTCATGCGCAAATTTCTTTTCATTCGTTGATGACATGTAGCAGAGCGGGTCTAGCGAGCGCAGGCCTTGAGCGCGCGAGCGAGTAGGAATGATTTGCTACAGATGCGTGTTAGAAAAAGACAAACATGCTGTGTTATTTTTTATGCCATCATAGGTGACGAACGATAACGATACAGAGCATTTTAAGAGCTTTAAACTTATGACCGTAAAGTTTAGATTCGTTTGTCATGATTTTTGTTACGAGTGGCAGGTTGAAACCTTCTAGTTTGTTGAATTTTATGCTGAGCGCCGTAAGGTTTAGATTATCTTGTTATGATTTTATAGTAGGGAACGTCGAGCTCGTTTTGTTTACAATGAAGTTTCGTTTTATGTGTGAATTATGATTTTATGATGTTGTTTTTAAATTTACTAGTCGCCCGGTGATTACTAATAGGTGCATACGCCAATGTAAAAATAAGTTTACTCACACATTCAGGATTTTAAAAAAATTCACATGAAAAATTTTACATTGTCAGTCCTAAGCCTGTACAAGTATGAGGGGAAGTTAATTGTTTAAAAAAAAAATGCTTAAATAATACACACGAACTATATATGACATTTCATAAAAAAGTAGCAAGGAGCAACTATTCACAATAAATCATATTTCATTTTAAGTAACAAATAGCAAAAGTGTTACAATATGACACTGCGACAAAAAATCATTGCCAATGATTTATCACAGGTGATTTTATATGACAAAAAATCGTCATTTTGTCATATGACAATGACTGAAAAATAGCAATCATTGCCATGCCTATCAAGGAGTATTAAATCACTACGTGATTTGGGTTGACAAAAATCAAAATGACAAGTGACAAAACGACAAGCCACATGACACTAGTAGAACACTGATCAGGTAATCACTACGTTAGAAGTAATATTTTTTCTTAATATTTTAACGGCTTTTTGTCAATACAGCCAATAGTAATATAATATAAGCTATCCCCATTGTCACACACAGCTCACACACAGCACAGCATATAACCGGGGATATCGTACATTTACGTTCCCTAAAGCTTCGGCCAAACCAACGCGAGGGCGTGGGCGTGCGCGGTGGCGTAGGCGTAGGCGTGCAGGCCAGTTCATTAAGTTCATAACCATATTCATAACCTGAACGCGTAGTTTCTGCGTGTTTGGTGACCAAACACGCGGACACTTCGCGTTCAGGAGGCCTAGCACGAAAATGTATCTTTGTATGTAATTGAACAAGAAAGAGATTAGTCATTGAATGAAGTCAAAGAAGATTAAAAATGTTAGTCATAATAAAGGAAATGATGTTGTAGAAATTATGATTTAACAATGGTTTATCAGATTATTTTCAGATATATTACGAATATAAAAGCTCAACCCTTTTACTAAATAAACAATGATTTTTTGTAGAGTTTTTTATTTATTTACTTTACCTTTATTTAAATAAATAAATAAATAATAAATAAATATTGGACAACACATCATTCACATACATTGCTCTGATCCTAAGGTAAGTTGCTAAAGCACTTGTGATATAGAAATCAGAATCAACGACGGTACCTCAACACCCAGACCCGAGCCAATATAGAAAAGTTCGTTTTCTACATTGACCCGACCGGGGATCGAACCCGGAACCTCAGAGATGGCGGCGCCATTTAAAGTCCGGCGTGCTCGCCTCTCGGCTACGGAGGTCGTCAATTTATTAACTGAGTTTCAAATTAATTAATTCCAACGCGATTACTCGAGCGAAGCTATTTTTACTAACACTATATGGGCTTGTATGTTAAGTTGCCTGCAATAAACGAATTTTATTTTATTTATTATTTATTTAAAGATGAAGGAAAGAAAAAAACATAGTTGGCTTCACTCAGTGCTTATCGGAAGAAAATTAATAGCTTTAAATGTAATTATTTATATTATCATAGTAGCGCATCATCTGTCTGTTGAGAAGCCTGTCACGAAAAATGCCATGTCCTCGTCGATACAAATGCTTTGGCACGATCTGAACGCCCACGCCACGCCACCACGCACGCTATCGAGCACGCGTTGGTTTGGCCGAGACTTAACACCTATCAGTACCTGTCTCAATTAAAATAGTTAAAAGGTACCTACCTATTCGGTCAGCTGTAGTATTCGTAGCACCGTAACATAGGAAGTTAGTTAAATGATTGGATGTTCATATGAAAAACAGTGTTTTTTTTTTAAACTACCTAATCTATATTAAAATAGTCACTCTGCGTTTATTTAATAGCGTTAAATGGATGAACACTCTGAGTACTGAAACCTATGAAGATGGCATACCTACGGAAAAAACGTGTATACCTAAACTTACCGAGAAGCAAAAATGGCGCCTGTTCGTAGTGCTGCCCTATCATCGATATATTAAATAGATTCAGAATGAAAAATTAAGTTGTCTCTTTTTACATGGGGTATTATAGGTAAGTCAAAAAAGATGGCTCTATGTTTATGAGTACAATGTCGATTTCGATCATATTTGTATAACCGATTGTTCATATACATAGAACACTATGCCATCTCCATAGGTTTCAGTACTCAGAGGATAAACATGATTATCTTCATAAACGATACTATAGTATTATTTGATCAGTGGATACTATGACCACACTTCGTGGTACTCTAAGTATTATTTGATCAGTGGTACTCTACGTAGTATTATTTGATCAGTGCGTGGTACTTTTGAACCATCAACATGTTTACTTCTATTGTAGATATTTTAGGTATATTGTTAATACAGATAAATGGAAAGAGATAACCAAAAAAATAATAATCTATGAAGATATCATGTCCACCCATTTAAAGCTGAGAGACTTTTATGTCAATTTAATAAGCTACCTAAAGTGACTGTACTACCAGTCCACTGAAAATCTACTGATTATTTTAGACAGACAGACAGACAGTAGACAAATCACAAAATAATAAACAAAGAAAATATACAGAACATATAATGTAATAATAATATATGTACAAAATGAAATGTTATAAATCTTGGGAGAGGGGGGGGGGGCTGGTGACCTGTAACACAGGTTTTCTTAAAACCCATCTCAGGCACCAGACTCTCACACTTTAGGACATATTTGTGAATTTTTACTGTAAATGCTTTAAAGTTTTGAGAGTCCTGTTGTGAGAGAAATAAATTGATTTGATTGAATGCCAATTATCAAAGATTATGTAGTTTTCTAAAAAAACACGGTTTTTCGTAAAAGTGTCCAATCGTTTGATAAACTTCCTACAGTACGCTGCTAAAAAAATAAACCATTACAACCAATAGGAGAGGAGATAGAATATGTGCTGCACAAAGAATTACTACGCTAATATACCGCAATAGGAAAAGAAATAAAACAGAAGTTAAGGAATTTCGTATTTGTGGTGACTTTTTTTCAATAATAAAAATGATGTTAATATTGTTTAAAAAATAACAAATTTAGTCTGTATAATGTTCTAAATAAATTCAAAACATTAACACATTTATTTTGTCAAAGCGGATGTTTTTCTTTCCTTATTTACGTCTCTTATAACCCACTTTAACACTTTTTGGAGCGTATTCTAAAGGGGAATTATAAAACGAGCGACTAAATACAAACTTTGCGACTGATGACGATGAACATACTGTTTTATTCCCGTAATAAAAATTACGCGTTTTTTAAACTCATGTCATCATTTCTATAAACCTACTTGTATTAGTAAAACTATGTAAAATTGGATAAATATTTTAAAAATGATTTACTTATTAACTTATTCATTTACGCTTTAATGCACAAATAAAAAAAACATACAATAAGTTTACTTAATGCCATGAAGTATTCTCTACCGGTCGACAATCAGGCTAATATAAACAGCTAGATGTTTTGTGTGATATTTATAATAAAACGACCAGACTTGCCGCTACATGCGGGTGGCACAGGACCGATCACTGTGGAAATCCTTGGGGGAGGCCTATGTCCAGCAGTAGACGTCTTTCGGCTGATGGATGGATGGATGGATGGACCAGACTTGCAGAGAACTGGACAGGAACGGTTGAATACTGAATAGGTATTTTTTTTCGATAATATGTATTACTCTAACTAATAGAATATAAAATAAAAAATTAAATAAATAAAAACCTAAACTATTTATGTACTCACATAAGATCAGATATTTTATTTATAGGACAAAAACCTATAAATAAAATATCTTATTGAGCTCGCTGCCTTGGGGAAAGGTACCCAAAAGGCACCTAAGGTAATCTTAAGATAAAATAGTAATTTAATATCAAATATTTAATTACTTTTAATTTAATTAACATCAGGCAAAAGAGGTAACATTTTCTACCTAAATTATGATCGCGTTAATTCCCGTTTCATTGAGTTAAAAAAAATATTTATTCAAATCCATTTAAGTACACACTCGACAGTTATAATTTTTGATCACAAACTAAAATAAAGAACAAGTTTCTGCTTGCTTTTAGCCTTTTAGCGCAATTCGCAACAAGGGGTAAAGTGATCATATGGATCTATTATTTGCGTGACTCTTGGGATTCTGATTGGGTACGCAGTAGTTAAGCTAAAGGTAAATGGTATAAGAATATTCAACCAGATATTCAATTAAAACCATGGTTTACAAAAATGAGACTGGGTAAGAATGCTACCACCAATTTAATTCGTATGAGAATTGGTCATGTCTGTATTCCTACTCATCTTTTCAGATTACATATTCTAAATAGTGATTTATGTGAATGTGGTACTGGTATAGGAGACTTAAACCATATTTTCTTCATTTGCTTAAAGTATGACCGTTCCTCTTTTATTGAATCCTCAAGATCCCTCCGTGTTTCATTCCCTACATCCATAGCTTACCTTTTGGCCATGAGTAATTATGATATTTACAACACCTTGTCTATATATATGACTCTTAATAATATTAAAATATATTTTTTGTATTTTTAAAGTAAGTTCATGTATTTTGTATTTACTCCTATAAACCTACTTTCCTGATCCCTTTTCTGAGCTTTTCTGCTCCGTTCCTTTTCATACTATTCAATTCCTAAATCGTTTTCCAACCTTTTGACCCATCGTCTTGGCTGACGCAAAAGCCGTGCATGCCAAAATAAGGAGAAAAAAATATATTTGATCAGTGTCAGTGGTGATCATTTTGACACAACAATATTTTGACTGATTTTGACCAACGGTTTTAATTTCAAGAAAATTTCGGTTTAGTTCATCGCCATAATCCAAAAGAAGAAGAAGAAGAAATTTCGGTTTCGCTATTTTTTTTTTACGATAGGTCAATAACTGCATTTTGTGATTCAAGTCACATACACGTTGGTAGAACATTGTTTCAACTAACATTACTTAGTTGCAGGGTTTGAAATTATTGAGAGAAATAGGTAGGTAATAATGATCGCGAAATTATCACGATAATTATCAAACACATCTAAGCCTATATAGCAAACCATGGTACCGCCGTTGTTTCTGATTTCTATAACAATCTATAACACAAGTGCTTTTGCTACTTACCATCAGAGCAATGTATGTAATGTTGTCCAATATTTATTTATATTTTTTATCTATTAATTTAAAAGAGAAATCATTTCAGAAAATGAATTCAGAAGCTAAACAGCTATGTAAATCGGTAATAAACGCGGGTAATATCGACTTTTCGAGATCTAGTTATGATTTTGAGGATGGGAATGCCGCTAGCACCGTTGATGCCACCTGCATCGCAGCATCGGTCACGAAGTCGAATGCGGTTCAGACTGAAAGATGCCAGGTCAAGAAGTTCAAAAACAAAACAACGGCCACTGACAGCAAAGTCAAACCTATAATAAAGACAACAATTGACGAATCGGATGCCCATGTCTGCGATATCCATGCCATAATTACGCTGAACGTTGTTGCCCGCAGTGCTGATGATAACCAGACTGTATCGGTATTGAGTACCGAGACTAATGACCCTTCCACAGCTATCAAAAGCAAGAACACTAAGCAGTGCAGCAAATGCACATGTACCATAGTTGAATGTGCCCAAACAGGTGGATGCGTGGATTCTTGCAAGGAGCCATGCAAATATGGCGGCTTCGGCCCCTGCAATGCCTTCAGTCTCGGTACGGCCGACTACCGCATGCTGCTAAGAGAGAAATGCAATACAATGCTCATAGGCGGTTGTAGAGTGCCAGTCTGTCGTAACTTTAAAAACAAATTGTAAATTAATAGACTACTTAACTACTCTCGTCATACTGTTGTTCGTCTTCAATATAATAAAGTTATCGACACTTTACTATTTTGCGATCTTTTTATTAGATATTTTAGACTAATTCCAATAAAATTAAATAACATTTTAAATAATGCAAAAATTCTTAATAATACTACATGCAAAATTATAAGTATTTCGTCAGCAACAAGGGGCGTCAAATGTTTACAGATTAAATAGAAATAATTAGAATAAAATAGAATAAATTAAAACAATATCTGCTATATGCTTATTGCTATGTCCAAGAACTACACTACCACCCGAACCAAAGGTCCCTATTATGCTAGCGGCATTGCCTCGTTGTATAGCAATGGAGACCCGCTGAACCAACCAAGACCCAGACCGGAGATCGAAACTCTTATCCCTTAATCGTCGTCGTAACGCATGTTACGTCCCACAAGAGACAGCGCCCCCTTTGCCAAGTAAGTCCATTGCATAAAGGTAATCCAAAATTGTAAAACATTTGTGTGTGTAAAATTGTTTAAGTATGCGTGTCAGTGATGTATACCATTACACATAAATATCGATATCGATAATATTTATTAGTTACAGTCATAGAATTATTAAAACTAAAATAGGATGGGAAGGGATTTAGAATGGCTGAAAATACGGCCCAGGGTGAACAAGTGAAATAATCATATTTAAGGAAAACACAGAACATATTTAAATCATTTATTTATCAATGCTTTAAAGGTACCTACTTATATCATTTCTCACTGCCCTCGGAAAATATAATTTTGTTTAAATAATTTCTTAAAGTAAGCTTTAATACATTTTTCAATTGTGTTTCGTACCTCAATCTTACCGGTAAATATGTTTCAATTATACATTTTATAATGAGATATCTGTGACTAATAAGTGGATCTTGCTCAAAAGAATGGGCAATCAAGGAACCAAAATTATTTCCTAAATCAGTACGACTAATAGTATAATATAGTAATATTTAGAACGTTCCTATCAAATTTCTTTTTATCAAAATCAAAATTTGTTTTTATTTTTCTCTAAAATATTTTTCACACTTTATGCGCTAGATGCAGGCCGCTTCCAACCGGCCGATCTGGAAGTCACTGGGGGAGGCCCATTTAGCAGTGGACGTCCTGTGGCTGAAATGATGATGAAGAAAACATTTATTACATCTTCAGAAGGATAGATTAAAAACCTCTATACAATACTTGATACAATATCTCTATAAACTGAGGACGATACTATGCGTCTAAGCTTTATGTTGACCAGTGAAAAAGAAAAATAATGAGAAAGCTAGCTAGCTAGCGGCGAGCGTAGCTAGCATGCCGCGACAGCGGCCGGTGAGCTCTAAATTAAAATATGAGTTGAAAATTTGTGTCTATTTAAAATTTCTAAAATATATGAAAACAAATATTAATATAAACCAGGTGTATTATTAGTAATATTATGAATTTTAAGTTTCAATCATAGGTATTTTATGTATTATATTATGTATTTTTACCTAGAGTGATCATCACGATGTAAAATGGTATGAGAAATATTCTGGACTTCCAATAATACAAATTAAAAAGTTATGATAGTAAAAGGCACACCCAAATTATAAATATACCTCATCATATCAGCCTGTTGCAGTCCACTGCTGGACATAGGCCTCTCCCAAGGAGCGCCACAATGCACGATCTCTCGCCCTTTGCATCCAGTCGCTGCCGGCTGCCTTCTTCAGGTCATCGGTCCATCTAGCCGGGGGGCGTCCTACACTACGTTTTCCTAAGCGTGGTCTCCATTCGAGAACCTTCCTGCTCCACCTCTCGTCGGTTCTGCGACAGACATGGCCAGCCCACTGCCACTTCAGCTTGCTACATTTTTGGACAATATCAGTCTCCTTAGTCTTATGTCGTATAACCTCGTTCCGGATCTTATCCCTTAATGAGATCCCCTACATAGACCTTTCCATAGCACGCTGAGTGACGTGTAGTCGGTGGGCCAACTTGACTGTCATGTTCCACGTTTCGGCTCCGTAGGTTAAAACTGGTAGGACGCATTGGTTAAACACCCGGCTTTTCAGGCACTGCGGCAGTGTCGGCGTGAAAATATGACGCAATTTCCCAAATGCTGCCCAGCCAAGCTGCACTCTTCTGGCGATTTCCCGCTCGAAGTTGTCTCTACCGAGCTGTAGTACTTGTCCCAGGTAGACGTACTCTTGGACAACCTCGAGCGTAGTGCCCTCGACGAAAATTGGTTCCGGGATGACATGTTCGTTGAACATTACCTTAGTCTTGTCCATATTCATCCCAAGCCCCACACGTCTCGAGGCAGCATTAAGACTGTGCAGCATTTTTTGCAAATCTTGCAGCGATTCTGCCATAATAACTATGTCATCGGCAAAGCGAAGATGCGTAAGATATTCGCCATTCACATTGATGCCCAGTCCGTTCCAATCCAGCAATGTTCAAGACACACATCCTCCAGTGCGTTGGTAAACAGTTTCGGAGATATAACATCTCCCTGTCTAACATCTCGGAGCAGCTGGATGGGCTTTGTTCAGTGGTTTTGTACTTGGACGGACATTGATGCCATACTGTACAGGCTTCTTAGCACCTTCACGTACCGCCAATCGACTTTGCATCGCTGCAAGGAGTCCAGAACAGCCCGACCGAGTCGAAGGCTTTCTCATAGTCCACAAAGGCCAGGCACAGGGGCTGGTTATACTCTTCGGACTTCTGTATAACCTGCCGCACCGTGTGAATGTGGTCTATGGTACTGTAACCTTTGCGAAACCCAGCCTGTTCCGGTGGCTGGAAAGCGTCAAATCTTGCGGAAAGACGATTTGTGATGACCCACGAGAACAGCTTGTAAACGTGACTCAGGAGCGTGATTGGTCTATAGTTTTTCAGGAGACTTTTGTCTCCTTTCTTGAAAAACAATGCCACCACGCCCCCACTCCACGCATCCGGAGTTGTCCCATTCGCTATGATGGAGTTGAAGAGCCTCTTAAGTTCGCCAAGCACAGGTTGGCCTGCAGCTTTTAAGAGCTCAGATGTGATTCCGTCTTCGCCCCGGCGAAGACGGAATCACAGCCTTCCCATTACTAAGCTGTCCGAGGGCTGCCTCAATCTCATCCTCCTCCACGTCTGGGAGATCTTCAGTGAAGTGGCGGGTAAGCTTGGCTTTTGGATCATTCGCGTCGGGCTGCGGCTGTAGGGAATGCAATGCGTACAATCGGCCGTAAAAGCCTTTGATTTTGGCCAGAATCTCCGGAACAGATGAGACGATTCTGCCATCCGAGGTTTTTAGCTTTGTCAGGTGACTTTTTCCCAGTCTTTTAGTGAAGACCTTCGACCCCCGATTCTGCTCAATCGCCTCCTCTATAAGTATACCTACTTAATTGCTTTTGAAAAACATTAAGAAAACATCCAGACCAAAGCATGAGCATCTGGATGATCATGCATACACAAGGTTGAATGTAGGTACATGGTGTTAATTATCAGCAGAAGAATAGTATTATTTTATTTAAGCTTACCGGGACAAACTTAGTTGGAAATTGCAGATATCATCAAAAATTGTTTTGCTCCTCGTCTTGTGTCTTGAAAAATTTAACCTCAAAATGCTTGCTGCATATACATGAATGTTTTTAGGAATCCAGTTTGGACGATCAATTATTTTACGCCATATATTCCTGGTGAAATAGTAAAAAATCTGAAAGATACATGAATAACCAATGAAAGTACCTACATTTTAGTATTATAACAGCTCTTAATAGCCATGTATGTAATTAGAAAATAAATTATTCTATTCTATTCTTAAGTAGGTATGTGTAGTAGAAAGTGCCTAATATTCCAGCAATCAAAAACATATACATACCTATGTAGGTATAGGCTAAGTATCTTATGTGGGATTACATTTCCAGATAAGTCATAACTAAACTTCATAAAGGCATCGGACAACAGCTCGTCGACCTACCACAAAATGTCAAATTTTCTCATTTGAAAATTAGTTAAAGTTGAAAATCTATCGGAGAATGTTTGACTTTTTGGGTAGGTCGACGTGCTGTTGACTGTACTTTAACAACAGTAATTTAAAACATTCAACTAATTTTCGTCTATCGCGTGATACCTAGACAGTGGAAAAAAACATCGATAACTTGATGCGGCCCTAGTGTAAAACGAAAAATAAGTATTTCTTTACACAAGATATTCGTTAATTTTGCATTATGAGTATCCAATCTTTGCTTCTTACATAAATAAATGGTTTTAGAAGAGAACTATCATACTAAACACTTAATATTTCAAGCGCTCAAAAATAAATCCAAAGTTATGAGGTGTCGACTTGGAATAATTTACCTGAGAAATGAAAATTTTGCGGGGTTAAGTCGTTGTGTGGTACCTACCACAATCAATCACTGAACAAGTCACCATATTTTTGAAGCACTATATACTATCATAGAGTGTTGCTGCTAGTAGCATCTCGCTCGCTGAGCCGTTCGTTCCTCTATTACGTAGGTATATTAACTTTATGGTCCGTTGGGTCTCTGCTATCGGTGCGAGATAAACCGGGTTAGGACACATGGAACATTGACTGATACCTACCATGGCCCGACGCACAATTTCATTAATATAATAGTGTCTCGGGAAGCGCCCCGTACTTAACCATTTACTATTTACTTTTAATTTCAATTGTTTATATGCAATAATTTATTATATGCTAGAAAAACGATGCTTGGATTGAATTTGGTGGAAGCTCTAGTTAAATTCGATGTTAAAAAGACGTTTCTTTCAACTTTTCAAGAAACTTTATTTTGATTTGGTTAAGATATACCCTAAGTTTTACATCTCTGTCTTATTCAGAATGCATTTGCTTGTACAATTATAAAATTAAGAAAACATCGTATCATTAATTTCAAAATGGTTAAATATTTTTAAATCATTTCTAAGCCGTTTTATTATTTTTAATAACATTGTTAATGTTCAAAACAATAACATTAAAACAAACAAATATTTTGCTTATTAATTATAAACACCTACAATCCATAAGATAAGATGCCTTGTCTATTTTTTATTGCTCCTAGACATCGAGAACACGATGGTTACGCCATCTATTAGAACACCATGGAGTAATTTCGAAATGTGCTTTTTATTATAGTAGTCAAGAATATTGCCGTAGGCGGCGTTGACAACGTTTGTTTGAATGTGTGCTCACGATTCTCAAGGCCACTTAGGTCTACTAGTCCTCTTAAACCACTGATTTATGTACGTTAGTACAGTGGTTTAACCTAAGTCCCGGAATAGCAAATGCACTCTGAATAAGACAGCTAGGGCTTACGAGCTAAAGATCTCAAATGATAGGCTGCAAGCTGCGACATAGCTTAGCATAGCGAAGACAGACAGACATAGTGAAATAAAGTATCTGTATTACTAAAACTGAACTACATACAGGCATCTAACTTCATTGTTGAAAAGTAAACAACTCATACCAAAAATCAGTCGAGTACTTAGTCCCAAACTAGATAAATGAAAGAATAATATAATAGTGTTTAAAACTAATAAATTACGAACAAAAAAATAGTAGGTACTTCATGTGTATTTTTTTGAGACTAGAGGATATACGTGAATGAAAACATTTTCTCTCCTTGGCTGTCACCAAATTTTTTTAGGGCACAATTTACGGATAAGTTCTGCGTAAGTTCTGTATAGGCTATTTGTTACTTATCTTTGGCATAAACACTATTTTTGCGTTTCACGACCGTCAAAATAGCGATAGCGGTATTTGACGGTCGTGAAACGCAAAAATACATATAGATGTATGACACATTAATTTAAGCATTTTTATCCCCTACATATTTTTATCTGTTACGTATCTGTTTGGCATATATCGATATGGCGTATATATGGCGATAATAGCTTTCATATCTCGAGAATTATTGGACTTATTTCGCTTGAACATCATGGTGGCCAAGGGCTCACCCTTGTTGGGACATCTTATATGTTAAGCATCCTTTTATATCCTATTTAAAGGACTTCAAGCACGGCTACTGTAAATCATGATGATACAAATATAACATCTTCCTCCATGCCCGGCATAGCCACCAATAAAAAAATAAAATTTAAAATAAAGATAATTTATTTAATTAATAAAAACATCTTACAAATAATAATTGTTCAATTTAACATAGATAATTCCAGTAAGATCTTTGCAAGAGTTGTTTATTTAAAACAAATTATATAAATATTACAAAGGGTAACGTAGGTACTCATAGCAAAGTAAGTTAGGTATACGTCACTATATTTTTGTTATCGTTTTCGTACAGTAAATAATAATATGGAAGAGTGATAAATTAAATATCTAAAGTTAAATTAAATTGAATCAGACTTGGCGAAAAATAAAAGCATTTTCTTAAATACCTAATCGTGTAATGTAATGTTACATAATAAACTTATTACCTAATATGTTTCACTAATAGTATGATAGTCTACGAATTCTTGTCGCCATTTTTAGATCCTTATTAAATAAGGGACATTTTGCCTTGTAAGTTATCGAAAAAAGTTTATAACGTTTAAAGGCCAAAATACAATGAAAGCATTATGCTTCTAAAAGATTTGCATCGTATTCAAGGTGTATTAAATTGCACAAAATTTTAAAAATTAAAATCTTAAATTACTGTTACCGCCTTGCAAAATTCCTATCCACAAAATAAACTTCAGTTTGGACGACCATTACAGCAACATTTACGTGCAGCGCAGACGACAGACTATCTGTTACGCACTTTTTAGTCTGTGAAAATAGAACCTTTGTAATTGTATGCATTAGGTGCAGCGCGGACGACAGACTATCTGTGACGCACTTTATAGTCTGTGAAAATAGAATCTTTGTAATGCTGGGGCTTCACCTGCGTCTAATGTCCTACGCATGTGTGACCGGTCTTTATGCGCTAATTTGCTTTAATAACATTAGACGTTAGTCGATAGCTCGGACGGCGGTAACTTTGACACATCAAAGGGATTAAGCGGGCGTTTTGTGCGTTGTTGTGGCTACACCTACTATACTAAACATGTTAAAACACGGTCACATTCAAAAACTCTTTGTGAAATAAATGTTAAAGTGCATAGTAATTAAGTTAGGATGGAGTAGACAAAATAAGAAAAGTATTGAGTTCTTGGAAGGGTTTTATTTTATTTTAAAGACACACTCACAGATCACACACTAACTAAGTCGCTAGACGCTAGAATCAAACGTCAAATAAGTGTGGCCACGCACTTAGCGCGTAGCTTAATGCTTTAATTTAGTTAACGCTAATCATGCCTTTATTTGAACGTTAGGCGTCACGCAGGTGAAGCCCCAGCATAATTGTATGCATTAACGCACACGACGCGCAAAAAGTCCGGCGCACAAAAAATCCGTGGTAATTCGGGCAGACCGCGCCGCGCCGCGCAGCTCCGCACAAAAAGTGTGCGATAACAATTGAACGTTTGCTTCAACGCGCGCTAACGCAGACTTTAGTCACACACACACACACTTTAGTCTGCAATCTACGTCTCTACAGTTCTGCCGAAAGAATAATCGAAGATGTGCGTCGTGTACGTTGAGTCTGTAAAAAATCCGAGCCCGACTTTTTGCGCGCCTTGCCGACTTCTTGTGCGCCGCAGATTCGATCAAACAAAAAGTGTGCCGTCTGCGCTGCACGTTACGGGGTGAAAAGACAGCTGCACATTGAACCTAGACATAAAGTTAATTTCAGTTTAATTTCCTCAAGGTAAGTCGTAGGTCGCTATGACTTGTTAATTTTATTATTAAAGTAAAATAGGGTCCATAAGCATTTTCAGCACACTGTTGAACGCAGTAACTTACAAAGCATTTGTATGCAGCTTAATGATTACATTTACATAGAAATGGTTTTGACAAGATTTCGTGGAAAGTAGGTCTGATTCACTGCCGCCACTTTCTTAACTTTATTTAGGTTTAGACCCCAAATAACACAGGCGTGCTGAATAAAGTTTGAGTAAGAGCAACCATCCCGAGCATTAGCTAAAAACTAAGCTGAATAACATCTGAGTACCGTCTATTCAGCTGTTATTCAAGCAAAAAGGGCCCCAATTTTGATAAAATCTGAGCAACGTCTGAGTAGGAGCTTAATAACGTTTCAATTTAACTTAATAGCTTTTGAATAACAGCTCACATAATTCTTATAAGGCTTTTACGACACAGTTTTTCCGCTAATTCGAATTGGTTACAATATTCAGAATATATTAAGCATTTAGCTTACGTTTATAATTTATGCAAACAATATACATACAAACGGGGAAAAGAAGAATTAATAAAATGTTAAATGTTTTAATGGTCGATATTATTTGACATGTAAGTGAACTTAAAATCGGTAAGTACCAATATAATTTTAAATTTACAATTTAGGTCCGCTACATGTTAATAATCACTGCGCAAGTAATTTTTTTGTGAATAGTATGTGTTTTTTGTTCGGACTTCTGTATAATCTGCCGCATTGTGAAGATGTGGTACCGTATCCTTCTCGAAACCCGGCCTGCTCTGGTGGTTGAAATTCGTCGAGTCTTCGCGCAAGGCGGTTTGTGATGACTCTAGAAATTAGCTTGTAGACGTGGTTTTGGAGCGAAATGGGTCGGTAGTTCTTCAATAGGGTCTTGTCTCCTTTTTTGAAGAACAACACGACAACACTCCTACTCCACGCCTCCGGAGTTCTCCCATCAAAGATAAAAGTGTTAAAGATGTGTTGGAGTTCCTTCAACACAGGATATTAAGCTATGGGCGCAATAACAAATCAAATGTGGTCTTTAATTTGAATAAGTTAGTTTGAAACTCTTTATCATACAGAATAAGCTTAATAAACACAAATACTTTCACGTTTATTCAGCAGCTGAATAATTAGTAAAACATAAATAATCTTATACAGTTAAAAGATAAAACAAAAACAATTATTCAGTATCAAGCTTTATACTAGTATATGTTAACAATATTATTCAGAGGGTGATACTTTATGCAGCAATTAGCTGTGTCAAATGCTACTCTCTTAGCTTTAATAATACCAATACAGATTGTTGTTATTCAGATAAATGCTGCCGACGGGACTGTTTTTCAGATTTAAGTAACCTGGAATTCGTAATGCTTAGTAACGTATGTGTAATAATCTTACAGAGACTGGTTATTAAGCGTAAATCGGGGAAGGACAGAAATACAGAGTTTATTAAGCGTTAATAATTTTAAGGGTCCGTACTCAACCTAATTCAGCATTTGGCTATTCCCAAAGCTCTTACACAAACGATATTCATCTTTGAACTGTAAAATGTTCTAAATGTGTACTGTTATCTTGCTTATGTGTTACTTGGGGTACATCAGTCGAATGAAAAAGAAAAATTACGAATTTAACATATAATACAGAATTTTTAATCATACGATAGTTTGTGCGGTCGACATGTATAGTCAATCATAAACCGATCCAATTATCTTAAACTATTTAGGTGCTTTATGGTCACAATATTACAGATTGTTAATAGAAGGAGATAAGTGATCTAAACTCAAGTTACGAGAGTAGTTGCAGCGATTGGAACCTTGTTTCAATATTTTTATACTTGTAACCTTACTCAATATTTTAATAATAATGGGCCGAAGATGTCGGCGTGGGTGTTTGAGTGGGTGTGATAGAGGCGGGGGATGTCAGAGCTGGCAGCGGAGTGGGGGGCGAAGCGTACACTTTGCGGTCCGGCGGGAGCGAAGACGAGAGGCCGAAGCTCCCAAGCCCTATCGTAGAACCACCCAGGGAACTGCTGGGCAGCATCTGGCCGTGGACATTTCGTACCCCGGCGAACATCGGCGCCGCACCTAGAAAAGAAACAGAAGTATTTGAAGGAGAGCCAACTTGCCGAGGAGCGTATACGAACTTCCTAGGAAATGCCTCGATTCAAAACCGTTCGATAGCAATACCCGTTTGTTTTTTGAACGCAAAACCACGTCGCACTTTATGAATTAACATTAGATAGTTACTGATTTACTGGTTGTCTGTTTTCCTATCGAAGGGCTCTGAATCAGGGGCCTGGAGGCGTATTTTTGAAGCGTTCGAATTCCAAGTCGCATTCCAATTCATAAGAATTCTAGGGATTTCGTATGCGAATTGAAATTCTAACGATTTAAAAATACGCCTCGGTCGTTTACAGAACACTACACGGTATTTGACTTGTGATTACAACAAATTTTACAATGAGACCAATCGTGAAACAGAAATACATCAGCTGTTTCATACGTTTTGGCGTCGTAACATATCAGCTTTTTTCACAGAATCAGATTTATTGCTTGCAAGGTTTTACTGTTGCTCTTATAGCAAGAAGTTTATTAAAATCATGAGAGATAAAGCACGTCCCGTATATTTTCGCGCAGCAGTAAAATGTTTTAAAGTTCGCAATTGTAACAGAAGAAAATGGTTTAGAATTGTGAGATACATCCTCTCTGACTGTAATACCTACTTGAAAATTTAAAAACGTAATCTACTATATAAAATTCTAAACTGACTGTTGGTCTATCAACGCACAGCCCAGACCGCTGAACCTAGAGACTTGAAATTTTGCACATAGATACCTTATACAGTGTAGACATCCACTAAGGAGGGATTTTTGGAAATTCCATCCTTAAGGGGGGAAAATAGGGGGTGAAAGTTTGTATGAAAGTCCGTCAGTTTTGAAGTTAGGATCTCCAAATTTTGTGTTTAGGCTGACGTATGAAAATGAATTAACACGTATCTCAGCGTTTTTGCTAAATCAACCCCCAATGGGTTAAAAAGGGGGATAAAGTTGTGTATTGAAAGTCCGTCGTTTTCAAAGTAAACATCACTAAAATCATTATTCGGGCGTACGGTTGGGAACTCAGTCATATTATATCGTTGTTGTTGGAATTTCAACCCTATGGGGGTAAAAAGGGGACTTTCGTATTTAAAGTTCTTTATTTTCTAACTAAAATCACTCAACTTTTTATTTAGGCTTACGTTTGGTAACTCACGCAAAGTATGTTGGTGTTGTTGAAATTTTAACCCTTAAAGGGGTGAAAAGGGGATACATTTTGTATTTGAAGTTCTTTCTTATGTTAGTTAAAAGCACTCTATTTATTATTTAGGCTTACGGTTGATAAATCAAGCAAGGTATATCGTTGTTGTTGGAATTTTAACCCTTAAAGGGGTGAAAAGTATACATTTTGTATTTGAAGTTCTTTATTTTCAAAGTAAATAAATATACGTATGATTAGGCACTCATGCAATTGGTGATACCTACGGTGCAGGCATCCACTAAAGCAGGATTTTGAAATTCCACTCTTAAGGGATTAAAATAAGGAGTAAAAGTTTGTATGAAAGTCCGTCAGTTTTGAAGTATGGATTTCCAAACTTGGTGTTTCGGCTGACGTATAGAAATAAATTACTAGTAATTCAGCGTTTTTTTTTTATAAATTAAACCCCGATGTGGTAAAAAGAGGGATGAAGTTGTGTGTGGAAATTCCTTCGTTTTCAAAGTATAAATCACAAAAATAATATCGCTTATAGTTTAAAACTCTGGCAAAGTATATGGATGTTGTTGGAATTTCAACCCTTAACCCCGTGAAAAGGGGATTTAATTTCGTATTTGAAGTTCTTTATTGTCGAACTAAAATTACTGAATTTATTATTTAAATATTTAGCCTTATGGTTGGAGTCTTACACAATTAGATTTTTCTGACCTACAGCACTTACAATGGGTTTCAATTTTGTATTTGTAAAAAAAAATGTATTGTCACATGTTTCGTGTTATTACTAATTCTCTACTTCTGCAAGTCTATCCGTCTGTCTGTCTACCACGAGCAAATATCTCAGCTGTCTAGAAATAGTTGAGGCACTTTTGGATATGGAGTATGGCGTAGGGAATTTCCCGATACCTTACATGATAATATTTATAAAACGTGAAAGTTTACAAGTGAAGCAAGTCAGCGAAAACTACTAACTAATATTTAAGGCAACTTAGATCGAAAAAAAAATTGACCTCTTAATTTATCTACCCCTGATTGTCTACACCTGATCGGACACTGCATAATTATATAAAATGGCAAACTGACTGACTAGGTGATATATCAACGCGCAGTCCTAACCACTGGACCTAGGGACTTGCAAGGGATTATGCAAGATTTTTCGGAAATTGTGGGATTAGAATAGGTATATACAAACTTCAATCCTAACTAATTTTATTTTATAAAGGTGTAAGTGACCTTGTTTGTTGATTGTTTTGTTACGCTTTCACGTCTTACAACTCTACCAATTATCATGAATTGTAACACAGATCTTAAAAGAATTACTGTTACCTTTGTCTATAAACTGTAATTTTATGGTAATTGTCATAACATCTTACTGAAATGTCTTTCATGATTACTACTTTTAAGTGATACTGAAATGAGCACATTTTAAACCGCGGTTTATTTTTATGTTATCAGACTAATAAAAAGTGCGTCGATGTCTCGCGCTACAATCTATACAATACGTATGTAAAATAAGTTTAGCGATTTGCTTAAAAAAAATTGTGGTTTAGTTATGTGCGTCAAGTTTTATTTTAATATTGTAATTGGATTAAGTTTAAAGTTTATATTGTCCCTTATTTTCAAATCTAGATTAGCGCGAGCGTAGCCGCGGGCAAATGCTAGTGAAGTACAAAAGCAATATCACCATCACAAATGATTACGAAAACCTAAAAATAAAAACTCTAAAAACGTACCTAAGCTTAATGTTTTAACTGAGTCAATATTTATAAAGTGCTGGTGAAAAAAGGTGAAATCGTATCGATGAAAAATAGTTTTGTTATAAATTCATTATTTTTCTCACCCGTACAGTATAATACTTACCCCATGCCCGTAATATAACGTTTTTTTACACCTTATTATGTTTTATACGAGTAACGTGACATTAAGTAAGGCTAATGTCACAAAAAACTAATTTAAACGACAGTGGTAAAGTTCTTGGAGTTTTATCATGGAGTTTGACTATAACCAGCGACTATTAATAATCAGATCAAATGGATTGTAAGTAATGTATTGAGTGTTTTTCGCGCATTGATTTTAAAATAGTATTTTAAATTTTTCAAGTCATCTGTTACTACCGACAGACTCCTCAACACGTGTCTTGCTTCTTAGAAAATACATGTTCAAGAGAATTTTATTCGTAAAGCGGTGGTTTGTTTAAACTAGCGTGCATGGCCGAGAACAGACGAGGCGCAGGCGCGATGTGGACGCCTGCAGTTATACTTTACATCCACAATATATAGCACTAATCTGTTGGTTTGGTACTGATTCGTTACAGCTTGCCAACATGTTGAACGGACTCTGAATGCAACTGTTTTTATGATACCTTACATTACTTATTTCTGCGAAAAAATTATGATATTTCTAATTATGGTAAGTATAGTGACACAACATTTTAATTATAGGCCACGTAATGCTTCGCTTGAGGTAGTGCTTACTATTCAAAATACATAAAATTCTGACGGACAAGGTCGCTAGACGGCACTGCGCTGCTGAACTTCACATTTCAGTTGATAAGTCATAGCATAGAGAAAAAATTATACTACGTAAAGTTATATTTTACCAAAAAAATATCGGGAGAGGTACAGTACTACTTAAGTGTCTTTAGTACTAGTACACTAAAGTTTCCACAGAGATAAGAAATACTAGTTATGTCTAACAATTGAAGGTAAAGCTTCCCTTGATCAGTGCTTATAATAACACCTTATAAGGAACTTAGGTCTCTATTATATTATAATATCACTTAAAAGACATACAGCTTTTTATAAAGATTTCGATTGCTTTATTATTCTCACTGTAGAAAACCCAGACGTGTGATTGGCCCGCCGGTGAACTACAAAATCCTTGGTAGCAGGGGTTTCAATAAATCTAATTCTATAGCATTTTACCCGTCCGTAACGTTGGCAGCAGCAGCTAAGAGCTTACCAAGCGTTTTAAACTCAATTAATGTCTGGTTATAACTTTTACTAAACAAAAATAGTGGCTTTTTAGTCGAGCGTGCATGTCATCGCCTTTGCCCGGCGCAAGGGCCTGCGATCCGACAAATAGCCCGGAACGAGCCGCGACGACAGACAACCGCCGGCGCACCATACTTTACCCGTTTAACTATAGATTTATAGGGATTTAAGTGGTTCTCAGGTACAGAGAACGATTATAACAAGATTTATTTGAGAACAAACCGTAGTAGCACTTTGGCAAACTACGGTTAAAGATCTTTAGATTGCTGCTTTTAGGTTAGCCTATATAAAACAACAATAAATAAATATTGGACAACATCACATACATTGCTCTGATTCTAAGTAGAAAACGAACTTTTCTATATTGACCCAACCGGGGATTTAACCCGGAACCTCAACGATGGCGACGTCCGGCGTGCTCGCCACTCCGTAAAGAAGGTCGTCAACCGATTTTTTAAATCTAAAAATCCATTAGTTAAATGAACACAATTTTGCTTAAAATCCTATATGATTCAAGATTCACATAGCTACGAGAATCCACGATGGTGTTTCGACCACGACGTAGGTACAATACCCTATGATAACTGAAATATACACAACATTGAAAATCAAACGTAAAACTCTTGGTTTAGTACCCGTTTCCTAGAATTATGAATTCCAGAATAAGTAAGAATTAGATTCGCATAGTCGCACAGCATACAAAACAACGTAAAAAATTATCGCCAGCGAATATGTGAATCCTGAATGCCGGAAATTTGTGGTATTTTATGTCAATAAAGCTATACTTAAAACATTCGTATACGCGTTTCCTAACGTTAACACTAAATAAAAAGTAGGATTAATTTGGTTTTATATCGATGTTAATAAGGTTTAAGATAATATTTTTTGGTTCTGATTACGATAAAATTATTTTATTTATTTGCCTAAATATTAGTAGTTAGCGGGTTTATTACTGGCATTAAGGATTCACGAGGACGCAATACAAACAAATTACATTAAATATAATGTAGATACAGAAATCGTGTAAAAAAGACACTTCAAAAACTACAAACTGGTCAAGCTGAAATTACCATTTTTAGCTGTTTTTTTATTGTACCAGCGGTCTCGAACATTAATTAGCTCAGCGTACGATATAAAGAAATGTTAGGTGGGACTTGTAATCACGCGCTTAAAAGAAGGATTATTACTTAAAATGATACGGTCAAAAGAGTTTTTAAATGAAATACAATAAAAATGAATTTTATTTCTAATCAAATCCAAGGGCTCTTTCAAATAAGACGTTTTAAGACGGACGTAAGCAGTGTGCTTGTAGGACCGCACACTTGACTGTTGATATTGGTCATATTTATACCAACGCAGTTGTGATACACTTCTCCGTGTGCGGCGGGGCAAACGCACGTTAGCAGTCCGTTTCAAAGCGTCTTAATTGATCGCACCAAAGGTTTAGTTTTAAGTATGCCAATTAAAGGTAAATAGAACTGTTAAACATACTATAACCGTGACCAATGATTGGAATAAATTAAAATATATAAATATTTTTTAATGTTTTGCAGTGTCAATATTTTACACCATATCTTAAATATTTTGACAACAGCTCAACTAGGAGAAGAATTCGCATATGAGCTTTAATAGTTCAAATATATACCTGACTTAAGGACAGTACAGCCTTCAGTGATTTCAAGTAACGAAGGTTGAAATGATTCGTTGTGTATCACGTATTGCGCCTTCGATCCTCCCTAGGTAAAACCAAAATGTATATTTAGAGAAGTTCAATAAAAATACTTCAAGGAAAGATATTCTTTTGTATATAGGGTGACAGGACGAAAAAGGGAATCACCCTAAACGGGATAATATTCTGTCCATAAGAATTTTAAGGGGGCTCTTTTAAGGCAGACATCGAATATCACTTTGATGATGGTTTTTTTTCCAATAGCTGGTTTAGCTATTAGAAAAAAAAATTACGTTAGTATTATGCCAATATTGTTCTCACTACGATTATGTGATATTGATCATTTTAATTGATAAAACATCCTGTTAAGGCGAAATTAATGTCGAGGAAATATAATTGCATGTCACTATTGCTAGTTTTTACGTAATGTGTTAAACATTCATTAGAAAAAATCATTTAATGTCATTTTTACGTTAGATGTAAGAACGAGTATAATAGCGGGCCACATTTTTTGCACAAAACAAAACAAACACGCAATATTGCATAGCACGTTTTACGATTTCGTACCTCGAGTGTAGGGTTTCTTAAAAATGTTGAGTAAACAGTCCTTCCTGAAAGGGTGAACTTTTTCATTGGTTCCGCGGCCTTAATCATTTTTTGCCTCTAACTGACGTCTCGTTGCAATAGGAGCTAATGTTGAGGGAGTATAGCCCGACCGCACACGGAGCGCATACACTGAGCAGTGTCAATTACAATACTATTTTTAAACCGGTTCAAATGCATTCGATCCTCTATCGGCGCCGATATTTTTGGACAAATAACCGGCCAAGGTTTGTGCAACAAATCATGGATATTATAAGAAAAAAATTAGTTGACGTTTTTGTCTTGAAGTTATTTGTTACAAATCGTAATTTCGGCCTCGTTTCTCTAAGTAAATAGTAAATTCTTCTTAATAGTTTTATAAAATCAATATCGACATTATTAGCAGCTGATAATACATTGAAGAAATTGAGTTGTAGTTTCATGATTCATCCTTATCGTTTGGGCATTAAGATAAATAATGATTTGCTTGTAGGAAGTGATTTTATACTGCGCTGCCGTTTAAGTCAAGAAATTAAATATTTGAACAGAAAAATAACTCCCGAAAATGAAGTTAACTAATCAAATAGGACCTATGAATAAGATAACAGTACAAGTAAGAGTCACACATAGTTACAGTACAAAAAAATACAATCATCTCATTGAATTATTTTTCTCAAACTGACTATCGTTACAAAAAATCTAAAAAGAGATCACAAAACCTTACAGCACTGAACTACAAAAATCAAACACATCATACGCTATATCAGAAAATGTTCATAAACGCACCTATCAGACGATAAACAGAACATCAAGGTTGTCTTTCTCAAAAATCATTCTTGATTTTTTTATGAAGGCGAGCTGCTTCTTGCCTGAGTTATTCTTGAAATACCTATTGCATTTATAAAGATCAAACGGTTGGAACAAACGGGCGTTCGTGTAAACACCGTACCTAGCTGATGTGGGGCGAGGGTCGCATGCGCATCTTGCTTTTAAAGCTCAAAATGTGCTTACAAGAGCGTAAATAGTTGTGTGATTTGACACGGTGTGATAACATAGATTTAATGAATGAAGTCAATTAGAGAAGTTCTAAAAAAAGATTCGTTTAAATTAAACGGAAGAAAAATATTAAAAAAAAATTTTTTTTTGCTCTTATAACGTTTTAGGCTTATCTGTACTTACCTTAAACAGTCTGTAGTCAGTTAGTCAGTCTGTCAATAAACATGTAAACGTTTAACAAAATAGGCATTATGGGAGACTGACGCATTTGACGCACCCTGTAGCGTATGGGACAGTATCTTGCTAGACTCCAAATAGTGTTTAGGTGTACAGGACTAAGAGTTGTAATAAAATATTTTTTTTTTCAATATTATCGACATTGACAATTGTGCTGATATGTTTTAAGTAATAAGAATAAGCGTTTAAAAATACCTTTAGCAAATTCGACTTTTGTGTAGCGGCATTAAACTGAAGAATCTTACATTACAACTGTAGCAAAAACACATACCTACCTACTCTTTCAATAAATTTATACAAAATACTATAAAACATGTGAAATTGTGAACAGAATGTACCTACTTTCTGTATTGTACCTACTACACATCACTTATTCTGTGCAGATGCGATCGAGCCATTATCTTGTACGTAAACTGAAATACATCACGCATCAGTTTGAGCGGGTTTTATATTTTTATGTTTCTTTTTTAGGAAAATGTTTAAACACGAGTATTTAGGTCGCAGTCTCTAAATGGTTCAGCAGAGTCATCTGTTGTTTTAATTCCCCACTTCATTTCTTTTTTTTTCGCTTTAATTTGTATGTAGTAGACGATACGTAATAGTAAGTACACGTCTATTATTTGTAATGACTTAGTTATTAGATTACACATTTAAACATAGCTGCTTATATTAGTGAAAGTGTTGTATTAAAATATGTACCACTTGTGAGAATTTTTAATTAAAAGCTTTTAATGGCAATTAAAACAAAATCGCATAAAACGGTAGTGGTTGTAGGTAGATAGATTGATAGACATACTTTTTTTGCAAACCAAGCAAAGTACCTTATTTTTTAAAGAAAGATGTAGGATTACGGCGATTTTTAAAATATATTTTTGGCTTAAAGCTTGTAGCCAAAGCATTGCGTTGATAATTTTCATCTTATAATGAACACCGCTAACCAAAATTATGTTTATTTTTTTATTTTTTATCTAAATCGACTCATTATTTTAATACTATGATGCCCCAAATATTTTTACAAACAAACAAAATAGTTTTGAGATTTACATAACATCAAGTATAAATGTACGGACAACAGCACGTCGACCTACCACAAAATGTCAAATTTTCTCATTTGATAATGAACTCTACATGTCAGGCTTAAAGTTGAAAATCTATTGGAGAATTTTTGACTTTTGGGGTAGGTCGACGTGCTGTTGACTGTACTTTCTTCAATAACGGGGTGGACATGCCGCTGTAAATGAGCTCCGTCTGTAAACCTACAAATTTGAAGTTGGCGTAGTGTTTATTGGAGGAATTGCATGTTCTACCTAACAACTTAGGTATTATTCAGAACTTTTATGTAAACTTACTGTTATGGTTAAGTAATTAAATGAGTTTAAGTCTTCAAACTTTACTGAATATAAGGCATCATAGCAACTTATTGAGCAAAATAGAAATAAAACCAGCAACTAGTTACACTAAATAAAAAAATATGTAATGGCAATTTGCTTTTATCACGGTCAGAACCGCGGTTATTTACACATAATTTTTTTCTTTACACTTAGATACCTATTAACCACGATTCTTGGCATGCGACTACATAATTATTTGATGCTTGCTAAACACAATTAGTTAATTGATGCATTGCAGTCTGCAGAAAAGCGTGAATGTGCAGTAACAAGAACGATCGTAGCCGGATAGCAATAAATAAATTTTACTGCAATCGGTGCATGGCCATGAAAACAGCGAATTGGATACATGCAAATTAAAGGAGTTATTTGTAAATGAATATGATTAACGCCGCGGACGATGTAGCTATCTGCACGTGATGCAGGAGTAAGGAATTTAAGCACTTTTCTACTGACTTTTCTATGACCCTTATACTTATAAAGCTGTATTTGATAGTACTGTCACCGGCATGATTATTAAGCACTCAATTGACGGGCTATAATTAATCAATATCAAATCACTTACGCCAGTAGGTATTCTAGCCTAGCCCAAGCTAAGTTAAGAAAGTTGAAACATTGTAATTATAGTGGAAAACTAATATCTAATGCATTATTGACTACCAACAAACAAGTTTCATAAGGTGCCAATATTGAAATGTCAAAGAACAATAATTATTGGGATATCGACACCATAAATAATTCTAAGACATAATTTATTAAAAACAACTAGTAATTTTAAGGCCTTATCACGCGCTACATTATCATTTATTAGAAAACACAGATTTTTGATTGCTTGAAAATCAATAAAAAGATATGCAGTTGAATGCAGTGACGTCATAGTTCGATATCGCCGTACAAATTATAAGGAGAAGGTGCGTTTTGACAGCTCATAAAAATTAAGTCAATTGACTGGTGGTGTCAACTAGTCTATTCAAACGTCAGATCGCTCCGCTCCGCTCGGCGGGCACCAGAACAGAGGCAGGGATGCGCAGACGCCAGTGCACATGTTACCGCACTTTATAGCGTCGTAAGGGATCTTCTGAGAACTCCCGCGCACATGGGTGCAATAAACCATTGATCGCCGGCCCTGCTACGATCGGGGTGATTTCACGTGAACACGTCAGAATGAACAACTTCGAGGGTGATTATTATCAAGAAAACCGTTTATTTACAGCCGTTCGCTTCTGTCGGTATTACTTTTGTTAGACCTTGCCATAAGCATAAGCTTGGCATAAGTAATAATTTTAACACAATTTTAATATACAATTTATATGCTATAGATTCTATTGATAGGGTAATGGTTACTGTTTAAGTTACTCTTGACGATAATTTAGAAAATGGATTTTGACGATAACAGTTACAAAATATTTCCACGTCAAATTAGAAACATGAAGAGTGGAAGAGTGTTTTTCTTGGATATTTTATATCTAGGTATATCTGTATTTAATCACTACGGAAGAATTTATATAAAAATAGAAAACATTCTAATAGTGTTTATGACATAGTTTAAAAGGGTTTTTTTTGTTTGTAAATTGAAAGTATCGCTCCTCGTCTATTAAACCGGTTCCTTGAATAGTGTCTCTATGGGTCGATGGGTACCAGGGTTGCATAAACTGAAACAGTTGGGGGCAAATCATTTAGTTTATGAATTTAGATCTCACTGCTTGGAGATAGGTTAACTTTTGCGGTTCCTTCAGTAATGATGGATTACGTCGTTTTGAAATGCGTTATTTATAGTTTCATGAACTTTCATCATAGACGTAGCTGCACATAATAAATTTGAATTTTCAGAAATAGGTCCATGATATTATAGATAGTATTCAAAACATATCCAAACATATCTCTTTAATTTTGTAGTGCATCAGGGATGTTTGCGTATTACGAAACAGATGGGTTTAATGCCTTAAAACGCAAAAAAACTGCATCTCTTACCCATAATAGCAGGGTACGAGCCAGTCACAACAGTATTCTGAAGAACCTAACGGACAGATTATACATCGCCTCTGTGGAAATAACTGTGCAGTGTGCAGTGACTGATCACGGAGCCTTATGCAACCCCATGATGGTCCGTCTCCGCACAAGGACTAATTTTCACCATTCACTCGAGCCAACCATGTTTTACTAATCTTAAAGATTTAGTCAATTTTGTATTACCACAAAATAGAAACCGCGCCGCTATACGTAATTTGTATATTACTATCCCACATAATATGTAAATCCGTATTATGGATTTAATAGTTTTCTGAAATAAACAATTTCCTTTTTATCATAATACGTCTTTTCTAATTAGAATTTAATGGTGCGTCGAGCGCATCAGTATGCATCTGCAACAATGCAATTCTACCGTCCATATACCAGGAAATCATGCACCCCGAAGAGGTCAGTGAGGACACTGCACAACCCAGACAAGATCGATAATGCACTAGTGAAACTGAAAGTAAGTTGCATTTACTGGGTCAAGGGGTAGGGGGAAACGGGGAACGAAGTGTTTAAATCAGGTCAGTAGTGTGTACGTTTCAACACTTTTAACGTCGCTGTGTAGAATAATTAAACTTTGTGCTTTATCAACCGACTTCAAAAAAGAAGGAATTCAATTCGAGTGAATGTTCTCCTTAGGGTTCCGTACCCAAAGGGTAAAACGGGACCCCATTACTAAAACTCCACTGTCCGTCTATCTGTCTGTCTGTCCGTCTGTCCCCAGGTTGTATCTCATTAACCGTGATATTTATGCAGTTAAAATTTTCACAGATGATGTATTACTGTTGCCGGCTGCCGCTATAACAATAAAAACCAGAATAAAATAAATATTTAAGGTGGCTCCCATACAACAAACGTGATTTTTTAGCTCGTATTTATAGATAATGGTCCCTTCGTGCGTCCGACTCGCACTTAGCCGGTTTTTTGTATGTTTTAAGCGATTACTCCGTCAATGATGGACCGATTTCAAAATTTCTTTTTTTCTTTGAAATAAATTCCCATTCCCATTTTCATGAAATTAGAATCTAATGATGGGATCCCTAGGAAATCTAGGGTAATGTAAATTTTATAGGTACACATATTTTGGTTATATTTTCTAACTCATCTCTCAACTCTTTGGGTCTGGTAATCATCATCTCATGTTGCCAAACCACAGAACTCCTTAACGGATCGGATTTAGAGGATAATACCTCGGCGATTTGTCGACGGAACGTATGTCGCAGTGTGTTGAGCAGACGTAGAGCTTACGAGGTACCAGACAGCCAATTTTTATTTACTGGGGGCGTAAACCAACGCACCCAATAACGTTTTTTTAAAGTTTTTTTTTTCAAATTGATTTTATATTGAACTTAAGACCTTATCCTATGGTTACAACACCAGAATAGCAGGATACTGAAACTGGACCGCGCTTCTGTTAAAAAAATAATAAAAAAACGACTTTTATAGTGATAAATTCTTAATGGTAACGTTTTGTTAACGACTTAACACTTAAAGTTGTAAAAGAAAAGAAAGTCTTTTAAAAAACTAAAAACAGACTTTAAAATTAAACTATAAAGCGAGATATAATATTGACTAAAACATACTTATTCAGTTCTTTTTGGAGTCGGTGCGAATGAACACATTTTAACACTCAATGGCGGGCACCGACTCCAAAAAGAACTGATTAGGTGTGTTTTAGTCAATATAATTTTTTTCTTTTTATTTTAATTTTGTAGTCAGTTTTTATTTTTTTTATAAATTTTTATTTTACAGTAATTTAATTATGTCTCTATTGATGATAAAATGTTGACAGATAATAAGTTGTAAAATTTCGTAATAACGAACTAGAAAATATAATAAACACGCTTGCCCACCTTGATCTTGATGACCGCCGTATTTAGCCGTAGTAGTGAGGTGATTAGCTTTGAACGGAAAAGGTTCCGGATTGGAATCCCAGTTTGGGTCAATTCAGAATAATAACTCTTTGAACTTGAAAGTTTTATTTTACGCGGCATACGTCTACGAAGGAATAATAGCAATAAAAACAAACCTTGTAAAATGAAAAGCTTTCTGATGATTTTTAAACAGTTGTTACAAAGCCAACCGGCTCTATTTCTGAGTTGAAAATATAGGTATTGTTACCAGCTCAGATCAGAGAAAGGACTAGATATGTAATGGAGGCGTGGCGAGTGACACCGCGACATGACCAGGAATGAACATCGCTTCCGAAACAAGCCACACCACTCTTTAATCACAGCTTAGACCTACAACAGTAATGTTCTCCGATATTTTTGCAAAATGCCGAATTATTGTGAAGTTACGTGCAGAAACAGAAGTGAAACGAAAAACTACAAGAATTATCGAGTCACTTACCTAAATTAAATATTAGGATTTCATTTTATTTAGCAGAAGTAAAAAACGTAAAAATATTACGAATAAATTCAGTGCCGAATGAGCTACCATAATGCCAAACTTGATTGTGATGTTTATTTAGACATGTTAGACATTGATGGCTTAGTACAGCAACCACATAATATTACATCTAATGACACCGCATTGTATTTTGATGCTACCGATATCCACTGCGTCGCGAAAATACCATGGTACGGCCGCATGCGCCGTTCGCGAAGTAGTGGTGGTAGTGCCGTGCTAGCTAGTGTTTATTGCAGTTTTAAAGTGTGCGTGAAGTGCCTTTAGGCCAATCACAACACCTGTATACGTGTTGTCGTAGATACTCAGGCTCCTCCTGTTGTTTTGTTTTTACACAGTTTAATGTGTGTGTGGGAGCTATGGTAGGAGAAATCCGGCGACACCGGTGCTCTTCACAATTACGTACGATGCGACTTCTCCTCCATTAATATTTCTATGGTTACCAGACATAGGTATTGTAGCCAAGTTCCTTCCAGGGTCGCATAGATTCACAGAGGTTGTCCACTGAACACACACATACACGTAAACAAATACACGAGTAGTCTCATTATATAAAGGTAACATGCATTAAGCTCGGAAATACCTGCGGCTTCCCTGAACTTATTTGCAAGGGGTGGGGTAGGGTTGGCTGAAACTCAACTACTACATATATACCTAAGTCGCGTTGTCTGTTTCAAACGATATTGCAACGTTTCGTGATTTTAACGTAATTCATTCATACAATGTAAATTACAAGTAGTAACAACCTCTCGTTTTGATTTATTTAACATTTTTTTAACAGCAAAAAAACCTATTATGGGAACATCGTAAAAGTGGTTACCGCCAATTTATAAAATTTGGATGTTGATGAAAAAAGTTTGTATTTTTTTATTGGCGAGTTTTTCTTTTGTTTGTCTTATATACCTACCATTTTAGAATCTTAGTTGCGTCAATTTAAAAAAAAGCTTTTCATGGTAGTGACTATACTTTTTTACACTATGATTAGTGAAAGTGCACTGAAATAAAAAAAAAAAACGTGTTTTTTTGCTCGTTTTTATAGATAATTGTACGGAACTCGCACTTGGCCGGTTTTTTGCTTATAATTTTAAAATAAATAGAGGTATAATCTTTTTTCCTTTTTTCTTCGAGTAGTTATAAGCAGGCCCACCATTGGTGCCGTTTTATCGTTGAATTTTGGAACATTCTGTATATACATTAACGTAGGCATAAGTCTATCGTCTACTTATTTTGAAGATTTTTATTGTTACCATTTGTATGACTTCTGTAACCATAAATAAGGGACAAAATATTTATTTAGGCCACCTACTTACCTACAGAGTGTGTTATACATGGTTAAACAGCCTACCACAATTATCGTAATATATAAAACAAGGTCGTGTTTGTTTCAAAACTTATAACTCGAGACTGGCTGGACCGATTTTCATGGTTTATAGTTTGTTGGATTTGTCTTCGCCCCGAATCGCAGAATAAATAATAAAAACATTGGGAAAGCGAACAAATAAAATACTGCTAGGCGGTACTACGTAGTATTATTCTTTCTCTATGGCGGTACGAAGTTAGCCGGGACAGCTACCTAGTTGTAAAAATAAAACACGACCAAGGTAATTTTGGTGCGATTGTTTTTTAAATTGTTAAAGAAAGTTTAAATGTAATTTTAGTTATTATATTATTTTTTGACCTTTAATTTTCAATTAATAAATCATAGAAAAGTATTCGCTCAGAGTAACTAAATAATAATATTATATTAATAAATTGTGTTATTTTTTTTTAGAATTTCATAGTGATGAAACCGCATTTTGAAACTTCTGCAGGCCTCTGTTGTCCTGGTAGCATAACCTGCTCGAAGTGCATCGTAGCAGCTTGTTGCATCACAACCACGTGGCTGGCACGTGGCCCACCCACCCGACCAAAAAGTAGTTTGAAATAATAGTAATTATGTCAGAATAAAACTATCATATTTCAACTTAGCCGTGTGAAAGTCTTAAAAAAGTCACTCTACCAGCTTCAAGTAAATAGGTAAACTTTACTTAATTTCTAACATAACCTATAAGATTCATCTAGTCCGCCACGTGGTAGTGCAACTGTAACTTTTTTGTACGCACTGAAGTGAAACTCAACTACTATATACCTACATTGCAGTTAGAATAGTTTAATAATAATGATGGCAACACCAATTTCTTCTTCCAAAATTAATTGAATTTAATGAAATCCAATATTAATGTTATTTTTTCGAAAGCATTTTATTATTAATTTGTATTAATTTAGATTTTGTAGAGAAGAGCTAATAGCATTACAGAACTGCTTGAAAGTATTGTTTTTTTAATTCTAAACTATAAAAGCACGGAATCGAAATATTTAACGAATATTTAACGTTTATTTTAAAATGTATGTAGATACATTTTATAGTCGTTAAATATTCCTATGTAACAAGAAGATTCCTAAGAGGATTTAAGATTTTTTATCAGCATCTTATATTTCTATTGATGTAATAGTCAGTTTTATACCGCGAATAGGAAAGCATTTTTTGGATGGTCATATCTTTCAATTACGAGTATACTGTGTGTATAGATAGGCTTGCACCAGCCTACAAAGTTAATGTACGGTGCATTTCTGCATTTCCTTACACCAGGAAAGTATAAACGTTAGAAGATTTTTAGTACACGTCACACCTTTCGATAATCTAGGAAATAGGCTCACAGCGTGTAAATCGCCTAGATTGCAATAAATCGATACTGCAATCCCACCCCTTTATATACCCTTTTCACTCTCACATACGGAAGCAGATAGAGGAAGGTAAATGAGCAAGGCATATAGTTCTATCCTTTACGGAAGCATACATAAAATACATTATACATAATAATAAGTCGACGTGAATGTAGTAATGCGTTGTCCACTTTTAACTTTGCCTGGTGAAGGTGCAAGGCTCGTATGTTTAAGAGCGAACAAAACCACATAACTGAAAAATATGTTTCTTAATAATTTTATTTTATCAATGCAAGAGCATCTGCTGCTAATTTTATAATTAAAAGTGGGATTTCGTTTGAAACAGCATAACATTTAATTTAAAATATCCAAAAAAAGACGACGTTCATCAGAGATTACAGGCGTGAACCGACTCCGAGCGGACAATAACTTTAGGCTGTGCATACATATATGGATAATTTCATAGTAATCCTTTTATTTTAGATATCCCTATTTTAAAACAGCGGATATGATAGATTTCCTATATTCAAATAATATTTATTTTTTCTGTTTACTTTGCTAGATTAATTAGGTAACTGATTAGCCTCTCAAGTTTGGAAAATTAGATCAGAATGTTTATAATTATTACTTGTTTGAGTTTTTTTATTTACACTATTTATTTTAAATATTAACTTAAAACTTAACCTTAAGACAAAAATATTTAAAAAAAATCACAAATAAAAAATGGGTCCCAGATCGCCGTCCAGAGAAAGCGACATAGTGCCGAGAAGGCTAGTCGCATTTCCACGCTGAATAGCCAAATTGATGCGTGGGCCTAGAAATGCGCCAGCCCTCCGGTCGCCCGTACAGTCAATCAGCCGCTTGGCTAACTGACTGTACAGCCGATGTGCACTAGGTCCCCCCCCCACGGCCCAAGCGCCTCGTCGACCCCTAATGGCTCAAATATGATGGTACTACTAATACCTGCATATTTGCGACGTTTGATACCGAAGCAGGACAATCTTCGGCGCATAATTGTCTCCAAGAGTTGATGGCCTCGGCTTGAGAGGCCATTGCTGGGTTAATTAAAGACTTGCTTAGTATTTTTAAAACCAGCTCTTGGGTTTAATGAGCCGAGGACAAGAACGCTGGGAGAGCAACAGGTTTAACAATCCAATGAGAGGTTTAATGTTTTTAATACAGTCGTCTAATTTTGCAGTCAAACCTGAAAATTTCCAAAAATGAGAAGATCCGACACATTATGTGAATTACGGGACGAAAAGATAATAACGCATATAGGTATACGAAATAAGTATTAATTTTGACAATACGATCCGAAAAAAATATTAAAACTCTGTAATTTTTCGTCTACAATAGGTCCGAAAGATTGTTCGAGTACTTTGATAAATTTTGTAAGATTTCTTTATACAACGCATTTGGTTTACTGTTTACTAAAGAAATCTATTAAAATGTGAGTTTACAAGTAAATCCGTTAAAAACCTTCCCTATTTGAATCGTATTTTATTCGCAATTTCAAGAATTTAAATGTATTTGCGTGAGGCTCAAAAAATTAACCTACGATTCTTTTATCATTTTAGCTATCTGATAGTCAGCTTAGGGCAAGGACCCCTTAAAATCGGTCAAGACGCTACGGGACAGGTCAGAACAAACAGTTTTCCAATTTTTTTTAATATTATATTTTGTTCTAATAAAAAAAAAACTTTGATTTTGATATTACACAGACATTTTAGGTTTTATTTATTTGTAAAACACTTGTGCCAGTTGTGAAGCTTATTTATATTTTGTCATTACCATCATTTCAGCCACAGGACGTCCACTGCTGAACATAGGCCTACCCCAGTAACTATCTGGAAGTCACTGGGTCGTGGTTGGAAGCGATCTGCATCCAGCGGCTTCCTGCAACCTTTACCAGGTCGTCTGTCTGTGGGTGGACGTCCCACACAGCGCTTGCCGGTACGTGGCCTTCATTTCAGAATCTTAATGTCCCATCGACCCAACCTGTAGTTTATTTGATCAGTGACTTCTACGTGCTATGTGCTCCGCCTACTATCACTTTAGCTTGCTAATCAGTCGGGCTATGTCAGCGACTTTAGTTTGTACCACATGTTCGTACACAGATCTCCTTATTTTCCTCATTTGATCTCGCAAAGAAACACCGAGCATAGTCCTTTTCATAGCCCGCTGTGCAACTTATATTTTGTAGCAATACAGAACTATAAACTCGTAGCATTCGTAGCACCATAAAGAAAATACTACGTAGCACAGACAGTAGCGAGCCGGAAGCGCCGTAGTTGCACTGCACTCGTATCCGTAGCAACGCTACAAGAGTAAGCTCCTGCAGTTTATGGTTGTTTGGTGGAGGTGTATCACAATTGCAGCAGTATTCCTGCACGACATTGTTGCATTTAATGCAATGTGGTGCAATAGTGTACCACTGAATTACGTATAGCGGTGGCGTGTGACCAGAGGCTCTAGAATTTCACAATCACGATCTCAGGTCTCAACTCTTCCATTTAATCCATAATTCCAAGTTAAGCCATGATTTATGACATATCCTTTTTTTGTCCAAAGACATTTTTTGTCTGAAACTACACACCATTTATCCATTTATACACCAATTTCTATTTTGTTTCAGTTGTGTGCAAACAATGCACTTTCAGTTAGTTCCCAATAGATCGGTAGATGCAACTGCATAAAGTTGCAATGCAACAACACTAGGAGTACAGAGCCCGCGAGTAGCTCTTTCCACCCCTACAGCCACGACATATTATTAATACCTAGGGTGTAAAGGAAGTCTAGATTTAATCGATACTGCACAGCTGGTTGATACATCTCAGTGGGCGAGTCCAATACATCGCGAGTAATCATTTTTGGAGAATTTTTTTAAAATTTTCATTAAAGTACCACAAATTCTCGTTGACCTACTTGTTTATGAGTTCAAAAACCACCTTATAAAAATCTTAATGGAATAAGAATATAATAAAGTTGAAGATTGTATATTTGAAAAATATTGATAAAGTCTTTCTCTTGTCTTTGAACGACAAGAGTGCATGGACTTAATAGCCTGCCTAGCTCGCACTTACATTATCTTGTGACATAGGTGACTGAATTTGTTGCGCCTCTTCTTCTCATCACCAGTCGATATGTAGTCCCGAAGCGCTGGTAGGGAAAAAATATTATTGGGAAATGTAAAAGTGTCTTTAATGGCCAATTTGCATTATTAAATGATTTTGATTTTTACAGCGTAGATTGTTTGTATAAACTAGCTATTGGCCGCGATTCCGTTCACGTGTTTATGTTTTAATATCAGAAATTGCATTAATACAAAAAGCTGCGATTTCGGTAGCATCAAAAAAGCTTGCCCACAACCTCATCAGACTAAAAAGGGACAAACTTTGCAAGGTTATAGGTGTTATAAACAGCCATTGTTATCTAAACAAACATCTGTTTAACATATGAGTAACAGACAGCCAAATATGCAGAGGATGCATGGAAGCAGAAGAAACGCCACCGCACGTGCTTATGGAATGCGGGATCGTGGCAGAACAACGGGCACAGATTCTTCAATCACCAAGTTTACTCCTGGAAGCCTTAAGAGCCTAAAAGGTTGCTGACCTTCTGGGATGAAGATAAGAAAAAGATGCAGCACGCATAATGGCCCAATCAAGAGCCTTAGTGCGGAAACAGCCCAGCTACTTACTATTACAAATAATCAACTCAGCTTTTACTTAACCAGCAGGGCTAGCATGCGCGCATCGGTTATTATGTCGATAGACAAGACAAATTTTGTCTTCGACGATATTTGACGTTTTCCCTAATTACAGACGTCTCGAATCCTTTTTCTTAATATTTTCAGGGTCTCCCGTTCTTCGTAGCTACATATTTTTACGTTATAACACGGCATTGCATGACATTTTGGTTTTTTCTTTGTCCGTCGAACGTCAAAAGTCGATAAAATGCCACGACAAAATTTTATCGTGTTGCGCATGCTAGCCCTGCTGAAAGAATTTACTGTGGCGATTAGATAGCTAAAACCATTCGATTTTTTTTGTTCCATTTATTGATTGAGTGATTCGAACCTGCAACTGTTTGACTTAAAAGCGATAACCACTGAATCAGACTATGACTTTCCATGTAACTGCAGCAACAAAATGCAATTGAGATCCCTCCTCGAGACACTAAATAAGACTTTTGGGTTTATGTGTCCTTAGTACGAACTGAACTGAGAGTACTGAAATCAGACTGCACTGAAAGTACTGAAATGTGTGTTAAGCTTGCATGCTGAAATAGACAGTCGTTAATGCCACAGAATAAATAATCTCAACACAACAAATGCTCTAACAACAAAACATGTAAACGATATGTAAAAAACTAAAAACAGACTCCAAAAATAAACTAAAAAGCGAAAAATTATATTGAGTGATTTACCACATACCTAATCAGTTATTTTTTGAGTCGGTGCCAATGAACACGTTTTATCTCTCCATGGCTGGCGCCGACTCAAAAAATAACAAATTAGGTATGTGTTACTAAATCAATATTGTTTTTTCGCTTTTTAGTTTTTATTAAAGTCGTTTTTAGTTTTTTACAAAAAATATTTTATTTTGTTAGTAAGTAATTAGATGCACGAAATTTAAAACGTTTACTCGTTTTGGGCGGGCTAATCGTATTGGGCTTGTCTCCCCTACTTGCTCGCATCATTGAACTCATGCATGACCCACTTGATCTTTATGTACAGGTTCATACTCTATTAACCCCTTTCTCTTTTTCACTAAGTTGGATTGAGGCTTGGAAAAGTACCCTTTTATTATGCAGGATGTCATTTTTATGAATATCTCAAATTAAAAAAAAAATTGGTTGCCTGTAAAGTCGGTATACGGGCGAAAGTTTTACGTGACAACGACTTTGAGTGGTAAAATAATTTTAATGTGAATATTCATTCGTGCCTTTCACTTTTTATGTCTGTCTCTCTCGCTTTTAGGCGGGCTAACCATGCCCGAGTGGAAGGGACGCGTGCCTCTCACTCGCTCTCATCGTGAGCGCATAACGTGAGCGGAGCGTAACGCAGTTTCTTGAAGTGTCACCCGGCAAACCAATTTATAAGACGTTGTCACGTCAAAAAAACTACTCATGAAATAAACCACTCTCAATAATGAATAATAAACTCGAGAAGAATCAAATAAACTAATACGGGCACTAGAACTTTTTTTTCTTGTTTAAAATTAGAGAATTCTAGCGCATCTATGGGTAGTACAGCTTGTTATGTTTGTTGATAGTTTAAGATTATTTTAAAATATATTCCACCAGTTCTTATCAAGTAGCTAGCTCCTTAGAACTAACTTTTCATTTTGTCAGCCCTTATCTAAATAGCTCGCGTCACCGTATCACAAGTAGCTCAAAAATTTCCAAACTATTGCATTTTTATAAGACTGGGCTTAATTGTTTTTGAATTAATTTTATTTGATTTTAAATTGAGCTGCGTGCCAATGCCCCCGGTGTCTGAATCGTGTCTGGCATGGCCGGACATGCGCTCTAAACCTTTCACGGACAATCATAACATTGTCGTATGTACGCAACTTTATAGATTTATTGCACGCTTCCTATGTATGCATCGTCAGGATTGTACTGTACAATGGTACATAGTTTTGTACTGTGTAGTAACATGCAGCTGTCTCTTTTAGCGGCGAACTCCTCGAGTGCCCTGGGTGCCTGGTGCAGATGTGCAAATTTATCTGCATTTGGGTGCAGTTGCAGCATGGAGATTGTGCACTCGGGTCTAAAAGAGCTTACCTTATTTTACATCAAATTGATATAATCAGAAATGCTGAGAAATAAAATTAAAACGGAAAGTCTTAAAAGATTCTTGGGTACGAGAACGAGTTTTTCCGAATTCGGTGACTGAAAAAAGCATATCGAGTTTTACGATAGTAAATTATATTGATTGCTATTCAATGCGAATGGATTAAATTAATAAATCAACTTTTTTATCATTGAAAAACGTGTACCTATTCCTACAACATCGGAACTGAGATTAGGGAAAATCCAGAGGTTCGACCTGGGATATGAACCCACAACTGTGAGGCAAAATCAATCTTCTGCTAATCCTAACGGGTAAAGTTCGAACACACTGCTTCACGCTCATGTAACTCTAGTACAGAGTGCACTAAAAGTCACCCATGTAGACTTTTTGTCCGGCCTATACAGAAAGTTATTTTGTTCAATCTGAAACAACAGCGCGATCATGTGTATGAACAATATGTAAAACTTTCGTTTAAAATGTTACAAACTTAATTAATAATTTAACTTATCACATAAAAAGTAATTATTAACAAAAAACTTACAGCACGTAAACAAATAGGCGTCTACAAAACATGGCCCCAATTCTGCTAATTTAAAAGTGGCATAATTGAATATCTTAATTGGATAATAGCATAATTGGATTTCATTGTAATTATTTAACACATTTATTAAGCTACTATTATTTTAAGACTTGAACTACTCGTTTTAGCAGTATACCAATTTTAAAGTAGCAGAATTGGGGCCCAGGTAAGTTTTTGTTATATACTCAGATTAAATCAAAAATTAAAACGTGAGTTGCTAACAGTGCAGTTAAATAATTTTAGTGATATTGAATTTTATCAACAGCATCTCCGTGCTTCGGAAGGTACGTTTCGGTTCATCGTCATCAGCCTATGGAATTCCACTGCTAGACATGGAACCCTATAGAACGGCAGCTGCTGCTCGCAACCTTGGGTAGATCCTCAAACGACTGGGTAAAGGCCTGCCCAAGTTGCATCCCTTTCCGGCTAATCACTAGTCATTAAGTAAGTAGCGACGACTACCTGGTGTAGTGGTTCGCGCTCCGGACTACAATGCCTAGCGGTTGCGGGTTCGAATCCCGCAAGGGGTAAATGTTGTGATAAACACGAGCATTTGTACCTAAGTCAAGGATGTTTATAAACGTATTTAAGTATTGAAGATAAATAACACTTGAAAAAAATCATCGACCTCAGGTAGGACTCGAACCCATGGAATTGCTAAAAACAAAAAAAAAAATACAGTATTCAAGTATGTTTATCCGTTATCCTAGTCGCTATAATACAAGCGCTGCTTAGTTTGGGTCTAGATAATTGGTGCGATTGTGGAAACAATTTAATTAATTTAATTTTAATTTGAGCCTATAGTCAGAGGCCTTAAGCTGGCTTCATTACATCTGTAGACGACGCGACGGAATTTAACCAGGCAATATTTGCGAATTCCGGAGTATGGACCTCAAAGTTGAAGCTGAATTAAGGCCTGTGCCCAGGTGGGAAGTATAAAAAAATACGCCGCCGAACATAGAAACTCCCCTTTTTTAAGTCGGTTAAAAATAGATAGAAACTACTGTCTGTCATTTAAAATATGTAAAAGGAACCTTGTGGGTTCAATCGGAGTAAAACAAGATAAACACCAGTTTTTTTATGTTTTATAATTTTGTATAACGAAATGCAAGGAAGTTCCTTTGAGTATTTTTACTCGTATTCTCGTGATGGCCCAAAAAAACTCTAAAGTTTTCATTGTATATATCTGTAAAGAAAGGACAAAAGGGGCAATAGCACTAGCCTTTTTGCTTCAGTAAAATGAGTAAAGAATTACCACAGCCACGGCCACAACAGTCGCCACCACGACCAGAGCTTATGTGGAATTTTAGACCTCAGAGTTTATGCCTATAAAAATTCAGATGCAGCATGCATATTATAGCCACACCGGAATTCGGGAAGTGTGGAAGCTGTGTGCGTTTTCCTCGTACAGACTAGTTCTAGATCATGGATGTGTGTGTTAACAGCTCTCTCTGAGGTTCTGGCGTCTTAGTACCGTTTAGTGAAAAGTGCACCTAGGGTACATTGCACTTACTGCAAGCACTTGGTTTTGTGTTGCAATTGTTTGTAATATGATGTGTTGTTGATTTGCAAATAATGTCTTTTCTTGTGTAAATATATGATTTGTAGGTTATGAATACATGATACGTACACATCCATACATATGTCCATACTGTTGAAACTTAGGACACTACAGATCGTTGCTGTCGAACTTCCAGCAAACTGCAAAACTGCAGTTTAAACGCTGTTTTTGTTCGATCGGCGTAGAGCGCGTGTGAATTTGCCGCTAGCGGGCTTAGTGTCAAGCGTCAGATTGTGGGTGGCTGCGTACGCGGGTTTATTAGAATTATTGTGAATATTTTGCGATACCTGAGCTTAAGAATAGAAATATGAGTTTACAGGTCAATGAATGTTAGTGATTTTAAAGCGAAGATATGAAAAATGGAGCAAATATAGGAAATTTTGGGAATAAAGTTTGACTTCCGGCTGCAAATGGCGTCTCCATATAATTGCCTTGTCAGAAGCTAGATTTTTGGGGCATGAATAAGTGCCCGGTAGAGGGGCTATATACTGTTGTAATGCCGATGTATAGGTAGTATATTTATTAATTGAAGAAGGCTTTGACAGCGAGAAAAAACACTTGAGGAATTTCATCTTGTCACGTGACGTCCTCGGTAGCTTAGTGGTCAAAGCACTCGCCCGGTATGCGATGGGACGTGGGTTCGAGTCCCACCTGAGGTCGATGATTTTTTTTCAAGTGTTATTTATCTTCAATTAAACCTTGCATGGAATTGCTAAAAACAAAAATTTACAATGTTTAAGCATTTCTGATCTTAACCGATAGCCAAATATTTGTAAAAATATTTCTATAGGGTGTTGACGGTAGTATACTACTCAGCTATACATATAGCTACAACATTGATAAGAATACGCTGGCTTTGACAGCGAGAAAAAACACTTGAGGAATTTCATCTTGTCACGTGACGTCCTCGGTAGCTTAGTGGTCAAAGCACTCGCCCGGTATGCGATGGGACGTGGGTTCGAGTCCCACCTGAGGTCGATGTTTTTTTTTCAAGTGTTATTTATCTTCAATAAAGCATAACTTCATAAATATGATAAATTATACCCCTTATTTACACCCTGAAAACAGTTTGATCGGGTGACAATCACAGAACAAGTAAGACTCGCTACGCTCCGCTACTGTTCTGTGGTGACAATAACCGATCTGGGTGTGCTAACAAAATTAATTATCGCACGGATGTCAATTTTATACTTCGAGAAAACTACTTTATCCGTTATTTAGGTATTGATTAACATCTGTTAAACTGAGAGTCTTTGAGAATAGGTATTCGAAGGGAGTGGGTAAAACAGTTATTTCAGTTACAATTTACAATACCTACTTAGTGCATGGAAACATTTTTTACTCTTATCACTAAGACGGCTTCTTAGTCAGGGTACGCTTGTTTATAATTCGAGTTGCGGCAAGCCTAGTTAATATTTGAAACGATTATTATCTGAAGATAAATAACACTTGAAAAAAATCATCGACCTCAGGTGGGACTCGAACCCACGTCCCATCGCATACCGGGCGAGTGCTTTGACCACTAAGCTACCGAGGACGTCACGTGACAAGATGAAATTCCTCAAGTGTTTTTTCTCGCTGTCAAAGCCTTCTTCAATTAAACCTTGCATGGAATTGCTAAAAACAAAAATTTACAAAGATTATTATAATCAGACATCTAGAAACTTGAAGACAGACCAAACCATCTTAGACCATGCCATTGGGCCCTTTGATCCAATGATATAAGAATGTGCAGATTTCTTTAGGATGTTTTTCACCGCGCTATTTGGTGCAAAGATACTCTAGAAGAAAATATTGCATGTAAAATAAAATTGTTAAAACAGTCAACCAACAATTTAGTTAGCTATCAACTTGAAAGTAGAAAACAAAATATGTATAATAGGTGCAGTTAGTTTTAAGTGCACTCTGCAAGCTGGTGGGGTGAAAAGGGGGTGAGGTGACTAGTTGAAATGTACTGTCAGCTGCAGGGGGTGGGGACTCGGGTGTTTTATACCCCTTCCGGATACTCTTTTGATTTATAGCCTCCTGGTACGGACTGAACAGAAATATATATCTCTTTGACTAAGCCGATTTAAAAATAAGCTGGGTTTAAAAATACTCGTTGACCGGAATGGCTTTAGTGGTGTATCGTTCATCATGAAAGGTAAAGGTCTCGGCTTCGATTCCCAGTTAGGGACCACTTAGAAAACAAAACTAAATCGGTCTGGTAGAACTAATTGTATTACAATTGATCTGGATTAACATAAAGGATACTTTTTATTCCGGTTAAATGTTCCAGTGGGATATATGGAATAAACTAAAAAGCACGCGAGCGAAGTCGCGGGAAACAGCTAGTAATAAATAATATTGAATTATTGTTTTCACATTTAGAAGTTTTTACTACAAAACAGCGAAATTTACGTTTATAGCGCCATCTATATTGTCAACTGTTTTGCGTTCCTCAGAGAAAGTGCGTGTGTGAAATTTTCGGGACTTAAAGCAAAAAGTCCATCATTATAATCTGGCTGACCCCGCAACTACGTTTGCCTGGACAACGATGTTTGGTATGACACATAACGCAAATCATTGAAATAAAAAATAATAAAAAAACATCCCACAGGAGCATTTATCCGGGATAAAATAAATAAATAAATAAATATTGGACAACATCACATACATTGCTCTGATCCTAAGGTAAGTAGCGAAAGCACTTGTGTTATAGAAATCAGAAACAACGACGGTACCACACCCAGACCCGAGACAATATAGAAAAGTTCGTTTTCCACATTGACCCGACCGGGGATCGAACCCGGAACCCCAGAGATGGCGGCGCCATATACAATCCGGCGTACTAGCCTCTCGGCTACGGATGTCGTCGAAAAAAAAAAAGTTAAAAGTATTCTATACGTAATCCGGATCATCTATACTAATATTATAAAGAGGAAAGAAAGAGGAAAGATTTGAATTTTTGTATGTTTGTATTTTTGGATGTTTGATATGGATAAACTAAAGAACTAAGAGGAAAATTTCAAAAATTCTTTCACCTTTAAATAGCTACATTATTTTGGAGTAACATGTACTTTAAAATCCCGAAAAATGCACGATTCCCGAGGGATACGAGATAATTCATTATAGAGGGCGCTGATTACTATGTAATGTAGCTCTCAGCTGGCAAGAATATTTAATGGAATCACAATTGTGTTACATTGATTAGAGGTTTGGATTAAAAGGCTGGTTTTGGTTATTAAAAGGCTTCAAATAACAAAAAAGTATATGATTAATCATTTTTAAGAAGTTTGGATAGTTATTTTCATATATTTTTATACATGAGCTCCATCTGTTGCCGACTGGATGAATGAAAAATGATGTAAATATGACAATTGACAACTGTCCTGCTGCTTATAGACTCATTGAAGTACTTTAAGTTATTTGTACAAAGTTTCTCACACAAATGTCTACCCGGGCGAAGCCGGGGCGGGCTGCTAGTATTTTATATGTTTGCAAAATTTCATCCAAATCCGATCAGACGTTAACGCGTTATTAATGTCACAAACATCATAACGTCCTTAACAACTTTCGCATATAATATTAGTGGGATAGTTAGGAGGTAAAGCAATTCCGAAAATACAGTTTATTAAAAACGGACTAATTTTAATATTAGTATAGACAGATGAACAAAGCATTATTGTAATTTTATTAAAAAAAAGTATTTTCTGCGTGTTGCAGCCCCTGAATGGCTTAAAGAGCTGCTTGCACACTTGTTGCGTGTTCTGAGTTTTAATATTCAGTCAAGCTAAAGAAACTGAACTTAGTGTGGTGCGCTTATTTAATAAAATTGGTGTTTTTTTTACTCGACTTCCAAACTGGGGTTATGTTTTTCGAGCGTATGTATGTATGTTAGTATGTCTATTTCTTTGGCACGCCCTACAGCCTAAACCGTTTAACGGATATTAAAGTATAATATATCAATAGATTCGTCTGAATTGTGGGAGTGACAAGGGGTATGTTATTTCCCGAAATTCCCGCGGGAACGGAACTTACGCGGGAAAAACGGTTCTGCAATACTGATAAACCGATTTTAAATCTTTCTTTTATTAACTAAGGGTCACATATTTTCAGTGCTAATAATATTCAATACTTTTTTTTCCAAAAGTCCTATGGAAACAGGCAAAAAAATACACTGAAAAAATAGGAAGGATAAACCGTTTAATGGATTTCAACATATGATATGTCATTAGATTCGTCTCAGTTGTGGGAGTGACATGGGAGGCTATGTTGTTACCTGCAATTCCTATTGGTACATGAATTAAACGGGACAATCCGAGTTTAGATACTATTTACTCGAGTTAACCTTTTTTTTCAATGAAGAGTTACAAATAAGGCTTTATAGTTCATTGAAAAGTAGTAGTAGAACACTACAAACTAAAAATTTAAAAATAAAATTAATTAATTTTATTTAGAAGAGTACATTACATCCCGATTTAGACTACAAAATCATCGTAGCGGTACCTAGTCTACATACAACCTATCTATTCTGTAGGCTTGCATCATTATATTAAGACAAACTATTATGAAAACGCGTCATCTTTAGTACCCACACAAAATGAATTTCTAGGAGTATCCACTTGGGTTCCAAAACCTAGATTCGACACTTTCAGACTGGAATTGTCGGAAAGCTGAAACAGGTGGCGCTATGTGAAATCATTTTACACATTTAGCGAGCATTGTGAACAAAGTAACACATTAAGTAAGTATTTTATTCTAAGTTAAATCCTGCATTCATTTATTGTTAAATATCCATTTTTAAAGTGATATAATTTTGTATACTTACTTTCTAAAAAGCAAACAAAACCCTGCATCTCAGGACAAGAAAATTGCAAGTGTTTAAAAAGTTCAACTCATTGATATTGATGCATAATTGATTTTAAATTGCAGCTGCATTACCTTGCTGCAATTTCAAGAATGCACTTGCATTAACGCTGCAACGCTACTAGGGTCTCATAAAATCGAGGAAGTGATTTCACTCGGATACTACAACTGTGACGTCAGCTGCATACCTAGAACTATGCTAGACTTCCCCGTAGTCTAGAAAATCAATACAGGCGCACCCCCAAACAAGGATATATGGCTATTGTAATAAGGGTGAAATCACAATCAGTTGCTGCTCACTGTAATACACGCGACCGCGCATGATCAATGCATTGTTTTTATCTCGCTTGCACTTGCACTTCCGCAATCATTACCACTACATTTAAAAATGAACACTGTTGTGATGTTGAATGAAAGTTGCATATCTCTGTGTGGGTACAGGTACGGTGTGTTACAAGTTTCCTGCGTTTTATTTCAAAGTTTACAATATCGAGATGGTAAATCTCTAAAAAAATTAAACCTAAATTCAATATTTACTTGAACATACCTAATAAGTAAATTTGGAGTCGATAAAAATGTACAAGTTCAAACTCCCAAGGCTAAAAATATAAATGTAATTGTGTCAATTTTTAGGGTTCCGTACCCAAAGGGTAAAACGGGACCCTATTACTAAGACTCCTCCGCTGTCCGTCTGTCCGTCTGTCTGTGCGTCTGTCACCAGGCTGTGTCTCATGAACTTTTCGGTTTTTTAAACTACTGTTATATTTTAAATGTTTACTTTATTTCAGAGATTTGTGAAATTGATTTTAAATGTGTTTGTTATAATTTTATTTAATCTAATCGTACACTGTATCCACACTATCAAAATCTACAGTAATAGAACTAAAGAAAACCTATACTCACTAAAAATAAACAAGTTAGGTAAATAAACTATGTCACTAAATCAGCTCACGCAATATCGTTCCACGCACCACCCCCTTATTTCTAACATTTGGGCAGGGGTGGCCCTCTCAGTTGTATTTTGGGCTGATTGGCCCACCCAGGCCCACTGGCCGGAGGCACCGCCTTCTATCTTTGGTTTGTTGTTTCACAATAAGGCGTAGTTGCTTGCGAGCCTTCTAAATAATGTCAAGAGTATTTATATTTCTTAAATTGGTTAGGCATGCTATAACCTGAATTCGTTTGATACTAAAATAGTTATCTATTCTGAAGTATTTAACGTTTGCAACAAACGTTATACATGATATTTTAGGAGCTGGTATTTCAAATATCAGGTAACTTTATTCGACGAATAAAAATAATGGCCCAAAATTTTATGATAATAATGTACCTTATCAGAAACAAAAAAAAGTTGAAGTTGAATACAAGATATACACTCTGATTGATAACATATTAAACTTGTATTGACATTTTTGTAGGATTTATATTATTATCGTCATTATTTGCTATTGTTTTTTTTTTTCGATCCATGCATGCATGTGTATTTGCTGAATTGTCTATTAATTAAACAAATCTAAAATGGTAGCTGCTTGTATCTAACTTAGTATCACACACTAGCTGCGCTGGTGAGATAAGCTGGACTAAATTTACTATGACATTACTATTGTAATACCTTGTCTCGGTGAATAAATAATCTTTTTGAATACAGGATGGCACAAATACCACCTATGGTTATGCAAGGTGTATGCTAAGTTTACAATTTTGAATAGTGACTTTTGAGTTGTAGTTTTCCAGTTTTGATAATTATCCGACTAAGGCAAAGCCAAAAGGAAGGATAGTGATTTTGGCAGTCTTTGTATGTATGTATAGAATTATGTTTGTATGTTCCACCGTAGCGCCTAAACAACTGAACCGATTTTAATGAACAAGGTATCAATAGATTATTAATAATGTCCCGGATGACATAGGCTATATAAATTTTATCAAAATTTTAAATGACGGAATTTAAACCTCTTAAAAAAACTGAAATAATCACCACGTGCTTGGTATCGAAGGAAAGGTCTAGGCGAGCACGTTACAAATATCTAATGCATATCATATTTTTCAAGTAAAAATATATCTTAAAATGCGGTGGTACGTTTTTAAACTTTTTTTACGTATTGTTTATTGTTTTTACAACTTTATAATTTTTCGTATCTTTGATAAATCTAGACTAGCCATTTCAGAGCTTCATTTACGATAACAACTAAAATTACTAACTAAACTATGCAGCAGAATTGCTGTATGTACCTATAAGTTGCAACTAGTTTTGGTTCTAGTAGAGTTGATCTTCTTGAAGTTCCTTAACGTAACTTGCCTATGTTATGCTTTTATTGTGCGTGTGTGCGTTGAACCAAGTTAAAGTTATTTAAAGGATGTTTTTATCCCGTTTTTGTGTTCCCGTGGGACGATTGTTCAAACCCTTTTTTGGCTTAATTCTGTAGTCTACGCGGACGAAGTCACGGGCAGAAACAAATTTAAATATTTTTAACAGAATTTAAGGGTTTTTTAGCTAGCTAACTAGCTTAGTAAGTTAATAGCGTAAGTGTAAGAATTTTAATTCTTTATGTTACCAATATAAACGAAAAAAACAATGAGAAAAGTTATTAGACACAGAGTTTGTGACCCATGTTTACATTGTCACTTCGTGTTACATGAAAATAAAACGAATAAAATTTATGTTTAAAGTACCGAAGTACCTACGTTCATACAAGAAAATATAAGATAGAAATTTTAGAGTTAGGTATCGTAAACTTCTGTAGATTTTCCTCCTTACTTACTGGTATAGAAAACTTAAAATGAAGTCATTTAATTTTAATTATGATGGATATCCTTACCTGAAAAGAAGAAAACATCTTATTAGAAAACTATAACACTGAAGAAACATTTTATCAAATTTATTAAATTATTTAATCTTTAGAAAATATAACATATTTTTTAAAAACATCATTTAAAAACAAAAGATTTTTGACATTTTAGACACATTTTCGCAAGGAATTTATATGTTACTACATCCATACATTTCCGCACTGACTGTACCAGGGGTAAAAAATATATCCGACGAGATGACGCTTGGATCAAAACTATATAGGCCTTATTACAAAAAAGATAGACTTGGTTTAAACCATGTCTAAAGATTAGCCAACCAATTTTAAATATGGGTTATTATTACCGAGATACGCCTGATGTGTCAACATTTAAATTGGCTGATTATTTTTTTTAACTTCGTTTAAACCTAGTCTATCTTTTTTGTAATAGGGCCATAGGTGATTACTTGAAATACAATTGAAGGGTACAAAAAGTAAACAAATAGTTACAATAGTTATAATAAGTAGGTTACATATTATTTTTAACCGACTTCAAAAAAAAGGAGGAGGTTCTCAATTCGTCTGAATGTTGTTTTTTGACTTTTTAAATGTCTTTTTTGTGTCGGGGGTTTAAGTTGCAAAGGCCTAAAGTTTGTCATGCCTTGGAAATACTACTAAAGTAACAGTGCATCCAATTTTAAATCAATCGGACCTGTAAACGTTTGGAACGAGTTGATAATCATTTGTCAAGTAGGAAATGAGCTGATAACTTTTAAACGCCTAAACAGATCTTTATAAAATATGTTTAAAAACCATCTCAGTCTGTAATTATCAGCTTTAAGTAAAAAAAAACTACATCAAAATCGGCCTACTCGTTTGGGCGCTACAATGCCACAGACAGATACACAGATACACAGATACACAGGTTAAACTTATAACACCCTTCATTTTGGGTCGGTGGTTAAAACATTAAGAAAGCTGTAAGACCCTAAACGCCTTAAAAGGCTCTCAGACCAACTTTTGTTCTAAATTGCATTATCTATTTCACTACGAGTATAAAAAAATGTGCAGATTTTAAATCAGATGATGACAGCTGTCAGTTTATTGTCCCTTTCTTGGTTTATTAATTACCCGAGTAGTGCATCTCGTACTTATGAACTTTTGCAAACTTTCTCAAATATTTCAGGATGTGGCGATATTACGTAGCTTTCGTATGTGTGATAAAGACGATATTTGAACTACTATGCATACAAAATCAACACTGCACACTGCGTCCCCTCCCGCATCCCCCAGGAAGTCAGTTCTGTTTTGTAGTGTAAACTCCTAAAGCTTATAAAGCCCTCGTAGCAAAGAAGAATATACCTGCCGTAGCAATTCTGTAGCATGTTGTAGTAGCATTTCGTAGCGCGTCGAAGTATCCGTAGCAAGTTGAACGAGAGATAGTCCTCCAAAAAGACTTGACTTTGTACAAAAACTTTTAAGATTATATTTGACCTGAAAACGTACTGCACGTCTTTTCTGATAATGCTTTCAAATGACACCTTAGTTCTTTTATTGTCTCCAGTTTTAAAATTACAAAACTAACGACGCTATTTTTCATTTTAGGCTGTAATCACAATTTAGAATTGTCCTAAATACGAGATTTTCAAGAATATTAGAATACAGAATTCAAAAATATTAGTATTTTAATTTTCTTTGTTATATTTGTTGTTGCTACCTGCGAAATTAACAAAGGTTTGTTAAAAGTATAAAAATATCTATTGCTATTCGTATATGTCTGCTAAATAACAACCAATTAAGCAATAAATGTTTTTAAAAAAACATCCAAACTTTTGCAAATAATAAATATTCCATAATATTAGCAAGATCCATTAAATATTGCATTTTTACGTGCAAACCAAACGCATGCAAGCACGTTGCGTGCACTTTTTTGCTGCAACATCACCAGGAATACATGACAGTCAAGGAGATCTCATCTCTGGTGCACGCATGCAGCACAAATTACGTATAGCGCTTTCTATTTTGTGCATGCAGCGTCAAGTATTATAGATACTACATAAAATATAGCACAAAATCAGGGATGGGGGAAATACCAATACCAGACAAATGCAGTTCAGTTTGTCTCTCTCTCACAACATTGAATGTGTATTTAAACCTGGTAACGGTAGTTATATTCTAGAAATTCAACCTGTCTATGTTGTTCAGTCTAGCCTGCGTCTCGCATCCTCATGGGCGTCAAAGGGATCTCCTGAAGTTTTATAAGTTCCTAATAACTGGAAATTGTACTAGACTTGAGTCAGGTATGTAGGTATAAATGATAAAATGTCGTAAGTACAACAAATGTAAACTTAACTTAAATGTAGTTTTATAAAAGAGTTTAAAGAGGGCTGAATGTGAACTCAATACGTTATACATTTATATCGTTTTTGTGTTACCATGGGATATTTAATTTAATTCCTCTTGCTAAATCTCGACGTCACAAAGTTACAGAAGGAATTGCAGGCAGAAGCTAGTTTTATAAAATACCACATAATTATCTATTATTTAAATTAAAAAATCTTCGGTTATAGGATTGCGTTTTTTTTCCAATCGCATTTCATATTTTCTACATGGAAAACGACTATACTCGTAAATAAAAACTACCCCATCTATGACTGAATATTTGCCACAGCATTACATTTTAAGTTTCAAGATATTTGATCTAACTAGCTATATACGTAACTAAGCGCAAGAAACTTGGTGTGTGACTAGCCCAAAAAAGTAGCCGATGTTTGACATAAGGGTTATAAATATTGGTCAAAAAATAACATAGTCCGTATCTCCGTAGCCGAGAGGCGAGCGCGCCGGACCCGATGCCGCCATCTCTGTGATCCCGGTTTCGATTCCGGACCCTTCGTGCGCGAGTCGGACTCGAGCACGAAGGGTTTTGTACCATTATTTATAAAAACGTAGCAAAAAAAATACTTATGAATGAGAACCCCCTTAAATATTTATTATATATATATATATATATATATATATATATATATATATATATATATATATATATATATATAGCAACAGAATACATCATTCATTAGTGAAATTTTAACTGTATAACTATCACGGTTCTTGAGATACAGCCTGGTGACAGAGAGATAGACGGACAGCGGAGCCTTGGTAATAGGGTCCCGTTTTACCCGTTTGCCCTTTAGGTACGGAACCCTAAATACGAACTTTTCTACGTTGTCTAGAGTGTTGTGGTACCGTTGTTGTTTCTGTTTATATGCCATAACATAACCATACGTGCTTAAGCCACTTATCTTAGGATTAGAGCAATGTTTGTAACGTTGACTATCATTATAACTATCACTATATATACTATTATTTTTTAAAAGTAAATGTTATCAATAATTTTCACATAATCAATAAATCGGATCAATAGTTCCGAAGAATTGCTACGTCATAATTGTATAACAGTTTTACAATCTACATTTCGCATTTCCACGGCACCTTTCTAACGAACCCTTTATCTAAGCAACCCTTAGGTAACCTCTATACGACTCATGACTTCCTAGTCATGGAGAATCTATGTAGGCCTCTTTTGCAGTAGTCGATTTGGTGATAGGCCTGGATCAGGGTTTTGCATACTTTGAGTTTCATCATTTTTAAAACCGTAATAAACATGATTACAAATCTAATTTTAATAGTACATTTTTACTTATTAGGGCTTTGAATGAAAAGCGAACAACCTTCCGGAAGGTACAATACTAATATTGACAAAAAGATCAAGTTTATTTAGATGTTGGAGGTAGTTATCGCTGGTGCTCATTGAATTTAAATGTTTTTTATAACAAACCTTCAGGATATATGCTCCATTTCAGGGTTCCGTAGTCATGACAAGGAACCCTTATAGTTTTGTCATGTCCGTATGTCTGTCCGTCCGAGGTTTTGCTTGTTGATCCTAGAGAACTGTAATTTTGTGGAGATATGTATATCAATCACCCCGACAAAGTGGTGGAATAAACTTTCTAAAAAATATTTTTTAGGGTAGCTTCTCCTATTATCCCATACATTGTGACGTTAGGTGTCGCTAACCTACCTACTTAGGAGGAGAAATAACGAACCCAAACGCACAAAAATATATATATTATTAAATTAAAATAGTACAGTTTATAATATAGGGCCGTGGGTGGTCTATGCCCTCTAGATTTGCCGTAACAAAAGGCGAAGAGCTTTGAGGATCATGTATAACAAAGTAAATCTCAGCCTATTTTTATTACGGTTATGAAGATATTTATATTTCCCTAGATCAGAAGCATCAGTCAGTTTGCGAGTTAGGAATTAGTCAAAAAATGCACTATCAAACTAGTAAGTTTACACGCACACGCATAACACACACACCCACACGCGCACATACACACACATTTGCAGATATAATATAAAATAAACTGTAATAGCTTAACATAAGTAGTTAGATTTTGTTAAATGCTTTTATTTGTTTGGCTTACCATACACCAGCGACAAAACCATAGACAATAGGTCTAATTAGGCGGTGACTACCTGAGACAGGTATTTTCTTACTTACTTGGTATGTCACCAAAATATTTGTAACAAAATGGTTTGTGAACGATTTTGATTTTTTGATTAATACATAATACGAGTACTTATACCTTCCCTGACAATTGATTTGGTTTGATTACTATACATACAGGCACTTGATGCCAACAAAAATTCACAAGTTATGCTATGGTTCAAAAGCTTGTAAGTGCTCTTAAGTTACCTTTACATTAAGATTATTAAGAAATATAAAAATTCAGGCATTTTATTGATTTTTATTATACATCTCTCTCACATTACTTACCCATCTCTGTGAAACTATAATAATCTAGTAAGGCCGGTATCTTGCTTTACTGCGCCTACATATGAATAAAAATCGTAATAGACCTTGTTTACAAGTCACGTTAGCTAAGTATTTCTCTATATTTTAGTATTTTCATGACACACGTTGACACATAACCTGCCCCTGAACGAACTTTCATAACCGTCTTTTCTTTTTTTCTCTTATTGGCTTAAAAAGTATCGCATAAATTTAGTGCAGCAGCGATCAGCAAAGGCTGCAATCGCCTGCAGCGGCCACGATCGCACTAGGAAAGCATAACCAACCAGGAGACTGAATCCTTTTACGCTCAGTGCACGTGGTGTGCACACCAGGTTGTGGCGCCAAAAATTGAATAACGGTTTTGTTATAAATAACTAAGGAACTTAATTTATTACCTTAAAATAAATAAATAACTTTTGTTTTCGATAAACTTCATCCTATTTGCCCACATATAAAAATATATAAAAATCCCAAACAGAAGAGCATCGTGATGCACGGGATGCGTCAATGGCTACGCCTATGCTCTGTCTAGTTATGTGCTTTTAGGAAGAAAGCACTAGGAATACATAGTGACCTAGGAGACCTCAGCAATGCACTAGACGCGTTGCTCATAGTGACTACAAGGACCCACAGATATACCATTGACTGGGAAAATTGCACGTTTTCTCAGAATCTCTACGCTACCAGTTGATTTTTACGTTTTGACCAATAGGGACATAATTATGACCAAAAAAATACTATGTATGAAATAGCGTTATTTTAAGACGAAAACACTAGGAATAAATAACCAAACAGGAGTGCTCTACTATGCACTGGACGCGTTGCTGTTGGTTACCTTACGCAATAAACCAATCATTGAGGGAATTGCACGTTTTCTCAGAATCTCTACGCTACCACGTGATTTTTACGTTGTGAGTGATGATCAATAGGGACATATGACCAACTAGGAAGTATAAATAAAATAAAATACCTGAAATGCACGGGTTATTTTAAGACGAAAACACTGGGAATAAATAACCAAACAGGAGTTCTTTACTATGCACTGGACGCGTTGCTATTGGTTACCTTACGCAAAAGACCATTGACTGGGAAAATTTGCACGTTTTCTCAGAATCTCAATGCTACCACGTGATTTTGACGTTCTTATCATAGGGGCATATGAACAGCTAGGAAGTATAAATAAAATAAAATACCTAAAATCCACGGGTTATTTTAAGACGAAAACACTGGGAATAAATAACCAAACAGGAGTTCTTTACTATGCACTGGATGCGTAGCTAGGTTACCTTTCGCAATAGACCATTGACTGGGAATTGCAGCACGTTTTCTCTGAATCGCTACGCTACCACGTTATTTTTACAAGGGACATATGACCAGCTAGAGAGTATAAAATAAATAAAATACCTGTATGCATAAAATACACGCGTTATTTTAAGACGAAAACACTGGGAATGAATAACCAAACAGGAGTGCTTTACTATGCACTGGACGCTTTGCTATATTGGTTACCTTACGCAATAGATTATAAGACTGGGGATTGCACGTATTCTCAAAATCCCTACGCAACCACGTGCATTTTAAGTTGTGATTAATAGGGACATCTAACTGTCTAGGAAGTATAACTTTGCACCGTGACGCGTCGCTCATAGTTACATTAATTATTATACCTTTATGTATGTATGAAATACACGCATCATTTTGAGACAAAGGCACTGGGATTAGGTAATCAAACAGGTGTACTTTATGTAATATGCACTGGACACGTCGCCATTGGTTACTTTAAAAAGCATTGAGTGGAAATAGCACGTTTTTGAGGAATCCCTGTCCTATAGAAATTGTAACAGCTAATTTGGCATCGAATACAATAACTATGCAATAAGTTGTTGTATTTGAGCACAATTCGTTAGTTATTTATTAAAACTAATCTCATCTTGAAATGATTAACTAGCGAGACTATCAGTTGTTTTTTTTTAAATATACGTATTTTGGAAACTAGGAATAAATGACCAAAGAGGAGTGCTTTACGGATGCGCCTTTTTACCCGAATGCCAAACGAGGGTTATGTTTTTCGAGCGTATGTAAGTATGTAAGTATGTCTATTTCTTTGGCACGCCCTGCAGCCTAAGCCGTTTAACGGATATTAAAGTATAATATATCAATAGATTCGTCTTAATTGTAGTGACAAGGGGTATGTTATTTCCAGAAATTAAATATGTGCGTAAGTTCTGTTCCCGCGGGAAAAACGGACCTGCAATACTAATTTAGACCGATTTTGAAACTTTCTTTTATTAACTAAGAGTCACATATTTTCAGTGCTAATAGTATTCAATACTTTATTTTCTATAATTCATTATACGAGAACAGGCAAAAAAGACACTGAAACAATAGGAAAAACCATTTAATCGATTTCATATATGATATGTCATTAGATTCGTCTCTTATCGAAGTAATTACCCGAAATTCCTATTGGTACATGAATTAAACGGGAAAAACCGATTTCAGATACTATTTACTCGAGTTAAAACCTTTTTTTTCAATAAAGTGTTACAAATAAGGCTTCATAGTTCATTGAAAAGTAGTAGTAGAACACTACAAACTAAAAAGTCAAAAATAAAAATAATTTATTAAAAAAATCAAAAAACCCGACTGCGTAATAAGTGAACTTAAAAGATGAAAACAAGATTTAAAGAATCAATTTGCAGTCGGAGGCATCAAATCCATTAACAGCATAATGATGATTGACTTGGTATGCACTGCGTTAGTACCAAATTAATTAATTTAAATCCGTGTAGAAAAAGTCGAATCAAGTAACATAGATTTGATGCCTCAGACTGCAAATTGATTCTTTAAATCTTGTTTTCATCTTTGAAGTTCACTTTTTACAAAGTCGGGGTTCCATGATTTTTTTAATTAATTATTTTTTTGACATAACTTTTTAGGTCCTACTATCGGAAGTCCGAAAATATTTCTCATACTATTTTACATTATAATGATCAGCCTTCATATTTTTTTTATACCAATTATCGAAACTAACAGTCATGGAAATTCATAATATCACTAGTAATAAAACTCGTTTATACTAATATTTTTTTATTTTTTGTTTGGATATTTTTTCCCAGTTTTTTTCCCCGTGGGTACTACGAGTATGTAAATATAAATATTGGACAACATCACATACATTGCTCTGATCCTAAAGTAAGTAGCTAAAGCACTTGTGTTATAGAAATCAGAAACAACGACGGTACCACAACACCCAGACCCGAGCCAATATAGAAAAGTTCGTTTTCTACATTGACCCGACCGGGGATCGAACCCGGAACCTCAGAGAAGGCGGCGCCATTTATAGTCCGGCGCGCTCGCCTCTCGGCTACGGAGGTCGTCATGTCAAATAGATTGGTTTATTCAAATAAAAGCATTTCACGCTCCGGACTACAATGCCAGGCAATTGCGGGTTCGAATCCCGGAAGGGTTAAATGTTTAAGTGCACGAGCATTTGTTCATAAGTCATACGAGTAGATAGTTAATAACGTTCTTAGGTATTTTATCCGTAAAATAGTCGCAATAATGCTAGCAATGCTTAGTTTGGGACTACATACTCGTAATTGGTGTAAACGGTAGAAAGAATTAGTTAATTTTAATGTATTAGATACCCTTTAGATACCGAGCAAAGCATCGTAATTAAATTTAATTCGTTATTATTGTTAGTTAAAGATGATTTGTAGAAAGATTAACAGCAGCAGGACCAGCCACCAAATATTGTATAGATTGATTGATGAGTATTTTTTTGTAAATATAACAAAACAAACATGTATCCAAGAAGACCGAAGTTCGGGTACAGCTTTAGTATTTTTTTAAATGGAAAAAAGCGTATAAAGGTATCACCACAAATTACGTATAGCGGCGGCGTCTATTTTGTCTCTTTTGTCTCTCAATTCCATGAAAATCAGTGATGCACCTGCGCTTTAGCCACGAGTGATACTGGGAGTGCATAGCGTTTCAGGAGATTCAACATAAAGAGTAGAGGAGGTCTCTGTCTGTTACATATTACCAAAAAGTTTGTCAACAAGACGCCAAAAATGTATACAGTAGATATAAAAAGCTAAAGCAGTACCAATGCTGCGCTACATTTTTGGACAATATCAGTCACCGTAGTCTTATGTCGTATGACCTCGTTCCGGATCTTATCCCTTAATGAGATCCCCAACATAGACCTATCCATAGCACGCTGAGTGACGTGTAGTTGGTGGGCCAACTTGACTGTCATGTTCCATGTTTCGGCTCCGTAGGTTAAAACTGGTAAGAAGCATTGGTTAAACACCCGGCTTTTCAGGCACTGCGGCAGTGTCGACGTGAAGATATGACGCAATTTCCCAAATGCTGCCCAGCCAAGCTGCACTCTTCTGGCGATTTCCCGCTCGAAGTTGTCTTTACCGAGCTGTAGTACTTGTCCAAGGTAGACGTACTCTTGGACAACCTCGAGCGTAGTGCCCTCGACGAAAATTGATTCCGGGATGACATGTTCGTTGAACATTACCTTAGTCTTGTCCAAATTCATCCCAAGCCTAACACGTCTCGAGGCAGTATTAAGACTGTGCAGCATTTTTTGCAAATCCTGCAGCGATTCTGCCATAATAACTATGTCATCGGCAAAGCGAAGATGCGTAAGATATTCGCCATTTACATTGATGCCCAGTCCGTTCCAATCCAGCGTCTTGAACACATCCTCCAGTGCGTTGGTGAACAGTTTCGTAAATATAAAATCTCCCTTTCACTTGTAATACGAGTCACAAAATCTTGACATCCATGAAAAGTGTACAGGTGTTATTATTATTTAACTGTACTAGGTAAGTATTATCAGTGCTTCCCAGGCTGGATGAAGTGCAATCGTAAAAGCGGTGAAACTTGACCTAACGGTTTCGACATAGAATAAAAAAATATATAAAGTTTTGTAGAACACTTAAAACCAACTTCAAAAATAAACTAAAAAATCGAAAAGTAATATTTAGTTTAACATACCTATTGAGTTATTTTTTAAATTGGTGTCAGCCATGGAAAGTTAGTGTGTTGATTTGCACCGATGCGATAACGAATAATATACAAAAAAATGTACCGTCGAACATATAACCTCCTCCATTTTGAAGTCGGTTAATAAATTTAAAAGTAATTTATAGATTTTGTAAATAAATAAATATCATTATTAACCTAAATTTAACACCGACTGCCAATTAAGTTGAATAACAAATTTGCGCATTTTCGTTTTCAATAAAGTTTGAAGATTTCGTAATATGCATTTGAAGACTGCAATTTACTCGTAACTACGCCCACTACCTACTGTAGTAAAATTGCAGTTCCTGGCCTCAATTTACTGTCGTCTTTACTGTGTTTTTGTTACTTGTAGGTATAAATAGTTAGTAATACTTATAGTACTTATTTTTATAGTTTATTTTACAGATAGGTTGGTTTTCATTATAACGCGGCTTAGTTCGTTCTGGGTGACCGTATCTGGAAGTCATCATTTTCATAATTTAGGAGAAGGGTAACAATTACTGAAATTATTAATGATAAAATAAAATACATTTCATTATTAATAACAAATTACAAATTCGTCATAACACAGCTGAGGGCGAATACGTGCGAGTGAGGCGGATCGTGGACACCGAAACATCATCATAACCGCCATCATAATCATAACATAACATCGGTCATAGCCGCCTAAGTATTTGAGCGGTTAGTAAGCCCTATTCAAAGCTGGGCCGATCGCAGTAACTACCTACTTGAGATACAAATAGTAGTTTTTTTGTTTAAAAAATATTTTTTTTAAACAAAAAAACTCTCTCATTCGCGGGCATTTGTTTTATCTCGAGGTAGGTATAAGATACTTACTTAGGTGTTTTATTGATGTAAATCAGATGTTTTCATGAATGACACACATTTGTAAATACCTACTGCCTACCTCATTTCATTTAACAGGTAGGCGCAGCCGAATCGCCTATATGCACCGCACGCCCCTGAGCTCAGTGCAATTCGGAACGGCAACCAATGCATTTTTCGCTGCAACCGCACCCGGAACTTATAACACGCTAGGAGCTTTCTCCGATGACGTAGTGCCCTAGATAAATAGGTCACAAAGTAGTATATATACAGGTAAACGCCTGAAATCAATAACATGCACACATTGAAATCTGTGCGATACCTACAATATTGTCCGAATGTGGGAAGAAGACAACGTGACCGGCTTTTAAGCCTGTTTCACTTGCACCTTTAAACTAAAGATGTCAAATATTACCCTATCTTTAACTTAGCCTAAACCGTGTCCCCTGCTGTTATCATCATATAACACAACGACAAATAGCACGTGGTGATATTTTTTGAATGAAATGCCCTGAGCTGTCTCGCAAACCTGAAATTAGTATTAAAGATTCGGTAACACGGAACAGAAGAGTTGACCAGCTGCGTTAAAAGTGTTATAATATGCCATTATAACGAAAACGTGTTGAAAACCTCGTAGCCCGTCGTCCTCGTCAAGTATATTGTGGGGCCAACGAAGGGAAACTGAATAAAGCGGGCAGTGAAGCGGTCATCCTAACCTAAAAAATGCTTTCGTAATACCAGGATATCAATACTTTTGAGGAGTCAGCTTAAAAGCGGGATATGCAGAGCGCTTGAAAGCGAGATATGTCGAACTATAGATTTCTATCGACATTATGAGTATAACATATTATACAATGTGATATACTCGTAGGTGGTTCTTTTAACCCGTTAAGGCTAAGTTCGATATCTAATTTTATCGACAAAACAAATATTTAAATCTGCAAAAAGTTTTTTATTTCGAATATAACTTAATTAATATTTTTAATCCTAAGCGATGAAACATCAGAAATGAAGTTGTTGGTCAGTTATTCTGTTCTTTAAGCTTTGACGACCTCTGTAGCCGAGAGGCGAGCACGCCGGACTGTAAATGGCGCCGCCATCTCTGAGGTTCAGGGTTCGATCCCCGGTCGGGTCAATGTAGAAAACGAACTTTTCTATATTGGCTCGGGTTTGGGTGTTGTGGTATCGTCGTTGTTTCTGATTTCTATAACACAAGTGCTTTAGCTACTTACCTTAGGATCAGAACAATGTATGTGATGTTGTCCAATATTTATTTATATATTATATTTATTTATTTATTTAAGCTATCTTGTGGTTGTGGTATTCATTCATGTTTCTATGACACATAAAACCTTGGTTATTGCCTAGAGTGTTAAAAAAGCAAAATGGCCGCTATTCATGCCGGGGGTGTGAGTTTGACACCCCAAATTATTTTTTTTGTCGATAAAATTAGATTTCGTACCTACTTAGCCTTAGAAGAACCGCCCATATCTCATTGTATACCTACATACAGAGTGTTTGGTAAGATGAAGAACATACTCCTATAGTGTGTGATGGGATATACCTGCTGCCTACCTGTATGGATCTCCATTGTAAAATCAAAAAATAATGTACCTATATTTGCGGTGACAGCTTCTCTAACTATAATTGTACAGGATCAGGTCAGCATAAAACTGGATTTACCTGATTTTTAATTTAGTTTTTAATATCTTAACTTTTTAATTTTTGATAAATTGGCAAATATTTATACTGAAATGTGTTGTATTTACTGATGAAAATCAATAAAAAAGTCCCATCACAATACAAATAAGTTATTCAATGTTATTTTCAATGGTCACAATGTGTTTTTTTTTTTCATGAATAAAAATGTATTCGTTGTGTAAAAGCAATTATAGTACCTACAAGATGGCTTCAGGATCAGTGCGCTCATCGAGTATTTGCTAATAACCAAATCTTTACGCATATTAATTACATAATGATTAGGAGAATTTTTTATCTATCAGGTTGCCTATCAAAATGTGGCCGCTAGTATTTTTAATTCAATGATTGTTACTTGATTTTTGGGAAAGAAATTCATTCACTTGTTGTTTAATTGAAAAAGAGTCCACTTCACGGCAATTTTAATAAAGACTCTGAAAAACGGTTGCCGTTGCGCACTTGGCCAACTTGATAGACAACCTGGTAGATATATATTCTCCTAATCATAAATATGCGTTAGCAAATATACTCGATGAGCGCACTGATCCTGCAGCCGGATCTTAGACTCTTATTTTTCATAATGATGACGACCTCCGTAGCCGAGAGGCGAGCACGCCGGACTTTAAATGGCGACGCCATCTCTGAGGTTCCGGGTTCGATCCCCGGTCGGGTCAATGTAGGAAACGAACTTTTCTATATTGGCTCGGGTCTGAGTGTTGTGGCACCGTCGTTGTTTCTGATTTCTATAACACAAGTGCTTTCGCTACTTACCATAGGATCAGAGCAATGTATGTGATGTTGTCCAATATTTATTTAATTATTTATAATGAGTATTCATATATATAACCATGCGTAACGTTGGTTTGATTTCTTTGATCATTTTAGAACTTTTGTCAACATTTCCTTGATTGATTTTGATAAAAAAATAAACTGTCACTGGTTTCCTAAAAATAAATTTGCATATTTTAGCATTAACAACGTCCACTAATTTGCATAGATATAAATTTTATAAAAACATAAGCAGTACACTACAATAACTCCTATGAATCTGATACTAGGAATAAATAAAGCATTGGGAGTAATTTTTATAGTAAATTGGCGGGAAGGCATAGAATCACTCACAGCAATAGAATAACATTAAACTACCAGGCAACTTAGAAAGCACCATGAGAGACAGTTATAATCTTTTTTTGTTGTATGCAATTTCGTCTGCTTCGATTTTAGCACAATATTAGTAATATATATAAGGTCCGATTTTACTAGTATACATCCTGTTAACCTGTGACTATATAGGTGAAAAGCAATCGTAAAAACAAATTTTCAAATGTGTACCATAAAAACTAAAAAAGTTAAAAATCAAAATCAACAACATTGACTTCATATTGCATAAACTCGTCCTATCTTTAGTACGTTTAACCATCTGATTATCCGTCTTATTCCTTCCCCTTGTACAGAGCGAGAAAGAGTTGAAGGTAGGAGGAATTTATATGCTGTTATGGATATCTATTTTATGGTCTTTGGCGCTCTTTGTTGCTTACGTCCAGCAGTGGACTGCAATAGGCTGAATGATAGATAGAATGCATAGGTATCTAATGCCAGTCAACCATTGAACCAACCAAAGAAATATGGGATAGGCGGTACTTTTAGCAGAAGGAGAGTCATATTTAAAAAAAAACGGTCAGGATAATGGCACTTGTACAATAAAAAAAAATTCTGACTTCACTATTAGTATTTACTTGCACATGTTAAAATAACTTTGTTTTGCCTTGATGTAGGTACTTCTTACACTGCTGGATCGATTGTTATTAACTTTGATTTGTTAACACCCTATTCTATTGGTAAAACTGCCCCGAATAACAGTATGACTAAAACATTAAAAAGGAAAACAGTTTTATAGTATTAACAAGTCGTAAGTTTTACCTTGCATTTTTAAAACGCACTACCTGTGGTGTAGCCAATAAAAACAAAAGAAACGTAAATATTATCAAATTAGATAAGCTGGCGGCTTCTTGACAAAACCACTGTCCCTGATTGGTCGACAATTTGGTGAAGTGGAATGGCCCCGCCCCTCTGACTCCCTTAGGCCGCAGCTGGGAAATTTATGGGCCTACATCCTTTTGGGTTGGCGAATTTCTAAGACGTGGGTACAACAATGTGTAATCAATCATTTCAAGGAGGTAAATTATCTGTTCAATAGGGAGAACGGTCAGTAACTGGCCACACCCAATATTTTATGCAACACGACAATATTTTATGTGGGACGAGTATGTAGGTAACAGACGTTTTTACGAAATCATTCATTAAATAATAATCAAGTTTAAAAGCCAAATCGACGTGGTTTGTTTCTAAAACATGCTAAATACAGAATGTAGGGTTACGGTTCAGCGCCATCTAGCGGAAAATAACTCACATACCTACCTAAAAAGTGTTCTTCGAATTTCCCAGTTCGGTTGAGCTCTTAGCATAACCCCAATGTAGCTTGAAAGTCTGTTTGGTACCAGGAAATTAGAGCATACAAAGAGCTGTACCGCTAAGCTGCAGAGCAACATCTAATTTGGTAAAGAAAGCGGCACGAATATAGAAATGTTCGTTTTCTACATTGACCTGACCGGGGATCCAACCAGGAACCTCAGAGATGGCGACGCCATTATATAGTCTGGCGTGCTCGCCTCTCGGCTACAGAGGTCATCGCATGAAAATCAGGCGAAAAAGATTTTATGGCTAACGCACAGTTTAGCAATCATATTGATGTTAAAGCATGGGGCGAACCCTATAAATTGGCAGATGATTATTTAGTGATTCCTCGATACTGAATTTGCCCGGTTCCTAGTGTGTTCAATTTTCCAAAATTGTCTATCGTTTAAAATCAAGCAAGCATCACACAAAATCATAAAGATTATTGTATTCTAACTTAAAAAAAAAAGCTTAAATTAAAGGAAGTCCAATTAAAGAGAAATCTATTAAAATTTCCTCGTTTAAGATAACGTAAAGACAGGACTTAAAGACTGAACATGCCAAAACAATGGACACTTTAACATATTAAAAAAAAACAAATAAACTTTAAACGCGAAGAGAGTTAACAAAATGGCCTAAGCGCGGGCTTGAACCTACAACCATAAAAAGGAAAACTGCTGATATTTTCGCAATTGAGCTAGGACTGAGGACTTAGAAAATCTATCAAATTTTGGCTTTCATTTCATCTTGCTCGAATAACATGAACCTTGTATAGAATGCTCACAAATTACGTATAGCGCCGTCGCGAATGCTCATGCTGTACCAATTGTATTTTATTGTTAAACAATTTACTGCACTATGTGCAGTAACAAACACATTGCAAATTGCAGTAACGGTGCGCTTGCACCAGGTTTACATAAGCTAAAGGATATCGTATCCTAGACACTATATTCTAAATTGTATGTCTAGGGACAGGTCTAGGTCAGTTAGGAAAGCTCACACAGGCAGAAGAGGTGGGGGTGACCTCTCACACGTAGATAAGTTTCTATGGTGTATGACAGGGCAAAACGCACACATCTGTACCAGTAGCAGCAAACTGGACCACATACACAAGCACTGCAGTTGACGTATATACGTGTATAATTTATAGTAAGTATTTTGTTTTGTATACGAGTACGGCCAACCAAAGAGCGGTGTTACCAAGCGCTTGATTTTAAATCTTTCTGCGTGGATATAAGGCCTCAGGGTCAATCTCTGAGGTTAACTGTAGATGAAAACATTCCTGAAACTATGGCAACAGTTCTAGTTAACTTGTTCAGGTTTATGCTGTCCTGGTTTGGCAGGGCTGCTGTTTCAGGCATCGGAGCCATATTGAATGATATTAATATGATTACGTAGCTGTAGCTACAAGCTCGGTTAAGAAAAGTAAAAGCTCGGTAATATTAATCTATAGTAAAAGAGTTGTAGAATAAATAACCTTTTGCTTTATGGTATATGCAAAATGTTTAGTTACAACTCCTGCTGATTGTATATTGAATTCCCATAGCAAGTTTTTTTTATTTCAATTAATATTGGGTTTTTATTGCACCAGGATAGGAAAACATTTAAATTAGTAGTATTTTAAAAATAGCTTTACTTAAGACATTTCAAGGCTTTGGCTAAAAATGGCTTAATCGATGCAGTTTGATGATATCACGCACGATCATCAACTCCAACCTTTGATTGATAATGTATTTGATTTAGCTTAGCGAAAGATAATGACACGCCCCAAGTTGGGCGCCAATTTAGACTAAATTTTACTACAATACATTATCAAAGTTTACCAAAACTTTTTTACAAATTACCGATTGATTTAGTAAAAATTGACAAATATTTATTCAAGTTGCATTCCCTGTTACTCGTAAGCATTTGTTTTAGGGTCAGATAACTTTGACACATTTCTTCCGTGTTCACTGGGAATACATAAACTAGAAAGAGGTTTCGTTGGAAATATTGAAGAGATGCAGTTTCTACGATATCCGGGCGGGTACTGCGTGGGTATATGTCCATTAAATATCACCATCGAACGCATACTTGCAGACACCCAATAGAAATATTTCACTGACGGTAAAACGGGGGCCGAACGTGACGCCCGATTTTTCAGTTATTTTTAAAAGTTTTCAATTACAGTTAAATCTTTTTAAAATATAACTTTACGTTGCTTGCATTGCATTACAGTAATACAACCGGCTGGATTCACTGGATGGACTGAAACACTAAGGGCCTGTTTTACAATGTAAGGATACCACAATTTCTGTAAACATCATTTAACCATCTTACAGTTTAAATCGGTGTCCTCGACTTTAATTTTAAAATTAAATTGTGCCATTCTAAATGTTTTTTTTTTGTGTTTTTTTGTGGTGTGCCATAATTAATATCATCTATATTTTGCATAGTGGTAGCATAGGTAGTGCTTAGGTTTCTGCATTACATAGGCTACTTTTTATCCTGAAAAACACTCGGTTCCTATAGGTGGCATACCAACTGCAACCAAGGGAAGGACATAACAGAATTAATAGTAGGTATAAGAAGATACCTATAAATAACTATTAATTTTCTCTAGACATACTTCTGTCAAAAAAGTTTCGGGAATTAATGATTTGTTTATGGTTCCAAATTCAAAATTATATATTTATTGTTGTTGTTAGATTGGCACAAATGTTTTCCATTTTGGCGCGGAGTTTAAGTTACATCTGATAATTAGATATACAGTATTGTTTTTAGTTATACCATATCTAGTGAGTATTGCGAATTTCATAATGGACAAAAACATCGAACAAAGAGTTTGTCTTCAATTTTGCATCGCCAATGAGATTTCGTGTTCGGAGTCTCTGAAAATGTTACAGAAGGCTTACGGTGAATCGACTTTATCAAAAACACGTGTTTATGAGTGGTACAAAGCGTTCAAAAGCGGTCGAGATGTGATGGAAGATTTGCCTCGCTCTGGTAGGTTATCAACGTCTGCTACTGAAGATAACATCGCAAAAGTGAAGGAAATAGTGACTGAAAATCCTCATTCAAATTTGAAAGAGCTAGCCGTCGAACTTTCTGTGTCACACGAGTCGATTCGTACCATTTTAAATAATCAATTGGGTATGAAACATGTTGCCGCTCGGCTAGTCCCAAAAGACCTGAATTTTCTCCAAAAACTCAATCGCAAAAGAGTCGCTGAGGACATGCTAGAACGAGTCAATTCCGAGCCAACATTCATGAAACGCATTGTTACTGGTGACGAGACGTGGGTTTACGAGTTTGACATGCAAACTAGTCAACAAGCTTCGGAGCGGCGCCTTTCAACTGAACCGAAACCGAGGAAACCGCGCCAAACTCGATCGAAAATCAAAGTCATGTTAATTGTTTTCTTTGACTCTCGCGGTGTTGTGCACTCAGAATTCTTGCCAGAAGGTCAAACGATAAAAAAAAAATTAAGCGTTATGCGGCGTTAAGGGGAGCAAATTAGACGAAAAAGGCCAGATTTGTGGAATGAAAATTCTTGGATTCTGCACCACGATAATGCGCCTTCTCCCACAAGGCCATCATTGTGAACGATTTTTTGACCAAAATTCAACAAATACCATCCAGCAGCCACCTTATTTACCAGATATGGCTCCAGCCGACTTCTTTCTTTTTCCTAAACTCAAATTACCACTTCGTGTCACCCGGTTACATTCGGTATAAGACATGAAGGAGAATTCGCGGCGAGAACTGAACTCGGTTCCGGAAAAAATGTTTTGATGATTTGATTATTCGTTGGCATAAGTGTATCGCTTCTGAAGGAGCATACTTTGAAGGTGATAAAATAAATTTGGATGAATAACTAACATTTTGTGTATTATTAATCTTTTCCCGGTACTTTCTTGACAGCGTAGTACTCCGAGTACACTATTATAATTCAATAGGTAGACGACAAGCCGTTTTCCACACGGACGAATCCGCCATAATAATCCATCCAGCCTAGGTGCACACGAACTATCCGAATGCACTAGAAGGTACTATTAAGTCCACCAGTACTAGGAACGCATAGTGCTACAGGCGATTCACCGCGAAGCAATGATAGGGCAGTAACCAAGACAACATCGCTTGTTGAGGCTGCTAATGCACCCGGAACGCATAACCAACCAGAAGAAGAATCCCTCACGTATCGTATGGAATAGAATCTCCATTGTTACGCGACCGCCGGCGGTCTTATGATCGTCAACCGGTTTTAAGCTGCACTTATTAAACATTACCTAAAACACTCGCTCGGTCTAAGTGAAGTTCACGTGAAAGTAAGGCATTTTGCAATTTTAACTTAAGGCCTTAACACGCTTGAATGACCTTGACGCGTCGCGCCTATACAATTTCGCGCGTGCGGATGACCTCTAAAAATCGGAATAACATCTTTTTTATGAAATTAATGCCTTTAACGAGAATTTTAAAATAAAACTTTCAATTCAAAACATGTATATTTCCAAAATCTTATTTTGTGTGAAAACATTAATGAAATAGCTTGTGCCGTTTAAAAGAACTTTTACAATTTATGAAAAATGACACTTTTTTGTGCATGTTTTAATCCAAGGGACTTAACGAAAAATCTAAATTAAATCTGACAATTTGATTGTCATATTCGAGATTTTAGGTACTCGCAAAAATGTATGGGCACGACGCGTCAAGGTCATTCAAGCGTGTTTAGGCCTTAAGCGCACCTCGCGTTGGGAGAAAATCGAAACGAATGATTCAAAGACGCGGTATCGACTTATTTTTTTTGTTACATTCAAGTGGTTTATTAAACTTAGCAAAAAAAGAAATTTGAAAGTTTTCTCAATGTTACACAATTTAATTATTTGATCCTTTAGCTATCCAATAGTGTAATTTAATTTTGGATGAAGTTGATAGCCATGTAGCTGCAGCACCAAACTGTATCTCCCGATTTTGTTATCATTCGATTTTTTGGTTTGCCTCCGTCCGTATTAGAGCAATTTAAGACGTATTCATGTCAAAATAAGACGAGTCGCTCATATTTAAATACGAAGTACACCCACGCAATTTTCGAAGAGATCACTGGGAACCAATAACCGTACAGGAGTGCTTTGCATGCAACTGGCTGGACGCGTTGCTATTAGTTACCTAACAAAAAAGCATATTATGACTGGTTTACATGTTTTTTTTTATATACAGCGTTTTTTAGATATAGAGCTGCATTTCTATAGGTTACCACACACGATTGGAAAATTGTGCGTACTTACAAATATTCTACACTACCGAACACGTGGTTTTTACAGAGAGAGAATTACATTACATGCGCAGATATTTGCGCATTCGATGGTTACTTTTGTTGTTTACATTTTGTAGCCTTTACAATCTGTTGAGCAGTATTGGGTTTCGTGTGTAGATGTAAATTACCTATTCCTTTTTCTTAATTAAATAATACCTACTAATAAATGTACGTTGAACGATGTAATTAATATAAATATAAACGAATTGTAGCTTCGAATGTAAATGCCAATTCAAACCTAATAAGGTTTATTGTGTACCCCTGTATTGTGTTTATATTGTAACTGTACTTTTATAATAATAATAATATTTAAAAAAAAATAACAGACCACGTGCTCAAATGGCACGTGGCGAGGGCATCCCTCATCATAGTAGGTGGTAGTACTCGTAGATACATAAAATAAACTACGATGACACGTGCGTTTTACGGGAAGAGTACTGGGAATAAATAACCTAGCAGCAATAACTTGCGATGCACCCAGACCCGTATCTATGGTTACCTTACTGAATTGAGTATTTGTTTGGAAATCGCATGAATTCTCCGAAGTCCTACGCTGCACCACGTGCTTTTTACGCTGAGAGCAACAGGGACTCATAACCAGACAGGAACTAGGTACACAGATGCACCGTAGTGTAAACAAAAAAAAACTATTTATATTAAAATTGTACCCACGCATTTGAAGAAGAGAGCAATTAATAGGTATAAAGTGTTACTTTACTTTGCCCGTGACACTTGTGCTAATACGCCTGAACCCGTTGTTGACATCCCTCGATACAAGGGCTAGCTTATATTTGGCCTAACATTAGCCAAGCTATACAGCTGCAGCGTGGCGATGTGGCCAGTCTTTTGGGCACCTTTCCCCAAGACAGAGAGCTCAATCAGATATTTTATTTATAGGTTTTTGTCGTATAAATATAATATCTGCTTTTGTGTACATCGTTTAGGTTTTTATTTATTTATTTTGGAAATATTTTTCCTTTTTTTTGGTTTAAGTTACTTTATAATTATTAATTGTTTGTATTATATCTCAGTATATTGAAATAAAAATAACTAGAGAAATAAAGAGTAACCTCACAAAATATAGCAAATATCTAGAAATTGCAAGGATAAAAATCTACGCTTAACCACATGCTTGGGACATTTATCTAGCTAGGAACTAAAATTTTTCGCCGGGACGCGTCGCTCATTGTAACAACTAAATTAACTACAACGTGTTAATCTAAATAAGCAACACCTTTGAGGGATAGACATTTGGGACCAGCAGTGAAATCAAAATTGAATAAATTGATATCCCGTGTAAACTTCATGGTCAAGAGTATCATTATTAAAGATAACTTTACTTGAAATATAATATAGGATAATAAAACAAATTTACTAGTATATATTACTAAAAAGAAAAAAAATATACTTAAGTCATTAGCTAATGTCTGATGTTATCAAAACCTTCAACTCTACACCATAACTGTGATTTTAATAAGAGAATGATATTGTAACGCCCCATGTTGGGCGCCATTCTTTGGCATGAACCCTACTTCGTCATTTATTATTTTTAGAATAGTTTCGATCCTGCACGTCGTAATCGTAAACAATGTGAAATTGTCACCAAGGATCCATACTGTCAGAATAAAGTCTATAAAAATATAAAAAATCATTTTTTTATTATAGACTTATTTTGTCTATAATAAAAATGTTTGTATTGACGGTGAAATTATTTTTGACTTTTTATCCCTTAATTTTATTTTAACTAAGTTTCAATAAACATTCCTCGAAGTTAGTTTACATCTTTAGTTTTTTTCGTCCAATATGCAACTGTACTTGTGTCTTTTTGCACAAGCACAGGCAGAAGAAAGCTATGCTTGATTATTCATATTTTTTTTTCTACCTATAAATAAGATATTACAGTTTAGACTTTGAGATACATTTCAACTGTGTAGGATTGTGTTTGTGTTTATGAGCACAAATTACGTATAGCACCGTGTTATGAGTGTCAGATTTTTTTTCATACACTAACGTATTTTATTTAAACTAAACTAGGTTTTATATAACTTTTAGTACTTACTATCAAATAATATTCCGGTCAATAACTTCGGCTTATTGCTACCGTGTTCACTGGGAACACATGAACTAGAAAGATGTGTAGGCTGAAATATTGTGAAGATGCAGTTTCCACGATATCCAGGCGGGTACTGCGTGTACAGACTGGTTTCATTTGGATAGACTGAATAACTTAGACGAGAAGATAAAATAAACAATTTTAAAGGTCTTTAAAAGAGTTTAAAGAAGAAACGTCCGGCAGATTTTGTTTTGTTTTAATTCAATTATAGTTAGGGGGGATGGTTAAATGAGGATATTGTTGATGCCATTCTTAAATAGTTTTAAGACATCATGAAACTAACTAACTGGTGACCTAATACATAACCATTTATTATTAAAATCTAAATTTCGTTTCTAAATCAATAAAAAGTTAGTCAGTCGATAAAAAGTGACGTCATAGTTTCCAATAGTCGTAAAATTTTAAGGAAGATAAGCGTTTTGACAGCCCATAAATAATAGTATGTCAATTGATCGGTGGTGCCCACTTTCCTATTTAAACTACGAGTAGTTCAGTGCATTTATGCTTAAAAAGACTCCTAGTGGGAAGTTTTGGGGTAGTTCTGTTTTTTTTCTAATTTTATGCGATTTTATCTACGTTGCGTCACGAAATTTTGTTATCAAACCTCAGATTCGGATTCAGCACCCCAAAATACTAGAATGAAAAAATCAGAACTACCCCAAAACCTTTCCTAGCAAAAACACAACTTCACTAAACTCTCTCTAGTTCCGGTTAAATTATCATTTATAAAATCAAACTATGTTAACCAATAATCCCATTTTTTTTTAAATCTTCAAAAATATATTTCACTTGAAAATAATTGTTTGTTTTTAAAATAAATCAAGTGAAAGCAATATTTTATATAAGTAATATTTATTTGCCCCTACAATCTAGATTATTTTATGCTTCCCACTGACAGCAATTGTTGAACGTATTTGCTTCCGGGTGCACTAGGGGCACATGGAGTGGAAGGAGATTTTATTTGGAATACTGAAATTTTTTTTTTTTTTTTTACTTAAGATGGGCTTTCTCTTGACCCTAATCTTGCTCTAGAGCATAGATGGGATCTACGATGGAGCGAGCTTGCCCAGAAGATGCCTATTCACTCTGGACTTAAAGAGAGTCAGGTTATATGCACTCGGAAATACAGACGCAGGCAGGGAATTCCAATCTTTAGCTGTGCGCATTATAAAAGATGATGAGAAGCGCTTAGTGCGGATTATGGGTATATCAACTAAGAACGGATGGTAGCCGGCCGTGCGTCTGGATGTCCGATGGAAGAAAGGTGACGGTGGTATGAGCTCATGCAGCATACAGTGATACAGATCCCTCGGAGACCAGAAATGCACTGAACTACCACCAACTTGCAGTGCACAAAGGACTTGCTTGCGCAGGTCCATTTAATGCAGCGGAGCCTCATCGATCAGAAATTGCAACTAACCACGTGCGTTCATGTGGCGATTGTACACGGAATAAAGAACATATCAAGAGGTAAACGGGACGCATCGTCAATAGTTACGCCGTTGCATGAATTTTGCTTTTTGCAGACTGCAACATACTGCATTTGCTTGCGAATGGACGACGACTAGGGCGGCTGGAGTAGGTATCTAACTCAATAATATTCGAACCCTCAGCCCATCAAACAAGACAGATTAGAAATTGATTGGAATGGTGTCTCATGCAACCTGGATCCCGATCCAAAAACTTAAATTCCGACTAGTAACTACCTATCTGATATGTGTTTGGTTGCTTTCTCATTATGAAAATGCTTTAAGTAACGCTTTGAAGCTCATTCGTGAAAAAATGATGTTATTTCGCACTTATTTTGCTCCACATTTATTATTACCAACGAACCTTATAACAACGAACATGTTTTTAAAAGTTAGTAAGTAAGTCTGTCTGTCTGTCATGATCATTCATATCAGAAAAGCAAAGAGGTATCAAGTTCAAATAAATATTAAAGACAAGACAGACAAGCCCTTGGAAATGTGAAAAAATCTAATTCTAAATCAAAGCTATCAAAAGATACGGCAGTTATTGCCACATATTTTGACACTCGCTAGAGAATTAAGGCCATTAATTTCGTTTTCCTTGTATGTACAACTCTTATAAGACATTTGTATAGAATAATAGAACCAATATGTTGTATATTGGTCTACAAAGAAATACCTAATACTCTTATGGACTAAATTGGTCTTAAAATCTAAACCGGCCACTGAAACCGTCTTAAAATAGGTATATGGTTTGTTCAGAGGCCTGTTAACAGATTTATAAATTTGAAACGGTATAGGTAATGTAGTATATCCTAAACAGAGTGCAAGCAGCAGACACTGTTAAGTTTATCCGAATAAATCTAAGTAATCTGAAGTTAGTTTGTTCCTATTTTACAGGTAACTCCAAAATTTAAATTATTATTAAATTTGCCGGACTACATAAATAAAAAAATATAAATTAATATTGGACAGCATCACAGACATTGCTCTGATCCTAAGGTAAGTAGCTAAAGCACTTGTGTTATAGAAATCAGAAACAACGACGCGACGGTACCACAACTGGTCTTAAATTTCTGTTCGGCCACTTATCATTGTCTTACTATTACGTATGGCAATTGAACTAGCTGTACAACATGATAAAAGTAAAACTATGCGGTAAAGTAACCTAGAAATGTAAATAACAAACAAAAATGGAGATTTTAGATATATCACTATTTATGGTTACGGCGGGTTACAATCTTTAAGACATCGCTTTTAAAAAATGGTATATTAAATGGCGAAATCTATTACAATTGTACAAAGACAAACGGTTTTTAGGGTTCCGTAGCTAAATGGCAAAAAACGGAACCCTTATGAATTCGCCATGTCTGTACGTCCGTATGTCACAGCCACTTTTTTCCGAAACTATAAGAACTATACTGTTGACACTTGGTAAGTAGATTTATTCTGTGAACCGCATTAAGATTTTCACACAAAAATAGAAAAAAAAACAATAAATTTTGGGGGTTCCCCATACTTAGAACTGAAATTCAAAAATTACCCATTAACCCATACGTATCTATGGATAGGTCTTCAAAAATGATATTGAGGTTTCCAATATAATACTATTTATCACCAAAAAATGCCTTGCCTGTCGTCCCGTCCTCATACCTAACCTAGCGCACTCCCACCCAGAGCCTGTAGGGCTGTTAGACCTCATTTTTAGTAATGCCTAATGCCATGAAAAAACTAATCGCAAGAGACAAATATTATTGAAGGCATAAATGATAAAAATGGAAAAACCGTGAAATTTTACTTAGATCATAATTTGATTTAATTTGATTACGAATACCACGATAGTGCCTGTCGAGTTTACATCCTGTTTAAAGCCAAACGCCTGCATATAATTTTCCTTTCAGTTTACTCAATGCAGTTGGTGTACAGTTGGTGTGTTTTCACAACACCCATCTTCGTGTTTTGGAAGGAACTTTTAAAAGTAGCCCCGAGTCCGAAATTATTTCAACGATCTTTAGCACCAATTTATCTAGCCCCAAACTAAGTAAATTGTTAACAGACAAAGTAAATTACCTCCATTGCATGACTGAGGTAAATCGTGATCATCGTACAAACTCTTGCTTCTTGCTAGATTCAAAATTTGCGTATGTCTAACAAATATTAATTTGACACCGCAAATTACTATTTCATTAGTGTGGAGATAATATAGAGATAAATAATGAATTAAAAGTTTTGCCATTCGTAAAAATGCTCGTATGCTCTACCCAAAAAAACCCTACGTTTGCATAGATAAAGTTATGCTGCAGTTCCACTAGGATACTATGACCAGTGAAGAGTTTCACCATTGCAAGCAGCTACCACGTAACAATAACATAACGTGAGATATATCATAGTACAGTGGTGAGATTCTGGGAAATACAACGCGCGGTACCCGCATAACTGAAAGGGATGAAAATGCATTTGCTAGAAAGTCAGAAAGGGATGGAAATAACGTCAATAGTCTGCAATAACGTAGTATATTATGTAACTTCCACGTGGATAAAGCGCTTGTACAGGAGATTCCAGGACGCGTCACCTTAGCAACATTAAACTTTGCTTACCAACATTGCAAATATAGATTTGTGTATCCAGGTGCCAGAATTGTACTAGGAAGGCATAGTGCTAAAGGGTGCTAAAGCTGTATGTGACCGGGAAGGAAAATATGTACTCTGAAATTACTACATCCATGCACCATGGTCGAGACTTGCATGTAGTCAAACCAGAGGCCAGAGGTCAAACGCAGTGTAGTCAATGCATAATGGCTGGTTTACACAGTGCAAGCTGCTGCCTAGCCAGTAGGCAGCTACTTGGCTTGACTACTAGTACGCCAGTAGCTCGGCTCGATTTTGCTGTCTACACCACACCAAGTAGCTGCTGCCCAGTCTTGCGAGTTGTCGCGATGCCGACACACAACTGTCCGGCTGACACTGGCGAGATACTGCCAAACGCGTCCAATCAATGCGAGCTGCTGCATATGCGAGTTGATGCCGGGTGAGCAGGCAAGTGAAAACAAAAAATGTTAAAGTAACTCGGATGCGAGCTACTGTCCTACTCGCACGTGGTTTACTCGTAAGTGACGTCCAAACAGTACAAGTTACTGCAGTGCAGCTACTCAGCGAATAACTCGTACGGTAGCTCACACTGTGCAAACCAGCCATTCTTAGATGCAGTCTAGACGTTGCCAGCGCAGTAACCAAGGCAACATCGCTTTTTGCGGTAGCAATTATACCCGGAATGCATAACCAACCAGAAGATCGAATGAATTCTACGTTTTGTAACTAATAAATGTATGAATTACGTTATACATTCGTTTTTTTTTTGTAGTATTAAAGCGTCTGGTAAAAGTTACCGCCGAAGGAAAGTGGCTTGCAGTATTGATTATTAATTTTAACTGAATTCTTTGAAACATGCCTAAAAATCAGCACTAAAACTTTAAGAAATTTGAATATTTTTTTTTACTAAACTTTAGCACCGTGTACCTCTTAATTTTCCGTCGGTGCAAACTAGCAGATACGCACGCACTCACTTACTCTACTTTATCCCACACATTTAGTTTGTGAGAAAATAAGTATGTCTGGCTGAGATATTACGCTAAGCCACAAATATCTTGCGGTATATTATAAATAGGAGTAGAACTGTAGCCACTCCCAATGGCTGAAACATTGGTAGTCAAAATCAAAATGGTAATTTGCAATGCTTACTTTGCAAAATGTATAATATATTTAAGGTTCATTTGGCAATATCACAAATCCTTAGAAGAAATACTAACCCACGACGAGCGTTCCCACAATATATGATTGCTAGAAAGAAAATATAAAACAGGGCAGGGGTGCGCCAGGAGGAGTCGCTTAGCAACAAAATGACAGTATACGAATTACAATACATTTTTCGTAGAAAGCACTCGGAATAAATAACCAAGCACTCCGCTTTACGATGCACCTGAACGTTTTGCTTTAGTTGAAAACAATGGCACGTATTCTCGGAAACGCTAAGCTACCACGTGCGTCTGACGTAGTGAGCAGTAGGAACACATAGGCTACTAAGAGACTAGCCGGGCTATTTAGGGTGCAACAAAAAGTATATGCTACGTACAAAAGCAATAATAGCAAGCCTACATAATTATACATCGGATCGCTCCGAAGCTTGCAAGAGTCTGTAAAGGCTGCACCTTCTTGGATGACCTGGGCTGGTTGGAGTAATAAAGAAGATGCACCATGCACAGTGGCATAATCAGGAGGCTTAGTGCGGAAACAGCACTTACTAACTACACATAATAGGAATATTACAAAAAAATGGGCATACGAATAATTATAACGCGGCGGGTGTATTCCTGACAGTTAAAAATTTGAACAGAAACTGTGAACGTGTGCCTTTTATTTCAGGAAGAAAAGACATATATGTATGGCTAGATTATATTTTCTAGCCATACATATATGTATTTCCGATTCACCGAAACGCGTCGATCATAGTAGTAACATAGTCACATCAGATGTAAATAAAAAACACAAAGTGCATCCAGCATGCAAGAGAACACTGGGAATAAATGACAAAACAGGAGTGCTTTACTACACACACGGCCCTGTTGCTATTAGATACCTTACGCCTCTTGCGTAACCCATTAACTGGAAACTGCACGTTCTCTCAGAATCCCTACGCTACCACGTGCTTTTTTACGTTAAGTGCAATAGGAAGATATAACCACCTATGAAATATTATGATGTGCCGGGACGCGTCGCTCATGGTTACATAAAAATAAACTACATATACTATGACTGCCGTACAGGTTGCAACTGTCCATTTGTTTTTACAAAATTATTGGGGTATTGGTAATATACTAAACATATTTTATTTTATAAAATTTATCTGGTTTTTTTGTGTTCCTCCCACCAAGTTTTTTTAGATCATCCATCCATCCATCCATCAGCCGAAAGACGGCCACTGCTGGACATAGGCCTCCCCCAAGGATTTCCACAAAGATCAGTCTTGTGCCACCCGCATCCAGCGGCTTCCTGCGACCTTCACCAGATCGTCGGTCCACCTTGTGGGGGCCTACCAACACTACGCCTTCCGGCCCGCGGCCGCCATTCAAGGACCTTCCTGCCCCAACGGCCATCAGTCCTGCGAGCAATGTGCCCCACCCACAGCCACTTAAGGTTTGCGATACTGAGAGCTACGTCGGTGACTTTGGTTCGCCTCCGGATTGTCTCATTTCTGATTCGATCGCGAAGGGAAACTCCGAGCATAGCTATCTCCATCGCCCTTTAAGTGACCTTGAGCTTTCTTATGAGGCCCATCGTTAGCGGCCACGTCTCAGATCCGTATGTCATCGCTGGCAACACACATTGATGCCATACCTTGGTCTTGAGGCATTGCGGTAGTGTTTGTGAGGAAAAGATATTACGTAGCTTCCCGAACGCTGCCCATCCGAGTTGGGTTCGACGATCGACCTCTTTCTGTAAGTTGGACTTACCTAGCTGGACTGTTTGTCCAAGGTAAATATAGCGGTCAACGACTTCCAGAGTAGAGCCTGCGACCATAAGAGGAGTGGGTGCGACATGGGAGTTTGACATGATTTTCGTCTTTTCCATGTTCATTTTAAGACCCACTCGTTAGGAGACTCTACTGAGGTCATCGAGCATTGCTCCAAGATCCTCCAGGGTCTCAGCCATGACCACGATATCATCGGCAAAACGAAGGTGAGTCAGGCACTCGCCGTTAATGTTGATGCCAAGTCCTTTCCAGTCCAAGAGCTTGAAAGCGTCCTCCAGCGCTGCGGTGAATAGTTTCGGGGAGATTACGTCTCCCTGTCTTACACCTCGCCGAAGCTGAATCGGTTCCGAGCTCTCATCCTGGAAACGTACTGACATGGTGGCGTTTGTGTACAAAGGCTTCAGCACTTCGATGTACCGATTGTTGATGTTTTTTTAGATATCAATAAATTTCTCGCACCTTCGATTTGTTTTATAGTTTTATATCTTTTATGAAGCAACACTTGGTGCACTCTTATTAAGAAACTTTTCACATGAGATTTGGAAACTCCCAAGTTGTGTTAAACAGAAGGCAGTTACTCAGGTAGTTAATTCGTTTGGTAGTGAAACGAAGATATTAGATTGTGCAGTTCCATTGGATAGTCTCCGATATGTATCCGATAAAAAACCTCTGGTACTTCTCGACACGCTGTCTTTGGCTTCTCCACTCCTGTGTCTCTTTAGTGCTAAGTAGTTTAGCGCGAGTAAGTTTACTATAGAAGGCACTTTTTTGAATAAGTGCTGTGGACTTTTCTGAAAAGATGCTACTTACACTTTATATTATGAAAAATATCGTCTGGAAATATTTAACTCCTTTGGAGTGCTCTCAGTTTAACAATAGGCGTATTTTAAGTCATTTATATTTTTGGTTGTTGTATCAAATATTAATGATACCCAAAAAAATTCACGAAAAAGTGCTACGAAAATTCCATCGTGCAAAAGTGTGTCGATCACTATAGCGAATATTTGAAAACCAATAAAACTCTATTAAATGCTTTAAGTTTTGTTTCATTTTGTTATTCCGGATACATTAATATCAGCCCTCGTAATATCGATAAATAGAGTGCCACTCCATTTTTTTCACTTAATATCTTAAATTCTACAGAATTTTACAGTTTCATTATAAGTTTAAATTAATGTACCTGATAATTAAATCTTTCAAATAAGATAAATGTCAAAGATTGTGTTTTCCATTCATTTTATATTTGTAGCTTTTTTTATAGAGCGCAACACATTTTCTTATAGAGAAATTAAGTATCTAAAGCACTTGTGTTATAGAAATCAGAAACAACGACGGTACCACAACACCCAGACCCGAGCCAATATAGAAAAGTTCGTTTTCTACATTGACCAGACCGGGGATCGAACCCGGAACCTCAGAGATGGCGGCGCCATTTAAAGTCCGGCGTGCTCGCCTCTCGGCTACGGAGGTCGTCGAATATATATCTTTAAATTGTTGTTTAAGTCTTACGTTTTAAAGTCTTTTACGTATTCGGGTTATAGTTGTTTAAACTTTACAATAATGATTACTTTATATTAAAATAGATCGAAGCTACCCTACAGAATCAATATCTTCCATGGTTATTGGGAACACATAAACTAGAAAGCGATATCGTCAGATATATTGAGGAGATGCAGTTTCCACGATATGCGGGCGGGTACCTTAGTGGGTACTGCGTGAGTAGACACAAGAGAGTACATAGTTGAGTTTTTATTTGATATTTCCATCGAACACTTATGGCCTTAACACCACCCAAGTGCCTAAAATCTCGAATATGAAAATCAAATTGTCAGAATACCTGTTACTTGAATCTAAAAATTTGAATCTTGAATCATAATGATCACTCTTCATAATTTTTGTTAATACTAATGATTGAAACTCATAATCATCAGAATTCATAATATCACTAGTAATACAACTTGATTATACTAATATTTGTTTTCATATATTCCTAATCATAAGTATTATTTTTCCTTATTGTTGTTATTCAGAATGTTAATAATCATAAGCTTGTTTGCACTAATATTTATTTTCATATAGATTATAATCACAAGTGTAAATGAAACTGGTTGTCTCATAAGTTAAATTCTTAAGGTTGCTCTGGTTACTTTAAATAACCTTACAGGTGGAAGGCCTGATTTAATGATATCTAATAGTCGTTAAATGGTTAGGACCGTTGTTAGGTCTACGTTTACAATGTCTTAATTTAAGTCGTCTCACGACTAAAGAGCACATCTTGATGGAGTCAAAACTTGTCACAAATATCATCTAGGTTAGGTTAGGTTAGAACAGTGACCACACAAAGCGCGAAGCCAAGCGAGCTTAGCGAGCGTGCCGCGTTAGCGGCCGGCGAGCGCTAAATAACAATGTCAGCTCAAAAATTGTGTCATAAAAATTGGTACTAGCACTCTACTATGTACTATGTATGTAAATACTTATTTTAAATAGCTACTACAATAAAGATGAAGCTCTTACTGACATTAACATATTTAAAACTTAATATTGTATCCATTTGACTTATATTTATCGTTATCTTATTGTATTTTCAATTTTATTTTTGAACATTTGACGAAGCTCTAAAATGCTAATATTTTATTTTATTGACTCTAAATTCTAAAATGACGTATCTAAGTGTAATGTTATTACCAAAAGATGATATAAATGAATATGAATATGAATACTAAACGGTTTACAATAACTTAATTTTTACACGAACAATTTATTTTACCAATAATATGAGTAGAGTAATATGAGTTGGAATAGTTTCTGAGTAATTCAATTATTAATAAGAAAATTATGATTACTGACTGTTATGAAGAAAATTATTATGAAATCAAAATTATATAGTATTAATAAAAATAATATGAGAACTGTCTGTTATGAGTTCCGATAGTAGTAATAAAAATTTATGAACAAAAAAAGTATGAGAAAAATAATATGAAAAGTGATTATTATGAACGCAAAACGGTAGTAAAATCAAAAATAGGAACAAAAATTTTATGAGAGCCAATATGTGCCCAAGAATCAGTTTGCAAAATAAATTAATTGAAAGCATAAATATTATTGCCCTGGGAATATTACGAAATAAATCACACATAACGTCGAGAATAGCCTAACCTCAAAATAAATATTTGTTTCCAGGTGCACTAAGGACACATGGGGTTGCAGGAGTTTTCATTCGTAACACTGAAGCACATGAGTAAAGAAATCTTTACTCATGTGACTGAAGTGTGGCAGCTCCCTCGGAGACATGAAATGCACTAAACGTGAAGTGAAAGATTGCGCAGGTCCATTTAATTCAGCAAATGACCAATAGGAAAGCCTCATCGATGAAGAACTTGGACAAACCACGTGCATGTGGATTGTACCTGGAATGAAGAACATACCAAGAGATACAAGGGACGCGTCGCCAATAGTAACGAGGATTCAATAGTCGCAACATTTACGAACTGCAAACTGCATAGATCAATGAAAAATATGAATAATCTGGGATAACTAGCTGATTCTATTCAAGCCCATCAAATGTGCCCGTCAAAAGATAGAAAGAAAACACTTTTAAGATTACATCGTTTTTGGTCTCTATCTGTCTACCATGATCCTTAATTTCAGTAACTGGCGGGTCGGGTCGGGTGTATGTTTAATTTTGTGTGATAAGCGGGTAAGAATGGTGCGAGTTAAGTTTAAATTCAGAATGAGGAATGAATGACTGATCAGGGTTAAGAAAAATGTTGTTTTTCGCTTTTTATTTTATTTAAAAGTTGGTTTTTAATTTTAGTTTTTTTTCTCTATTTGTGTTGTTAAGGTCATAACAATATGTTATAAATTGAGTCCAATTGAGAATCTCCTCCTTTTAAAGTCGTTCCATATGAACTTAGCAAATCTAATGGCCTTGCAAACTTCTTTATTATATCTTTGTATCGGTAGTTGTTACTTCCTGGTGCACTAGGAATACATAAGGTGAAAGGCGATTATTGTACAATATTGAAGCGGTCAGTTTTCCGCGGCTGCCGGTCTCAACTTCCAGTAACTAGCCGTTGCTTGTCCCAAAAACAATGGATAATACTGTAAGCCTGTAACCCTCATTTATACTCATGGCATGACATATTAACTAATAATTGCAAGCGGCAAAAAAATATAAAATCCAGAAAACGATGATATTTTTACCATAGAGAAAGAATTATACTACGTAAAACTTTTACTAATGTCATATTTTTTTTTAGAGTAATGTCACAAAATAGAAAAAATACAGAAGGTCCACTCCCGCCGCTCTCGAAAACAACTGCCCAAATTGAGCTGACTGCCTAGGGTTGCTATTCTGATTTTTGAATTAAATAAGTGTGTCTTATTATACCGATACAACGATTAGTTTATTCATTCATCTTATCATACGTCCAGGCCTAAATGTGAAGACAGAGCAATAATTACTCTCCCCAACTTGGCTTCTTCAATTACTGTCGTTTTTAACAGCGGCGGCAGCTGCGCGTTATTAGAAATTATACGTACTAACTTCATTACTTAGGTACTATTATGACATATACTGACATTTCTAGGTGGCGTATTTATCCTAGCAACGACAATGTAAAAAAATCAATGAATAATTTAATATGTTTATAACTTTTTATTCAACGCTTACCTAAAACACTGGTGTTAAACCAATGACGATTTAAGTAAAATTTAAAAGCTCATTGCTGCTGAATGTGTAGTGTTATGATATGAATGATTGATCGCTATAAAAACTTATCTTTACCTTTACTACTTACTTACTTTACTTACAAGAGAAAACCTAGACCTAGTTTTATATACCTTTTAAAATTATTTTGGAAATTTAAAGAACGTGTAATTACAATTTTGTGTTGTATTCAAACATCCAAACACTCTGCAGCAGTACCTAATAAAAACGCTTATATCCATTTTTTGCACGTAACAATGATCAATGCGTAGTAAACTGTCGTGAGTGACAGTCTGCTGTAGTACTGCCCCGAATCGTCCGAGATTGCATATAAACGCAATTGTCAATTTGTGCGTAACGATTTTGACGCTTAGTTCCGAGTGGCCTATCTGTCTAGCGCGCCGCCGCTATACGTAATTTGTGGTAATGTGTCGTCCATTAGGCAACCTTCAAGTTTTGAAAGATCTTATAGAGCCAACCAGCTGTATGCATTTCAACGAAAAAAGCGTTTTTTTTCCTTTAGTTTATTGAATGCAGTTGGAGTAACTCGCAACACCAATGTCCGTGCTTCGGACCGGACGGCACGTTTAAAATAACTCCTCAGGCTGCAGCAGCCATTTTGTCCTATTACTGCTGCTATGCCTTGTGGTTTCTCTGTGCCAATGAGTCAACCAGACACCAAAACCCAGGGTCTTCTCGGATACCTTACTAATTAAGCTGTCTATAATAAAATGATACCAAAACCTGTCTGTTTTTAGAGTTATGCTATACGTAATGCTAAATTTTTTCAACAGCATGGTCCCTGCCCAAAGTCACGTATAGTCGTATATTTATTTCACTAGGAATTTATATGTACTAACTTAGGTCCGAAAACCTGCATTTGATACATATATATTTAGCTGCAGCTGCACTAGGAGACTATGACTGGTAAGGAGTATCTCCATTGCAAGCGGCTATCATACATCTATCGATAAAGTAATGTACAATTCCAGGAAATGCTACGAGTGCAATCCGCGCGGGCAGTGCTTGAAGTGAAAAGGATGAAAATTGCATTTGCTAGAGGTTTGAAAGGGATGGAATTCACGTCACAAACCTGTAATATCGTACTATATTGTGTAACTGCCACGTGGATAAAGCGCGTGTACATGACATTCAATCAGTGTCCAGCTGGGACGCGTCACCATAGTTACGCCTTGCAAAGTTGCAAGGGCATAAAAACGTTAAAATAAAATTTGAACAAAACAATGACACAATAGTAATATTAATACCATTTTATTGAGATTTTTGTAGATTTCGATAAAAGATGTAACCGTGTCTTCTATAATTACTATAATTCATCCAGCTATCGGAATGCTTGAAGATTGAATAGAATCCCATAATTCTTGAATATAAGACGAAGTGCAGTCCATGCAGGATACTAAAATCTATAATAAAACTGCAACGGGTCAAATTCTGTACATTGAAGATATTTTTAAAATTGTTTAGCCAAAACTGCAATTATTTTAATAATTCTTGTCTGTCTGTCTGTCCGTATGTACACGCAAATCTCCGAAAATACTGAACGCATTTTTTCGCGGATTTTACAAATAGATTAAGCATAGCCGTTGGCAATATTTAGGCTTTGTTTCATTAAATTCTGATGCCGGTGAAATAATGTTCATTTTTAATTCGCCGAACACCTGTTAAAAACTCATAGCAAAATGACACTAAAAGGATTAATTCCAAGAATAAGAAGGAACCGAAAATCTATTACTATAATAATAAACCGTCACCGGTCAAATTCTGTACAATAAAGATAATTTCAATAGACTTCATAAAAAGCAGGAGGTTCTTACTTCGTCTGAATGTTTTTTTTTTGTATGTTTGTTACGAGTAATTTACCGTCAATTATAAACTGATTTCATGATGGAATCACATGGAAATCAAAGAAAAACCTCAAAAAAATATGGCTTAATAACCGGTTATAGAATACCTTTTGTAACTCTCAGAAAAGGAAATGATTACAAAAATATTTAAAACTATTGAATTTCATGAAAGTAAATGGACATTCACGTGTTAGATTACGCTTTTATCAAACAATATGAAATCTTATTTAACAGTCATGTCGTTACTTCCGGAAGTTAGCTACACCAAAAAATCATTGAAATTCTTACTTTATTTTTTAACTGTGCAAAATAATAAATTAAAATGTAGCCATAAAAAGTATTAGATGAGATGTAAAAAAATATAAGTTCTAGCCGCCGGGAACCGCCATAGGATCGGACGACATGTCTTAATTGCATTTGTCAGTGCAATTTAGTCAAAGTTTTAGGGTTCTTCCAGAAAAAAATAACTATAATAAAAATACTCTAGTAATAGCAAATGTAGGACATTTATAGATAGAATGTTACCTATAAAAATCAATAGACATGCAAGTTTGGTGCTAACAATCCATTACAGGTCACAACTAAGACAAATAAGTCCTATAATATTATTGACCTATAGCAGCAACTTCTCAAACGCTTATACGAGTGCACGCCTTGTAAAACAATGAACTAAGACGTTTACTGGAGTACACAATCTAGTGAGGTGCATTTATAGGATCAAAAGCGTCACTTTGCTGATTGGTTTTATAACATATGCTTATAAGACTACCTATTCTAATAAAGATCGTATAAAGTGATCCTGTAAACGTTTATAAAATGAGTAATATAATTGAAAGTACTTGTAGAGCAAATTGGCTTAAAAGGTGCATTTGTTGGATCAGTGATCTTGGTCAAAGAGTCTATTAGATTATTTTAAGTGATTTAAGTCTTATATGTCGTAACTATAGAAACATTTTGCTACTTGGGATTGCAATTGGGTAGGCTTATGTTTTATAGATTGGGCTAGACAAGTTGAAAAAAATATGATTTTAAAGGTTTCGTGTACATTGGTTGTTTAAGCACTATGAGTAAACCAACGATGTAGATGAAGTTGTAAAAATATTGTTAAAAGGAGAACCAGATGATAAAATTAAAATTTATAGAATTTACACACTGAAAATTCTATTAAGTAACTTTTTTTTTATTATTTCCTAAAAAACAATATATAAAGCATTTTACCTTCAAAATAATGAATATCGTTTGGTTTTAAAAGTAATTTTAAAATTAATTGTTGCCCTGAGAATTTTATGGTTCCACTGGCAGATATTTTTGAAGGAAAAATAGCATCGGGTAACCGTACCTCAAAATAACTTCGAAAGAGTAGGTATTTGCTTCCTGGTTCACGAGGGACATATGGAGTAGTAGGAGGTTTCATTTTGAATACTGAGTGGTACGGCTCCCGGCAGGTCTATTTGATACCTGACAGCAAATGTAGAATAGCCTCATTCTAGCGCGCCGCCGCTATACGTAATTTGTGGCCTCATCGATCAGAAATTGCAACATAACCGGAATGAAGAACATACCAAGAGATCCAAAGGACGCGTCGCCAATAGTAACGGTAATTGTGGTCGCCAATTCTGCAATAATAACAGCATTAAGGTACCGCATAATTAATTATTTATGTTCTACATTTTCTCTAGGATTAGGCCAACGTTTAACTTGGTAAAATGTGAGGCCTAGGGTATGTAACTCATTCTATTCAAATTTCAAACCCTTAGCCCTCCAAACGAGATACATTAGACTTTTTTTTATAATGCGGTTTCATACAACCTCGGCATCTATTAGTTAAATTTTAACTAATAAGTACACCAATTTTAACAACTTATCACCAGATGCCAGCCAGATATGTAGTATGCGCTTGGTTGGTTCCTCATTCACGATGAAAATCTTTTAATACTTTGTGGCCTAAAATTTTATTTAGCATTTACTTGGCTCGAGGTATGTAAGTAAAGTAATAAGAAATACCTACATAAATTTACACTTATGATTTTAGGGTTCGGTTTTACAAAAAATAGAAAGAAATCGCATCTACCGCGCTGCACTGTGAAGTCGATATCTGCATAACTTGAGCAAATATGTCGTGTTAGGTATCGTTTTCGTATAAATCAAAGACGAGGCTTTCAATTCTGGAACAAAATTTCACTTCTTCATAAAAAAATAAAGAAATGTACAAAAATTGAAAAAAAATAACCCTAATATTTGTTTTACAAAATCAATGCTTACATACAATTAAACCACAAAGCTATGCTTTATTGAAAAAATATGCGTACATAGTACACCTGTCTATTTAAAATATATAAACATCAACTTTCTATATAGAGTTATAATTAAAAAAATTGTAAAAGATAATATATTGTGTCGCGCAGTGTTGTTAGGACATTTGACACCGTAAGTTTATTGGCGTATCGGTCGGTATCTGTGTAGATACCGATACGCACTCACTTCCTGATGCTCTAGGAATGCATAAGGTGGAAGGAGATTAGTATACAATATTTCAATATTGTATTATACTCCCGCTTCACCGCTTCAGCTGTCATATTGTCGTGGCTTCCGGTAAAGTGTACTCTGGTGGCCCAAAATAAAACAATAACCTTTTGATACTCTACTACTACTACTGATAACCCTCATTTGTACAAACTCGCAAGCAGCATCGACAAAGGCAAAACAATTATAAAATGTGAACACCGTGATATTTTTACTAAGGTCATAAAACTTTTATACCTAATACGTGCTAATACCAATGATCTAGATCTTATTAAAGCTTATAAATTATAAATAAATATTGGACAACATCACATACCTACATTGCTCTGAACCTATGGTAAATAGCTCAAGCTTGTGTTATAGAAATCAGAGTCAACGACGGTACCAAAATACCCAGATCCGAGACAACAAAGAAAAGTTCGTTTTCTACAATGACCCGAACGAGGATAGAACCCGGAACCTCAAAGATTTTGACGCCATATAATAATCCGGCGTGCTTGCCTCCCGGCCACGGAGGTCGTCAATGCCATTCTATCGTGCGGAGATAGTTAATTTGATATCCAAATAAATTTCCTTGTGTTTTCACTTTCAGTAAGTCTGCTAGAGCCAAAAACTCAGGGTCTTATAGGCAAGCTGACTAGTTTAGCTGTAAAGTAATACCAGTTTTTATGTCAATAAAAAATTTGGCTAATTAAATAGTTTGACAGACTTTTGACGTTTGTTAAAGTTTAAGTAAGATGGTGCAACTAGGGCTTAATCATAAAGGTATGCCAATTTTGCCATTTTGTTTGTACACTTTAGCATTCGATAAATAAATGCAGTTTTGCTGCAGGTTCACTAGGATACTATAACCAGCAAAGAGATCACCATTGCAAGCGGCTACAATACGTATATCGATGACATATTGAACGATTCTAGGAGATACTATGAGCGGGGTCAGTGCTTGAAATGAAAAGGATAAAAATTGTATTTGCTAGGAAGACAGAAGGGGATGGAAATCACGGCAATAATTTCACCATGCAAGCTGCAATAACGTAGTATAGGTAACTGCCACGTGGATAAAGCTCGTGTACAGGAAAATCGATCAATGTCTGGCTGGGACGCGTCACCATAGTTACGACTTGCAAGCATTTATTTACCAACATAGGAATGGAATTTTACAAAATAATTAAAAATATAATAATAAAATAGTCATCGTGTGTAAAAACGGCATGAATTATAATGAATAGGTACAAAATAAAAAAAAAACATTAAAAATATTGTAATCTCGAAAACGGTAGAACTTTTACTTGAATTCGTCAAAATGAATAAATATGCCATAATGTGACCTATCCGCAGTAATAGGATTATCCTTCATTTTTGGAAACCCTGTATATAAGCTATATATGCCAGAAGGTTCTAGTATTGCACTAGGAGAGCATAGTGCTGAAGGCGATTCCCTTAAAAACGTATCCACGGAGATGGGACTTGCATGTAGACAAACTCCGTGCAGTGCAGGTCAGTCTGTGGTGCATGGTGATGCATTACTAGCGCCGTAACCAAGGCAACATCGCTCTTTGAGGCAGAAATTGCACCCGGAATGCATAACCAACCAGAAGAACGAAACAACTTCACGTGTTGGTGCATATAAATAAACTAAACGACGCCGCTATACGTAATTTGTGGCATAAGGGATGTGATTGTGTACGAGAAGGAAATACGTTGAACCACGAACATTTTGCGGCGGTTAATTTAGTAGGATAAAAACAGACGCACATAACATGTTACAGAAGCCCCAAATAAAAATTTTCGGAAAAAATATCAGCACGAATATAAATGGTACAACCACACCTTATATATTGTTTGTGGGTCAGTGCTTCTAAGTGTGTAGCTTATAGTTAATTCATTTATAGCTTTTATATGTATATTTATCGATGGTAATAAATAACCAAAGAGAAGTGCTTTAATATGCAGCTGGATGGGTTCGTACGTTACTATTATTTACTTAACACTAGAGCATTGACTAGAAACTGCAAGTATTCTCAGAATCCCTACGCTATCACGTGCTTTTTATGTACAGAATAACAGGGACATATAATAAGCTGGGAAGTGTAACGATATGTCGTAACGCGCTGCAAATGGAAACATCAAAATAATCTATAACCAGGTATACGTCTAAATGCAATTTAAGAAGAAAGCACTGGGAATGAATAAACAAACAGGAGTGCTTTACTATGCACCTGGACACGTTGCTATTAGTTACCTTGCGCAAGAGAGCACTGACTGGAAACTGCACGTATTCTCAGAATCTCTACGCTAGCTACCACGTGCTTATTACGTTGATATCAGTAGTGACATTATAAGCCGTCTAAGAAGTATAAAATTGTGATGCGACTCTCGATCATAGTAAAATAAAAACTATTGAATGCCTATAATGTGTTTATCTACAAAGTGAATCCATTATTTTTAGAATTAATATCCAAACAGGAGTGCTTTACTATACTCCTGGATGAGTTGCTATCATCAGCCTACTACAAAAAAGCATAATATGACTTAGGACGTATTTTCAGAAACACTGCGTTACCACGTTGTTTTTACGGTTGGACTTGCGAGACGCGTCGCTCATAGTCGAGTATTACTTGTTCTGTGCTCATAGTAACATCTAAATAGAATAATAGGTAGGTACTTCTTTGAATGAAAATAATTATGTAGGTAGGTACAGCAAAAAAATCTATGACACACCTTTTTAAAAGAGAACACTGGGAATAAATAAACAAACAAGAGTCCTTTACTGTGCACCTGGATGCGTTGCTATTAGTTACCTTGCGCAAGAGAGCATTGACTGGAAACTGAAAGTATTCTCAGAATCCCTACGCTAGCTACCACGTGCTTTTTACGTTGAGATCAATAGGGACGTATAAATTGCTAGGAACTACAACGGTGCGTCGGGACGCGTCGCTAATGGTTACATCAAAATTAACTAACCTGTACTTATAGATATGTATACTGTGCCTTTATGTATGTAAGTACGAAATGCATCTAGCATTTTGCAAAGAGAGCACTGGGAATAAATAGCCAAACAGGAGACGTTCCCTATGCACCTGGATGCGTTGTTAATGGTTTCCTTAAAATTATTCATAAGTTTTTTGCACGGGTGCAATTTAGATTCAAGAAATTGAGAACTGATTAACGTGTAATTCTATTAACATTATTTTAAAGTACTACTCTGTCAAGAAAGTACCGGGAAAAGATTAATAATACACAAAATCAAAGTATGCTCCTTCAGAAGCGATACACTTATGCCAACGAATAATCCAATCATCAAAACATTTTTTAAACGCTTTTTCCGGAACCGAGTTCAGTTCTCGCCGCGAATTCTCCTTCATGTCTTCTACCGAATGTAACCGGGTGACACGAAGTGGTAATTTGAGTTTAGGAAAAAGAAAGAAGTCGGCTGGAGCCATATCTGGTGAACAAGGTGGCTGCTCGATGGTATTTGTTGAGTTTTTGGTCAAAAAATCTTCACAATGATGAAGGTGCATTATCGTGGTGCAAAATCCAAGAATTTTCATTCCACAAATCTATTTATTTATTTATTTATTTATAGGATTACCAACATAAGTAACAGCATTTTAACATTTAGAAGATTACATTATCGGGCTTATAGCTAGCTGCTCTTACAATTACAGGTAACCACAGCATGCATTTATTGGCATTTATTTATATAAATCTGGCCTTTTTGGTCTAATTTGCTCTCTTAAACGCCGCATAACGCTTAAATAATACTCTTTTTTTATCGTTTGACCTTCTGGCAAGAATTCTAAGTGCACAACACCGCGACAGTCAAAGAAAACAGTTAACATGACTTTGAGTTTCGATCGAGTTTGGCGCGGTTTCTTCGGTTTCGGTTCAGTTGGAAGGCGCCACTCCGAAGCTTGTTTAGTTTTCATGTCAAACTCGTAAACCCACGTCTCGTCACCAGTAACAATGCGTTTCATTAATGTTGGGTCGGAATTGACTCGTTCTAGCATGTCCTCAGCGACTCTTTTGCGATTAAGTTTTTAGAGAGAATTCAGGTCTTTTGGGACTAGCCGAGCGGTAACATGTTTCATACCCAATTGATTATTTAAAATGATACGAATCGACTCGTGTGACACATAAAGTTCGACGGCTAGCTCTCTCAAACTTGAATGAGGATTTTCAGTCACTATTTCCTTCACTTTTGCAAGGTTATCTTCAGTAGCAGACGTTGATGGCCTACCAGAGCGAGGCAAATCTTCCATCACATCTCGACCGCTTTTGAACGCTTCGTACCACTCATAAACACGTGTTTTTGATAAAGTCGATTCACCGTAAGCCTTCTGTAACATTTTCAGAGACTCCGAACACGAAATCCCATTGGCGATGCAAAATTTAATATGTTTTTGTCCATTTTGAAATTCGCAATACACACTAGATATGGTATAACTAAAAACAATACTGTATATTGTTTTAAACTTTCATGGTCTTGAATGGTCATGACTAACATTAGAATAGTTTGTTACGGGATTGCTACCATGTACCTTATTTTTGAGTTTCCGATATTTCGGCACTGTTGCAAGCGCCATGATCACGGAGTAACACAGAGTTACTCCGTAATAAAAACAATACTGGATTTAATCTAATTATCAGATGTAACTCAAACTCCGCGCCAAAATGGAAAACAGTTGTTCTAATCTAACAACAACAACAAAAATATAATTTGAATTTGGAATCATAAACAAATCATCAATTCCCGAAACTTTTAGGACAGAATGTATGTATAAAATTATTTGTTTAATGTTATTTACATAAGCTTAGCCTATGTAAGCCATGAGAGTAATGTTTTTGACGACTCGGTGCCAAGAATGCCGAAATATTGGGTTAATAACAAAATTTTAATTAAAATAAAATGTTTTAATGTTATAATAAAAATTAAAAAATCCGTTGCGTGATTATAAGGAGTTTAAAATTAGCGGATCAACTGCAATCGTTTGGTGCGCCTCTTTAGCGCAACTCATGCAAGGCTTGTGCAGTGCGCGCAAGCGGCGCGCGTGCATTTCTATTTCACGTTCCAAGTAGCTCACAGGACAGAAGGCGCGCGTACGGCTCGCGCGCATCGTACAAACTTATAATCCACTAGCGCGCGGCGCGTGCTGCGCATTTGCCTGATCTGAACGCAGCCTTATTATGTCCGATTTATAATACGTACGCCCCAATGACAGAGTAGGTATTAAGATACCAGGTTTTATATTTTCGTATGTAGTCAATTTTGCATCTTTCACTAGGAACAATACCAGTAAATATAGTAAGTCTACATTAAGCTATTGTACACGTCTCCTATTATTTTTAACCTCACCGCTTCGGGAAAATATTGTGGCTAGTGCCGAAATGAAGCAGCACAAGAGGCGCAAGTAACTCTGACACTAGGTATAGGTCAGCCATACTATCAGATGCACAAATTGCACCAGCGTGCAACAACGTGCGTTTCAGCAGAAGTTTTACTAGGAATACACAGCATCCAGGAGGTTACTATGCCACGTGTTAAATCGTAACGCATCTCGTAGGAATGAATTATATTATCTATCCCTGAATATAGGTAATCAGTTTTAAGTATGTACTAATTCTTATAAAATTGTGTGTATATTCAGTAGGTCTGAGAATGGGACATAAACAATTTTTTATACTCCTAAGTTATAAGGATGATCCACACAAATTTTTTTTTACTTTTTTTTTTTTAATTCATAATAAGTATTCGGCATTAAAAATTCATCCTTCTAACACCAAACCATTAGTACTTTAATGGTTAATTTATTACAAAACAACGTTTGCCGGGTCAGCTTGTATTGAGTAGGTACCTATTATCGTTTACGCAAATAGGTTTTTGTCAGTCTATAAGTGGCGTACATTGGGAGAGCTGCACTGCTATTCCAGCAGTGCAGTACTTAGTGCTTAACAAAGCCTTTTTTTTTTGTTTAAAAGCGCTACCTACTTTTAATTATGTTTGGGAAGATTAATTAAAACAGTTGGTTGCATGACTAGACTGCTAAAACTTTACATATTTACCGGTCAAAACCGTATAAAAAAAATGATACCTCGAAATCATAATACATGAGAATTTGGAATGTCGCGGCCGAAAAGCCAAACAGTGTGTTGTGCAAAACATCGTCTAAGTTAGTATATAAAACAAAGTCATGGCACAGTATTATGTATTATAATATATAATGTACTGTGGTCATGGGCACCAGTAATACACCTGCGCTTCAGCTACGAGCACACTCGGCGTGCATAGCCCTGCAGGAGTTTTAGTAAGCACACGTGTTTCCAGAGAACGCGACTCCCTTAGATACTGTAGTTATTACCTTATAAAAATATTAACTAGATTTGAAACTGTTACAAAATCTAGCTAAATGATAAGCCAGCCAATTTATCAATGTAAGCCAGCCAATTTATTAATGTAGGCCAACTATATTATATCGAGATTAAGTCAAATTTGTCATCATTTTGAATTGTATAATCCATAATTTATGACAAACTTTAGCTACCAAGCCGCCGCAAGTACTCATTATTTATATTATACTATGCCGCCACTGAGCTACAAGAACCTGCATCACACGTCCGATGATTAATACGAATCACCGAAAATTGTATGAGAATTATTTTTTATGACAAAGATTGAATTCAGTGGATCTACCTTGCCGTCCCCACCATCTCGCGCACCAGCGACATAAACTGAAGGCCCTTTCGGCAAGCTGACCATACAAGTATGAGACAAAGTCACCAATGCAACGGTGCGACAGCAAGGATAAGGTGGAGACGTCCTAAAAAGGTCCGTTTGTTGACATAGCCTATCCTTGAAACGAGCTACATAATAGCCTTACGTAGTATGAATAACAATCGAGCCTATGGTGATATTAAACCAGGAACGCATATCCTTCTAGGACGTTACTACGGTGCCGTCAAGTCCTACATGAACCTAAGTCCTGCATACAGGTTTCAGGAAATCAATAACGCAGATTCACCGCTGTGGCTGCAGCTTGCATCCCACTACTACTAAAACATGGACTCGTATCTACAAACTCATGAGTGCCTGGTATTGTAGAATCATCTAAGACACTGTTGTACATTGAGAACATCATTTCCCTAAAAAAACCTACATGGCCTTATGTCCTGAAAAATCTCTTTAATGCACTCGGCGAAAAATAAAAAGCATTTTTATCAAACGAAAATGATATTTTTATCGAAGGAAAACTTTATATGAATGAAAGAGTGGTGTGAAAAAGGAATCTTCAGATCAGTATTTTTTAGTTTTGAAAATAACCTATTATAAAGACATGTTTGTTATTTTGCCCGTGGTTATTGTTCTTTCCTAGCATTTCGCGCATACATCACTGATCAAATGCATACATTTCTAAACGTTTCATTTTCCACAGACAGTCTGATCAGCCAGGTTGCACCGATTTTTGTGTTTTTTTATTCGTTTTTTTGCATGATCTACATAATAATCTGTATATTTTATTATAATCATTTTTGCCATCAAAGAAACGGCTACTTCTATAACGGACCTGAGCGAGAGTCCTAAGGTGTCACTCAAAGCAAACAAACTTACAGCCAACAATTATTACTGAACTGCACACGCAAATTACAAGAAGTCAATAATTTATTACATACAACTTAAGGTGGCCGCGCATCTATCAACACCGCAGTCTTTTTATATAAGAATCTTTAGGCCCGTTGTAAGAAAATCCGCAGGCGGATTTTCTTACATTTATTATACATTTACGTAAGAATGCACAGAGAGATTTCCAATTTGACTTTTTTAGTTTATGTTGTTAAATTGCAACCCCTCTGTTTGGTTATTGCTTAATGAAGAGATTTACTTGAATGAAACATTTTAATTCTCTAGCTAAGACCGACTTTAAAAATAAGTGTTAAAATTGTGTTTCGCTTTTCGTTTTTTATAAAAACTTTACATACTTACCTATATTTTATGAAAATGATAATGTTGTTTTTTATTAATTAGCTACACTTGAATGTAGTTAATTATCGTATCTTGAAGTTCATTTATTTTATACTTTGTACGTACAGATCTAAATAATTTGAGGAGGAGGTGGATAATTAAATACTTTTATAGTTGCTTGTGGAATATTTGAGTTTAGTTGTATTCGATTCGTTTTGACGTGCTACAAACTTGAAGCGTATTTTACAGTTTAATTAAGACATAATTTAAAAATTATTTCAGCAATTCTGACACGATGTATTCGATTTCAAGCTGTACTTTTATATAGCGTTATTATATTTTTAATACTATTTCTCTGCTGTGGTTTCGTTATGCCTAAAAAAATTTAACTAGATCCTTTCGGCGATATTGTATAGGGAGAATGCACCACCGTGCATTTTGCTTGCATTTCTGAACCGTTGCGGTTGCCTTTTTGCTGCAACTGCACCAGGAATTCATAACTATCAAGGAACTTTCACAACGAGTACAGTCAAGTACAATAGTGTATGTACACATTAGCAACTCAACTACCTTATTCACTTGTAATACGAGTCACAAAATCTCGGCATCCATCAAAAGTTTACAGCTATTATTGTTATTTACTGTATTACCGCCATGTGCCTAGGTAATTTTGTATTTTGGAACGAAAAATAGTTTCGATTTATATGCAACTAATATTCGATGGTTACGTTTATAATTATATACTGATTCTGCGCTTGCGAAATGTACAGGATCGGCTCTCAAAGATTTAGCTTTTAATTTGTAACATACCTAGTAGAGCCTACTAACGTTTAGAAATATAACTTCAACATTTATGAAATATGGACTTTTACTATAGGCACAAATGCTATTTACAACATACATACCACCACACTTTTATTTGCAAGAACAACGATAGGCTTGAGCTTGCAAATAAAAGTAACTGCCGTTGTGCGTTTATTTTTGACTATATTTATTCTACTCAGAAATATAACTAAACACAAAAATGTGTGTAGGTCCGTAAAAAAAGCTCACATAAATACAGAGGTGGGGGTAAACTCTCACACATAAGTTTCTTTAGTAGGCCAGGGTAAACGCACACATCTGTCCATGTAGCTGCAAGCTGCACCACATGCAAGCACTGCCGTTGACGTCTATATATAGTATGTATTATTATGTTTTATTCCGTATACAGTCTACCACAGAGCGGAGCTATCCACAAGCGCTTTATATTGAATCTTTCTGCATTGATTGAAAGCGCAAGCACTAAATTAATGGGGCGAACTGTACATGAAACATTCCTGAAACTATGACAACAGTTCTCGTACACTTGTTCAGGTTTATGCTTTCCTGGTTTGGCAGGGCTCCTGTTTCGGGCATTCGAGCATTAGGTAGGACAGACGTGTCGTCTATATTCGCTTCTATAAGCTTATTATTGTCTAATCGCTTGGGGCATAAAAGTCTATCACATAATTAAGACTTGATTTTATGGATATGTGTTATTGTCAAGTCCAACTCGACTTTTATTGGTGGTTTGTAGCAGAATAGGATAGTACTCGTATACTTAAATGTTAATCAATAATAGTTTCACCTGAATCGCATCTCTGTTTTAAACTTTGATAATATATTTGTGGGTCTAAAATACCAATAGTTTTAATGTCTGGTGTTATCAAGCCATCAAACTCCTCCCTAATATCACCGATTTGGCTTAACTACAACCATTGCAACGCACCACGTTGGGCGCCATTTTTGACATGAAACTATTTCACTACGTAAACGACAAGAAGCGATAAAACATTTGGGCAGCTTCAGATCCAACAAGTCATAAATAAATGTACAGGGTCACCAATGTTCTTATGTCATTAGGATAGGGTCTAAAATGACTCATCTAACTGCGCAAGCGCCAAAGTGACGTCACAACAAACCAGGAAAGCAATGGGAAATTATATCAGGTTCCAAAGGGGCTCGTTAGCTCAGGTGGATAGAGCGCCAATACATATGACATTGGAGGTCGGAGGTTCGAGTCCTTTGCGGGCCCCACGTGTGGCGTACAAGTTGTCCCGTATGCCACACTTTTATTATTTGCATATAATTTTGAGGGTTTTTATCATTTTTTTACGAACTTTTACAAATCCAGAATGAGTTTATTTTATAGGACGTTTTACTTTTTGTATTGCTTGCATATAGTTTGTTGCATCAATTGCTTTTTTGCCAAGAACGTTTGTTTTGTCAACAAAATCTCTGGATACGGCATTTATTTTAGTTATTAATATTTAGGCCTAACATTGTAAAACTAATTTATAAACTAACACTAAATAATTCATAAAACCAAAGAATATCAAGAAAATATAACGTTTGAAATTATATGGAATTTGCCAGCTTTATTATACATTTGGCAAAAAAGTTATTTGATTTTAATGTAAATTCAAAGAAATCAGTATGTTAGTATATTACTGCTATTTTTCTTTGTAAGGAAACAAAAAAGTAAAGAATTTTAAGCAATATTCATCAAAATTTGATTTCGTAAAATTTAAAATAGTGCCCCAATTTTATCAACGAGTTTAATAGAAATACAAAACAGTATTTAAATTTTAAAAACATATTACTTACTGTAAGCACCTCCCTTCATCTCCTCACCTCCTCACCTCCCAATCATTGTCTTAAATGCAGTTTAGGTGTGAAAATTGCACAATGGCAGAACGTTTACCTACTAGACTACCAAGGGTTGCAAAGAGTAGAGTAGTTATTTATAATGGCTAGGAGGAGGAGATAACATTTTTTCAGGAATTTAAAGAGAAGGAAAAAGTCGCAGTACCTTCAAAGTTTTCGTTTTTTTAAGATCTTTTAGGTAAATCCAGCGTAATTTTATCCTAGACGTATTTTACATAAATTTAGACACATTTGTAAGCGGTTAGTCGCCTATTTAAACTTTAAAATGTAAAATTCAATCTGGTAATTATACATGTCACTGAATTAACGTAATAAAACGTTCATAAACAAAAAAATATAATGTAAAATTTGAAGAGCTTTATTAGTTGAGAATTTCATTAAAGTGGATATTATAAAGAATACAGGATCATAGCAACAGTGACCAACGAAACATTTATATTTACAAACTCATTAAAGCAGGTAGGTACTTATTTAGAACAAAACTGCTGTGCGCAAGTGCCTTTAAAGTGTAGTGTACGAGTACGAGAATGTACGAGTATGACGATCCTTATCGGAGTGCAATGAAACTTGATAGAAAATCAGTATTTTTACTCTTACATCTGTTTAATTAACGTATTTGTTTCTTAAAAGTAAAGTTTTTTTAAAATGTAAATACTGTTTGTTGTTGTTTTTAAAATAATTGTGGGCTTTATTATTTTGCTTCTTAACATGAAATATGATTCACTCGCTATTAATATCAATGTTACATGAACTAGTATTTATTCGTAAACGTTTACGTCACCACAAGTAACGAGCCATAACAAATTTCGACGGCAACTGTGAGGCTTCGATAGCCGAATCAGTCAAGGGACGGACTTTAGTTCCAAGTTTACTGGTTCGGCGTTGTTCCAGATTTCCATTAAATTTCGAACAAAAACATTAATTAGGTAACAAATAAAAATAAAAAAATCTTTTCTGGCTTTTCTTCAATGCCACAACGCGTTGTCGCCAAAAAATATTGATAATCCACAATCACGAATTTTGCTTTGTGAATTTGTGATTGCTATTTTTCAAAATGTGTCGATATGATCTCGCGCTGTATGCTGCGGGTATCCAGACCAAAACCAAAAAGCTATGTGAGCCGTATTTTCGCTGGTTGACCGTTATTGTCTTTGAGCCTTTCATTATGTGTTAGAAATATTAAACAGAAGTATTAGCAGCTAGTAAATGTTAAAGTGAAGAGTGGATACAACTTCTTTTCAATAAAGAAATTCAGATAATGGGGTCGTTAGATTAGTTTGAGGCATTAAATGTCGAATGCAGAGATCGCATATCATCGCATATACATACCTACTGATTATAATAAAGCATAGCTTTGTTAATCATTGTGTAACGTGTATTTTAAACGCACATATTAAAACATAATTAAGTTATATTTATGTAACAAGTCAACTTAATTATTCTTCGATGAGGCAACAGTTTATGAAAACTCCTTCTCTAGGCGGTTAAAACGAGTTGGATAAGAATGCCTTTATAAGAAAAAATATAACTAAGAGTTTACTAAATGTCGTAGACAGTAAAACTAGAAGCTAGAATCTGCACCTTCTTCACTCTGTTGTAGCTTCTCGGGAAAATAAATCAATTCTGCTGCACACCATTAACATCTCTATTATTTTTATGACTTGAAACACATATACTTGCCTTTTTTAACATTTTTTTTTACTTTTCTTGCATTTCGGCTTCACTAGTTTAGTTCCGCTGCAACCGCACCAGGATACAATAACTAACCAAGAGCTTCATCATACCAACACTTGCAACTGCATGGAAACATACTACTACTAAAAGCAACATATAAGATTCTAGGATATATATACCTACATGAGTCTGGTGCACAAGGTAGCTACGGGACTAAGACGCAACATAACTACCCTGCAAAGTCTGAAAGGGACGGAAGTCACGTCGATAAAGTTACCCCCTATGATAACGTAGTACATAGTTCAGGCACGTGGTCAGTGCTCAACTGCGCAAGTACAAATACAGCATGGTAGCGTAAAGAAATATCAAGTGCAACCTTTTCTGCACTTCGTCGTTATGGACGTGCCTCTGCTGCTCTACACCAGGGCATTATAATGAGCGTATCATCAGCATATACATATAATATACATATACCGCCCGAAACTAGAGACGATGGGTGCCAAGAACTAGGTTTGAAGCGATAAACCGAGCAGAAACTAAAAAAAATAAATCGAGTTGATAATTATAAAAATGCAGTAAATAACAAGGCATGACTGAAGAAAATGAAAATAAATTACCGCGATGTACTTTTTAAAACGTAGCTCCATGTACACATATTATTATGATCTCTGTATCAAAGTAGCATTCAATGCATAGATGCAGTTTTCTGGGGCACCACAAGGATACTATGACCAGTGAAGAGTATCACATTGCAAGCGGCTACACATATATATATAACTATCGAAATCATAATGTAAGATTCTAGCAAATACTACGGATGCAAGCCGCAGGTGCAGTATTGAAACTGAAAGGGATGAAGAATTAATTTGCTGCGAAGATAGAAAGGGATGGAAATCAGTCACTACGTAAGCTGCAACAACGTAGTTAGTATTATGTAACCGCCACGTGAATACAGGTACCTACTTATAACCATTGCGAACATATATATATGTCCATTTACTGAAAATTTGTATATAGCATACAATGCATAAAAGCAATTTTGCTGCAACTCCACTAGGATACTATGACCAGTGAGAAGTCAATCCATTGCAAACACTATCGTTTTACGTAGTATTATTCTTTCTCTATGCTATCGATAACATATTATTGTAACATTCTATGAAATACTACAGGTTCCACCTGCGGGGCAGTGCTTGAACGGAAAGGGATGAAAATTCGCGATTGCTAGAAAGACTGAAAAGGATGGACGGATGTCAATAAAATCACTACATAAGCTGCGGTAACGTAGTATATAATATAAATATAACAACTGACACGTAGAAATAGTGCGTCACTTGATAGATATACCATAGAGATAGCAGATAATACACACGTATGTTGTCATGTTCCGTGTCATCACAGTATATCTGTTGCATTACATGCATGGATGCAATTTTGCTGCAGCCCCACTAGGATACTATGACTTGTAAAGAGTATCACCATTTCGAGCTCGGTCACATCAGCTATAATAACTACCGATCTAAGAAATGAGTGCAAGCTGAGGGGCAGTACCTAAACGGAAAGGGATGAAAATTCGCAATTGCGCTAGGAAGGTTGAAAAGGAAAAAAATTACTACCGCGTAGAAAAGTTAGTGTGTATATATTACATACATAACGACTAGCATTTACAGTACTCTAACGTAGGTGTACATATTATGCATTTGTTACTTTCATATAGTCTTTGCTTTAAATGCAATTTAACAAAACATTTTTAAATCCATGTTTTTTATAAAACACTTTGTTACATTAAATTTTGGTATAGGTGATGAGTATTTAGCGTTACTCACTGGGGGGCAGTAACTGAACTCAAAGCAAAAGTTTTCGAATTTATGTTTGCACGTGACGTAAAAACAACGGACAAAATTTTAATGATTGTGATTAAATTCTAAAAACTGTTTCCCATTCAAACAGACAATATTTCTGAAATCATACGCATTGTTTTTATCAAGTTGCAAGTACGAAACTGGAACTTAGACCAAGTTAACGCTAGGTAGTCTTAGTAAGGATAGGCAGGATAATAAGTAGGGACCGTTTGAAATTAAAACACAGCCTATCTATACTTATATTATAAAGAGGAAAGATTTGTACCTATTTTTGTATGTTTGTAATGAATAGGCTCAAAAAGTACTGGGCCGATTTAAAAAAATCTTTCACCAATAGAATGCTACATTCTTCCAATTTGACATAGGCTACATTTCATTTTGAAAAAAAAATAGGGGTCCTTGGTAAAATTTGAACAATGTAACCGAAGGTGTAGAAAAATGAGTCTTAAAATGTCTTTCGTCGAATGCGCTGCCGAAACTATTAGCGATAATTGTCTACCCCGTGCGAAGCCGGGACGGGCTGCTACTATTTTACAAAGCAATGATGTTTTTAACTAATGGTTTTGGAGTTGTTTCCGCGTTAAGGATATAACGCGAACTATAAGTGATTTTAAACTGCAGTTGCTTTTGGGAATGTATCACTTGGTTCTATGAGTCGCCTTTAGTATTTTCAGTGCAAAGTATGTTGCAAGGATGTACCTCGTCCATCACACATCAGGAATTCGGGACCATACAAATTAGTCATAAAATACGATTAAGCAAACTTTTAAGCGCAGGGTGTTATAACGAGTCTTAGTAAGTTAGCAACTAAAAGTTTTTCTGGCGTAAGATGCGTTACTTATTTCAATTGCTCCCCGTACCACATGAGTAAAGAAACTTTTTTCTTTACTCATGTGCCCGTACTGCCCTTGATTTGCATCCCTACCAGGTTGCTGCACGTTTGGTTGGTACACTTTGGTATTACGAGTGCAGTTTTGGTGCACTTCCACCAGGATACTATGATTTATGAAGAGAATCATCACTACAAGCGCAATACGCAATGCACACACCTGCCTTCTACTTCTAGGAAATACTGCTAGAGAGGATTGTGGGAGTAGCGCTAAAACTGAAAAGGAAGGAACATAGACATTTTTGCTGAGACTGAATGGGATGAAAATCAAGCTACTTGTGTATATTTATATGCTACGTTTAATATGCATGGCAACCACGTGAAGAAAGCACGTGTATGCACGTATCACCTAACAAACAATAATACTGTTACGCGCTTGTTATTTTTTTCTAACTACTTACTTATTAGATTCGATATCATGCAATGAAAAAAAATGGTTCCTCCGAGCAAGATTTTTACTGATATGACAAAGTATCTTGACTCCATACGAGCGTAACAATACGTTGGATACATATCCATCATATCTATGAAGATAACTAAGACCGTATTCAATACTAACAGGAACTATAATTATAACAACAATTCAACTTTGTAAATCCCACTAAGACCTTAGTCAATACAAACTAAATTGCATACTTGGTTGATTCAACAAACTCATTTTTTTATGCTAACTATTAGAATTTGATCAAATCATGATAGATGCAACAATTTCACGATAAGGTTATTGTTATAACTATTCAGCTTTAATTGATTCAGGTATTATTAAAGTTATTTCGAACAATTTAACGTCAAATAAGAGAAAAACGCTCTTAGTTGGCTATCATTTTTGTCAGTGTGCTACGGATACAAATATATTGACCGTCAGCTTATTTAGCAAGTATAAGGCTTGTGCTGTAAATGTAAATACGGTACCTTTATTAAAACAAAAAGCAAATAATTTGACTATTAGTTTGTTACAGTGCTGCAGATGCTGCAATAATTATTCGTGCCAACCGGCATTTTAGAGACTAACACCAAACATCGCTTTCGGCATTATTACTAGATCTCACTTATCACATATTGTAGCACTTATCACATATTGTACCTTATATTGTAGCACGAAAATAATGCATTTTATCCTTAGATTTTATCAGCCCACGTGTCTCTTTATACCAATGAATTTATATGTATTTGGCTGTTCTATTGGTGCTATGCTCCTCACCCAATAGAATTCGATGCACCGATGTATTTTCGCTGCAACTACACCAGGACATAATAACTATTGAAGAGCTATCACAATTTATTATACCTAACTGCCATATAACACTAGGATTCTATGAAATGTACTACTACAGAGGGTACTACGCAGTAATATTATATTCTCTTATTGGGGGTAGACTCAACTGAAAGGGATATAAAATGCAATTGCTAGGAAGACTGAAAGAGATGAATAACACGTCAATAGATGTGCCCTTGTACGAGTTCAAGTACGTAGTACGAGTATAGTGTTTATACCTGCCTGTAATTAACCTTTCTTACGTGGTTATGACGCAGCGCAGTGTACAAATACCTAAGCAAGGGATATACAAGGGGGAAAATGTCCCATGACATCATGTCGACGACATGTCATGCGAAGGCGACATATCTTGATGTCTCGCGCGACTTATGTCCGTAGCGACGTCAGGCGAAGCGTGTGACTTCTCGAAACTTCAGCAATATTACCCGACATCGCTGATCTGTCCTGAAAACGCAGCCTAGCCACCCGTAGCTAAAGTAACATGTTTGAAAACGATAGCGAAAATAAAAATGCATGGGATTGATAAATGCCGTCGTGAAATGACGTGGTAAATTGTCACCTTTATCAAATATCTTATAGGCGATGACGAACTAAGCTATCGTATCGCTATACGGAGCGGCCGAATTCAACCCCGATCGTTGCATTTCAATATTGCTTGTGCAGTTTCGCTGCATCTGAACCAGGATACTATGACTTGCGGAGAGTATCGTCGTTGCATGTTCGTTGCACATAACTACCCATAACACTACAGACAATACAAATGCAGGTTGTGCTGGTTTAGTGCTGAAACTAAAAGAGCGAGAGAGAGAAGGCGCAAAACACACGAGGCTTTAACACACACGCACGTTGAAAGAGATGGAAAACACATCAATAACACTACTACATACAGGCAGAGCTAACTTAGTACTCGTATAACTAAACTAGGTAACCATATGTTTACATTGCCACATGCTCTCTCTGTCACTTGTCTACTTTCTCGCTTTATCATGAAAACATAATTTGGCTGTCGAAATGGATAAACCAAAACGTAAATAAAAGTTTATTTCAAAATTAAAACTGGGTTTTGCAAATAACTAGGTGTACCTTTAATTTTCATTTTCCGATCAGGTTTTTCAATGAAAATCCGTACCCTCGAAAAGGACCTATGAAACATTTTCATAGGTCCTTTTCGAGGGTACGTATTAGAACACCTTAAATTAAAATATTATATAAAGTTAAAACCCCAATGTTCAAAACCCCTAAAATTACAACACCTAATGCTTTAAATAACCTAATGATGAAGCCCCGAAGTATGAAACACATAAGTTCGAAACTTCTAATATCCAAATCACCTAATGTTCACAATGTCGTAGTTTAAAACATCGAAAGTTGAAATACTTAGATTAAATATGAGAAAAATGGAAAACAAAAAAAAATATGTGGGTACCTAAAAGAATAATGACGTTGCGGTTGGTGTTTTTGCGTGCGTATATAATAAGACTAAATTGGCACACAGCGCGAAGGGGAGCGAACGAGGCGATGTGCCGCGGCAGCGGCACACGCTCGCCTCGATCGTCGATTAATCCTCGATCCTCGATTAATTCTAAGGATAAGGATGAAGATTTAACTCTTTAAGCGCTCGGAGGGCGCTGCCGCGGCACGCTCACTATGCTCGCTACGTTCGCTCGCCTTCACTCTGTGTGTGGTCACTGTTCTAACATAACCTAACCAATTTAGTATTTTATATACGAAGTATTTAGTTGAGCTGACTGATCATTATATGAACAAAAAGTTTGTTAAATCATAACCTTTAATAGGTACCAAGTATTTGAATTCAGATCAACCAAGTATTGGGGATTATATCTTAAGATATTTCAAGGTAGGTATTGTGAATTAAGGGTACTTATATGAATTTCGATATAATAATCATTCTATATTAAGAACTTTCATGATTTTGAATTTAGATCAACCAACCATTAGGTATTGTAATTTTAGGGGTTTTAACCATTGGGGTTTTAACTTTAGATATTATAATTTTAGGTGTTCTAATACGTACCTATACCCCCTTTCGACAAAGAGATTCTGGGTAGCTATCACACAATTATTATTATATCACATACCAACTTATACTTAGAATAGTCGTTTTTGTTTTTAATTGATGAAACTCCGTATTCAATAAACCTATAAAAACTTTTAACAAAAAAAAATAACCGCCGATAACTGAAACGCAAAAATAATAAACTTTTTTATATGTATAACCTAATCAGTTCTTTTTGGAGTCGGTGCGAATGAACACATTGTAACTCTCAATGGCTGGCACCGATTCCAAAAAGAGCTGATTAGGTATACTTACATTAGTTAAGGAACTTCGTTATTAAGGTTAAATGAAAAAAAAAAAAATTTTTTGCTTTTTAGTTTTTCAGCGGTTTAATTTTTTTGTTAAAAAGTTTTTATTTAATTATTTTCTGTGGATATAAGATTAGCATTACAATCTGAGAGTGAACGATAAATCACCCTTAGGGTAAGTTTTTTTTCTTCAAATTTAAATGGGACCAATTTCGAGGTATACCCTAGCTAATAACAAAAGAATTATCAAAATCGGATTACTCTGTAAACAGTTATGCGTTGTCAAACATTACAATCAGTCAGTGAACAACCAATCATCCCCTGTTTTCTACCCTAAGGGTTGGATTAATTTTCCAAATTTATATAGGACCAACTTCGGGCTATCTCTTTCTAATAAAAAAAGAATTATTAATATCGGACTACTCTGTCAAAAGTTAAGCGTCATACATTTTAAAAAAAATTAAAAAAAATATACGCGTCGACTTGAGAACCTCCTCCGTTTTTTTCGTCGGTTGATCTAATCGTTAGCACCGCACGACACTTTACACAAACATCAAATCTAAATCTTCGTAATTAATAATCAAACAGAAACGTACAAGCAGTACATACTAAATTATTATAGTAAGTTACTTTTAGATTAAATAATGCATATTTCATTTTAAAAATTGTCTATTCAGCAACGTAAATATTATACCAACTTTTGTAATTTAAATATACCTTAAATTTAAATATACCTTTGTAAAATATTTTTAATAAATGCCGAAGTTGAAAAATTTTAAAAATTATAAATCGATAATTCGTTCCTGGTGAAAACATTTTTAAATAAAATACCACATATTCTTTTTAAACTACCCGTTCATGAATTATATAAAAATAAAAATAGCGGCGCTCCTAAGTCGGAGCGTCGTTTCTTCATATCACCAGTAAAATAAAGTACCTATCATTAAAACGCAAAAAAAATACTGCCTGAATCTAATAACGGTGGGTACGTAAATACATTTTCATTTACCTCCCGTACTCTAAAATCTATTCGGAACCCCACTAATACTCATAATATATGCGAAAGTTTGTGAGAGGATATTGTGACTCACTCACGCGTTAACGGCTGAACAGATTTGGATAAAAATCTTCACACTTATATAATACAAAACTTTTGGTTTTTTACATATATTTTTTTTCATATGTTTGTTACCATAATTTTAGACATTTTTTGTGGGTTTACTTTCTGGAACGCCCTCCACCAAGAAAATAAAACCTGTAATGTTAAAATTTGGGTCTGTTAATAAATAAAAAATCTGATTATTTTATATTCCCTTCTTCTTGCACGATCAGAGGGCCTCGCAAAATGTACCTTGCCCACATTAAATTTAGGTCTTGCGCCGCCACTGTCCCGGGTTCTAATTAATTCAGAAAACTAATCTTTCTGAATTGTCCTAGTCTCGGCGACTGAAATCACGGAATGTTACTATTCCGTTAGTGAAATTGAGTGTTTACTGTTTGGTACCTCGTAGTAACTAATTTTTGACGCATATCTAATTATTGTAGCTCTAATAGGGCGGGATATATTTGGCTCGTTTAAAATGTATTTTTATACTCAACGGTTAATACCTATCAGTTGCATTTATTTCTGTCTTCACTTCACTAGGGTATCACGAGCAAAGAGGAGTACGACCATCAACCAGCATTAAAATAAGTAATAATAAAAAAATATATTGATTATTTACCTTCCTTCTACGAGTAGAAAACATTATAACAGCTCAAAAACAACAATTTTTATTTATTAAAAGACCAACCAACCAATTAAAAATTGCCAAAACACTAGGGATTTTTAAATGCCTGCTATTAATTTAATAAACTCCCTTCAAAATTCAACAATTGCAACAATGGTTTCATAAAATTTTGCATGGGTTATTTTAGGTATATCCAACACATCCATTTGTAATAAAGGACAGAAGAGAACCAAAAGTGTCATTTTTTGGTACCTACACTTTCCTGGTTTTTGTAATGAAGCCTTTCTATTCCGCAAAAAAATAACTCTAAAGAGTCATCGGCAAATTATTAAAATGCTTAAAAACTTTTGGAATTGAATACTATTTTAACAGATTTTATTTCCAGCGCGCAATGCAGCTACGTCGGTGCAGTTGCACATTCCAAAAAGCGAATACCAGGAACCCATAGCCCGGAAAGAGATCATCAACACTGCTATATGTAGCATAATATATAGGTCTAGATTCTAAACGGAACCTAGAATCAATAAACTTCAGTGTTGATGGAAAGCGAAAGTTCCAACCCTGGCATTAGTCTGTGTGGGTAATGTTTTTACAGTATGATTGGTGTCTCTGTGGGGTCGAGGCCCCGCCCCTAACACGCCCAGTTATCAAGACAAGGACAGAGACTGTTGCGATCCTTGTCATACTTCAGTTTCAATTAATCATCATCATCGTAGCTTGAGTTTTGTAAATTATGTTCAGGGCTTGAATCCAATAACCGATTCCACATACTGAATTTGCATTAATTATTATAAGTACTTTGTAAAAATATAACTTATCCTGCCTGGATTTAAAACGTGTAATAAGCAACGAAGCCAGTAAACAAAATCGGAGGATCGATTCCAAGTTATTAACTTTGACGTTAGTTATCAATATGTAAAAGAACATTAGTATGTCATTCTGGGAAACGGATAAAAACACTTTTGCGTTGACTTTTTTATTGCGTGAAAGTAAAAATAAAACACATTTAGGCCCACAGATAATTCAGTAGATTCGGGGATATTATATGATACATTTATATTTACAAAAAAGAAAATACTGTAAAACATTTTATGTATGTAGGTACTTATTTTAAAGATGATGACCAATTATTCCCAAAAAAATCTTTTGCTTAACAACAATGATAACCGAAAGTAACAAGTACTTATTTGTACTCGTAACCTTTTACTCTATGCTCGTAACTATAAAGTGTAAAGAACACAATATAACTTAACTCTTTCTTACATCAAATAAATATTTTTTTATGAAAGTAGGTACTTTTAAAAAATATACTCATAATTTATTCAGCTGCAGTATGTATTTCTGTTGTAAACAGTGAAAAAAATAATTTAAGCCCTCCCCCCCTATTAAAAAAATACTTTGGCGTAACCACAGAATAAAAAAGTACCTAAGTAAATGAATAAAATTAAACGAACGAACGTAAAACGAACGATAAATAGTGTGGTTAATATTTACAAAATGTAGGTATATAAAGTAGACATAGAAAAATATAAAAAAATGTTTTAAAATGTATGCAATGTTCAAAAATAATCACATGTTTAAGATTAACAAATGCCGTCGTGAAATCACGTGATAATTGGCAGTGTTAATTATCTGACAGACGATGAAGAATTTAGTATCGTGTCGCTACGTGCAGTAGCTATTGCCACTGGTCTTAAGACCAAAAACGCATCGACTAAAGAGTGGATAGTTCGGCAAATAAAAACTCCGAAAGGCATAAAACAGTAACAGCCTAGCTGTCTTAGTAATATTATTTAATTTTGAAATTTATTTTAATCATTTAATAAAAAGAAAATAACCTTTCTTCATGAAAATCATCTTGATATGCGATTTTAAGTAAAAAAAACATAAAGTAGGCATAAGCAGTCTGACATGTGTAACGGAAAGTATATCACATTCTGTACATTGTTTTAAGCTCGAAAAAGCTTGCATTATGGGTCGGGATGTTGCCGGAAAGTCGGTACTTAAGTCAAGTTTTTATACCCTAACCCTCTTAATCTAAAGGGTTATAAGTATACTAGCATTTGCCCGCGGCTACGCTCGCGCTAATCTAGATTTAAAAATAAGGGACAATAAAAACTTTGAACGTAATCCAATTACAATAATAAAATAAACCTTGATACACATAACTAAATCGTAAAAATAATGTTTTTAATCAAATCGCTAAAATTATATTACGTACGAATTGTACAGTGGCGGGCATTGGTTTTGTTTCGAGGTAGGCGGTAGATACTTACTTATGTGTTTTTGATGAAAATCAGTGGTTGAAATGACACACGTTTGTAAGTACCTTATGCCTACCTCATTTCATTTACCAAGTAGGCACTGCCTAATTGCCTATATGCACCGCACGCCCCTGGTATTGTATAGGTTGTAGCGTGAGACATCGAAGCACTTTTATTAGTCTGATAACATAAAAATATACCGCGTTTTAAAATGTGCTCATTGCAGTGTCACTTAAGTAGTAATCATGAAAGACATTTTAGTAAGACGTTATGACAATTTACTATAAAATTACAGTTTATCGACAAAGGTGAATTCTGGACTCTGTTCATTTTTCAGTACAGGCATCATGATGCAATTTATTTACATCCAGTAAGCAGAGTTGTTATGCCGGACGGCCATTTCAGAGATATTTTTCTTCCGCGCAAACAGTAAGTACTTTTTTCTGGATAAATGTCCTTTTCTGAACCGTAGACAACATCTGTGTTACAAATTCATGATAATTGGTAGAGTTGTAAGACGTAACAAAGAATCATCAAACAAAGTCACTTATGCCTTTATAAAATAAAATTAGTTAGGATTGAAGTTTGTATATTACCTATTCTAATCCCACAATTTACTAAAAATCTTGCTTAGATTTAAGTTATTCATTTGCTAGGACTGCGCGTTGATATATTATAATATTACCTATAGGCAGTCATTTTGCCATTTTATATAAGCCTTAATTATACAGTGTCCGATCAGCTGTAGGGGTAGATAAATGGGACGGTCAAATTTTATTTAATTTTTCGATCTAAGTTCCCTTAAATGTTACACAGTAGGTATCGCTGACTTGCTACACTTGTAAACTTTCACGTTTTATAAATATTATCATGTGAGGTATCGGGAAATTCCCTACGCCATACTCCATATCCAAAAGAACCTCAACTATTTCTAGACAGCTAAGATATTTGCTCATGGTAGATAGACAGATGGATAGACTTGCGGAAGTAGAGATTAGAGAATAAGTAATAACACGAAACACGTGACAATACTTTATTTTTTACAAATACAAAATTGAAACCCATTTTAAGTGCTGTAATTCAGAAAACTCTTATTGTGTAAAACTCAAACCATAAGCCTAAATATTTATTTAATAAATTCAGTAATTCTAGTTCGACATCATAGAACGAAATTAAGTCCCCTTTTCACGGGGTTAAGGGTTCAAATTCCAACAACATCCATATACTTTGCCAAAGCTTTAAACTATAAGCGATATTATTTTTGTGATTTATACTTTGAAAACGAAGAAATTCCCACACACATCTTCATCCCTCATTTTACCCCATCGGGGGTAAATTTATAAAAAAAATCTGAAACACTATTAATTTATTTTCATACGTCAGCCTAAACACATAATTTGGAGATCCATACTTCAAAATTGACGGACTTTCATACAAACTTTTACTCCTTATTTTAATCCCTTAAGGGTGGAATTTCTAAAAAACCTTATTTAATGTATGACTGCACTGTAGGTATCACCGATTGATTGACACGTTATGAGGCGACATGACCAAAAGTGCTAGATGTCGAATCTAAACCCGAGGACGAGGAAGACCGAAGAAGAAGTAAATTAGAACCTTAAAGTGAACAAAGAGATGACCCAGAACCGAGCTGCCTGAAGACGCATAATACGAAGGCCCGACCGCAAATACAATGGGAAAGGGCCAGGCAAAGAAGTTATTGCTCTAGCTTTAAGATATCTTTAAAACACTTAGGTATTTGAAATGTTTTGACCTACAACAAGTAAAAGGTAGAAAGAAATTTCAACTAAAGGACTTGATGCTTCACCATGACATGGCAGAGGTCAATCGATATTCCGTATAGGCATGGGTTGCTCCCCCAGCGGTACTAGGAACACATAAATCAAAGGACCTCATTGTTTCCTCGCGCCTTATTTTATCTACTTCCGGTCAACTGAAAGACTTCAGCTACGCAAGGTGCCTAGAAATATGCTGTGCTATGCAACTTGCGTAGCTCAAATATTTCGCTATCTAGTCTTTCGTTTTTGTTTGTCACTTCGATACTATGCCTAAAACAGTCTGAAATTAGATTAATTGTATAATGGCTCCTGTGAGGTTAGCTATAAATCAAAGAAGCTTATATGACGTGCGTCACATCCTGTGACGAACTGTAAGCTTATTATGTATGATGGCTAGTCAATAATGCAGCTAAACATGCGCATTGAAATCTCCTACGTCACTTGATCTAAGAAGGTATGTGCACGCAACTCACCGTGATTTAAAAACAATGCAATATTGTGGACAGATATTATTGACGTCTGAAAAGAGACATAGTTTTTTACGATGCCAAAACACAGGTAGAAGACTCGTGCTGCATTACCTCTAATACCTTTTAATATCTAACTTCGAAATGGTTTCAACGAGCCGAATTACACGTGACGATCGAATCTATCTATGTCAAAGATCAAATTACAAACCAAAAATAACACCATTATTAAAAGTATGCTCTACCATAGTTGGCTCTACACACTCGGAAAAATACATTTTTATTAAATTAAAAAGCCAAATAGGTCTGAGCTTTCATTGATAATAGCCTAAGATTTATTTACAATATGTATTCCAAAATACTTTTCAAACTATTATAAATTATTAAGTTATAGCAACTATTCTAAATAACAATGAAAAAACCTCGTATAAGTTTTGCGTCTATATGTCAAGTGGTGCATTTTTTCCATATGACATAATTAATAATACGTAAGCCTTTTGGGGCATCAACGAGCGTGCGTACCAACCAAACAATTGGATTATTTACGTGTTTTGGTTCATACCTACTTCACACCGACTAATGTGTGCCGAAGAACTCTGCAGCCAATGAAATTATGTGATCACCCCTCCAATAGTCAATAACGAACTGGCAATCGATAAATCACGCACAGTATTAATTAATAACTTTAAACGAGCAATTTCAATATTGATCTGAATCTCGGAAACGGCTCTAACGATTTTCATGAAATTTAGTACGCAGGTTTCGGGGACGATAAAACGATCTAGTTAGGTTTTATTCTTAGAAAAAAAATACCGAGAAAATCTCGGTCATCCAGGTACTTTTATTAAAAGTAAGAGCAGTCTCACATTAGGCAAACTATTTGATATCAAACAATAATATGAATCAGAACTAGAAGCCAGGTAAAATAAAAATTTACTAGCGAAAAACAAAATGATGTTGGTCTCATAGACTTAGATTTCGCTAATATCTATGGTTGGTCTGGGTCAACACCACGTGAGTTACCATTTACTATGCAAACTAAGCCATACACGTAAAAATGACAAAAATAAATTACAATAGGTTATGGTTGTTTTTGTTACTAAAAACTTAAGTAACAAAATACAATTTTATCGATGGAACGTCATTCATTTTCTTAATATTGAAGCATTTCTTATGCTCGAGCTTTACCTGCGTCTAATGCCATTAATAAGTGCGCTATTTGGCATAGTACAGAGGTGTGGCTGGTCTTAGCACGCTTATTTGCTTTATTGGCATAACACGTTAGACGATAGTTCGGACGGCGGTAGCTTTCGAGACATTAAAGGAATTTAGCGAATGTTTAATGCGTTATTGTGGCTACACGTACTACACTAAACATGTTAAAACACGGACACATTCAAAAAATCTTTGTGAAATAAATGGTATAATGCATCGTAATTAAGTGTGAATGGAGTGGACAAAATGAAAAAAGTATTGAGTTCTTGGAAGCGTTTTATTTTTTAATTTTAAGACTAGTATCTACAGATGACACGCTAACTACGTCACTAGACGCTAGAATCAAACGTCAAATTAGTGTGGCCTCGCATTTAGCGCGTAGTTTAGTGCATTAATTAATGAACGATAATCATGCCGTTTTTTGATCCTTAGCCGTCACGCAAGTGAAGCTCTAGCATTAGTCTATTACATAATCAAAAGATTCAAATGTATATGAATGTATGAACATGTTTCGGATGAACTCAGCTTAGCTACATTTATTTATCATGAACTTTAGGGAGCTAAGAAGAATTTGGAGATAGTCTTCTTTCTAAACGACATCCGAGAATTATTCTGTCCGTCATTATCGTATCGTGAATACAATGGAAACAGCCACCCTTTAATATAGCTCCTTCAACTTCTGGGCTCCTATTGTCTCGACCGCGTATATTCTCAAAAAGTCAATACTTGAGCGCAAGTCTCCTCGATCAATATAATGGATGCGCGATTCACCAGTGTCACCACGTGGAAACGTGAAGTCTTCTGCTATTCTACCAGTTCGGTACCTAACCTGGAGTAGTCAGGTCGACACCTAGATCTAACCATCTAACCTAACCCTTATCAGACTTCACCTGTTGCTTTAGTGCCACTAAAGCAATACTTTCTAGTTCGTACGCGAAGTAGGAACATGCAGGAAGGTCGGAGTGTTTGTCAAATAAGTAATAGTTTTAAGTACGTGATACTGTTTTTGGTGGTGTATACTGGTCCTAACTCTCTATTAATACAATAGATTTTAAATTAAAACAGAAGGCACTTTTTAAAAAATAAAAATTGTTAATGTGTAGATATTTATTTGTTACTAAATAACAAAGATCGATAAAATTTGGGACACATAATAGATCCTTTACAAAACGATAGCAACTTTCTGCGTAATACACTAAAGTTATAAGACAACCAGTAGCGAAACACATTTTTTTATACAACTCGAAAAGTTTCAACCAGAGACAAAAACAAACTTGAACCAAATAAAAAAACGTCCCGTTTTAAGGTGCGAGGTTACGTCTAACAGCACTGCCGTATCTCCCGTCATAAAAACCGTAACAGTAAGCAAATCGTCAGTCAAGGGTCATAATTAAAATAGCTCTTTTCGATAAGTTGTCGAACACTCGAGGTGAGACGAAGCAGCGTAGTTCTCGTGTCATCACTGCTCGAGTGGGCCGTCAGAAGGCGCAATTTATGGGCATGTTGATAGCTTATGACTCATGCGAACGATCAGCAGTTCGTATTGATAAGTTTTTAGACAGCTTGCCAGATTGTGTAATGTAGATCGTCTTAAATAGAAAACAAGACTTGATTTTCGGACTGAAAAACTTAAGAACGTAGCTACAAACTGCATTCACCCGAATAATTCACCTTAATATTTATTTGTTAACAAATTTGATAAAAATTAAATAATTCGTATTTGTTAAAAAGTAATAAAATTCGTCTGCCTTTTTTTCTTTTTACGGGTGTTTAGGTTCGATTTGGTGGGTTCAATAAAATTATGAAAAACTTTTTATAGCTCTTGTCTTCTATACTGGAAAAGTTAAACGGCAAAAAAAATGGTGCTCTCGTAATTCGAGACATAGGTAAATGTTTTGCTTCCGTGTCATTTTTATAGTTATAAAAGATAACAAGTAAATGAATGAAGCTGAGGTGACCAGAAATATAAATAAACCAACGGGCAACTGCTTTATAATATTCGACTAGTCAATAAAATAGCAATTTTATTGAAAAATAGAAATTGCGTTTCAGCGACCATTGATATCGTTAGCTGACTATTCAGATTTTACGTGAACGAGAAACTGTCTGAAAGTTTTATTTAAAGCGTTAGAGCCTAAATCCTAGAGCTTTTATTCGTATTCCTTTAAATATGTCAAGCGTTAGGTAATAGGAAGTTCATTTCAAGATACGATACCTACATTTCGAAGAATGAAGCCCTCTCCTTTACCTACCTTTAGCTGCTTTAGCCTACCTTATCAAGTAGGCAAGGTACAGTAGAGAAACATTGTTGCCGAAAAGATGAGCAAAAGGCTATGAAGGTCATTAGGTCGCACAGTGGGTTTCATTGTAAACTATTATTGCTTATGCATAATCTTTTTTAATGTTAGCGAGTATGACAGATAAGGTAAGTTCCTAATGATGTAATTCTTTGTTGTTTTAGATAGCTTAACAGGTTGAATTGGTAAAACAGTGTAATATTTTGTAGAAACAACTACAATTAAATTGTGCCAAAAACCTTAAGTAAGGTTATAGTTACTTCAAAACAAAATAAATTTGATGAGTCCGTCCAAGAAGTGGGTTGCTTGGTTCATCTGTGGACTAACAGATATAATTATCTTTTCTCTCCTAGGTTACAGTTCAAGTGTAAGTTCGAAATAATTGTTTTCTTGCGTTGTTGGCGAATGCAGTTTCACCAGATGAGCCAGATGTATGTTGCCAGGGCAACAAACCCGAGTCAAGATAAATAATGGGCCTTGTAGGTAAGTACATAATAAATTAGAGATCCTGTATTTTATGGATTTATTTTTTCGAAAACAACTAAGATGTTTCAAACGCGCTAATATATATGTATATCAAAACAATGCAGTACCAGAAGCTTAGTGATATTACTATATGTATGTACCATTTAACCCTTTATAAGGTGATACAATAAAACTATTTATGTTTCTAAATAAGTTTTTTTATTTGTGAGTGAAAAAAGATATTTGTTTTAAAAAAAATTAAAAACATGGTGGGAAATATATTTCCTCTGCCTTAATACTGAGTTTATTCCCTGTGAAATTAACCAAAAGAATGTTGTTGTACACAGGGAAACTTCTTATTTCTTACAATTATTGTCTTTTTTTCTAATCAGTCTGCTGCGAACTTAATATACTGGGTAAAACTTCAATTTATTCAATTCTTTGCCCGTCTAGGATGATCATGTTGTTATGATTGGGATGCTGGATTAAGTGGAAGCTGAACAGGCGTGGAACTGCCTGACTGAATTTTTTGAAATATCGGGTTACTAGTTAGATCGGGTATTGGCAGTTTGGCACCATAAGCCCGTCATTGGGCTCATCATAATATAATTAGTAGAATACTGCAACAGCTAGTGGACGTTTACTAAAATAGAATTCCCATTTTTAACAAAAATAAAAACAAACCTGTTTTTTTGTTATTATTACTTACATAACATAAGTATAATCTAGTTAAGTAGGACTTGTAGGTAGAGTCAGCTTAGTTCTGGTGGTTGTTAAAATAATGATTTTAATATTATTCTGCTATTCCGCCGGTAAACTTAAACTCACTCGTGTAATGGGTAACAATGCAGTATTTGTTGAATGTCAACAAAAAAGGAGAAAATAAAGTAGATTTAATGAAAAGTCAGACTGGAGTATCCGTCACCTAAAAACTCATACAAGAAACTGAAAACAACTGGTTTAAGTACCTACTGAAAAAACATGCAAAAACTCACCATGCTCGTTGGACACGGCGTACTGGTAGTTGGGTATGAGGTCCGGCAGCTCATGGTGGGCCGGCAGGGAGGTCGGCGGGGGCCGGTAGCCGTCCACGCCGTACAGCGGCCACTCGCGCTCCACGCCGTACGCGCAGTACTCCCCGCCGTACGCCAGCTGCTGGCTCGAAGAACCAGCGTGCGGGTACGCGCACGAACTATACTCCATCGACGAACCCCCACCCGAGCCACTCCCGCTCGCCAACTCGTATCCCCCGGGCTGCGACGGAGGCAGTGCCGCCACTCCGCTCCCACTCAAATAACCACCGCTCCCGAACTGAGGCTTCAACGCCTGGCACTTACGGCGAAACCCTCGCGGCCGTCTTCTAAACGAACCCTCCTCAAACATAAACTCCGACGAGGGATCGATCGTCCAGTAGTGACCCTTCCCCGGCCGGCCCAAACCTTTCGGCAGCTTTACGAAACACTCGTTCAGGCTCAAGTTGTGCCGCACAGAGTTCTTCCAGCCCTGGTAAGAGCTGCGAAAGAACGGGAACTGCTGTTGAAGGAACGAGTATATCTCGCTCAGGGTGAGCCGTTTGTTCGGTGAGTGTCTGATGGCCATGACGATGAGGGCGATGTAGGAGTACGGAGGTTTTTCTTGGCGTCGCGTGGCAGGCGCGCGGCGCGCCGCCTCGTCGGTGGTTTGGTCCTCGGTCTTCATGCCTAATCACTAGTTGATTTTGGCGAAGGCCGAGAAGCGATAATTCGTGAGTGCGTGCGCGGCGTGCGCGTCGTAGCGCTGGTCGGGCAACAGTGCGCCGCCCACCGCTGCGCCCGCGCCGCCCAGGCCGCGCCCGCCGCCCCTTCGCCCCTGCCGCCTGCAGCACTCCCACGCCCGCCTCTATACACATGCTTATTGGCAAACCGACTCATTATACTTTACTTATGTGTGCTCTGTTATTAATTAAGATACAAAATTTAAATGATTTTCAGAACCATTCGTATGAAATCCAGTTTCAAGAAATTTTACACATATAGGCGTCTTTAGTGTTGTATGTAAAGCTACATGTCAATCATTTCGTTGAATTCTTTTTAATAATTTAAAGATTATTCTCTGATAATTCACACAACAAATGTTTCAAGCAGGTCGTTGCTCTCGGAGAACCCCCAGCCGGTATCATCCACAATCCACAAACACTGAACAGAGGAAAACCCGCTTAGACAATAATATTTACCCGTCGCAAGGACGGCTGTCGAACGCCCGCTCTTGACCTAGCACAATTAAAGCAAACATTTTACTAGATCTATAAAACAGTTATACGACGTTACACCAAATATTTACCATAAAGCGTAAACCAAAAGTTTTGCATTAAACTTGCCGGATTTATTTACTAGGGATCGTAAACGAAATGTAACGTTGCATTATAAACTCTATCGCCGACTCGTAGAGTTTCGTTTAAAAGTTGTTGTTAGTGGATAAATGTTGTTACTGGTGTGGTCCGCTAATAAGCACCCGTAACAGAAGCTAACAAACCGTAGTAAACAAAAAATCAATTAGGACGCAGTTCCATTAACACTCTTATTGTATAATAGTAAACAACATGGTACTAATTAGCTATCTTTAGTCATAAACTCACTGGACCAAATATTTAGCACTACGAGTAACATGAACTATGAAGTACTGGCTTTTTATCATCAATATGTTATTATCTTTTATTATATTGTTTTAAACTTTCATGGTCACTAACATTAGAATAGTTTGTTACGAGATCTTATATTATTTACATCAGTGTGTCGTAAACAACTATAAAGAACGTTAAATCTAAATTTTAGAACATTGTACTAGTAGGCTGAAGTATTTTGTGTAACATGAGATATCGTTTAATTAAAATTACGTATTATCTAAGTATAGATAATACACGTAAGACATAGACATTAAGGATGCACAAGAGTTCCTCTAGTAAAAAAGATATACTATCACTATTGTAGAAATGTTATTTCATTAGTTGTATTAACATGTAAATAGTTCTCGGATTAGACAAAGAACACTTTTTTTTTAATAAGCGCTGTCTAGGCTCTCTTGAAATACCTAGGTTAAGAATTAATAGATGCGTAGAAGCGCCGTTGTTGCTGATCGTTGATTTACATTCTGTTACTTAAGTGAACAGTATAGTACTGCCACTATTGTAGAAATTAACATATAAAATAATTCTCGGATTAGTCAAGACATTTTCATGACTTATTTTTAGGGGTCCGTACCCAAAGGGTAAATCAGTTAGTAAAAGGGTCCCCCTCATACAAGACTCCGCTGTCCGTCCAACTGTCTGTCTGTCTGTCCGTCTGTTACCAGGCTGTACGTACCATACCTATCTCATGACTCACCGTAATCTCAGTTAAACTGTTCCTTCTGTTGCCGCTATAACAACAAATTTGTACTAAAAATACAGAATAAAATAAATATTTAAAGGGCTCCCATACAACAAACGAGTTTTTGCTATTTTTATAGATAAACCAACGGAACCCTTCGTGCACGAGTCCGACTCGCACTTGGCCGGTTTTTAACTCAGCGGAATCTAAGATCTGTAGATCAAAAAAAACTAGTGCGAATCATGAAATATGCGAAGGCATGATGATCCATAGAGCTGTGCTTTTCTCTCTCTATCGTGTTAACTTTAACACACGCAAAATGGAGATACTGTTCGCACCAAGCCCCGCCCCATTAATGGCGGGGTGCGCTTGCGCAGTAATACGCATTAGAGTTGCTAAACTATCGTTAGTTTGATTATCGATAGACCTTGAAATTGAGTCACATTATCGATAGCAATATTGATAGTTTTACAAAAAAACATGTTATCGAGCTATTTTTGGACTAAAATAACTTGACTCTTGCCGTCACTACTTCAGAACATATAAATTACTTATTTTTCCATCAACACTATAATTTGTTCATGAACATATGTCAAATATCCAGTCGTTATCTCTGCTCGACATAAAAAATAAACTTGTAAAGCCAATAACAACACTAACACTTGTATAACTTTTTAAACTATCTTGTTGCATTTTTAAACATAATCATTACACTCTAATGCGATTTCATACAACTACATCCATACATGCTGTCAACCTGCGACCACGGCTCGTCTAATCGAGCCAAAACGTCGGGACAAAACAAAACTTTAGGTATGTAGTTGCATGAGATCCCGTAATGCTGGGGCTTCACCTGCGTCTAATGTCCTTATTCAGTGTTCTATTTGACGTAATACGCATGTGTGACCGGTCTTTATGCGCTAATTTGCTTTAATAACATTAGACGTTAGTCGATAGCTCGGACGGCGGTAACTTTTGACACATCAAAGGTATTAAGCGGGCGTTTAGTGCGTTGTTGTGGCTACACCTACTATACTAAACATGTTAAAACACGGTCACATTCAAAAACTCTTCGTGAAATAAATGTTAAAGTGCATAGTAATTAAGTTAGGATGGAGTAGACAAAATAAGAAAAGTATTGAGTTCTTGGAAGGGTTTTATTTTATTTTAAAGACACACTCACAGATCACACGCTAACTAAGTCGCTAGACGCTAGAATCAAACGTCAAATAAGTGTGGCCACGCACTGAGCGCGTAGCTTAATGCTTTAATTTAGTTAACGCTAATCATGCCTTTATTTGAACGTTAGGCGTCACGCAGGTGAAGCCCCAGCATTAGAGTGTAATGACTAACACTTGTAGTTAGGAATACTTTTGTTACGAGTTGTGTATAAAAATATAATTTTTCAGGCGATTTTAAGGACCCACTTGTTACGAGCGGTACTTAAACGACCCACAGCAGAAAAAATAATTAATCCTAATTGTAGGTAGTTTAAGGTTATTTTTTTTATCCAGTTATTGTAGGTAATACCTGTCGTAAGTCATTTCTAGACTTTTTTGTGATTTTGTGTGCGTTTGTGTTACTGTGCGACGAAGAATAAAGTTACGTATTTTTATCCTGGATAAACAGAGGTAAATAACAACTGAATTTACAAGACAAGGATATATTTTGTACTTATAAACTGAATATCATAATATTAACTGTTTAAGAATAGCAAACTTATTGATAAATAAAATTGTTTATTGGTTATATTTTGTCATTTAGTTTGGCTGGTCTTTACCCGCTAGTAATATCCACTCTATTGTAGTAATGATGTAGATTGAACGAATTTTTGTTTTTGTTGTCTTCAGACCCCGAAAACGAACCTTAAATTTAAATGAAATTCTGGAAGAGTTAGAAAATAATGAGGACGTCTATTTTGCCTCCTGAAAAAGATTAATGCACAGGCACCATTACATCTTTTCTTTGACAATTTCTTCACATCAGGACCTCTAGTTGATGAAGTAGGTGAAAGAGCCTTGAAAGCAACTGGTACAATACGCGAAAACAGATAGTCGAAGTTCCCTTGGGAGACAAACAAGGAGCTACAGAAGTCAGAGCGAGGTACTTACAAACGGTCTGCCAGAGCTGAAGAGATTGTGATTTGCAAGTGACATGATAATAGTGTCGTAACTGTTGCATCAAACGCAGTAAAGGTTTTGCCAACTAATAAAATAAAAAGATTTTCTCAGCAGCAAAAAAAATACATCCAAGTTGACCTACCGGCTTCGTAGCGAGTAACAATAATGAGAATATGAGCGGAGTAGATCGTTCGAACCAAAACATCAGCCTTTACGTGGTAAGAAGTGGTATTTTTCCATAATCTACCACTGCTTGGACATGGCCTTGCATAACGCATGGCAGTTAAATAAAACAGATGGTAGAGACAAGGATCATCTTCATTTTAGGAGAAATATAGCAACCAGTTTGTTGGAAACACACAAGAAATCTGGAACTAAAAAGGTTTGCAGGTCCTCAAAAAGCCTCCATGAAGAATCAAGACATGACGATATAGTATTTCATTCATTTGGTAATGAACATGCCAGACCAGAACGATAAAGATGCAGCATTTGTCACACTAAAACAAACTTCACATGCATAAAATCTGAGGTACACCCTAAAGTTTGCTTTGTGAATACCACACCAAGGAATAATTCCATATACCTATTTGAGGAGTTTTTATCACTTTGTATTTTTTCATACTTTAATTAATCATAAATCATTCTTTTGAAAGTGTTTGTATTTTTTTTAATTCAAAGTCATTTGTAACCAAAATATTCTAATTTTAAGTAAATCATAGCAGTCCATATTACTAGCGGGTCTTTAAAGGATCACCTATTTCCCGCTGTTCCGACGGACGATTTTTTTTTTAATTTTTTTTTACTCTTTTTATTTGAACACGAACACTATACTAAAATTTTATATTGATCTGATAAACTTTTTTTTCTCGTAAAAAGTGGTTTCCATTGTTCAAAATTATTGTCAAAGAATGGTTAGTTAAAAAAATGATTTTAGAGTATACAGAAATATTTAGATTGTAAGTAAAATATTATGAAAAACATACGTGTAAGGGTACGATCAAGTGATATTTTTGTAACTATTTTAAGATTATATTGTAATCTTGTTTTCCATACACAAGAACTTACTTACTACATAGTTTTGATAGAATCCAATAGTAACCATACTATCGATTGCTAACATACTTATAAGTACCAATAATAATTTGAGACGCAGCAATTCTACCGATGCTATCGATAGAGTTGCTCTTTAGTGGTATCAAACTATCACTATTATCGATAGTTTTGTACCTACGATTTTAGATTGTTTAAATCTTATTAGTATTATTTATTGTTTTTTTACACTAGTTTAGTATTGTGTTTAACCAATAATAATGCTGTAATTTAACAATCGATAGTATCGATACTATTGCATTGTACGATAGTATCGATAGGCCTGCCGATAGCTTTTTTTCGATAAGCGGCAACACTAAGGCACAGATCATTGCCTGATCTTGAACTGAACTCTCCATTCATCACAGTTTACGACTGTGGAATGTTTGCATTGAGGTTTTAACGGTTTCACCTTAATTTTTTATATGCAATTAGACATTTACTGTTGAATTTCAGGAGTTTCTCGACTGTTCTGGTATTATGACTCAACATGTCTCGGTTGTAATTCAAAAAGCGCAATCAATTAAAAAGTTTGTAATCTCGTTTGGTGATTTTTTGTAGGTATCTTTTTGATATCGCGATTGTTTTATATGTATACATTTTTAGGGTTCGGGACCTTAAATGGAAAAAAGAATCACTTTTCTTGTCCCTGTTAAAACGATTTTTCTTTTAGAAAAGTAGGGTACCTCTGCTTTTCTTTGAAATACTAATTAAATGCTAAGTATTACGATCTCCCAACGTGTAAAATATTTATGTACGAAGTCCAAACAAAAAAAAACCATCAAAATGATTTGTCCTTGTAGCCGTTCCTGAAATTAGACCATTTTTGTTGTAGGGTTTATACAAAGCGGTAATCATTACATAAAATTAAAGCGTAATTAGGGTTATTGGTTTATTTAAATGTGAACCAAGTTTTAAACAACAATAAATACAAGAAACATTGAATCATATGTGATCTCGAAATAAATTAAGAATATACGGAGGAAGGTAGTACGGAACACACGGTCCGCGAAACCGACTCGTATTTGAGCAGTTTATTGAACTTTACTTTGTTTTTTATTCATACTGTTTGTGTTTAATATGAGATTTTTTGGGAAAATACTTCAACGGCATTTAAAGCCCTGTTTTCTTATGACTAATTATTACTGTAGATTCCGTCTGTCTCTGCAACGTCAGGTTCATTTAATTAGTATACACCGTGAATTTTTAATTACCCGAGAAAATTAACTAACATACTCAGATATCGATATACATCGAATTTGGCGAATAAAAAAAAGGAACTGCGTACGGCGTTGGCGTACGGAAGGAATAACTATGAATGAAAAAAAAATCATTCATATCTATTCCTTGCGTAGGCCAATATTACGCGACCAAATTAGGTGGATTTTGGTTCCGTTAATGTTGGATTGATAATGATTACTATTTGAATTAGTAGGACTTTTATGGTGCATATTTTTTAAGGAATGTTAGGGATAATTAAAAAAAAATTCTCATAAAAAAAATCGATGTATTATCTATATCTGAGTATGTTAGTTAATTTTCTCGGGCTAAAAATTCACGGTGTACTATAATAGTGTTTTTATTTTTACTTTGCGGCTATTGAATAGTTAAAATAGGTACCTACAAGTGTTTGGGCACGAAATTTGCTATAGTTTAATAAGAAGCGTTCGAGAAACAACGTCATAGGTACAAGCGTAGTGTAAAAGCGCTTAGTTTAAGCCTATTTACAGAAATAAATTGGTTTTTATAACGTTATCTTTAGACTCTAAAGGCTAAAGTCTCTAAGCAATGGGTGTTGCCAGTAGTGACTTACGGCACAGAGATACTCTCCTTGGCTATTGGCCTCTTTAACAAGTTAAGGGACACCTAACGTTATTTCTGATGATGACCTCTGTAGCCGAGAGGCCAGCACGCCGGATTTTACGTCGCCATCTTTAAGATCCGGATTCGATTCTTGGTCGGGTGAATGTAGAAAACGAACTTTTATATATTTTTTGGATCTGGGTTATGGTAACGTTATGGTTTCTGATGACTTTAACATACCTAAGTGATTTACTTGTTTACCTTTGTTATTTAGTTTTTGTTATTTAAAAATGTCAGGCAGGCTTTTTTACTTATTTTAATTATAAAAAGAGTCGTCCAAAATTTAAAAATCCATAGGGCGCAAGTTTATATTGAAACAATAAAAATTTCTGCTGTTTTTAAAAAAACTTTTAGTTGCCGCCTTAGTTCTGACGCATGCGTGATCGTGATGCATGGAATCAATCTCTTTAGACTTATGCGATCCGTGTTCCGCTGGTTCATGAATTTATCAATATCTATCGCGTCTGCGGAAAGCTTATTTGTCTCCTCCATTTTTTTTATTTGGTTGGCACAAAAAAATGTTGCCAGACTTGAAATAATAGGGGTAAATATTATTTTATGGAAATATTAATTCTGGGCTTGTTTCAGAGCCAAGTTATTACCCACAGCGGAGCGTAGTGAGTCTTACTTGTTCTGTGTTATTTACCCATGGTTATTGCCATATTATTACCAAATAGCACAGTACATTATAACTATAATTATATACTGTGCAAATAGTCTCTTAACTGTCTTAATAACGTCAGAACTGACTTAAAACTCGGTAGATTTTGGTAAGGAATAGTCTATCGCGCCGCGCCGCTAGGTATACGTAATTTGTGGGAATAGTGTCTGAGTTTCAGAATATTCAAAAGTGCTGTCTGCTAAGTGTCATGTCACGACAAGACGGCTCTCTATTGATACAATGTTGCATTTAACCTGACACAGAGTTTCTCAATGGACATCTCAATAATAAAATAAAACAATGTTGCTTTGCGGCTGTAATATTAAGTCCACAAAACAAAGGATACCTAGGTGATTAATCGTAGTATCGCTGAGACTCAGCATTTGTAATTCAACAAGGAAATGCAACTCAGTTAAGATAAAGCATGAAGTTATTTCTATGGGAAAAGATTGTATAGGTATTTATCATACGTACGTTTTACTTTTATTTGAACTGATGTTTTTAGGGTTCCTTAGCCCAGTGGTAAGTACAGAACCCTTGGTATTGTTTTGAAAATTAAACTCGGAGATACTTGTGACGAACTTGTAAACAAAAATCACCTACACGATTACATTACAAGCCTAATTTTGGTAAAAATTGGATTATTTAAAAAAACCTATTTGGTACGTTTTTACCCAAATCAGATTTCTTATTTGTCATATTCGATTTGATGATTGATATCCTTTTAATACAACTTACAATTAATTTATCTATGAGATCGTAATTAAAATCGCGAAGAAAAAATTTTTTTTGGGTATTTAAATACCGCAATCACGTTTACCCATTTCTACTATATTTCCAAATGACCGTTTGCGTTTTACTTATGGTGTATGCGGTTTTCATCGATAGCTTTTTGATTGAATTGATCGAAAAGTAAACGCAAAGTTGTTTTGGGGTGTGGTGATGCCGAACGGCATCTTTAAGATAAAATAAAACTATTCTAGGCAGTTAGATTTCGCATTCGATTAGAATCCGAGAAACATTAATCCAAGACGGTGTAGCAGGTAGATACAGCCAACTACCAGCTCTTTAACCCACAGAACAAGTAAGACTCGATGTCTGTGCTTCAACCTTCCACAGAAATGTCAAAACTCTATGCATTGGCATTGAAGTTAATACCGATTAAGGAAATTAGGCATATTTGGATAATATGTTGGCCGTCTGTAGTACAGTCCATAGCAAGTCGACCTACCCCAAAAGTAAAAATTCTCCAATAGTTTTTAAACTTTAAGCCTGACATATAAAGATCATTTTCAAATGAGAAAATTTGTCATTTTGTGGTAGGTCGACGAACAGTTGTCTGTACATTGTTATGATGAATATCAAATTTCTTTTTAATCTCTAATTCGAATTGGATGCACAAATCTTACAATTTTATTAGTATCTACTGAGGCAATTTCGGACCAAATATTTCCCGGATCAAAATCTTATGCATTGCGCAATCGCCTTAGAGGTAAGGATAAAGACCGCGATTTTCAAACGCGTACAACTCGGAAAAATAAAGGTCCTATTCACAACAATGATTCCTGATCTATTCTATGGACCAAAGAATGTAATAGAGATATTGAGAAAAAAACCCGATGAAATAAGGCCTATAAATAACATTGACAGTATGACTTAGTCACTGGCCTGGTTTATCGTGTACCTATGGAGTATCGCCTAAAACACCTCCTAATTAAGGTGAGTCTATCTATATCCTGCAGTATAAAGCACAAAAGTAGGATTACTTTACTCACAAATTAATTAGGAATGAGCTAAATAAAGAATAACTTAGTGTTTTTATATTATTATTCTTTTGTAACTAAGTATCTTCATAAGTAATTTAACTTCACGGGTTTTACAGGGCAAGATTGTAAATAGCACGAAGGTCATACTTACACAAAAATAAAAGTACTCACACATAAGCATCTTTATTAAAAACAGCATAACATTCAACCGTTAATTTCGCAAGATGCCAATCACATTAGCCGTCAAAATATAACGCAAAGCAGGGACATGACAATGTAAAGTATGACATAAAAAACATTCGCTGTAGTTTGCCAAAAAAATCATTTAATTTTACAACAACCGGTTAGTCAATCATGGCCGTTATAGACACACATAACCTATACGCACTTTACACTTAACAATTCCTCAAGAAAACAGTATTATATTGTAATTACAGCGTCACAGTCCATTTCTAAGCAATCGTCAACTTAGACACAGGATCTTGTTTTATTCAGGAAACTTAATAATCACCACGAACATTTTGTCAACATGTTGTTTGCATTCTTGCACCAATATTATGCGAGGTTAAAACATTGAGGTTAGAGCGCATGCGTCAAAATAACAGACACGCTCACTCAGTTTATGCGTTCCTAGTACCTTCAGGTCGTTGTTTGACACTATTGGAGGTTAAATCACGAAGTCAGCCCGTTTCAATAACTTTTTTCATGGTCACTCAATATCACGCTTGTATCTAATTGGGCATTTGAATGCTTTTTTTTTTAAATAGTATACACAATCACACCAATTTGCTAGTCCCAAACTAAACTAAGCATAGCTTGTTTGTACTATGGCAACTAGATAACGGATAAACATACTTAAATACGTTTACAAACATCCACGACTTACGGTACAAATGCTCGTGTTCATCACACTAACATTTGCCCCTTGCGGGATTCTAACCCGCAACCGCCAGGTTTTGTAGTCCGGGGTGCGAAGCACTATACCAAACAAAGCTGAAAGAAAATTGATTACACATATTATTATGTGCTTACATAAGGGTACGTCCAGATCTGGCGAACGCGCCGCGAATGCGCAGGTCGCGCGCAGCGCGCGATCCGCTCGCGAGCTTTACGTGCGCAGCACGCGTTCCGTTACTGCAATCGTTTGGTCTCTTTAGCGCAACTCATACAAGGGTTGTACAGTGCGCGCATGGGGCGCGATCTGCGCGCGTGCAGTTCTAGTTCACGTTCCAGGCAAGTCACAGCTTGCGCGCGTGTGGCTCGCGCGCATCGCGCAGATCGCCGGAGCTGCTCGTTCGCGGCGCATTCGCCAGATTTGGACGCACGCAGTCTTATACTTTTTAATCAGTGGGCTATACGAGTAATGTCTTCTTGATTGGAACTGTTGTACTGTCTACAAATAAATTCAAATTCAACTGCATTAATTGCAAATAAAACTTCATTTGTGTAAATATTTTTTTAAGATTAGTCTAACATTAGAGCCTGTTATGGAACCCTGGTATTGCGCTTGTTCAAACACGCACTTAGCAGTGTATTAAAGCTAAAATCGCTGTGATTCATGGAGTCCTGGTAAAACGAGAAATATTTAAAAAGATGACACGATTTTCCTTTGTTTGACCTCTTTTTTCATTTAGTTATTTTATTTCAATTTATATTAATTAACAAATATTAAACTTAAACCAAAAAGATGTGCCATGTGTTAATTCTTATAAATTTTTCAAATTTTTTTTAGTTAGGAAGTTAAAAAAAAGTCGTAAAAATAGCGTTTTTCTGTCGAAAGTTGCTGTTTTTATACCTGTATGGGGTATTTGTATTGCATAAAATAAACATAGTATTTCTTACCACTGGGAATGCAGAATGTATGGAGAGTAAATTTAGCAATCGAACTATCACGTCTGTCTGAACTCTGAAGACTGATTCTGACTACATTTTGCGCCGTAGCACTTAAAATACCTAGGTAGGAAGTGATTGTGCCTTAAAGGTAAACTAAACCGGCCAAGTGCGAGTCGGACTCGAGAATGAAGGGTTCCGCACCATTATTTATAAAAACGAGGCAAAAAAAATCACGTTTGTTGTATAAATATGCCCCTTAAATATTTATTTTATTTTGGTTTTTAGTATTTGGTGCTATAGCGGCAACAAAAAAACATCATCTGTGAAAATTACAACTGTCTAGCTACCACAGTACATGAGATACAGCCTGGTGACGGACAGATGGACATCGGAGCCTTAGTAATAGGGTCCCGTTTTACCCTTTGGGTACGCAACCCTAAAAACGAGATGTAGGTAACAAAGACGATTGTTGCAATACGATGGGGTTAGCACTCCATCGCTTAACTTTGAGCTGTTAAGCGTGGATAGCTCTACGCTTAACGGCTCAAAGTTAATAATAAGACGTTGCCAAAATAATTAATAAAGCTTAAAAGTATTTAATGGGTCACCGGAATCGAATTGAGAAAAGCATCTTTTATAATGCGCACAGCTAAGGATTGGAATTCCCTGCCTGCGTCTGTATTTCCGAGTGCATATAACCTGACTCTCTTTAAGTCCAGAGTGAATAGGCATCTTCTGAGCAAGCTCGCTCCATCGTAGATCCCATCTATGCTCTAGAGCAAGATTGGGGTCAAGAGTAAGCCCATCTCAAGTAAAAAAAAAAAAAAAAAGGTTGCGAGCTGGGAAAATTTACGTCTTTGTTATTTCTGTTAGCCTAGTACTCCAAAACCGAGCGACGACATCGCAGAACAACAAACATTTTTTTCTTACTTTAAAAAAATGATCGGAAAATATTATTGAGTTGGCCCTCATTTAATTATTATCATATGACATTTCAAGCAAGCAAGAGTACTTTTAAAATATTAACAACCTACTTATCCAGTATCCACTTTAACTTTTTAGTTTGGGTTTTGTTGGCAGTATCAGTAAAGCTGTAAAATGGAACACTCTGATTAGTGGCGTGGCAAAGAGCATAGAATAAATAATAGCTGTACTATTCGGGGTTTGACTGCCGGACACCTCGATTCAATAATAAATTACATAATTATTTTAATTAGCATGAAGCCTGGATTTCTTCGAAATAAAAGTCATCTCTGGAAAAATATTTCTCTGGTACATATTTCTCTATATGTGTGGTAACTCTCAAGATTGTTGCATAATAATCTAAAAATTTGATCCTGGCTGGTTAGAAGTAGTGAATGTGACAAACGAGTATCGGGATTATCACGTATATCACGAGGCGTATTTTTGAAGCGTTCGAATTCCAATTCGCATACGTCATCTTAGAATGGTATACAGTTTCCTATAGGAGTTTGTATGCGATTCTTGTGAATTTGTATGCGAATTCAAGTGCTTCAAAAATACGTCTCCAGACTTACAGTTGTTTTCAAATAGGTCGATCAACAAAGCGAGTACGTACTGAACAACTTGTGAAGCAAAGTTGTTAATCTGGTTTTATGACGGCAGCCATGTGCGCCGCGTCCGTTGCCGCGCGTTTTGCGCCCGCCAACTACGAGAAACAGACTTCGAGGAAGCAAGAATGCATTCGTTTCCTTGTTTTTATCACAGAAACTGTGGATTTATTGTGAGATATCGACGCTGATTTAATGCTTCTTAGCATAATGTCTAAAAATGTTGTCTTGCGTGTAATATTGTTATGTTGGTCTATTTCAAATCCGTATAGGGAGTTTGTACAACAAACTTTGTAGTCTCAGACGGAGTAGTACGGAAGGCGTACAATATGACTCCACTAACTACTTAAAAATTCTCGCCTGAGTTTCTTCCACTTGTTCTCCACATTAGTATGTTACTATGCTTGCAAAAAAATCTAAAAACAAAAATATAATCACGAAACCAATCTAAATATGTTACTTTTCACTCACAAAAATTCAAAATGATTTTATTATTTAATTTTAAAGATTGATATTTTTTTTTCTGTGCCACAAACACGTAAAACGATGGTCGCCATGATGCTAAAAGTGACGTCACTTACATCGTAAACAACGCCAACTGGGCCATAACCATGAACTCTTAAAACAATCTCAAAGTTGTCAAATCTGTCAATTTTGGTACGTCATTTCATACAAAATTTGACAGAAATGATAATGTTTGACAGATTTGTGATTGTTTTAACAGTTCATGGTTAGGGCCATGGGCCCTAACCATGAACTGTTAAAACAATCACACAAAAAAATGACGTACCAAAATTGACAGATTTGACAACTTTGAGATTGTTTTAAGAGTTCATGGTTATGGCCCTGATCTGTTTGCTATCGTATCATTTTGTCACAGTATTATAATAATTTCTAGTGCGAATTATATACAGGGTGTACAAGAGAATGGGACACTCCTTAAAACCAAGTGATCAGCTGATTGATAATATACAACAACTTTCACTACGGGAGCAACATCGAAATGAATAAAAAAAACAGCTTCTCCATACAAACTTACTCGCATACCTCGATGATAATGTATGGAGCATCTGAAAATAAAATCACGATATCGATGTTGCTCCCATAAGAATAGTTGTTGTATATGACCAGCTGATCACGTGGTTTTAAGGAGTGTCCCATTCTTTTGTACACCCTGTATATTACACATATATTATCTGATACTACTAATCTACTAAGATTGATTCTTTGATGGTTGCAAAACACAGTTAAAAGTTGAGTGTTTCCAATACATATAGTGAAATGACGTCACGAACCAAAGTATTATCATGGCGGCTAGCGTTTACGCGCAGGAATTCAAAATTTATAATTTTTAATGGTTTTTTAAGGTACTTAACTGTTTTATAAAATAAAAATCCTGGCCGCAAAAATATACTAAGGGATCAAATTAAAAGACATTTTAAGAAAGTGTAATACCCTATTGTCTCGAACAAACCAGAATCCTATTTTAGTTGAACGAACTTCCATCTATGAAATTATTTTAATTTTCAAATCCAAATTATTCCGTGTTGTATTAATCCTTACTAGAATATTCCACTACTCACTAGATTTAACGTACAGTGTCCTATTTAGGAATTTGAATTCTGTGTCAGAAGTGCGCGCTCCTACTATTTCACATTACATCTGACTTTTGATCAGGGAATGTCTTGCATTTAAGTGTTTTAGATACTACGTTAAAACGTTGATAATTCAATAGATCTTTAACAAAGAATATAAATAAATTATCAGGAACATGGTACGAGTATCCTAATACTTGCAAAAGAGAAAACTTTATTTTTTTCAATTATAATTTTATAAAATTAGGTTTGTTTCTTCGCGTCGACTACACTGAGTATCGTATTGCCAGTCTTGCAAACCGTTTAATAATTGCCAAATATAATAATTTACAATCATATTTTTACAAGCTTTTTTTTACTTTGGTATTGTTTGGCTTTTCCTGTTGGCTTCATCTCATGGAATAGTGCATTCCTAATTCTAATTAACTATTTTATGATAAACAAGTTAACTACCTAGGACATGTTTAAATGTTTTGCCAATTTTATACTATCTGTGCAGACGACAAAGTATGCAAAATTTAGTAGGTAAGTATTCTACTTTGTTGTAAGTAGTTCGTCCTATGTACCGTTGATATTATCATACCGTACCTACTTTAAATTTTGCTACGTCTTAATTCCTGTTATTTTTGACAAAGTGAACCGCTAGACGAGCGGATATCATTTAGGTATGGTTTTCGCTTCGCTCGCTCAACACATCTCTCATTATTATTACTTACAAATACCTATATATTGTATACCTATATATTTTTGTACGAAACCTAATAACATTTTAACAGACTCTGAAAAAGGCCATGAAATCAATGAGTCTTTGGTCGGTTTTTAGGGTTCCGTACCCAAAGGGAAAACGGGACCCTATTACGAAGGCTTCGCTGTCCTGTGTCTGTCTTTCTGTCTGTCCGTCTGTCACCAGGCTGTATCTCATGAACCGTGATAGTTAGACAGTTAAAATTTTCACAGATGATGTATTTCTGTTGCCGCTTTAACAACTGAACAAATACTAAAAAACAGAATAAGATAAATATTTATGGGGCTCGCACTTGGCCGGTTTTTATAGATAAGGAGTCGGAAACCTTTGTGCGCGAGTCCGAGTCGCACTTGGCCGGTTTTATTATAACCCTAGATTGTGCCCGTAACAAGTATTCGTAGGCATAAGTGGCATATAGACGGGTTTTTGTCAAGGGAATTTACATACAATTTAATTATTATCTACGTCACGTCGTTGCAAATATTACCTACCTATCAATTATGATGAGAAAGAGCCTAAAATGTTAAAAAAAATTGTTATTGAAATTGCAAATCTTTCAACCTGAGGCGTTTGGGGTTTCAGTGTTTTATTATCTTAGGACTGTAATTTTTTCAATTTTCAGCTAGACAGTATTTTTACAATCCGGGGAAGCCCACCTCGTCATCATTTCAGCCACCGGACGTTCACTTCTGAACAAAGGCCTTCCCTCCCCCAGTGACTTCCGGATAAGCCGGTTCGAAGCCGACTGCACTCAGCGGCTTCCTGGAACCTTTACCAGGTCGTCCGAGGAGATATTTTTTTAATTAAACTTTTAAAAAAACTATCTACGTAAGCCTATGATTTTCAATAAGCCAGCCACCTACGCAGTTGAGCGAAGCTGAAAAAAATTCTTACAGCAGATCAAACTGTCCCAAGAAACGTTTGTTTAATAATATCTTGTAGGTACTGTTATTTCTTAACTCTTTAACAATAGGGTTCAAATTGTGAAATCAGTGAGTAATCGTCAATTGCATGCAACGGATCCATTAACTGAATCGTGTAAGGTAAACAAGACATGACGGCGACTTTAAAGGGGCCAGTTTTATCGCTAATCGGAACCTTTGAGACAATGTATTCGAGTTACATAGTTTGACACTTTAACACCTGAGGTGTCGTATGATAATATAATGTTGAATAGGCACTTGGTACGGCGCGGTGCGTCACAGACTCACAGCGTAATCTAATTTGTCTGGGATTTAATCTGTTTTTTATCGTTTCTAATAAATGAATGACGCACTCTTAATTTCAGTGTCGTTCCTGTTTATTTTAAACTTTGTTTCACAAGTAAGTACATTGTCAATTTTACGCTAAACAGCGTTATGTACCAAGCAAGCATGAAGTGTCTGTAATAGACATGTATTTGAATAAAATACATTTAAAATCCATCGCATTTCATATTAATGTAAACACATAATAGGCAAGGCAAACATGGATGAATGAAAGTTTTACGCTGTTTAGAAACAAAAATGCATGACGTGCTTACACAGGACTTAACTGCGATGCCGTAACCATCTGAGCGATATGGATAAACTAACAAACCTGTAGGATTTTATCAAGCAATTATTATGGCAGCAATGTTGGTGGACCAATTTGAAATACCTAGAATATCACTTGCGATTGCTCCATTAATTGCTAGAGCCGGTGAAGGTGTTTATTGAAATAATAAGTACTTATCCCCGACTTTGCAAATTAAATCTTGTTTTCGCGACTGGAAAAAGGATAAACGTACTTAAACACATCGATAACCATCCATGCATGACTAACAAATGCTCGTGCTTATAACTTACATTTGTTCTTTGCTTGATTCAAAATTTCAAACCCGTATCCGCCTGGCTTTGAAATCCAGAGCGCGAACCACTACACCAGATGGTCGTAAATACAAATAACAAACAACTAAAATACACATTGTACCTAATGATACCTAGTAAGAAACGATACCTAATGTATAACATTATTAGTAAAACCTAAAAAGGACAAGCTTAGTGAGTATATTAAAACAATAGTTTTTTACAAAAGCCAAATGGACAGCATTGGTCTAACTATTGTGGCTTAACCCCTATTATTTATAGTTCAGAGTGCCCTAACTTGTACAATTTTCACATGGGGATCCGACGGCCACGTCGAAGATTTTTTACGCCATTTATGGCTACCCTTTCGAACCAGATAGGTAACGTTTTACCCTGCCAGGCGGATGTAAACAGAATGTAAATCATGACTAGGGCTGCAATGCCTCTCCACAACAACATTCATCAATTTTTTTTCTAAATATTAAACCCTTTCTTTTGTTTTTTCGTTTTGACTAAATTATATTCCTTTAAATAAATGTAAAAGTACAAACTTCTATCATATTTTTATGTAAAAATTTAATGCACACTTCTTCGCTTACTAGCTAAGTACTAACATTGAATACAGATGAAAACATTAGTATCGATTATAAATTTATAGTAATTTGTACAAGTGCATAAAATGCACCATTTTACCCGAGACGACGCGACGTACCTTCTATATCTCAATTAATGCTAAAAAAACATAAAACAATTTGAAAATGCAACAAAAATAAAATACAAGGATTTCCCGCCAATATACTTTTTTTATACGTGGCAGTGGCACTTAGCATCTTAAGTCGTATAGTCCATATGCCACAGAAATACTTATTTCTTAGAAAACTCGTTAATATTGCCTAGTTTTATTAATTTAGTCATAATTTACTAATTATAACATGGATTAGGTATACGTGTAAAAATAAAGAAACAGAATGAAATAATGAGTTCGTTTAACAAAATTTAATTGCGTGTGTGGCTGTATACACCTAACGACCTTTGTCTTAGAGTCTGAGTCTTAGATGACGATTTTACTTTATGCACTAAATCATAAAAAGCGATTTTATGCAGCCTTTACCTGACATAAACATGAACTTTACGAGCATGAGAAGTGAAAAAATAAATTATTCCAAATAATAGAAAATTATCCGAACTTTGCTATAAGAGCCAGGTTCCAACTTCGATGCCCTGTCCAGTCATATAAATAAAACTTTTATAAATTAGCTTTCGTTTTGTCTGGGTGTGCTGGAAGACGCCCGTGGCAAAAAATGCTATAATGTTAATTCCTTACTTTAAAATTTATTCGTGGTGTGTTTTCTGATACATATTTATATTTTTTTATGAATAAAAATAACAAACCCAAGAAGTGAAGGAAGTTTACCAGATATTGTTTTACAGCAATTTCTTGTGATATTTAATTTAATATTTTATAATTTGATTAAAATATAGAAACATCAGATGCCAACCCTAAGTCACCGACCGAGCCATATGTGCGCCCGTTCGAGGTTAAAAAACTTACAATCTGACGAAAAAATATTTCAAAGTTTCACGTCTGGCGAAGATAAGACCAGCAATGAGCAAACAGAGGCCTCGTGAATAATCGTTGCAAGTGAGACTGGCAGATGACGTGAGAAAAAGCATGCCAAATGTTAGACAAAAAATATTCCTTGAGGTTAGATCAATTTTACTAAAAAGCCGAAAAGATCAAACCTCAAATCAAGATTTGTACTAATAGTATAGTATATATATGAGCTAACCAAAATCAAATACCTACCTACTTCAACATTATCATCAGAAAATGTAAATCTAAAATCTCTAAAATGGTAGTTAACATCAACCGTATTATACATTCTGTCAAAAAAGTTTCGGAAATTGATGATTTGTTTATAGTTCCAAATTCAAAATTATATATTTTTTTGTTGTTGTTAGATTGGCACAACTGTTTTCCATTTTGGCGCGGAGTTTGAGTTACATCTGATAATTAGATTAAATACAGTATTGTTTTTAGTTATACCATATCTAGTGTGTATTGCGAATTTCATAATGGACAAAAAAATCGAACAAAGAGTTTGTCTTAAATTTTGCATCGCCAATGGGATTTCGTGTTCGGAGTCTCAGAAAATGTTACAGAAGGCTTACGGTGAATCGACTTTATCAAAAATACGTGTTTATGAGTGGTACAAAGCGTTCAAAAGCGGTAGGTCATCAACGTCTGCTACTGAAGATAACATCGCAATAGTGAAGGAAATAGTGACTGAAAATCCTCATTCAAGTTTGAGAGAGCTAGCCGTCAAACTTTCTGTGTCACACGAGTCGATTCGTACCATTTAAATAATCAATTGGGTATGAAACATGTTACCGCTCGGCTAGTCCCAAAAGACATGAATTTTCTCCAAAAATTCAATCGCAAAAGAGTCGCTGATGCCATGCTAGAACAAGTCAATTCCGATCCAACATTCATAAAACGCATTTTTACTGGTGACGAGACGTAGGTTTACGAGTTTGACATGCAAACTAGTCAACAAGCTTCAGAGTGGCGCCTTCCAACTGAACCGAAACCGAATAAACCGCGCCAAACTCGATCGAAAGTCAAAGTCATGTTGACTGTTTTCTTTGACTGTCCTGCCAGAAGGTCAAACGATAAAAAAAGAGTATTATTTAAGCGTTATGCGGCGTTTATGAGAGCAAATTAGACGAAAAAGGCCAGATTTGTGGAATGAAAATTCTTGGATTTTGCACCACGATAATGCGCCTTCCCACAAGGCGATAATTGTGAACGAATTTTTGACCAAAAACTCAACAAATACCATAGAGCAGCCACCTTATTCACCAGATATGACTCCAGCCGACTTCTTTCTTTTTCCTAAACTCAAATTTCCCGGTTACATTCGTTAGAAGACATAAAGGAGAATTCGCGGCGAAAACTGAACTCGATTCCGGAAAATGCGTTTAAAACATGTTTTGATGATTGGATTATTCGTTGGCGTAAGTGTATCGCTTCTGAAGGAGCATACTTTGAAGGTGATAAAATAAATTTGGATGAATAACTAACATTTTGTGTATTATTAATCCTTTCCCGGTACTTTCTTGACAGAGTAGTATTTTGTTTTTTACAGAGGTCGAAGAAAAAGTAATACAAAAGGTGAAAGTATTAGATTGATTCTAAATATTAAAAATTAAGAAAAATAAATAGCAACAAAAAGAAAACTCCTATCTTCGCCAGACTTAAAAAAAATGCTTTAAAACTATTTTATGGGATCTCATGTATTAAATTAACCATGGATTACCATGTCTTATTGGACAGAATGGGTAAGTTGTCTAGTTATACGGTGTCAGGTTATCTCGTTTCATTTAAGAGAACGATAATTTATGTTACTACATATATCGTTCGATACGTTATGGTTTGAGATGTTTAATAATTAATAATTTAAGATATGTAGTAACATAGAGTAAAATCAGTATAAATGTCCCCCTTTTTAAAACAGCCTGCGTTTATAAAAATAATAATTTCTAGATTATGATAGGGTTATACTATTATTATAGGATTTATTTTTTGTTTTAATCTTATTGCAAATACATTAAAATATTTATTTACTTAGTACAGTAGAACAAATCTAGTTTTACTCGTATCCATGTGTATTGGATACCTACATAGTTAGTTTTTCTTTGCGTGTAAAACATCGTATTCGCAAACAATTTTGACATCCCATTTTAACTATGTTATTTAATTAAAAATAAGACAGACACGTTTCACGTTTTGGTTTTATACAAAACACTGATATTTTTCTACAAAGACATGTTTGACCTGATGCCAAGATTGTTTGAAGGAAGAAGGAAAAGATTTTACGTACTTAGTAGGTAACGCCTAGTTTTAATTTAGGTACCAACATTTCGCTTTAAATGAACGCGAGTGAGGTCAAAACAATGTAATGAAGACTCCACCAGGATGCAGCCATCACATCGCCCTTTGTTATCCCTGCTGGCCGCACTATCAAAATATACAGCTGCCGAAATGTAGCCACATGCGGCCACACGCTGCGCGGGCGACTCGCGTGTTTTGACAACACCGGCGACTCGTAACAGCGAGGGTAATTTTACCACAGTACCAATAATACATAACCAACTAATAGATTACGAGTCGTGTTCTGTATTTAACCGAACTAGTAGGTATTGCGAGGCTTGATGTTTTCCATGTTCATATTCCACATTTTTAAAATAATTTCTTAGATACTTAGCCACTAGCCGCAGAGCCACTTTATTTATTTATATCAATACTACGTTAAAATTACAAATACCTGGCTCTACTATAAAAAAATACAAACAATTATAATACCTACCCGGAATATCTAATATATATAAGCTTGTTGTTGTAATTTTAAGACATCTGTCATCAAATATTGTCCCATAGCAGTGAAGGCAAGAAATAATATTAAGTGCTTAATTCAGGACCATTTACAGAAATAAGCAGCTGTGTTTACTGGTTTATAGCATTTTTACTACATAATTGACTTTTACCTTGTGCCGTTTGTCAAGTATTAGTTGTATTGTAAGTATGTTTTGCCTATTTGTATTTTTTTTTATTTTGCTTCGCTGGAAACATCAGCTGCCCCTTTTGAACTTACGGCTTAGGTACATTAAAAATCGCAATAGTAAGTAGGTTCCATTTCTACGCCATCGCACATCATGCTCTGTGGGAACCATTCGATTAAATTATTATAAGTAACACCACTGTATCTTAGACATGTGTATAGCCAAAATACCTACTACTCAAGTCAAGAAAGTACCGGGAAAACTTTACCTATACTTTCCTGACGGTATCGTCTGCAATTATAAAAAACTTTGAAATTTTCCCGCTAACTGCATCTTTCATGATAGTCTGGTGCACTTTTCTTTCCCTTTCGCTTATCCTGAGTTTATCATGGGTGAAAGAGATGAATAATATTTCAGCTGAAACGTAGCGCACCCATGACCTTTGGCCTATATCCGTTTCCTACAACCTAGGTTACCTGTGAGCGAAAAGGATAGCGGAAGTGCAGTAATCGATGCATCTGAGTGAGGAGTGCAATATTAGATTGTGGTAGCACTCTTTACCTGTTATGTACTCCTGGTAGACTTGCTGCGCTTGCATGCAGCTATTGATTGTTAATAATGCAACTGCATGCGCTGAGCATATTTATTAACCATCCATGCACATCAAGCATGCCCTGTGGATGAGATATACGGACCATCTCCGAAACATTTCAGTGATTTTTCACTTACATTTAGTATTTAGGACATATGAATTAAGACGTCCTGTAAACTTTTACCCATAAAACCGATAAAAAATGGCAGCAAACAATTTTTGTGAAACAAATAATACATTTCTTAACTCTATATGAGCACTCGTTTCATAAGTATCCCTGCACCTCATGTTGGTTTTTAGTTTTTTACAAAACCTTATTTTACAATAAAATTCCTTGTGTTAAATCCTTATAAAAACATTTTGGGTCCAAATTCTCATCCTTTTTGAAGTCGGTTATTTATTAGAGTGCATGCATCACGTAAGCGTTTCATAAAGCACACGGCAAATCAAGTTTCGTATTCATCTTTATTATCTACGGCTAGAACTGTTTCAAATCTCTGTACTTACTGCACATATTATTCAAAAATTCAGTCAGCGGTGCTAATGACGATACAATAATCTTAGCACCAGTATACTTTCATTCCTGTTGACATAGGTTTTGAAAATAATAAGAAAATATTTACAGAATGTCTTGAAATGTGTTTTTAATAATTGGGACATGTTAAAGCTTCATACAGCCTATTTCTTAATAATAAAGTGGTCATGAAGATTTTTAGTAAGTATTGTGGGATATTTATAAGGAAAAAAGACCCTCTTTATTACGGGGCTTATTGCAAAAGCAGTAGTAGTAATACGGCAGTTACCCAATTAAACAGGACCTACCATGAATTTAAAATAAACAAATAAGTTGCCTTATAAATCTATATTTAACACTTAAAACAATACTAACATCGTGCAATTCAGCAATTTGAACACTTCATCAATTGAATAATTACATTAACATTAATACACTTTAAAACCAAAAATAATAATGTTTTTTAATCAGCCTTTGTAAACTTTAATTTTAACACTTCATCAACAAAATTAATAATAACTAGTTACAAGTAAAACTGTTAATATGTACTTAATGGGAAGTATGAGAACTATGTAATACTTGTAGTTTACTTCATGCAGTTTTCTAATTTGAACACTGTATTCACTTTTATAAAAATTAAAGAGACAGTACATTTTCTGGTAGATTGATTTGGGGCTGGTATGCAAAAGGGTTTTGGTGTCTCGGCATCTCTGCAAGTTCGGCTGCATAGTACATAGTGTCGCCGTCTTGCACGGGTTGAAGGTTGGCCAAATTGAGGAACTCCAACTGGTTTGTATGTTGGACAGACTGCGCGTATGACTCCACCACAAACGAGCCAGCTTCCCCGACGTGCGACCGCATGTGGAAATTCAAATGACTGCTCTGTTTGAACCGTCTACCGCACACAGAACATTCAAACGGTTGAATATTCGTGTGCGTCCTCATATGCTGCCTCAGGTGCACAGACTGGGAGAAGCATTTGCTGCAAATGACACATTTGAATGGCTTTATTTTCGTATGCGTGCGGAGATGTTGGTCCAGGCCCGCTTTTTGTGTGAAGGCTTTGGGACAGTATGTGCAACCGAAAGGTCTAATGCCGGTGTGCATACGCAAATGCTGCTGTAAACCACCTTGCTGGGTAAACCGTTTCGCGCATATAGAACATTGGTGGGGTTTGGTCTTTGTGTGGACGAGGCGATTGTGTTCATCAAATTGGCTGCTGTCCATAAACGTTTGCCCGCATATGCCACATGGGAAAGTGAACCTGCTGACGGGTATTTTAGCGGCTACAACGTTGTTTGGAATGTTTGGATAGCTGTCGGTGTCCAATCGTTTCTCGCAGACTTGGCAACGAAGGGCCGCTTTTCGTCTTTTAGTGTGATCCTCGCGGTAATGGAGGGAGTAGTCGCAGCAGTTGAAGAATATTTGACGGCATTGTAGATCTGGGCGCAACGACGATGGAAAGGTGCAAGTGAACGGACCCCTGAATATGAAAAAGGAAACTTTATCGCAGTTCGGTGACAACGCCCATAGGCTGATTTCAAAAACAAAAGAAATCTTTAAGTCTGTAAGCAGAAGATACATTTAAAATCATATTTCATTTTGTAAAGAGCGGACACGCATGGATTGAATGTTTATATACAAAGTAATATTTACTGATTCCATTTTTGCCAGCTCTAATGGAACAACCTACTTATATACATATTATAAAAGATTTCCAGACCGTAAGTCAACGGGTGGCTTTCCGGGTTTGATTTGCGTCCTTCTAGGAGCACCATCCGATGACCTCTTGGTACTGTCGGAGTCCGCCTCTGTCCCTTCCACCTTCACGATCAGGTATGTGGTATCTTCTTCAAATACCCTGGACGTGAGGCCGCTGTGTACGGAAGTTGTGTTCTTTTCGACCCCACTTTTTATTGGAATAAATTTGAAACCGCATAAATCGTTGAAATTCTGCACAATGAAACAATTCATTAAAGCTCGGCTTAACATATTTTTTAATCGACATTTTGTTTAAAGTAGTAAAGTACTAAGCAGACATATTTCAAAATTAAGGTTTGTTAAAACGTCTTTAAGAGCGAACGAGAAACAATCTGGAAATATAATATAACTATCGTCTTTCATACTATTGTTATCAATATTTTTGTTCCTCGAGGTCTTGTTGTAGGCGAAAAATTTAACCATTTAAAGGCCAGACATGACCTAATTTTTGCCGTTCTTGCGGGATTTTCATATAAGTACCTACATTTGTTTTGCATTACACAACTTCAAGAAATCAATAAAGGCTACTATTTTTCTCTCAACTTTTGGCCTCTCTAAAGTAAGGTCCTGAATAATACTCATTAATTTAATCAGTACCTTTATAGGCCCTCTTCCGGGCACTTATACACGTTTAATTATGTAAGACGTACAATTATGCAAAGATCCCATTGCGGCCAGGAGTCTAAGATATTCCCAAAAACCTTTTTGTACCTCTTTTACTTAGCTCCGCTTTTAAAGCACTATTCATTGACCCGTTACTTATACTTTTCATACTAAATCTCAGGTACCGCAAAACCTCACGCGACACTTAGCCCTCTAGCGGGAAATTCATACGCAATAGCCCTCATTCACTTATGATATATCTAGTTTTTTAAATGTATGTAATTTTTACCTGATCAATATAACGCCTAGTAGCTGGCTCTTCAATCTTGGTATCGCTGCCATCGTGTTGCATGTTCATGTGATTGTGTAGAGCGAGAGCATTGTAAAAGGTCTTATTACACACTCGGCACATAAACTGGGCGGGAAATTCCTCCTCCCATAGCAAAGTGCACTGTAAATTTTACTAAATTTCATGATATCGAAATATTCAAAGTCTTTTTACACAACAATACAAGAGGGTTTAGGGTTTTGTTACGCGCCTGGCATTTTAATGACGGCGCGTTAGATATGAAACTTGAGAGTCAATCACTTACTTATTATGTTTTATTTAGGCGTAAGGTTTTTACCTGCACTGGATTTAATGTGTTAATATCAGGTAAGGGTAAAGCATTTTCATTGCGAGCATTACATGAATTAACATTTTCTGCGTCCATAGTCGTTCTGCAAGAAAACCATCAGAACAAACGTAAAAGTTTAGTTAATGACTACGTGCATACCATGGCACATTTTTTATGCTTTACCCGACTTAAAAATCATGTACAAGTTAATTTTAAATTCCATAAAACTTTTCGTTTATTTCAAACAGTCCGCCATTTGTGTTTTTTACCACAGATTAGTCAGAGTTTTTGTACCACTGATCAAATAATGTACCAAACAAAACAAAAACCAAAGAGAATTAAAATGACTATTTAAAAAAAGAAAAGCGTATAGCAAAGGTTAAACTAATATTCGTGCTTACCAATAAAATAAATATTATTTCCAACTCATAGTGCCTACTCATATTTGCCAAACCTCCGATGAATTTAAAAACTTTTCTAAAGTGCATTGCAAGTCCGGGACTTAAGGCTTATGCTCGGTCTATACGCTGCCGGAATCAGTTAGCATCCGCAACAATCCGTCCAAAAATCGACCTTATTGCTTCTTAAGCGATGCGATGGATTGAATCCGCGTTAACCCGGTCTGGTTTCCGGCTGGGTATAGACCGAGCCTTAAGGTTGAGGCTATCTACATAGTTTATTTGACCAGTGCTATTCATTTGTAAGTTAACAGAAAAAAAAGTTATCTTCCTTTCCTTCAGTAATCGGTGCTGCGGCGCGGCGGATTGATTTTACCTAACATAGGCTAGTGAGAAGCCATCGCTAGCTGCCCAAAACTGAGGCTGTGCCATAATAGTACAAAATAACGTATCGACAAACAAAGACTAGTTTATATACACCATAGTAGACATGATCATGAGTTCGTGACACGTCCGCAGGGTAGGAGAACCGGCTTTATATTAAACAGCAACACTGTCCCTGCGTCATTTTGACATTTCTGCCTGACACATCAGCAAGCAATCAATCACAAGTTTTCAATTTTTCAGGTGATTTCCTTGCCTTTTCGCGATTTGCATTTGCGTTTGGCCAACTTGTGTACTGAATTTGTGTGCCAATAATCATAAACATATTATGGCTGGTTCAGCTTTACGACGCCTTATGGCAGAATATAAACGTAAGTGTAAGATTTAGGAATAGACCATCAAACATAGCTGGAACATGATTGTTTTGTAACTTCCATGTCATGACAATAAATTTACCTACTTGGCATATTCCTGCAATGTTGTTAGGTTCACGGTGAAAGGAATTGCTGTTAAATTATATAAGCTGGGGTAGACTGGATGTTTTTGTGTCCTTACTTTTTACTGTAATGCATCTCTAATATTGATAAATTTTATTGTAATTATTGGTTTTGTTATTACCTTCTTACCGGTGTCTTTCTTTTATAGAGCTGACTCTCAATCCTCCAGAAGGTATCATTGCAGGTCCAATAAATGAAGAAAATTTCTTTGAATGGGAAGCCCTCATAACGTAAGTAAGATCTTACCCTTGCATGTATGTAATCAGGGTTTGTACAAATCCGATATAAATCAAAAATAATAGATATTATTAGGATATGAATCATGTCTATGAAAGAAAAACACATAATTATCTTTGTAAATCATCTAGGTCCCCAGAGTTAATAATAAAATAACATGGCTCCAATTGACTAATATTGCCATCATCATTATCATTTAAGATACATGCAAACCTGCATAAATGACACCAGTTTGATCTATCCATTTTTTTTGAGATGAGTTTTATTATTGCCTTTATTCATTTAATTACAATGAATAACATTAAGTACATCTATTTGGTACAAGATAGAATTTAATTTAAATAATTCGTATTTTATTAAATAATGTCACTTTTTACATTGATTTTAATTTTCATAGTCAGTTCTTGGTCAGTTATATTCTTAGTCAACATTGTATTTAAATTATTAGTCAGTTCTTGGTCAACTATTATATTTTTAGTCAACATGTATTTAAATTATTATAGTCGGTTTTGTTTAAGTTATTGTACCAGGTCCGTATCTGATTGCTCTTTAGCAAAGGCCTCCCCAACAACTTCCAAGTTCCTCTCTCTCTAGCTCGTCTAGTTCAAAGTTTTCCCGCAGTTCTCTTAATTTCGTCTGACCATCTCTTTCTTGTTCCATTCTTGTGATACCAGTAGGTGATAATTTTGCTCCACTTCTCTGGGCCTCTTATTAAGTGGCCAGACCAGTGCCACTTCAATTTCTTTGTTTTCTCCAGCACATCTTGTACTTTGGTTATTTCCCGAATATCCTGGCTTTTCAGTTTTTCCATCTTTTTTATACCTGTCATACTCCTTTCCATGGTGCATTGACATAATCTAAGCTTTAAACTTAGATTCTTTGTCAGGGCCCATGTTTGGCTCATATATGTGAGCACTGGCAGAATGCATGTCTCGAATACCTTGCTCTTCGCCTTGTTGCTTAGGTGCATTCACGCTCCTACAGTTCTTTGTTGTATTTCCAATCCATAGAGATTTGTGGGTGATATAGTTTGGCCGAGGTAGTTGGAAAATTCTATAATGTTTGTCCTATTGTGGTAGCTTCAGGCACGCTGTCATTTGCTTGGTCTTGTCAAGATTCATTTTTAGGCCCACTTTCTAACTTGCGTTCGCCAGATTGTTCAGCATTTGTTGGAGTTCGGGGGCTGAATTTTAGAAAAGCACTATGTCATCAGCAAACCTCAGGTGTAACAGACGTTTCCCATCAATACTTATGCCACACTCACACCAGTCCAATTCTCTGAATATTTCCTATAGCACTGCTGAGAACAGGTTAGACAGATTATTTGAGATGAGGAAATGAATTTTAAAGTAAATAAGGTTTATTGTAGAGGTGAGGTGTAGGATGCATTGTGTTGGTTGGTTGTGACTTGTGTAGTACTGTATGCAGTTCATAAATATCTTTTTTTTTTACAGAGGTCCTGAAGGCACATGTTTTCAAGGAGGCGTATTTCCAGCGAAATTATCATTTCCTCCAGATTACCCCTTGAGTCCTCCGAAGATGCAATTTCTCTGCGAGATGTTTCATCCTAATAGTATGTTAACTTATTTATTTGGTATACTTTGGTAGAATGTGCCAACTTTTGTATGGGTGGGTCTGATTTCTCTGATCTGATGTGTGTAAGACTAATGTTGCAATATATTGAAGCATTATTGATGCCTTAAGTTTCTAAAAATATTGTCTCGTGTTTTTTAAACTATTTTGCTTGTGAGAACTTCATTATTAAGTTACTTTTTTAAATTTCTCTTTAGGTTACATAATTCAATTTCTTTTTATGCAGTTTATGCAGATGGTCGAGTTTGCATATCCATTCTTCATGCACCTGGAGATGATCCTATGGGGTATGAGAGCAGTGCTGAGCGCTGGTCCCCTGTTCAGAGTGTAGAGAAAATTCTACTGTCCGTTGTCAGTATGTTAGCAGGTTTGTGAAACATGTAGATTTTAAATCATTTTCTTTCCAACTCACTGTTATTATTTTAGACACCAGACCTAAGGCGGGCTTACAGTCACGCTGACCATCGGCGCCGACCGCCGAAATGTATGGAAATCGCTGTCAGCGCCGACCGTCGCCAGCGCTCATTTTGACGGTCAGCGCCGATGATCAGCGTGACTGTAAAAACAGCCTTAGAAATCAATACCAGTTTCTCAATTTAAAATGCTTGTTTCGATTTGGTTAGTTGTTTAGTTAAGCAGTGAGTTTTGTATTGCCAGTGATGACATTGCAGCACTGACATAACCTTGTCTTTTTGACCTCTTAAATACATTCAAAGTTGGCAGCATGTTATGGAGACAACTATGCTTGTCGTTTCTTTCTATGGTACGATAAGACAACCCAATTGGTATGTCGTGCAGTGCAGTGTGCAGAGTAATTCACATTGAACGCAGAGGGTTCTAAGTTTGATTCCCTTTTAGGATCAATAGTATAAAAAATTAACTTTTCTAAATATTCAAATCTGGCTGGGTGTGATATCTCTTGCTTGACACATAGAAGTTAATTTCTAACTTTGAAATCATGTCAGTGTGTTGTCTAGCTCATATTTTATTATTTGAGATTCGCAATGAGGATATCCATATGAAAACCAAACACGCTGACACTTTTTGAATTACAAAGCTAACTTACGAATTTGAATTACACCTGACAACCATCAGGAATGAATGGTCTTTCTAGTGGAGACCACAAACTGAAAGATTCGACATGCAAGGCTTCCTATCCTGTGGTCTAAAATCACTGGATTCAAACAGCCCAAAGCCTGCTGTGGCATTCTATAGGGGAGGCCTATGTATCGCACTGAACTTGTTAAGGCTGCTGGTGTCGATGAATTGTTAAGTTTGATTTGTTGGCACCTAAGATTTCTATTGTTTTTTCAATTTAGCTGAGCTCATGGGTTATAGGAAATCAAAACTAGGTGTCACATTCACATTGATTAGACTTTTCATTAAACTTTAATCAAATATGGGCAGACCTTCCCCTGGGGTGTTAGAATATGCAGTAATTTATCACTTTTTGATAGATAAGACATAAATAATTAAGTTCTTGTGAGAATCAACCTGGGTCTTCAATAGCAGTCTAATGGAGGGAGATGAAAGTGGCCTATTCAAAAAAGTACACTGTTATAAAAAGGCAGTTTTACTAGCAACCAATATTTCTTTATTGGGTTGTAAGAACAGACAAAACAACAAACGTCATGGTATCAAAATCTGTCAAATTTCTTCAATCGATGTTCAACTTAATATTCAAGCAATAGAGTTTATTATTCATTTGGGAAAATTTATAGTTTATGGTAACTTGATGTGCTGTTGACTGTATATTTCTTTGTAGGTACCTATTTTTTGTCTCTGTGTTTTGTTATTTTTTATTGCTATTCTATTGTTTTACAGAACCGAATGACGAAAGCGGTGCAAATGTGGATGCAGCTAAAATGTGGCGCGAAGATCGGGAGCAGTTTAACAAAATTGCTGACCGAATAGTTAGGAAAACTCTAGGTCTTTAAATTTGATGTGTATCGTTGCCAAATTAGAAACATATTACACATGTACTCAACAAATATGTTTCAATAATATTTAGCAATACTTAATAACAATATGTAATAGATGTGGATTGTGTTTATTGATAATAATATTTAAAAATCATGTTATATTTAACTTTTCTGTGTTTTACTGCTGAGCAGTTATAATAATAAGACTGTTTTTTCTTTGCAAAATTACATATTTGCTATAATTACTACATGCATATATTCACATCACATTTTTCATTACACACACGGAATTATTTTAAGTACTAAATATAAATGTATTTCCTAGTAAATGTAGGTTTAGTAAGATTGATGTAGCTCTGTTTTTTACTGTTTAAAAATGTTAATACATTAGTGTATTTAATTTTTCTTGCTTAATCCTATCAATTTTTTATTTATTTAAATTGCTCATAAAGTAGTCGTGGCAAACTACATTGTAACTAAGTGATTATGAAAATGTTTACAATTTAAGTGCTCTTTGGCCTTCGGCAGTGTCCAACACTGTCATGGCATCGAACATGGATAGATTAACTTCTATTGTTCGTTTTTGACGTAAAAATGAACAACTTGGTTATGAAATCATTAGTGAAATCAAGAAAAAACAAGCAAAAATGAAATGTTGTCGTCATCGATAAACATCTATATCTTTGTGTAGAACTGAACCGATTTATTTTTGTCTATTTCCCTATTCTTTCCATAACAAAAGTTGTTCATATTTTTCTTAAGAAATACCTAGGTATATTATTATGTATAGATTGAGTTAGTAGTAGATTGGCTTTGTTTTTACATTTCCGGCAATTTTGAAGCAGGAAAGCATCTACAAAGTCTATATCAATTATTTTATAAGTATAGCTACATTTTGATTGTACTTATAGATGAAATTTTATTAATGTGAATGTTACATGTGTTGATTTCTTATAAGAGATTATTGAAGTCAAAATATAAAATTATAATTCGATATACAGGGTGTTAGGTATGGTATGTCAAGCCGAAACTAGTCTATGTTAACATATGCATATAAATACTATGGTGAAGTCAGAAATAGAATGTCATCATTATTTAAAATATTTTCGTACACATCGGATTTTAAAAAAATTGTTTTGTATCTAATTTAAAAAAAAAAAATAATGATATCAGATTTCTGACTTACATATCATACTATTTATATGCATATGTTAACATGAGGTAGTTTCGACTTAATAAACCATTTACCATACACTCTGTAGTTTCAGCATATTACATCAAAAACGAACAGCATGGCAGGACCGAAGGTGTACTCTGTCAAATATTTTTAAACCCTATTGCCTTGAAATAAAGTTTACTTATACTCAAACTGATGGGTATGAAGATTAGGACTTGAACTTACATTTTAAAATACGACCTTGATTGAATCTTATCATTTACGTAGTTACCTGCAAGATTATAGGGTTCAATGATATTTAAAGGTTACTTATTTTGACGTATGCACGCAGTTTTGCAAGTCCCGACTGTAAGGCGTGTATTATAGTCGCTATTATACGGCCATGCCTGCCATGTTGAAAACGATACGCTATTTTGGCCGTAACGTCTTGTTACCGGAACGTCCACTTAGTATGAGAAACTTTAAACAAACAAAGGAACATGCAGTCTTGGAAATGTACGACAGTTAAAAACGCACCCTTTGCCATGCCGTGTAATGGAAAAGCACTCTGGGAAGAAATTTGGAATAGAGAAATTAACGGAAGGCACCGCGTGGACTTTTTGATTAAACAAATGACGCACGCACCTTTTTTGACATTGATCTGACATGACAAAACTCCGAATAGGAGTGGATAACATAGTTTTAGTGATTTCAAGTTGTCAGCGAGATTTTTCATATATTTTTTTGTTATTGGCGCGCATAGCGTTGTTGTTTTGTTATTTATTTTTAAATGTTGACACCTCTTGCCACTGGCTGGTGGGGGAAGACTAACTAAACACTGGTCGCTACCACATAGTGGCCTAGTGTAAAGCATTATTCAGACTATGTGACTATTTAAGTCGAGTGGCAAGTTATTTAGTAACTAACAGTATCCGAAAAATATGACAACTAGTAAACTAGTCAATATGCACTTTAGTTCAGCTAATTTTGTAACTATACCACTCGACTAAATTACAAATGAAGTGTAAACTAGGCTTTAGTGCGGCAATACTAAAATTAAACATAAAAACTGAATGTTATTTGTATTTCCTCTTTTTCTCCAATGAGTAAAGAGCAGAAGTTACATAACAAGCGTCAGTAACTGGGTAGAACAAACAAGCCTTGCATTAATTGAGACTACTTGAATATTCAAAAACCCGGCTAAGTGCGAGTCGTGCCACGCGCAGCGCGTTCCGTAGTTGCCCTTTTAATGTTTTCCTCTTAAGGAATTTTTGAACGACTATTACTCTTAAACTAACTGATCTATCTTAAAACCGTTATGATTTAACTTAGAAGTTCATGAACGTGCACTATTATCATGATTTTTTACATATTTTTTAAACCAATTAAATAGTCTAATCTAATACATAAAAAAATAGCACTTTAAAGAAAAATATTACGCAAAAGATCCCTAAATTAAAAAAATAGTAAGCAACCCCTCCAGTAACCCCTTAGTCATTATAAAAGGACCTTTTTAACGATAGCCCACACAATGGGATAGATGATGAAAAAAAATCGTCCTCATGTTAAATGTAATAATATACATATCTCCTCAAAATTACAGCTCTCAAGGGTCAACAGTCTCCAAGCAAAACCTTGGATGGACAGACAGATGGACATGACGAAACTATAAGGGTTCCTAGTCAGGACTATGGAACCCTAAAAAGCTAATTTAGACAGTAAGTCAAGCTGTGATATTGACAATATTTTATGTAGTTTCAGTGGATGTAAGGCTCGTGTGTTTAAATACAGTATGTCACTGAAATAGTGTAAAATAAACGATAGTCCAGAAAGATAAAGATGTATGGCAATGACCACAGCTCCCAAATATATTGTTCTTGCAGTCCTCAATGTTTCTTACAAATCTTAATAAAAGATAATACTATAGTTTATATGTTTCATTTCTACACCATATTACGGATACCAGAGTTGATAATTATCAAGATAATTATTTTATTTGTTAAATATCATGCTGGGTTGTATTTAATTCACTTATTAATTAAATTAGAAATCACTAGAGAGCGGATTTGACTCTCGAGTACTTTTCAGTACTCAGAGGTACTTGAAGTAGCGATCTCAATATTAATATGGATATGACTGGTATAATTTATTATTTTTTCTACAAAAAAGACGAAACCTTTTTGGGAGCTTTAGTAAATATTATGCAAAAATTATGATGATATTAAATAAAAACATCGTTGGTTAATTTTAGAAACATATCAAATACGGTTGTGGACACCAATCACAAATATTTATTTATTAAATTACATTTAGGTACATTATTTAGTGAATCCGATACCTTATTTTACACCCAATAACCCTGTAAATTATCATTTATTCGAAGAATCTGATTTTTGTTTGGTTTAAAACTAATAAAATGTTAGGCAGTTGAGTCCAGTAAAGAATTACGTCAAAGCTTGCTATCGCCATTCAAATTGTAAGCATAGACTTAAGATTCGCTACGCATAATATCTATTAAGCAAGAGGTGCGTTTTGACAGCACATACAAAGTATGTCAATTGATTATTGGTGTCAACTAGCCTATTGCACTCGTCATAGGGGGTAGTATGACAAGCGACCAGCCGCTGCATTATTGAGCGGTGGGCGCGCGCTCGACGCGCGACCGCTGCGCGTATGAGGCGCGATCCTCCTCATAGTATCGCGTTTGACGTACATATGACATTGATGACGTGGTTCGCGCGGGAAACGCAGCGCCCCGGGCGCGTGCCTCGGGCGCTTGTCGTAACTACTTCCATATCCATATTAAGGCTCGGTCTATACGCTGCCGGAATCCGTAAGCATCTCCAAGAATTGTTTCAAAAAACGATCTTATTGCTTAAGTAATGGATTGAATTTGCGTTAACCCGGTCCGGTTTCCGGCTGGGTATAGACAAAGCCTAGAATAGAGATCGCTACTTCAAATCCGCTCTCTAGAAATCACCTAATATTTTCCACTATTTTTGTTTAGTGTTGCCAGATACATTTTCGGAATAAAAAGACAATAGTCTGTCTACTATTGTGTGCTTATTAAATTTATAATTATCAAAGATAGTTAACAAAGTATAATTATCTTGATAATCATTACGATAAGTATCAAGATAAACAACAAACAACCCTACAGAATACTTACCCAATGATACTATAGAACCTTTAGGAAAAATAGTGCACAGAAGCCTCTCTTCCAAACAGGATACAGGGAGGGGACTTACAAATAATTTAAGTGATGTAACTATAATATAAGGTCCGATTTTATTAGTGTTCATCCTGTTAACCTGTGACTATATAGGTGAAAAGCAATCGTAAAAACCAATTTTCAAATGTGTACCATAAAAACTAAAAAAGTTAAAATCAACAACATCGACTTCATATTGCATAAACTCAGCCTATCTTTGCTACGTTTAACCATCTGATTATCCGTCCTATTCCTTCCCCTTGTACAGAGCGAGATAGAGTTGAAGATAGGACGAGTTTATGCAATATGAAGTCGATGTTGTTATTTTGTAATTTATTTTTAACTTTTTAGTTTTTATGATAGACATTTGAAAGTTGGTTATTACGATTGCTTTTCACCTATATAGTCACAGGTTAACAGGATGAACACTAATAAAATCGGACCTTATATAAACGTGAATATAAGTTTTTTGATGTTGCTAAGTATTTGTTGTTCAAAGTCCAGCTGATTAAGTGGTTTAAAGAAGTGTCTAGGTGTCCTTCCTATTATATTGTGCAACCTTTATACGACGAAAGAGCTTACAAAACTTCACATAATACTAAACCTAGCCTACTCATAATTTAGGGCGCGCATTATATAGTTACTTTTTTGACCAGGCAGCGAAAAAGCCTAATAAGATTATGCAGGTGCATCTCGAATTCTCGATGTACCTTAAGATAACTCTGCTGTCTGTGTGATATGGTTAGATATCAATTAATAATTTTAATTCACAATAACCCTACGGCCGTACCGATCAACCTTTCATTACGATTCCTCTACAGTATTTTATGCGTTAATCGTTCGAAAATTCATGATCTCTAGGCAGCATAGTGTGTGCTGACTTACGCCGGTTCAAATTTTTGGATTTATGAAAAAAAAACGAAATTAAATTTGACGTTTGCATTGCAAATCAACAGAAAGTATTCATTGCTTGTTGGCCAATGAGAAAGCGAAAAATATTTTGACGTCCAATCAGAAGAAAGATATATAGGGTATCATATTCATTCAACCAATCAGGATCGAATTAATCTCGCAAAGAATTTACAAAAAGAAAGAACTTATTTTTTCGCGTCCTTAGCGTTGCGTTGGCGATCCCGAATTCTTGCTAAATCAAACTAGAAATATTTTGTGATTTTACGATTCGAAATTATTCTATAATGCAATGTGAATTTCACAGTACAGTGGTGAATAAATATGTTTATCATGGTTTTAAGTTCCTCAGGGTAATTTGTTTATTGTTTCACTGCGCAATTGGTTAAAAATGTGTTTTTAAATAGCTAGTTCTATTGAATGTCCAAGAAATTATTACAATGGCCTCAACAAGTACAGAGTCGCACGACAGACTCAAATTATATAAGTTTACAAAGATACTGACATTGAAAGTTGCTCAAATAGTTGTTCAAAGTAGGCAAGGAAAGAAGATAACTCATACTCATGAAACTACCACCACAAAGGCTTTAGAACAAATCCCATCGTCTGCTACAAACGTGCAGTGGGTAAGTTGATAGAAAAATGTATTATGCTAAAGTAATCTATGTCGATATGATACCTTATTGCATTGTTAACATGCACTTATTTTAAGAAAATTTCCTAATAAATTATTATCTTTTGTAATTATTCTTCAAGCATAGACTTTTGAAATTGCATTAGCGAAACCAGATCCTTTTTTGCCGTGCGACTTTTGAATTATTTAATGATTTAACTCTCCATACTCTCAGAAACACTGTTCTATGCTGTTTAGATTATTTTTCATGGAAACAAAAAGACCTAGCAAATATCACTATCCTGTATGTATTTTTTATAGTTTAACTTGTCAATTCCTGACGAGCCTGATGTTGCATATGACACCAAGCAAGTATTGAATGGAGAAGTGGTTGATGCCCTTGTGAAAGTATTGTGCATTGAAATATCGCTACGTACAAATGACGGAGACAGAATGGTGTTAGAAATGTGGACAGTAAAGATCTTACCTGGAGGAGATCCAACAATCAATTCTATCACAGCTATTTATTACCGAATGGGTATCATGCTTAAATCAACATTAAGCATATCAAGGATCACACCTGCTTATAAAATGGCGAGATCACAGCATAAGGAATCATACACAATTTCACACAAAATCTATGGTGGTGAACCTAATCTTAATTTATTAGGTATGCAATCCAAAAATTTCATATTGTCTATATTACTATGCAGTATACATATGTTTTGAAATACACCCTGTATTTTAAAACAGTTGTCTCAACAGATGTGAATGTGTTTATAAATAACAACCTCTACTAAAAGGCGTCATCAACTCCATTTAGATGTTGTTACCAAATAGAAACAGTTGTTTGTAACCATTTATGATATATTTTCTGCATTTTTGGCTATTGTTTTAAAGTAACCTTGTAGACTTTTATCTAACAAATAATAAGCAGCATTATCAAAACATTTAATGATTCTCTTTGCATAAATATTTGTTTGCATCATATCCATTAGTATAGCTCTCAACCCATACATAATTGATAAGACAATTTTATCAGTGTTGTAATATATTATTTGATCAACATTATCTTAATATTTCAACAAGTTTTGTTGCTTAGTGATCTATGATTCAACTCCTAATCTAACAAAGTGGTTTTTTGTCTGTCAGTGGTGTCTTTTATAAATATTTATAGTGTAAATTAATATTTTCTTTAGGGGAAAGGTATAAAGCCATAAAAGTAAGTGACCTAAAAACACCCATTGGAACCATAGTTATAGAAGTAGCTTACAGAACGAAAATGACAATTCTGCCAGAAGATAAAATCAAACCGCTGGATGGAGTGTCATCTACATCCGTCACCGACATCATGGTCAAAAGTGACCATTTCTATGAAAGTCCAAAGTAAGTTTTTACTCATTTCACATTTTTTTACTACTACATGCTACAGAAATGTTAGCATCAATAAATGGGTGCTAGATTACATACAATATTGCAGAAAATGTATTTTGCCAAGGGCGTCTCCTAGCACACTTAGTTAGTTCAGCTGGGCTGTTTCCGCTCTTAGTCTCTTGATTGGGCCATTATGTGTGTTGCATCTTTTTCCTACTCCAACCAGCCCAAGTCTTCCTAGAAGGTCAGCAGACTTTTTAGAGTCTTGCCTCTGGGTGTGATCCTGGTGTTTGAAAAATCCATGCTTGTAGTTCTGCCACACTCTTGCATTCTATGAGCATGTGCTGTGGCGTTTTTATGCTTTCATGCATTCTCTACATGTAGGACTGTCTGTTACACCTATGTTAAACAGGTTTTAATTTAGAGTACAGAGACCTGGCACACCTAGACATGATTCAATTTATAAAATAATTATAGTATGTAAGTTAAGTAAGAAGTACTAGTTGTTTGTTTAATTACTAGTAGAACTTTTAAATAGTTATAAAACTGTGACTGGATCACTCCACGCTTTGGCTAAAAGCTGTTAGTGGAGTGTGCAATCAAATATAAATAAAAAAAAATAATAAAAAAAACACTATTGTCTGAATTGACCTGAACTGGGAAACAAACATAGGACTCTTTGTTTTTAAGGTAAATTACCTGTTTAGTGGATACCTATTAACATAAACAAATAAAAACTTTTTCAGGAAAAATTATGACAAGAAGGAAATAGACCTAAATAAGCCACTAACGGCAGGTGCATTTGTAGATACAGTTAAAATAAAGGAGTTACACGACGCTTTGAGCCAACAAATACCACCAGAACCACCGATGTCCTGGCTTCTTGCTGAGAAGGACAAATTAGAAAAGGTGAATTATAATGTTGTAAATTGTAGGTATTATACATATAATGGGTATTATTATATAATAAGTTTCTTTTATATAACATTAATTAACAGTTTTACTTTCCATAAAAATTTTGATGCTCAGCCAGCCAGGGGCCCATTAATTTTTTTGTGTTATTTTTTTATGTTTATTGAAGTATTATAAAACATATTAATTATTATTTGTAAGTATGGAGTCAAAGATATTAAAATAAAAACATGTTTAAAGTGTTATGGGCACCGAGAAAGGAATTTGCTTTCTCAGTAGTCTTAGGTGAAAAGGGAGAGAAGCATACATCCTACACTCTGCGTGATGGGTGTCACGTGAAATTAAATCCTACTTTTATTATAAATGCGAAAGTTTGTGATTATGGATTAATGGATGTATGGTTGTTTGTTACTCTTTCAAGCTAAAACTACTGAACGGATTTAGATGAAATTTTGCACTCATAAACATTATGATTTGCATTAACTTAAACAATACTTTTATCCCGGCTAAATGTTCCTATGGTAAATATTGAATAAACTAAAGACCACACGAGCAAAGTCGCGGGTAACAGCTAGTATGTACCTACATATTCAACAACAAGGCTTAAGATCAATATTATAATTACTAAAATACAATTATAAGATTACTATCTTAAGTAAATTGAAGTTGTGTTTACATTTTTGTCTGTTTAACATCTGATTTTTGTTTCCTAATTAGCCTTTTAAACAGGAATATAATCACCATACCACAGCAACAATTAACCAAACATCGTTATATTCAGCCCTTAGTCAATTGGAAATGCATGAATATCACTTAGGCTTAGTTTTGACCGCACGGTACAAGGTCCATGTAAACGGCGATTATCGTTTACTATCCACCGCGCACAAGGTCTTCTGTAGCGCGGTCAATATATAAACCTAGCCTAACTCTGTGCTTTCTTGAAATACCAGCTTATACCTAAAACACAAATGTATAAAAGAGTTTAATTCTAATACATTTTCCCAACAATCACACCAACCATCTAGCCCCAAACTAAACATAGCTTGTACTATGGCGACATAATACATTTAAAACATACAAGACTCAGGTTAAAATGCTCGTGTTCCTCACACAAACATTTGCCCTTCGCGGGACTAGAACGCGCAACCAGCGTTGTATTACTAAGCTCGTTCCACTAGAACGGAGCGGCCTTCTGATTATCTCGATCACTCTTTCAGAAGCTAAAGAGTCCTGCCATCGGAGACAAGAGCAAGGGAAGGGCTGGTTGCAGTAATGACGGCGCTAGTACATCCTCGCACGCCATCAGCAAAGCTATCGAGGTCCCTCGGGGAAAGAACGGCGATAAATACTCTAGTTTGATGGTAAGTACTGCACAGTTTGTTAACTCCCATACTTATGAACTGAGTACTAGAACAGATTTGTATCTGGGGATGATAGTAGAATTACATTTTATAAAAGTTTAGAGGAGTCTGGTGGATTTTACCCCCATACTCAGTGTCTGGAAATATGACGTGATTTCTATTTATCGTAAATAACACGTAAATTACAATTTTGTATACCTGCCAAAGCCAAGATTATCCAATTTTCAGTCTGCAATTGTTACTACTTCAGTTGGGGGATGCACAGAATTTTTTTTAGCTTTTATAAAATGAAAAAGGTCAGGCAATCACGGGCTCTTGCTCTAAAAGTCTGCGGCCTTTGCCTGGGTACCGCTGGTACCACCCTAGTTGCGGCACTGAAGGCTACTACGCAAATGTTTCGTTCGTTCAGACGCATTTACCTAACAAATTAAAATTACCATCTATTTGTACCAAACCTTTGACAATTTATGAGCAATTGAAAATTGCCATGTTTTACAGATGTTTACATTTTGACATAGATTTGACACAAGTTTATGGGTATTTTAATTTGTTTGGTTTATATGTATAAACCTTAGGAAGATGGCTGGCAGTGGCTGGATGAAAAAAGCGGGAGATCGTGCATTCTTTGGGGGAGGCTTACGTCCAGCAGTAGACTGCAATAGGCTGAATAGATAGATAGATATGTATGAACGAGTAAAGCGCAGTAAGGCCTCTGCTGGTATGCTGGGGACACCAGTAATCGCAAAAACTACAATTTCAGGATTTCCCATTCGCGGACGGCAGTCCATTAACGGAACTGGCGACATTCTACCAGGAATGTCTTCAGGCGCGCTCGACGAGCGATGAATGGACGGAACTGGCCGAACCGTCGGCTTCCACCGATTCCGAGTCCCTCTCGCAACAACTAAAGATGTTCGAGGACGCCGTACCAGAGTTCGACAACATGGTGGCCTCTATGTTCACCAACTCTGAACACGGCTCTGATCACTCGTAGACTAGGTTTCATGGAGAAGTTCGGACAATTAAACGCAGGTTGACTGGTTAGAAGGAATCGCTCGAACATGTTTGTTAAATAACAACTTTTACTGTGAATCAGAAGAATTAGAATTGAGGCAAAAACAATAACTTTTCCTCACAATTATTTTTACAAGGAAGTAATCTTCTATTAATAGAATCTATTTGCAACATGTGTGAAAATCTATCACTTGAGAATGACCGATTTGGTTCTTTTTTTTTTGTTGTGTTCGTAATTGTTAAACAAAGGTAGAATCCGGAAAAGCTGAAGGTCTTTTTTGTATGGAATGTTTGTTTACAATCCATAGAAAACAGGCGCAAATGTCGTTCAATATAAAATATATTTATAATCAGCTAGAATACCTATATTATTATTAATAATAATAATTATAGTAAAAGTTGTTAATATTAATATCAGACCATGCTAAATAAGCGAAATTCTAGTTCAGTAACTCTGTATTACTCAAAAAAAAAATATAGACCGGTGTCTTGGAAATCCGCGTGCTTTACCCATAAGAGTTCAACCATCTAACGTCAAAGGGTTAAGGAAAGTGTTATTTAGGTCAAACTTAAGTCAAAAGTAATTTAAAGTTGTAAATAAAAGAAGTGATTTCCTGGTAACCAAAGAATATAAAAACACTCCATAAACTGATAAAAAATCGCCCGTTAAATAATCAACCTGAAACCCTCCATGCTGTTCTTTGAGCATAATATTCGATGATAATAATACATTTGTATGTTTTTACTGTATGTTAACAGACTGTTGCTGTGCGAAAGTTTATACAGTGTAGGTATATCTAATAGATTTTTTAGGGGACTCTTATTACTTTTTGATAGGGGGAAGCATACTAGCATCTTGCAAGTTATACAACGCAGTTCACAATTCACAACGCTTGGATTAACATGGTAATGAAATATCAATGGCCTTATTATCTATGCCTCTTAGGGCCACCAAGAGAAAAGAGAAGAACGGTCGCCGGGCCACTATACATGGTGCTATTTTTTTAGTTAACTGTCTAATAGGGGCTGATTCTACTGCTCATGTACAGCAACTTTTTTTATGGGACAAACATCGAAATCTCACAAAATACTTTCCATGCAAACTGAAGTCAGCTGGTCTGCGATTTAGTATGGGGAAGCGTATTTTTTTTTCGATTTAGAATATTTCTATAGAAAATGTCGTGTTTGAGCAATAGAATCAACCCCTAGATAGTTAACTAATAAATTAACACCTTGTTTGTTTGTACGTTTGTTTTCTCTTGCTGTCTTACATAGACGTTAGGCTCTAAAGGCACTCAGTATTGCGGCCGAGGCCTAAAGGTATTGAGGTCTCGAAAATGTTTCGTTCGGTTGGATGGATAAACCTAACAAATAATATAACCATTAACTTATGTCATACCTTTGACAAATTGTGAACTAATTAATGAAACTAGACGTGTAAAAACACGGTTTTCAATTTTCGTGGTAAAAACCTGAGGCAAATCTCAAAACTGAGATAAATAACACCATCCATTGCACAGAAAGATAATTTATTACTTACATGGTTAGGTTAACAAAAACAATGTTTGCAAAGCGAATTTTGTTTATTATAATGTGTGTCCAAACGTGTGGTTTACCGCGCTGTTTTATACTTGCCAGATGTCATTTTGTGTATCTGTGTGTTGAGGCTTTGACCTGTTTGAATAAACAGTAAGAATTTCTTTTGATTTTAGAGCCGAAAAAATCTCGCTATCTTGTTTGACATATACAAGTTTCCCTATGGCCAACATATGAAATACGGGAATCTAACAATAAGAAAGTTTTTTTTTCTCTTATCTTGGTCCAATTGAAAAAAAATGTTGTGTAAGCAAAGTATTGTGACCTTTCGCCTCCAAAATCAACGATAATTCATCGTGTATGTACAGTCAACAGCATGTCGAACTACCCCAAAAGTCAAAAATTCTCCAATAGATTTTCAACTTTAAGCCTGACATATAGAGTTCATTTTCAAATGAGAAAATGTGACATTTTGTGGTAGGTCGACGTGCTGTTGTCCGTACATATATCATCCACCTACGTAGTTTAAGTTTTCCTGGAAAAGTTCAACCTTTAAAATTCAATGTTAATCAAGTCCATTGTTTTATATGACTCTGAATTTTGTAATTAATGTTCTAGTAAACTTAATTAGGCCAGAATTTAAAGATGTTACATTAAGTTATTTGTTTAGGAAATGTTAATGTTTTATCGCAAGTTTACTGAGTCTAGTGAAGATGTAATTTGCAAAAGAGCATACTTCTGTGCCATATGAGAAATCGTTTTGCTGAAGCGAAATTATTTTAAACGTATTGTATTAATTTACAACCTGGATATAAACATCTAGCTAGGCGAGTATTAAATAGTACTTTATCAGCAATCCTATCCATTGTAAAGGTTACTTAGTACATGGACAATAGTATTCTTATTGTTTATGTCGATTTTTATGAACATTGCAATTATGATTTTATGGTCTTTTGTAAACAGGATCAGTAGTGACAATATAACATTTTTCTCTTATAAATACCGATGAAACATAAATATTATGTTATATTTTCATATACAGTGCTGTTATAATGTATTAGCACCGAAAAACAGACATCATTCATGTTCATAATATTGACTGATAGTCATTTTTTTACAGTGTATAAAGTGCGAACCACCGGGTGAACTGGTTTATATATTACTAGTAGACATAGATAGGGAATATATATTTTAATATTGTTGCTATACTATCGTTGCAGGCCGTCTTCTGCCTTTAGATAACGTTGAGTTCGTTGTAAGTCGCGTTCGTTCGTTCATTCTCGAACGAAAGAACGTTATTTCAACTATTATGTATGAGGCTTTTACTGCTCCCGCTTTTCGAACCGGTGGCCATTTGTTCACCGCCGCAACAGAAAAATGAATGACGTAGCAACATAAACTCCCGATGAATGCTAAATCATGAGCCTTATCCTTTTTATCGAAATATTTTAAAACCGGCACGCGTACCGCTGTAGGCAGCAGACGGCCTAATATTTTTGTTTCTGCTTCTGTGATTTTGGGAGGCATGGTATAATCACCATTTAACTGTGTCGGTTTTTCTGGCTATCAGCGAAGAGGGGGGATGAAAATCGCGCACACAATTTCACCACACCCCCCTCGAACCGCACAGCCAGCCTTGCAAACAGGCACGTCGGTGAAGTTTGGCTATGTCGATACGTTTGACCTTTGTAGTTAATATTGTTACGATTACATTTGTCGTTAAAAATTAATAAAAATATGCAGGTTTTAACAGAAAGGTGAAGTCGTTACATTGAGAGGTGATTCTACTACTAAATAAATACTACAACTTTTTCTATGGATCGAATCTGAATAATAATAAGAAAACTCTTTCCCATATAGCTGACATTAGTTTTTTATTAAGTAATTCCTTGTGATTTGTTGGTCTCAGAGAAGGAATTGTTGTATTTGAGCATCGAAATCACAGCCTAAAGTTCACTGCACCATTATTTCACCCATTATTACCCGACTACGGCGAAGCCAAAAAGAAGGGTAATGATTTTGGCAGTCTTATGTATGTGTGTATGTTCCACCGTAGCGCCTACTGTTCTGAACCGATTTTAATGAACGAATGTCAATATATTCGTAATAATGGCCCGGGTAAAGTAAGCTAAATAAGTAAATTTTGTCAAGGTTCTATATGACGGAATTTAAACCTCAGATTCTAACCTCGAAATCAATAACACCGAGGTAATCACCACGTGTTTGGTGTCAAAAGAAAGGTCTTGGCGAGAACATACCAATATCTATATTAATAGTATTGTTTAAGTCAAAATATATGTTTAAAATGCGGTCGTACGTTTTTAACCTTTTTTACGTAGTCGGGTTATAGTTTTTTAAACATAATAATTATTTTTCAACGTTAAACGTTATTGCTACAATATTTATTATACAGGCTGTCCCTGGAAGTATGGATCATATGGAACAGGCGCATAGCGGGGGTGATTCTTGAGCTTTTTGGCTCTATGAATGTGGGTTCCATTTTTGACAAGAAAAAGGGTTTTGATTGATTTTACATTTTGCCGTAACATCGCTGAAAGCTTAAATAAACAACTTAACAAAGATAACTTTTCCTTTTTTGTTAAGAAAGTTGTAGGACGGTTATGCATTCCTATGGAATTTAATTAGATCAACTAGCAAATATGTGTGTCAAAAATGAAAACTTTTTACAAACTCTTTATTCGTCGAAAGTAAAACCCACATTTATATAGCCAACAAGTTTGGGTATCACCCCCGCTACGCTCCTATTCGATTTGAGGACATCCTGTATAGTGTGGGACGCATTTTAAGAAAAAAATACTAACATAGACAAACTAGATGTGCATGTTAACCAAGCAGGAACAGACTCGGTTTAATGGTGTTACTATGTAATAAGGGTTTAGGGTTGTATCGATTGATAAGTGAGTGCCTTTCGGTAAACGATGCGGTTACAAGAAGTGCCAAGTATAATTATTTTAATTTTGTTACTCTGATAATTTTTAATACTCTTCGCAATCATAAAATTGTTTTTCGTCTAAGTTTTGATTATGGTGTACATAACTCTCGTTAAATCTAAGTTTCTATTGATTTATTATTTGCAGTAATTGATTGTATACTTTATTGTGGATGAATCTGTTTAAAATGTTTATCAAGTCATCTCCGAGAATTGATACTGTTTACTTATCCGTGTAGTCTTGTAGATATTTCTAAAATACTTCGCAATAGAGTTCTGTAAAATGGAATACTTAGTTACTCTATAGTTCTAAACTATAACTGATAAATATTGCTACAGTGTTATATTTCCTTGCCATTGTGTCTGCCAAGCGTTCTAGATTTCACTAATTATTTATTGAAGCTGCGTGTTCACATAAAAAAATGGAGCCAAAACGCTGCTTTTTCTGAGCCAAAGATTGGAATTGGCTAAATACAAAGCTTTTTCTTGAATTTAGCGTACATAAACACTTAATAGCCTAGTGAGCTTTACACCAAGGCCAGTTATCTTTCGGTCAGAATAGCTGACACCAATTACCGATTTCGTGTGTGGTAATCATGGTTTTGGGATCTAAAATGCCTAACTCTTTTTTCCTAACTTCCAAAACTTCTTTAGTTCCTTAAATTGGCATAGACGTTCAAAACTTGAGGCTTAATATTTTAATAGTTTAATTTGCTATGGTTTCGCATTAGAAGAAATTACATCGTAATAGCCCTCAATTAATGCAAGTACGCACATTCATTTAAATCGTACCTACATTATATTTCAATTCTAGTCAATGGAATTCGCACACTTTTATATAATTAATGAGAAGTCAACTATAACATTATTAGTAGGTACGTATAATACTTCACAGAACGGCCTAGCATTGTACGGATTACATCTATAGTGAGTGAGTGTTAAATAAAGTCACAATACTGCAGTTTTCATGTTAACCTGTAGGTTAAAAATATTTTAAAATTGTTATTAAGTTTTTATTGGGTTTATCCAGATGGCTTTTTGTATTTATAGTATAGATACATGAGTAATAAGTGATGTTTTATAGTTGTCAAATAGACTGTACGTTAACACTGAAGTTTGATCTATTTTATACTGAACCCATTCCAATCTGTGCGTCGTAGTAAACGGCCACCAATATATTACGTCATACGTTACGGAGACCACTCGAGGTTTGAAGGGAAGCCTGCTACAAAAGTATTTCGATCGTTCGGGCGTTAACTTTAAATTATAATACACTATTTACAGTAGGTAGGCCTAGGTTTAGACCACCAACCCTAGCTGAAGTTGAAACTTCAACTCTAAAGGAGATCTAAAAAAAACATCATATTATTGTGAGGCTTACAATAAATTCCGGTGCTCCACTGTGACAATAGTCCAAAAATCGTACAATTCGTGAGAATACTTCTAAGAGTAGTAAAATGTACTTTACAATCACACAGCATAATTATTTTAAACTGACTTCAAAATATCAACGGGATAGTGGTTTAACTTCGTAGGTCCCCCTATGTTTAATTGGCTTGACAGCTTAAGTTTAACGTTCGTAGTATTTAATACCTTCGCTAAAGTATAAGTAAAAACTACTAGTTTTTAACCTCCGACGGAAAAAGGGGTGTTATAAGTTTAAGGTGTGTAAGTATCTGTCTGTGGCACCGTAGCTCCCAAACGAATAGACCGATTTTGACGTAGTTTTTTTTTGTTTGAAAGCTGTGATTACTAGGATTGTTTTTGTCTATATTTTATGAAGATCTGATCAGTCATTTAAAGGTTATCAGTTCATTTCTTATTTGACAAAGGATTATTAGCTCGTTGCAAGCTATCACAGGTCCGTTTGATTTGAAATTTGTCGCACAGTTCCTTTTTACTTAATCGCTACAGCGAAATCATAAATTAATATCCAGCATGACCCTCAGCCGTTTGAAGGTCTTAAACCAACAGTATGTCGCACCGGTTAGTTCCATAAAAATACTTTGATATTCGTTTACAATGATTTTTCAACACAGTTGCTCGTAAATTGACTCTTATAACACCGTTTTTTGTTTCATAATTCATCATATTACGCACTTGTGCTGTAATAAGATTATCGCACTAGTGGGGTAATGTAAACTTTTTTAAATTTCATTAAAGTTGACAAATAAATATTTCATTTTATCAAATTGAATATTAATAAACACAAATTAACTTAACTATCATTTTTAGAAACAATAATTTATAGTTTTTTTTTATATTGCTGTTGCTCCGGCTGAACAGCCGGTTCTTCCTGTGCCTTTATTGAACCTGCGCGCGCATTAAAAGTGCAGTGCGCGAAAAAAACAAAACTTACGTGTCATTTTCCTTAAATATTTGGTAAAGTTGTTGCTGAGTGGATAATTACTATCAAAAATGTCTACCTCAATAGTGAAGACGAGTAAAATATTAATCTAACGCGCCGGAAATACTTATCGAGGCACGAAACGTGAGTGATAGCCTCTGCTGTTGCCGCCAAAATCCAGAGAAAAATACCTAGCTGCTTACGAAATACTCAATCAGTGGAAAAACAGCAAAAAAGCCGTCATATTCGAAGAAGGTATTTTTAGTTTTAGATTTGTTTTTTTTCCTCGCTATTGTGTTGAAAAACGTCGTATGCGACTCGTGTGCATTGATTACACACTCTGCTTTCTTACCGCGCTCGCCTGCGGATCGCGCTTACAATAATGCCTCGTGTGTAATAATCAACTTTGCACACTTGTATCATAATGTGCTATTATTTTATGAGGAATGCACCTACGATACTGTGCGAAAAGAGCCCAGACAGTCTCTATTTCCTTATCAGCATTTTATACAAAAATTACTATTTTTATTTAAAAATACCCTAAGTACGTTAAATTCAAGTAGTTTGTATTAATGAAGGTACTAGTAATTTACTTGTACTATTTGGAAGGTATTAAATTAAATGTATTACAGAAGTTTACCATTAGCTGTCAATCGGATTAAACGTAAAACAGACATGTTCAACTGACGCCCACAATTTTATTTTTGACTGCGCGAAACTTAATTTTGATCAGCCTATTCTGGTGGATTCATTGTATATTTATTGGTGCACAACTTGCATTACATACCGAAGGCTGTTTGTTAGCCTTATTTACATAGCAAAATTTATCATAAAATATATCAATAATTTCAATTTAATACGTTTTGATAAACACAGTGAAGATTGTCGTTTTTGTGCTAACCAGTTGGCGCCACTGGCGCTGGATTCTTGTCCTGAAACCCTATTCCTGAAAAGCAGCCGTCTGAATCCAGTGTCGATCCGGTCTCTATAACCTTAAATTCAGACGCGGTACGCTGGTAAAATTTTCACGTCAAATTAAAACTAGTATACCATTTTGGATATCAATGTTAATAGGGCCAAGCCCGAAAGGGTTTTCTTAAAAGTGAAGTTAAGAAAAAGAGACGCAAAAAGGTTTTTGTAATGGGAACTACATTATTAGACTCCCAGCTGCATTAGGGTCCCCATAAAATTGTCTTGCCACAAGCTATATTATATTTTAGGGATGTGTACAAGTGCCCGGGCTTACTATACATAACGTATGCACAGTGAAACGTTCCGTAGTGCATTTTGATACTAGTACCTTAATTATTGTATAGTGTTTGTATGAATTAAGTAGTAAAAATAGGTACAGGTTTATTCATTGGAATTAGTTCCGTTATTATTATTAGTATTATTCAGGCCACAGTGGCGCCAACTGGTGAGCACAAACACGGTAGCCCCCATTGACACCAATGCGGAATGGGTTACTTTTAATGACTTTACAACTCCGATTCAGAACCGTTCGATAGGGAATAGTCTACTGAAAAACCTCGTGACAGTAGAAGATTTAGCAAAAGTGTCTCGGCATTAATCAGTTGTCAATTCGTTATCTAAGGGTTCTGAATCGGTGGCATACCTCGTTGCTCACCGTGGTCATGGCAAGATGGAACTAAGTTTTTAGGAGTATTCTAAAATCTCATTAATTGGGCTGTTACTATCAAGCGCTGTGCTAAAGAAAACATCGGTACTCTTCTCACGACCTACAATTTAGTATTGTACTTATTTTTCTTTTTGTCCCTACTGTTAATTAAAAGTGACTAAATAGATGCTTTTATAGATGCATTAAAATCTTATTTTAATTGTATTTTTAATGGGTTTCAAATAAACACTATTAAAAAGAAAAGATTTGTTTAATTATCTTAAAATTCAATTAAATACGCAATTACATTATAGACACAAGCAGATATATTTTAAGATGGCGGCAACTTCCTTGGTGGAGGTTTGTCTTTTGGCAGTATGCTATAAACTTTAACATTCTGCCCTGTTATGTTCTGAAACAAATATATTGTAACACAGTATAAGTTAGCATAATATTAAATACTGTTTCGCCTAAAACGCAAACGGCCTTATTACAAAAAGATAGACTAGGATTAAACACTTGTCTAAAGATTAATCAACCAATTAAAAAAAAATTGTTATTAATATGTCTCGAATGTCTGATGTGTCAATATTTCAAATTGGTTGACTAATTTTAAACAAGTGTTTAACACTAGTCTATGTTTTTATACTAAAGCCATAGGGGCCAGGGTTCGATTTTAAGCTGACATCTATTTTAACAGGAGGCCTAATGCAAAATTTGTCTCGTAAGGGTCCAGTTAAACGCAGCGATTTACATGCCCAAATGGCTTGTGCAATAAAAATAAACAGTTCAATAACTACTAAAAACCACAGTGGTTTTCACATCCAACAGGTAGGTAGGTATACAGTGACTGTATATCTACCATGTCTGTTTATGTTGCGCAACGCGTCCAATGCGATGTTTAGACGCACGCGCGAAAATGATATTTGGAGGTAAGAATCTGATCAGTTCTATACCTGGTCATCCAAAGTCGGTCCGTAAGTCCTCAACACGGGTGCTTCTAGTCTCTTAGCGCAGACTGACCGCCTGTGATGCCCCAGCACAGCGTCATGTATCAGCGCGTGCGTCATGAGCCAGCGGTCGCCGGAGCGCGCCACGCAACGCACCTCGCGCAACGCGTCCAATGCGATGTTCAGACGCACGCGCGCTAGGAACGCGTAGAGGGAACACTCTTCTTCGTACTCCTGAAATATTTGCCTGCTAGTTTAATTTGGCGCTAACTTGGACACTGAATAAGACTGTCCACTTATTTCGATTCTAGAATTATAGTATATATGCTAGGTATCTTTATTAAACCTTTATCAGTAAGAAGATGTAGGTAAATAAATAGGCAGAATTTTTGTTGAGCTGTCCAACGGAAAGTTTTTAAAACAAAATATAGTTAGGCCAGAAAATAGACGACAAAAAAAAGATTTTATAAATTTTCCTTTACATATTTTTCTTAATTCGTGTTCTTTCTGACAGATGGTACGACTAATGCATGTATATAGGTACTACTTATGTAAACTATGTAATGTCTATCGTGAAAATTCAAACTACGCAATGGGTTACCTTCTTTCTATCTTTCTCGATTAGATCTTCTTGCTGACGTTTTATCTCTTTTGCCCATCCCCTGCAATTCAAAAATAAAGGATAGGAAAGCGTACGTTTTGTTCAGTAGATTTTCAGTTTCCCTATGAACTTACTTGCCTATATGAAGAAACTCTTTCAAAACATCGCTGTCTTGATTTATCAAATTCGGGCATTGAATCTCGATCTCTTGCCAAACTTCGCTAAGCTTCACCGTGTAGTAGTGCGAGCATAGCACTAGGATTGCCTGAAAAAGTTACTATGTCTACCTATAGGTACTTACTACATCTATACGTATACCTCTGTCTGAATGTATAGTTCGCTTTCGATGACCTCCGGAGTTGGCGTTGCCATATCAGAGGTCCCGGGTTCGATTTTCGGTGGGGTCTTTTTCTCTATATTGTCTCGGGTTTGGGTGTTGTGTAAATCGTCTATGCTTAATTATACGACTTCCACAACCGCTCTGGTGTGTTTTATTGGACGAATATTTACGAGGCCTATAGCTAATATCCTGATTCAATCCACAAGCCGCGGCGGTCCGTCTTAAAACATAATTATTATAAAAGATATATATATTAAATAGTAAAAAAAAAATTGGGGTTTTGAATGACATTATTAAAAGGTGTTTAATGTCTGAGGGGAGCATTTTTGACATCCTGAAATAGTTCAGCAACACTAACCTCGTCTTCTGGTGACAATTTTATGTTTTTGTACATATTGTATGCCTCATCAGCGATTGAAACTGCGTACTCTAAGTCATCCGATAGCATATGTAATAAAGCGAACGTCTGTAACAAGATAAAACCTATTATAAGGAACAGGTACATTCATGCTAAGCCCCATTATTATTTAAATCAGTATTACTTTACTCTTGTTGTTATTTCCTGTAGTTTGGCGTCAAACAACAAAACAAAACTGCTTACATTTTTAATCGTTCCTGGTAAGTCCTATGCTATTGATAAGATTTAGTTAGGATAAAAGGTAGGATGGATTTTTTTAAGATTAGATACATTTTAAGATTTTGTTTTTGTATTGGTTTCCTAGGAAAAGTCGTAATTTGGGTAGCAGCCAACGACTTTTACATTGAAATGCCTGCCTATATACGTCCCACTGCAGGGCACCAGACCTCAACTCAACTATGAGTTGGTTTGGGCCATACTCCACCACGCGGGCCTAGTGCGGATTGGTTGAGGGGTGTTGTAAGGCCAGTGACTAAACCTTACTGTCAGATGTAATCAAGCCGCCTTAAGGCCTCTGACTAGGCTTCACGACCAATATCAAGCGATATTAGCCGGGGCCAACTCTTAATGTGCCTTCCAAACCACTTACACGGTTAAATGTCACTAAATGTGGTCGGAATAGTCACCCAGGTCGGTATCACCCATGGTTGATTTTTACATTAATAAATGGAAAATAAACTGTCCAAGGAACTCCATCCTAATCAAAAAGTGGCTAAATCAAAGTGGCTGTTAACAAATAAATGTCGTAGTATTCCTATATAAATTGATTCAACACATCTTGTTGTGAGTAAAAACATTATAGAAGAAATTTCTATAAAAGAATGGCGAGTATGACAACCAGGTGGTTGTCATACTTGTTTCATGATACTCTTGACGCATCCAATTTTGAATAAAATGCTACGTCCGAAATCTAAGATGCATTGAAAAGAAATATGATTTATTAGTGCACCTAATTTCAGAATGCATCACAGTGGTACAAACTAAACAGTAGGTGGGACATTGAATTGAACCTTGGACAACCGAGAACCGGCCAGGTCCGCCGCGGCATAGCACACTGTGGTGCGCTGGCTTTTGTCTTCTTTGAAGTCGGGCTCGTTCATCGCTCTCTTTACCTCTGCTGACATTAGCGGACAGTCTAGATCTGTAACAGAAAAATTAATATTTTTCATAATCACACCTTATCTATTAGCCCCACACTAATCAAAGCTCGTTACAACGTCGACGACTAAAGAACGGACAAACATCTTAAACACATTATACAGGGTTATTTGTAAAACATCAACCACCTTGCAAGCCTAGGTAGCTAGCATAGCATCATAAACTTTTGATAATTTGACACATTTTACTTTCATACAAAAATTCTTGTATGTAAATAGAACATAGAATGACAGGACAGAAAAATATAAGCTTGGAAAAACATTTTTAAATAATGTATTGAGTTGTGATAAAATGTGTTAGCTAGCTTGTTGTTTTTTAAATTACCCTGTATAAACATCCACATATAACGTTAGTACAAAATGCTCTTGCTCTTCACACAAACATCGCCCGTCGCGGGATTTAAATTTGAACCTTTACTTTAGTAGCCCGGAACGAGTCGTCAAATAAACATATATAGGTTATACAAAGCAACAGTCCTTGAACTTCAAAATCTTCATTTGTCTTATGTAACCGTACGAATATGGTAGCTGACCTTGTATGATTCCATTTTCGCTCAGATGGACGCCAGTTCGCTTGCACTCATCTCTAAATATGGCAGCTAGCAGACTGGCGATCGTCGCCCCACGCTTGACAGTGATCGGTTGCTGAGCAGAGATTTAAGTAAGCACGTGAAAATCAGAAGGTTATACTTATTTCGGATGACAAGGCGACAACTTATTTATAATGTCACCAAATAGTGTAAGATTTTGTGAAACCGCATTATACAGGGTGTACAAAAGAATAGGACACTCCTTAAAACCACGTGATCGGCTGATCATATACAACAACTTTTTGTATGGGAGCAACATCGAAACCAAAATACATTTTTGGCTGCTCCATACAAACTTACTCGCAACCTACCTCGATGATAATGTATGGAGCCACAGAAAAAAAAAGATTTCGATGTTGCTCCCATATGAAAAGTTGTTGTAGGTATATCGGCAAATGAACACGTGATTTTAAAAAGGAGTGTCCTATTATTTTGTACACTCTGTATATGTTTAGGTGCTATGCTAGTTACAGATGTTACTTAATCATGTTTCCCAGTTAAGTGGAATTAGCAGAAATTCGACACACATATCGATCTAGTATTACTTAGAATATGTATTCATTTACGTTTTTGTGTTCTTTCCTCTTTGGCTTAATTCTGAAGTCTATTCAAACGAAGCTGTTAGTAAAATTAAGCTATATTTTTTTTTATAAAATGATAACTACCCAATGCCCATTTTTAAGTATGTCTTTAGCGAAGAGTTAATGCTTTACATCTTTCACTGACTGACAAGGGCAGCTGCTTCAGTTATGCTGTAGACGACAGATCAAAGTCTTAGAGTATCTACCTGATGAGTTTCTCTTTTTGAGATGACGACAGATCAATCTTAGAGTACCTACCTAATGAGTTTCTCTTTCTGAGATGATACAAAGAGGTGCACAGACGGCCTGGTAAAAGTAGCAAGATCTCGCTGGATACAGGCCGCTTCCAATCTGGGAGTCATTGGGAGAGGCCATGTTCACCAGTGGCCAGTCTTATGGCTAAAATTATGATGACGATGATGACAGACCGCATGACTAGCGCCAACAGTGGCTCGCCAAGACACCAGTTGGCCAACAGCGCCGCCAGCACTCGCCACATCGCACACCAGGGCCAGCGCGATGCATTGGACTGGTGCCTTGGTCATCTGGGAAATAGGAAGGTTTAGTGGCATTCTATAGGTAAGTAAACTTTCGTCTACGAAGACCTAATTTTCCATTTTTCTTTTGCGACTTCCAAACCCGAAAGACGACCTATCTAAAGGCCAATTTTCAGAGGCGCTTTTAGTATCGCGTACCCAGTAACATTACTATAAATAACTATAATTTTTTTTATTATAAGAAGTTGATATAATTATTAGTGTTAACTATTAATAAAAAAATGTCTTATGTCACTTGTTATTTTTCACACTGTACTATAGTCCTATCACGAAATGGTTAAAAACAGAAGCGGGCATTACTAGAACCGGGCGTGACAAAAAGTGGTCAAAAACAGAATGAGCCATATCTAGAATACGACATTTTAAGAAGTTGTCACAGACCGTCTAAAGGATCTGATTTTAACGGAGTAAAATAAAGAGAACGAACTTATATCTAAATTAAAAAAGGTATTTTTGGTGACGGTCGCTATTATAGAAAACATTGTGTGAAAATGAGTACTTCAGCGTCCTCTATTACTAGTTTACAGAATAGAGTACGCCTGCATGATATAGAGAACAATACCTACTCTATTTTAGAGTACCTAAGGCTGGCAACCCTAGATTGATAGAAGGTAGGTACTTACAAATTGTTACAGTATTTATATCAGAGACATTGTTGTTTCTATTGTCCCATTTACACTGCAAAGTGAAAGTGATACTTATCTACCGGTTGTAGACACGCGCTTATTCGAATTAAATACATTGTGGATCTAAGTGTACCTACTTAATTGATATATATTATACGTAGTATAGATAAATGATGCAAATATTTTTTAATTATTTTGCGACTGACAATAAGTTTCATTCATATAAGTCAATAACCTTGTATTTTGTATTATATATTCAGTAAATTAATATATCAGTATTATGCATTGCTTAAATAGGGTTGTATATTGTTTAAGCTTTTATATTATAATATTTGATACTAACACATTATTAATGATTTTACTAACACTATATGGGCTTGTATGTTAAGTTGCCTGCAATAAACGAATTTTATTTATTTCTTTGAAATGAAAATATGTCGGTAGTTAATAACTGGCTATTATTAATGTAAAAATAATCAAACGTTTTATTATGATAATTTAAGTTTTTGGATATGCGGGCAGCACTACTAATTTGTTTTAAATATTGAGTCTGCTATGGTAACACCTATTAGTGTTTAATATTCAAAGTAGGAAAATAAATCAATTGATAAAAATACTACTCTAAACTAAGCTATAAAAAGCATACCTATTTGTGCACTAAATCAGCATATCTACTATGTGCAATTAGGAGCTAGAAATGAAATAGTATGATATCCGGGTACCTACTCACAGTGATCAAATCTAACAGTTTGAACACGCCGTTTCCAGCTAAAAATATTTCTCTAGTTTCCTTCTTCCAAATAATGGCTTCCCAAATTAAATTCAACAGAGCCACCAACCATCTGAAATAAATGTGTAAGTAGGTATCCTTTAATAAATAAATAAATAAATACATATTGGACAACATCACATACATTGCTCTGATCCTAAGGTAAGTAGCTAAAGCACTTGTGTTATAGAAAATCAGAAACAATGACGGTACCACAACACCCAGACCCGAGTCAATATAGAAAAGTTCGTTTTCCACATTGACCCGACCGGGGATCGACCCCGGAACCTCAAAGATGGCGGCGCCTTACAGTCCGGCATGCTCGCCTCTCAGCTACGGAGGTCGTCGTTAATCTAACTACATTTAAACGATCAATTCTTTCTAGTATTGTATATACCTACTATTAATATCTGAATCTCGGAAACGGCTCAGTTTCAAACAATTTTTATGAAATTTAGTATGCAGTGGTTTCGGGGGCGATAAATCGATCTAGCTAGGTTTCATTTTAAAATACAGACACTTTGTATCAAATTGAGTAGTACTAAATATTAACTACATAAAATAAGTCAAGTTTGAGCGTAGTTATTGTTTCTTTCTTTAATCAGGAATGCGATTATAATAGTTATGAAATTTAAAACGTAGATCTGCCCCCTTATTCCCTAAAAATTAGCAATCAGCAATAATCGCACGATTGATAGAGTGTCAACATGTATGGACAGCACTGACAGTAACAAGATTGCTTTGTTTTGTTTTTTGCTGTCAATTTGCGATTTTAAAGCCAGAATTGGTGAATTTTCGCTATCTCATTGCTTTTGCAAGATACGGAGTCAGGGTCCCGTTATTGGCTGTAAGTTTCGTTTTTTAGTTCATTTGTAATAGAGCTGAGGATCTTGTAATAAAAAAAAATTAAGACCACTTCCGTGGCCGAGAGTCGAGCACGCGTGATTTGGCATTGCCATTTCTGAAGTCCCGGGTTCGATTTCCGGTGGTTCAATGTAAAAAAAAAACTTTTCTAAAATGTTTCGGGTCTGGGTGAAAACCGTATTTTTTTTTCTTTAACAGATGAATATAGTGTCGAAGAAGCGAAACTGCGTAAGTGCCAAAAAACTATCTCTTCACCTATTTCGATCAAACACAAAATCATTTATTTTGCAAAAAGACCATTTTACGTACTTTATACATCCCTATATATTTTACCCCTATACCATTGCTTTAGCCTTATGGCATGTGTGTGGGCTAGTTAGTGTCGAGAAGAAGCTCGGTCACTATTGCCAGCCTTTTATCAAATAAATATTTTTAGCTAATTTTGTGTGAGTTAAGCATGTGCGGGGCAGCCCCAACAGCCTCCTGCAGTGTTGCGGCGAGGTTTGACGTGGACAGTGCTCCTTTGCGGCACTGGACGCAAGTTCACCTTGCCAAAGACACTCGAATCTCATATTTTAATTTTACGTAACTTTATTTACTAACATAGTGTTTAAGACCTTTGTTACTAACACGTTATGGGCTATGCCCGAAATAAATTATTTTATTTATTTATTAAGACTTATAGAAGTTCTAAGTCCACATATAATCAATAATCCTAGTTCAGGTCGAGAAGTCATTGTTAATTATAGTATTACTCACAGAACAAGTAAGACTCGCTACGTGGTATTACTTTTCTATCGTTATGCGATGCGTTTTTTTTATGGCACTCGCACTAAGGACCGAGAAAGTACCAGAAGGTCTATTTACTGCAAAAGTATTTCATTCGTTCGAACGTATTAACCTAATAAAACCAATTAATTGTATTAAGCTTTATTTTGTTTTAAACCATCCACACCCGTCCAACCAGCCTGTTGTAGCCCTAGCCCACGCTAGTTGGACAACTTGGGCAGTTATTGAGGGTTTTAAACAAAATAAATCATAATTGCAGTTTATTTTTATGTTTTTAAATTGAAAAAAACGGCCATGTGCGAGTCGGTCTGGCGCATGAAGGGTTCCGTACCATTATTTATAAAAACGGCAAAATAATCACGTTTGTTTTATGGGAACCCCCCTAAATAATAATTTTATTTTAGGGTTTTAAGTCCACGAACGAAACACATTCTTAGTTCAGACCTGTCGTTCACGATAAAATGCTTGTCCAGCGCGAATAGCACGGCGTCCATCATCTTCCTGACGAGCGCGTTGACGGCGCCGGGCCACTTGATGCCCGGGTACACACAGCACGAGAGCCGCTTGCTGACCGCCACCGCTTGCGTGAGCAGGCGCAGGCAGAGGGCGATGATCGCCTGACTCTTCTCCACCGGCGGGCTTTTCTGCATGAGAAGCGTGTAGCAGAGATCTAAAACACACACCAAATTTAAAAAAAATGTATGCGTATGCGCACAACTTCCGAACAACTGCAACAAATTATTAAGTTCTTTTTTGTGTTCTTTATATTAGCGCATAACTTCCAAACTGCAACGATTTATTATAATTTTTTTGTTCATTATTGTACAGATAAGGTTTGATTATGAAAAAAAACTAGAAAGTTTTCCAGATTCGGGAAAAAAACAAAGTAATTTTTCTGTAGGATTTTTGCTACTACAGGCGCAAAATGTCATTTGACATTTTCAAATTCGAATAAGAAAGTCTGTCGGGGCAGCTCATTTATATTTAATTGCTTTTTATTAGACATAGATTTTATTCAAATGCATATAATCTATATGTTCGTATTACGACTGAAAATGAAACAAACACAAATTATTATGTTTTGTCCCATTTTACTATATGATCCTAGTGGATTAATTAACATCCTTTTGGGGGTTCATTCTGATGCTAAAACAACAATTATGCTACTGCTAAATTGCAAAAAAAAAGTCTTACAAATCACAAGAAAAACTATTACGTATAATGATTATAACCCCGTGTGTATCAAAGAGGTCATGCAGGGAGTTCCGATGGTCGGCAGGATCCCGGTTGTGTATGAGGACCTGGAGCAGCCTGACGCACCAATACAGCACTGGCAGCTCGTACGGACTCTCGGAGTACCATTCGATGTACCACATGATCCTGAAAGGGTTTTTTAAACACACTTGTTGTGACTAGCTAGTTACAAGGTGTAACATAATAAACGCACACCCTCATAAGGGCTGATTCTGATCCTCAATAATACAACAACTTTTACTATGGGACCAACATCGAAATATTCAAAATCTAAAAAATGTAACTACTCCATACAAACTGATGTCAGCCGATCGGCAATTTTGTATGGGGAGATATTTTTGTGCGATTTTGATGTTGGTCCATAGTAAAAGGTCTAGTTATATGACGCAGCAAAGCGCTTAATTTTATTTTCTAATAATGATTCTAAAAGCAACAGTGTTGGCAGCCACACCCATGTAATTATTTGTTTGGCATATGTATTAGTTTTTTCTGTATGTTGGCACTTGACAGTTCCTCCTGCCCCTGTCTGTCTGATCTGCCATGAAAAAAATATATAAGTACGTGAACAAAAACCTCACGATTCTTTTTTATTTTACCAGCCCTATTAAAAGTAGTTCACAGTCTATCTAGTAATCGTAACAAACAGTTACTTTGCACTTACCTTCTCGTCAAGCCGTACTCTCTGGCCAGCCTCTGAGGACACAATGGCATGACACATACTAAAGCCTGTAAGGCAGTTTTGCGCAACTCCGCAAAGAGGGCTGGAGACCATCTCGCCCTGAGGTAGCAGAGCCCGGGGTCTATCAGGTACATCAGACCCATAAGCCAGAGACGGGATTCCACCATCTAGAAGATCGAATTATTTGTAATATCTTTTTCTCTGCTCGAGTGATTTCTAAATATTGTTTTACAAATCTATACTTATTATTATTTTATAACTTTTTATTCATTATAATTTTAGGACCAATGAAAAACTACATTGCACTTAGTTTACATAATAATATATATTTTGTACTTACAAAACTATTTGGAAAAACTTTCAAAAAGTCAACGCAAAGACTGATAAGAATCTTCTTGAATTGGACATCAATTTGGGAAGTGTTGAAGTTGACAGTCCTGATCCAGTCCCCTCTGGGAGGAAGTTCAGTCAACACAGACAACGACATAACATCTGGAAGACATTGCGGTTGATTTTATTTATCACAGTTTAACTATATAATAGGTTGGGGAAAAAGTTTCTTCGCATTTTTTAAGAAAATTCAAACCATCTTTTAATATAGTTTATTTACATTGAACTAAAGTATGTAGGTAACATTTGGTTCGATAACTTTTTGCCATCTTGAGGTAGGGACATGATCTAATAGAAATTTTGTGGCTTCTGATCAAAATACCGCGACAAGTGGTTTTGGCAGTCCTCTCGTGATGTTAACCTGACACTGCCTAGAGAATTCTGAAGAGAGCGAAACAGGTGGAAATCTGAAGGTGCAAGGTTAGGACTATACGGCGGATGCATTCACACCTCCCAGCCAAATTGTCTTAATTTATGCTGAGTGGCTAAAGATGTGTGAGGTCTAGCGTTATCATGATGAAAAACCACACCCCTTCTGTTGATTAATTCCGGCCGCTTTCTCTCAACTTCTTGCTTTAATCTCATCAGTTGTTCGCAGTAGAGTTCAGAATCGATGGTTCTGCCTGGTGGTAACAGTTCATAATAAATAATGCCCTTCTAATACCACCACACACACAGCATCACCTTGTTGCGAGTTAACCCGGGTTTTGCCACAGTCTGTGAAGCCTGACCATTGCAGCCTTTGACCACGACCTTTTTCGCTCGTTCTTGTCATACGTGATCCACTTTTCAACACCAGTTATCAGCTTCTCTCAAAAATGCTTCAGTTTCATTACGTCATAATAAGGAATCACAAATGAGTACACGGTTCATTAGGTTTCTTTCAGTGAGCTCGTGGGGTACCCAAATATCGAGCTTTTTTGTGTAGCCAGTTTTTTTAAAATGCGCCAAAACTGTTTTGTGGTCAATTCCCAGTTCTTCAGCTACGTCGTTACTACTGATATGCCGATCTTGTTCCACTTTTTCGAAAATGGCATCAATTTTATCCGTAATAGGGCGACCAGAGCGACGTGCATCTTTACATCAAAATTTTCGGATTGAAAACGCTGAAACCAAATTTGTGCTACTCTCACAGACACTGCACTAGGTCCATAAACATCGCAAAAACAAAACAACAAATTTTTTTCGCGGCTTGCGTTGCTTTTTTACCTTTTTTGTAGTACAATTTTAAAATGTATCGAATTTCTTCATTAGATTCACTCATCTTGACAGTACGAAAAACAAATGAAAAACACACATTTTTCTAATTTGAATTTGGAATTATCTTCTTTAAAATTTAAACTGTTAATGATATCAAAACCAGCCAGATACAAATATTACAGCCAAAGAGATTTTATTACAAGTTCATACATACTATAATGCGAAAAGACTTTTTCCCAACCTAACCAACCCAACCCAACCAATACGTTACACAGTGAGCCGACAGATGCGATTAAGCCAACGGACGCGTTTAGCGACGAAGATCGGTGAAAAAATTAAAGGACGAGATCAACTTTTCATATGTTACCAAAAAGTTGGTCTCGCTAATTATTTGTGAGCGTAGCGTTATTCCATAAATTTTTAGATGAATTTATTATGTTGAGCAAAGGATCTCTCTAAACATCTCTAGATCCTCAGACTCAGTATTTAAAGGTGTCCTAATGACATGACATATCTGTAAGACATTGGAGCTGATTAAGCAAATTTTTACATACAGTTACAACGCGTTTTGCGAAAAGTGAAGAGCGAGACCAACATTTTAGAGTTTCAAAAAAAAATGGTATCACCAATATTTTTTTAGAGTAATGTCATTCATGTCCGCATTTAAATGCTGGGCAAAAGGTCCTCTTCCAGGTCCACAAACTCGAAAACCTTCAGAGGCGTACTCATTACCCTTTATTACAACTGAAAATGTTACCTGCCATCATCAACTCTGAGAATGCAGTCAGTCGGTCTCCAAAACAATACAGTAGTACTCCAACAAACACAGATAGCGTGGTCCTCTCGTTCTGATGCTCCCGCGCGCGGCACTCGTAACGGTATGCCCAGATGAAGCATCTTGAACATTTTTATCAGCTATAGAACAGGACTCCCATCATAAACCCTTTATTCTTGACAATATGTCACACAAACTAAATAAGTTTCTTTGCCAGTGATAATAGTTTCCTCATCATAAGACCCTTAGGCTGCTCACCCACGTCCGACTTTTTGTAGGACCGATAGTCGGGCCGATTTTTTGTAGGTCGATTGTCCATAGGATTTCTGACCTGCTTTTTGTAGGATGTGTGCGGTGCACTTTTGCAATCAGTACATTATATTTCTCTCCTACAAAAAATCGATCACTGACTATCGGACGTGGGCGGGATATTCATGACAATATTTTACATCCACTAATTAAGTTTCTTTATCTGAGATAAAAGAGTTGCGGTTTCGCCCGAAAGGACAAATGGTTTGATGAGCGATGCTGAGATTTAATTGAACGAGTATTTAAAGTTAAGGTTTGGATCTCTTTTAGTGTCACCGTTTGCATTTTCTCTGAACTCCTTATGAAAAATCTTTGACCTGGTATAAATGTGGTGTTGGAAAATAACATCCCTAAACCTTATTAGCATATTTACTCATAATGTGTACCTTTGACTATAAACATCTGGGCATGGCAGAATTATTCGGTACTGTGGGTCCTTATCTATAACATCCTTTATCGTCTTTACAAGCACCAAAAGCAGGGAAAGGGTAGTTGTCATGTTAATACTACTGTCACCTAGAAAATTCAGAGTTTTAAAGGTACTTTCTCAAAGCAGAAATGGCTTTTCTTGTCCGGTAGTTCTAGGTATTTACCGAAATCAGTGTTATTATATCAGAGTTAAAAGTAATGAATATGTTAGGTATCAATCACTAACCCAATTTCACATTTAAATCCTGAGGGTCTTCAGGATTGATATCGTAGCGCGGCAATTTTCTTTCGGGAAAATACGGATTAAAGCGGTAAAATATGTTTTCAATTATATTCTCCTTCATCAACTCGATGCCTGTGAAATGGTTAAACTGAATTAAAAACTCTATTGCAAACTAATATCTTTTAGGGAAAAACTGCTAATACATCTTTTTCTCTGGGACTTACATTTATAACAATCAGCTGGTCGGCGGCCAGGGCCGTGACATATGGAGAAATGATTTAATTTTTGAGATTTCGATGTTGGTTTTAAAAGCAGTTGCTCTAAAGGAAGTCAAATAATAAATTAAAGGTGTTATAACATATTTTGTTTACTCACAGTTATCCTCTGTGTCGTAAGCGAGCAGCAGAGCTATCTCCAAGAAAGTCGGGAACCTGTGCGCTTTGGCCACGGCCAGCATGCGCACCGTGGTCACGTACAGCACGGGGGCCGCGGCCGCCAGCACGTGTCGCAGGTGTGCGGTGCCGTGCCCGCGTGCCGAGTCCGGCGCCGACAGCTGCCAGACCAATGCGTTGCCGGCCAGGGTAAACAGGTCATCGTCTTCCAAACGCATCAGCAAATAACCTACACGAAACATAACAGTTGTCACACGGAAAAAATATGAATTCCTTTTTTATTGTCAGTTTCTGTCCCACAGCTGGAAGAGGGCCTACTCCAACCCGAGATTCCCCAAATCATCACGCCGCTTTCGAGATCAGCCTCGCGGACTCTCTTGTGATTTGTTATCTTACTGATTTAATAAATAATAGGGTGCTAGAAAAATTACCATTGTGCCATAACAATATTAAATACCAAAGTAAGATAAAATTTTAAAAAAGCTTAATATGTATAAAAAAATGAAACAAATTAAGAAACTACATATACCATGGTTTGGGTATACTACCTCATGACACTATTTTTTGGGACAATATTTTCTTTATTGATAATATTGCACTTATTGACATGAATAAAAATCGAATGTTGAAATATAATAGCGCTAATACAACTCAAAGACACGAGTATTATCTATGCATATACAAAGCCTTAGTATTTAATGAAATTATTAACAGGTAGCAGCGGCAATATTAAATTTAATATGATTATAGGCAATTGGGCTCATTCAATCAAAAGTGGAGCAGTACACTCAGACATGACAGGCACGTATGAGGTCGAAACCATAACGACTTAGTAATGGAAGTTAAATCCCTCGAGTGCCGATGGCATTGTCCTCATTGCGGTGCAGTAATGGATTATATCCACGTACGATATGAATATAATTTAGGGCTGGCTTCAGAGCAATGCGTATGGTCAGTCTAGTGGTCCTGAAGCGCAGGGCGAACCGTACCTACGCACGCACTGCTCCGAAAGTAACCGCAAGTTCGTCTGAAGTGACACTCTTTACTGTTTCGCTTCAGACACTCACAGACACGCACAGAAGATAGGAACTCAAGATTTAATTAATGTCTAAAGTCGAAGATTTTGGATTTTGATATGTTTTTAACAATAACGTAAACCTAGGAATAGTGTCACACAAAAATCAACCAAAACTGCCTATCAAAAAGCTAACTTATGCCTCGTATACTTGTACAGCCTCAGGCGAGTAAGCGACTGACTTTGCCGAGTGACTGAAGTGGAGACGAGTCATTAACGATGACAGCGGAGTTGCAGGACAAGTGGACAAATAGCAGTGCTAGTCATCGCCAGAACTGGCACCTGTGAGCGTCATTATTTAAAGTTTATCCCAACACGCCAATTATACCCGGCATACATACTCTCTTTATGAGCCGAGGAAACCACCCAAAGGATTGTGCCATGTAAGAAAGACTTACCCAAAAATCCGATGTGGGACCTAAGCGTTTCGAAATAATTGATAACATCAGAAGCCACGTTAAGCAGCACTGGTTTTTCCATATTGACCAGCAGCATCAGAAGGGGCTCCTTCAGAGCAGGCTTCTTGGGGTACGTCTCCACCAAGTAATCGACTATTGTGCAGAGGCTGCTCAACGTATCAATTTTCTGATTATTTTTATAGGAATATCATTCTTCAAAGATGTGTATGTGTGTATTACACAGGCGAAGTTTATCCGTGGACACAGATGACTAGTTTGAAAGGAAAATATTTTCACGATATCGATGTTTCTTACATCGTAAAAGTTGTTTTAAAATGAGAATTAAGTTCAGACAGGCAGGAGCTTAGACTATTATTTTATACAAAGAATAGGACACCCCTTCAAACCACCTGATCAGCTCTTGATTACAACTTGAATGGGATCAGCATCGAAATCGTGTTTATTTTTCAGATGCTTCTTATTTTATCATTGAGGTCATTAAGGTTTGTGTTATGGAAATGGAACATCTTTATAAATAATTCGATGTTTGCCCCCATACAAAAAGTTCTTGTATATGACCAGCTGATCACATGGTTTACGGAGCATCTATCCTTTTGCACACCCTGTATACATACTGATTAAACTGTGAAGTGAAGGCCTAGACTAGGCTTAAAACGCTAGTAATTAATATATCAAGTAGGACCTGTCATGCCGCAGTTACCAACCTAGAATCTAGAAAATGCTGGAATTGAACTGTAATTTTATTAAAATATGTATTTTTATTGTGCAAAAAGGATACATATCCATTAGACGAGACTCTCGCGAAGTCTCGGAGATGTGTCTCCAGGCGATAGGTTTGCTCGACCCCCACGGGGTCGGTAACCAGGAATTCCAGCTTCTTGGCGATGTCCCAGCCGAATGCTGGAGGGCATTTCTCTGTCCACTTCTGGTCTGAAAACATTGGACCTACTTTTATTCATAAAAGTCAAGGCAACTCGCAATCAGAGTATTAAAAAGCGCGAAGAAGGCTGATCTCAAGGGGGGAAAAATAAATAAGTCTCTTGATTCTGTTAAGGAATCTATGTAGTTAAGGTACCAAATCGCCCCAATTTAGTAAAACTTGTACTATGGTTACAAACCAATGAACAAATATACATACATACTTTAAGAAACATCCATGATTCAGGGAGAATGTTAATCGCACAAACATATTTTGCTCCTTGTCGGATTCGAACCTTCTACCTCCCGGCTTTGTAGCCCGGCGCGCGAACCACAAGACCAGACGGGCGTCTACTCGTAACGTCGTAACTCATTCATAAAATTTACGTAACAAGAATATCAAAATTACATTAGCATTTTGAAAGTAAGTATGTAAAATAAACTCTTATCACATTATACTATCAGTTTACTCGTTTAATCATTACCTCTTTGTTTGTAATAATCGCATTTTTTCAACTTTCTTTTTTAATTTTGTATGCAAATGAACGTCATGAAATTAGTAAAGAAGATAGGCGGTGTTTTATTGCAGCTCCATATGAGCAATCTGTGACACTTAACAAAAGGTAAGTGGGCAAAGGAAAGCGGCAGTCAATTAAAGGACAATCGTTACAAATGATTTCGAACTTTCATTAAAACTAGGACCTCATGTTGGGGATATGGGTTCTCACTTTATTAATTAACCATGGATTCTTGTAAAATAATGTGAACCTCATCAGTGGTTAAAACTTACTCCTGTATTGGCTAAAATGTATGTATTAATATGGCCTAGAGAAATGAAATAAAATGAAATGAAATTCTTTATTCTGTCTCTTCCGGGTACTTATACTTATATAGACTGTAACTGGCATGAATGGAGTTACCATGGAACAGAGATAGACACGATTTTTCCAATTTCCAACTGATGTGAGCTGATTTACTGCTACCTGGACTGGAAATAACTCAGTTGGTAAATTAAAAAGATATCATAACAATTTGCAGTGCAGCAGTTGAAGGCAAAATAATAATGATTACGATTTATTTAATACAAAAAGATATGTTTGGTTATTACGTGAAACAATGTACCTAAATTATTGATATAAAAAAGGCTACGTTACTAAGGTTTCAGCTTAAACGACTTCAATTATATTATTTTGAAGAACGTCTAGGTACTTACTCGTACGTCTGAGTCATCGTCGTACCTATTCAGTAATTCAGAATTGAAATTGTTGACGTCCACAAAAGTTGTTGTAGTTTTCAAATTGATTCATCTTTTTACTTCAAACTGACTATTACTTTCATTTCTAGAAAACTGCGCAGGTTAATCTTGTTTGCGAGATCTAGGAAAAGTGATACGAAGCTATTCGGAACCGTGTGTTTTATGGTCAATGGATATCGATAGTAGTTTGCGTGAAATGTTGTAAGTATCTTATTAATTCAATCTAATATTGTCTTTGAAATGATAGGAATTTTCATAACTTTGTAAATCAATTTAAATTTTGTTTTTTAGCAATTACCATGCTAGGTTTATGTTAGATTTTTAATACTTGAAAAAAAAAATTTTGACTGTATGAAGGATTGCTTTTGACGACACCCCAATTGTCATGGTCTCAAAATAAGAAATTAAAACATTGTGTTAAGAGTATAAGGTACAAGGCAATAAATTTTACCAGAGGCTTCTCACCCTTTAGATTTGAGCAAATTTAGAAGTTCGTTATCAGTTCCTATTGACCCTAACTACTTAACCAGGAGTTTTCCGTCACGGTTATTCAATATGGTAAGATTTTAAAACACGAAGCTTACCAAAGGGGATGGGATCTAACTCTTTCAAAAGGTTCCTTTTTAAGAGTCCCTTATCGGTATACTGCTTTCCTTCAGGGCCGTGAATGCAGTGGAAGGTGAGCGATGACCCAGAAATGGATTCCGACAGACCCACGTACTGATCGCTGTTAATCGCCTCAAAGGCATCGCCATGACTTTCCCTTCTAAAATATTGGGTCCGAGAGGATTTCGAAGACGTTAAACAGTCTCCTTTTGCTTTCGTCTTCGAAGACTTAAGAGGCTTCGTGGACGATTTAACCGAAGTTTTATCGAGAGACTTAGCGTCTGGAGATTGAGGAGATTTGCTCGAAGGGGTTGGTGATTTGCTGTCTTTATGCCGAGGGCTAGTTGACATGAACGTTGTAAGTTTTTTTTCCATGATAAGTTTTAAAACCACTGACCAAATAATAAAAACCTCGATTAATATTGACATCTATGTCATCAGTCATGTCAAAGTGACTTTCATAGAGAAAATTATAATTTTGGTGTTTGTCTAAAAAGGTTTTATTTAAACCAATTTTAAACTGAGTTAATGAAAGTTAATTATGCAATTTTTTTATGTCGATTGCAAAGTATCCGTGTCATCTCTTATTAAGTGTAGCGGTCTGCGAAGCGAATCGGTCAGATCCCCTGCGCCGGCGCAAGTCGCAGCCGCTGAATTTATCCGGCTCGGCGGGACCAACGGAGCGGCGCGCGAGTCGGCGCGGCCAGGCCGGTTTAGTAGCGTCCCGACTTTGCGTGCCGAAGAACGTACCGCAGTCGCTTGCCACCACATTTTACAGTACCACACGATAATTCATTCGTTTTCCCAACGAGAAAACCAAGTGAAATAAAAGTTTGCAGTGGACCAGTTCTTGTGGGATCTGTCGCTAGTGCTCCAACACTGTGCCTGTATTGGACTACGGTGAGTTTTCTCTAAAAACACGGTGTTCTGTTTGTTTGTTGACAATATTACGTGTTATGATAATGAAATAATTGCGCGGTGAAATCTTCCGAAGGTTGTCTGTGAACAGCGTTTTAGAAAGACTCAAAAGTGTGTAACTACTAACCAAGCAACGTAGCTTGTATTCAGACCAGCTGGTGACTACTTGAAGTGACTTTCATTTGTTTAATTAACAATTATTTCTCGTTTTTATTTTAATAGCTATTTAAAATACAATTAATCGTTCATAAGCGGTAAAGCGAGTATGTAATTACGTGCGCGATAAAACGAGGACAAAAACAGAAAAAAGCAAACATAATGATTGTCCAACGGTTTGTTACAGCAATTGTAAGCTGAATGGCAGGTATGAATAGTCCGACGTGATGAGTGTGGTGTGACGCAAGGCTCTTTCATGCCGCCGCAAATTAACCAATGACGCTTTTCCATTTAGTTTAGTAAGTACCTACTTACTGTGTTTACATATTATGAACTTACTCGTAAACGGCTTAATAGTTTAACACTCATAGCCCGCCTTTTGTATGTAACACACAATCATTTCCAGACCAAGAACAAGAACTCTGCAGTAAATGCAGTAATATATTTTATCATACTTAAACGCTTTTGGCACAAAAAGTGTACCTATTCGATAACAAGGAAGCCAAACTGAGATCCGATTCAGTTATTTACTTTCTGATATTTTTATCATTCCTCCAAGTAAAATAAACTTTGCCATTGAGGCATAAGAATTATAATTGCTTAAACAGGCTAATGTTTACATTGAATTTAGTACGTCTGGTAATTATGTACCTAGTCGATAGGTATTTTAAGATAAGTACACGGAAATTTTTGCTGCTAAACTATAAAATACTCTTATGTGATCATCTTTTACTTCAGTTTAATAGTTAGCTATAAATAGGATAAAAATAATGATATTTTTTTTTAATTATAAATAAATCCACTGGGAAAATTTTACGTCGAAGACTCTTTGACCTATCATTGTAAATGTCGAAACAAGAAACATATTTGAGCGGCGGAATTAGTAAATAAAATAATGCGGCTGCTGGACTATACAGTGGACGATTGTCGACACGACCAGTCTTTTCTGATAAGTCGAGTGAGTGCGAATCCTGAATGCAAAATTTAAACTATCCCGATATCGCATAATTAATATAACAGAACAAAATGAAAATGCAATAAAAACAACCTTGTATCACAGACATAATCTAGATAAAAAGTTATTGCGATTTTTTTTATTGCGAAATGTGCAGACGCCCATAGGCTCAACCATGTACTATCCAGGAACTACCTAAATCAGTACTGTATGGACTTCATCCTCTTTAATAAAAAAAACTAAACCGTTGGTCATCGTTTTGATCTCAGTATCGTATCGTATCGTTTAATCTAGATCGTACTATGTAAGAGATTATAAGAACCTGCAGTTTGCACCTGCGCTGCGTTTGCGCAGGGTAATAGCCGACCACCTACATACGACGCCGTAATGACACTTTTAAGGGAAATTCTTGGAAAGACTCACCGTAACGAGCCCTGGGATCTCGGACGAGGTAGAATTCTAGACAATACCTCAAACGAAGCCTACCATATTATAATTGTAACATAAACATAAGCAATGTAACTTAAACGTTATGTCTTCTCAAATTTTTAACTTTCTTCGATCATTGGAAAAATCTGTAATGACAAGAAATAAAACTGTTTACTATGCCAGAAACAAATACCTATACCCCGTTGAAAAAGTAGTTAAGTACCTACTGCCTACCTCATTTCAACTATCAGGTAGGCAGTGCCTAATTGCCTATATGCACCGCATGCCCCTGAGTGTATGGTATTGGTGTGCGGTCTTATGCGACCGCTCGCCATTAAATGCGTTAAACATAGAATGCTATTGTACGAGTAACAACAACAAAATCAGTTAGAGGTCTAGGTATATCTATTGATGTTAAATAAAACGCTCGAACAATAGGCACGCACAATAAGCCCGCTCAGTTTGATCTTGAATTTAGCGGTTTTATAGCAACTTTCCAAAAGTTATTTATAAACTTTATATGTGAAGTAATTAGTTGTTTGGTGAATTAGAACAAAGTGAATATAAAGGCTTCAAATATCTAAATTTCGATCAAAGAGCTTTCTTTATTTAACATAAACAATTGTAAGTTTGGCCCAAGCAATATCTATTAATTTAATATGAACTAACATACCTACTTATTTAAATTTATGTAAGTAGAACTTAGAGGTAGGTAGTATGGTTTGATAAAATGGTATTGTTATTCAATTGACATTATTTAGTAATAATATATGCACTAAACTAAACCCACAGTGCCACAATATGACTACGAGTATAATGAGTACATAAATAAAATTTTGCCAAACCAACGAATTCTGGACAGGAATTATAATCCCTGACCTGACCACTATCTTTTGGTTTCCCAAGACAACCGGTCGGAGTAATTTTACAGAACCTACACCTACCGTAAATTTTCAAAATTTACACAAACCGGAAATCAAACCCAGGACCTTTAGCGTTCAAGGCAAATCAACGCACCCTATGGTAATTTTGTCGACATTTAAGTAGGTACTATACAAATAAATTGTTAAAAAATTAACATTAGTTTCCAAAATCGAAATTGAACCAATAAAGGAATAAATGCTAGTGCAAAATTTTGCTATCAATATCAATAACTATATTAAAACTTGGTTATTAGTTCGAGTTGAATTGAATTAGAAATAATTATTCAAAGCGAAGGTTGTGTACAAGGAAAAATGATTTGAAATAGTAAACGGTTGTTAGTAAAGGAATTATAGTTCTGTTAGATAACAAGTTGTCAGTCACAGGTAAATATCCAATTACTCATTAGGTACTATAGTACGTAGTATTATTATATATATTCTCTGATTATAGCCAGTGTTGCGTAAGACCGTGCGGACTACGCAAGGGCGAAATGACTGCTAATAATGTAACTTATTTTGTGTTAGACAATGTATACGGAATTGTCTAGCTAGATTGCCATTCCCGATGTTTGTGAAAATGTGTGAATGTTGCAGTGGGCAGAGGATCTTATAGATAATTGATAACCAAAGAGCTAAAGCCTCTTTAATATGGAACTAGGCAAGTATTTTACTAAAGGGAAAGTGGAATTTAGATGGTATTTCATAAGCTAGATGAGTTCGAACAATAAACTATTACCTAGTTAAGTAATCTAGCTTCAGTCACCAATCAACTAAAATACCTTGTAAATTTTTAATGTAAACAACGCTTGGCTAGATGATGTGCGGTTGTGTGACCTAAGTAGACTCGGCACCATCGAAGATATGTCAAATGTGACAACATCACAGTGACTTGACATTTTTATCCTTCTCTTTCACATACCGGGGATGCCGGCAAGAATGAGACAGGAGAAAGCAAACTAATTAAGAGGATAGTGATTGGGTTAACTCTTCTGTCTTACCAAGCACCCAGGCTCTTTAATACGGCACCCTTATACCCTAAAAATTTGCAATCAGCAATAATCGCGCAGTCATCGCCCGATTGATGCTTAGTGTCAAAATCTATTGGAAGCACTGTCAGTAGATTGCTTTGTTTTTTTTTTTTTGTCAATTTGCGATTTTATAGCCAGAATTGAAAAATTTTCGCTATTGCATTGCTTTTGCAAGATACGTTATAAGGGTGCCGGATCGTTCAGTGCAACCCGAATATTTTTTGTTGAGGTACGAATAATTGATGAAAGCCTGATACTTTTTACCAAATAAAACTCAATGTGGTAAATACATTGATTATTAGGGAGATAATTATTCAATAAAAATATTGTTATCGTAGCCGCGAATCATATTTTGATCAGCATACGTTGTAAAATGGAGTCACTATTCGAAAATAACCTAATATATTTTAAATTTTACGGACGATACTAATTTTCGTCTGAACCTGTCTCAGCTATTTGAATCTTAAAGTTAGCTACTCAACAATATATTGATAATCTAGATCTACGCCTTAAAAAATGTATTGGTTAACTGAAAATCGTTTATACCTATTGATAAGAACAGCAACCTCATTTCCCATACACTTTCATTAGGAGCTATAAATATCTCGAGTAAAAGGATTTAATTACTAGTATGGTTCTGCTGGTAGTAATATTAAATGCTATTAAATTAAACAAAATGCTTCGTCGTTAATATTAACTATCGTTTATTTTATTTACCTCATTACTTCATCGAGGCCTGTAAAATTCTCCTCAGTTACCACTTGATGCCTAGTCATTTTGTTACTAGATTGTCTTTTGTGTTTATTACAAGAGCACCATTACTAATTGATTCTTCACACTACTTTCAGTACTCTACTTGTCAAAACAGAAACCCTATGACTGTCACTTTGTCCTTCCGTCTGCTAATGGAAGGGAGATGTCTAGTTTCTTGTGCAAACTTTCAAGTAGTTAGTAAATAAGATAATATATTAAACAAAAACTTACTATTTTTGAGTAGTGTACCTTCATACACAAATTCACTCATTAAGATACACAATTATACATAAAAGATAATTAAAAACGGGTTGTTGAGATGTGGTCATGTGGGTTTATTTGTGGTGTGTGGCCGTTCTTTTTTATTTAGATATCAAATCACTAAAATCTGAGAAGCAGGGTTTTTGCTATTGGTTTTTGGCCATAGAAAAGAATTTAGATAAGATTATGATATTATTGAGTTTTATTAACGAGGATCGAGTGACAATCCAAGACAGTCCACCGTTTTTATCCATTTAGTACTCGTATATACCTAAGATATACATTATTTTGAGGAGTGATGAAATTTTTTTCAGTTTAGGTATATCATAAGAGACGATGATAAGGGAAACAAAAAAATCCTGCCTTCATGACTCATGTCGTCAATCCTCAAGCTTTTTTCAAATGTGTTTTTTTTACTTTCCGTAATCTTATTCTTGTAGCATTTACCAGGAGTTGTCAACTTGTCAACTAATCATAAACGTATTACTCGTACTTATGTAAGTATTTCCTGTGTGGCTTAGAATTAAATGCTGGTCATTTTCCTACATCATACAACAAAATCATCATTTAACATAATGTAAAATGCCAAACTCATACTCGTATTGGACAAGAGTTAAAAGTCAGTGTTATTTTTTACATTGGGGCCGTCCATAAATTACGTCATCGATTTTTTCAGATTTTAGACCCCCCCCCCTACAATCATCCTATCGTCATTTCTAAATGACCCCCCCCCCCCTTCTCCCAAAATTGACGTCATTACCAGTTTGACAAAATTAAAACATTGCAGATTTGAGAAAAATAGGGTATTAATGATTAAAACACTTGATTATAGAATCACCTTTTATTGTAGTTATTATTTAAGTATTTTGTTTATTATCAATACATAGTATAAAACAAATTAAGTCGCTTTTGCTGTCTGTCCCTATGTATGCTTAGATCTTTAAAACTACGCAACGGATTTTGATGCGGTTTTTTTTAATAGATAGAGTGATTCTTAAGGAAGGTTTATATGTATAATACATGTAAGTACCACGGGCGAAGCCGGGGCGGGCAGCTAGTATTATATGTAATATTATTGTTAGGTATTTTATCTGTAGTTATTACTGTATTTGTGTACATCTATGTTGCATTATGTATGTTTATTATCAGTTATTTTAGTACTGTACGCGCCCTAGCCGCCTCTCACATTTGCAGTCTCACTTACTAGGTGTGCTGGAAGAAATTTCTTTTTAGAAATAATCTTTTTGTACGTGAACAATAAACTATAAATAAATAAATAAGAATGACGTCAATTTTGAAACACCCCCCCTCCCCATCTATCATTTGCCGTCATCCGCAGACCAACCCCCCCCCCCCCCTAATTTAGAATGACGTAATATATGGACGGCCCCATTCCGATTTTTTCACATTTTTCATTTACCGACTCCACAGATCCGAAGTATATTCTGAGTTATTCTCAATCCTCTTATAACTTGACCTTAAGATTACCTTTTGTCGCATGAATATACGATAAACCTCTCGATCGAACCATAGCGGTATAAGTCAGTGTTATTTTTTACCGAACATGTAGGTACAAACTTACAAATGTTAAGATGGTCATAGATAGAACAAGTTTCGACATCAGTGGCTGTTCGCGCAACTTGTGACGTCAGTATCGACCAGTTCCCAGTTTTATGAAATCGAGTACCTATATTAGCTTTCAATTTAGAAGCATAATATTACTTAGGTTGACCTTTGAAATCTGAGAAAATGCGCCGACAATTTTACCAGGTACAGTGCTCTGGCTACACAGCAGAGTTGTGCTAATAATTTGAGTTAGATCATCGTGTCCTTTTTATGGGGAGAATAGTTGCCAAATATAAACTAGGATTTAATTTCAAAACTTAAGGCCATATTATAATAAAAATATGCTAAATATTGTCAGAACCTACACGACACCAGCCGCATATGTGTCTATTTTTTAACAGACACGTTCCATGGCGATTGTCTGAGACATGTTTCATTGCACGCAGTTATGAACCGTATTTTTAAATGTTTTTGAGCGACATGTGTACGAATATAACCAGCACACGGCGAGTCGCAAATTAAAGGGCAATACTTAAATTATATTGAATTTTATAATGAGGCTGCATGAGCGAATATACCTTTAACAAATTCTTTGATGAGTTTGATACACCTTAACTTACTCACGAGTTACAGTATGTGAAACTTTCGTAAATATATCAAGATTGCCTTCTCCGAGTTTTCTTGCGTTAACGCAGCCTATAGTCAAAGTCGCAAGGACATCGGGGTGCAGTTGCAATATTTATTAGGGTATCGTATTTATTCAGTAACCATCGGAAAGTATAATTTAGTTGCATTATGCACCTCAGTTTGTTCAGACTCATTTTAAGGGGTCCGAACCCAAAGGGTAAAACAGGACCCTATTACTAAGGCTCGAATCCGCTGTCCGTCTGTGTCTGTCTGTCCGTCTAACACCGGGCTGTATCTCATGAACCGTAATAGAGAGTTGAAATTTTCACAGATGATGTAATTATGTTGCTGCTACGAGTATAACAACAAATACTAAAAAGCAGAATAAAATAAATATTTAAGGGGCTCCCATACTACAACAAACGTGATTTTTTTGACGTTTTTATAGAAAATGGTACGGAACCCTTCGTGCGCGAGTCCGACTCGCACTTGACCGGTTTTGCAGACTTGTTGTTCTCCGAGACACAGTCTGAGATGCTCTGGAAAGTTTTCATGCCCCAGTTTGCATTTTGTATATGTACTCTTTGTTATATATCGGACAATTTCCTACAACACCAGTCTGCTCAGAAGCAGGTAATTGTAATAGTTGTGTAATCTAATGATGATAGCGAACGATTCGCATAGGAACGTATTCACTAAGTGCATAATAAGTGTTATTACGCTACCACTTTGTATTTTTCGAGCTTCATATTCACTCAATAAACATTTCTTATTTTCGAGCCTTTGCGCCTGCGACTTCGTACGCGTAGACTTTAGAATTGGGACTGTCATACTCTGTAAATTTTTTATTGTTATTAATATATAATAATATTTTTTGTTAAAGCGGCAACAGAAATACATCATCTGTGAAAATTTCAACGGTCTAACTATCACGGTTCTTGAGATAGAGCCTGGTGACAGACAGCGGAGCCTTAGTAATAGGGTCCCGTTTTACCCTATGGGTACGGAACCCTTCAAAACGGGATTTAAATTAACCTAATGTGTTATCACAAATTACGTATAGCGGCGCGGTATATTTTGTGGTGTTATCCTCGTAAAGGTCGTGTATAACAAATATTTAATCAAACAAGATTTAAGCACCCGTTGAAGGAACTGTTCTAAAATGAGGTTGGGGCCGTCGTCGTTTATCTCAGTAGAATCGCATGCTTTCTTTCTACAATGCCAAATAATTATACAGGGCTAATATAGCAAGAAACTCCAAAAATCTAAACTAAGTCGAGAAAGTCTATAAAAAATAGTATATCGTAATAAATGTTAAGCTACGAATATTTCGATTTTATAAATTTAAAAATTTCCTAAAATAAAAACGTCATCCTGCTGTCATTTGCTTATGAAAATTTGGCACTACGGCACTGCAACCCTATATTATATCTAACACTTGCCTTGTTTTCCACGTGACGCCTGAAAATGTGAGTCGGGTGAAGATAAGTGCGGATGATTGGCATGTTGTTCAAGATAGTGTTGACAAAACTTCGATCTGTCACGATAAGGTACGAACACTTACTGATGCTGTGCGCCCGCGACTCGGACAAAAGACGATCGACTTTCAGTTGTCACCTCCTAAACGAAATTATGACGTTTGTGCTGTAAATTTACAAAATTAGTGATTTGTGAAACCTTGAAGCAGTTATTTCTAACATGTTGAAAAGGTAAGTGTTTAAATAGCTAGAACACGAAAGGGCACATGATTTTAAAAACGGCCATTTAAACTACTATCTATTGTTCTTATGTTCGTTTTATTTGGTAGTGTTTATTGTTCGTTGTACCTAGCTGTGAAATTGGTTTTTATAACACATTTGGTCTAATAATCCTTGTTTTTTTAATTAAAACACAACAGTTTTAAACCAAGACTACCTACGGTTAATTTCAATCAGTATTTTATTTTTTTAACATTGCGCTCCAATCAGAATAAGTAATCCTAGGAAACAAAAAACAACAGAACTCTACATAGTTCTGATATAATGTAAGTCAATACTTAATTAGACTGTGAGACTAGAAAGATAATTAATATGAGTACGAATAGTAAGACGTAAAACGTATTTACCCTGAATCAATCGAAAATGTCCTAAATTAAGAAAGAAAGAAAAGATATATCCTTTTGAATTCAAAGATTCTTACTTCCGTTTAGCCGTTCAAGCAGGATTGAGAAACAAACCCAAACGTTATATTATTACTTTTAAAATATAATGTTAGTTGTAGTAAGAATTTTAATACGCCACATCACCATTCAGTGCGAGAAGTATTCTGAAAATCTTGATATCTTATCTCTCAAACGCTCAAGCTGTCTTTACTGACTCCGATAGAAAGAGAGTAGATGATGGAAGAGAAACTTTATTAAATCAAATAATATAAAACTTAAGTAAGCGGGGGTGATGCATTTCACAGATCCCAAAATGTATTCTGAGTTATTCTAAATCCTCCAATAATAAAACTCTCATTCTCCATAGCCAAGAGGCGAACACGCCGGAACTTTATTTATTTTATTTTATTTTTATATATTTGGGACAACAACAGCATACATAATTTTACATATCAAACGAAAGATAACTTGAATAGCCAATAAAAGTTGACCACGAAATAATACAAAGTAAAGTAGACAGTAGACATGTGTCGCCGCTGGTAAGCAGAACAGTACAAATTAACAAATTAATCAGCTATGATTAGCAACCGGTAAAGCCATGATGAGCAGCAAGGGTGAAAACGTACAACTTTTACAAATATATATAAATACACACATAAATACAAATATACACAAACAATGATTGCAAACACACATAGACCTACGTATCCATGCGTATACACAGACACTGCCAGTGCGACATTAGGTATAGATAATAGTAGCCATTTAAATCAACAACTTGAAAACGATAAAGAAGTTCGATAATGATAACATATTGTATATGAGATTGACATGAGATTGACAAGTGCTGTCGTGAGATCACGTGGTAAATTGTCATCGTTATGATAGATAATAGGTAATGACGAACCTCGACCTTGCTTCACTAGAATAATGATAGATATAATTAGATGAAATAAGATGAAATAATGATACGATGAACTTGGCACGTCGTCATCTCTGAGGTTCCAGGTTTGATTCCTGGTCCCATTCGACCCAATTTAGAAAACAAAGTTTTCTATATTGTCTCGGGTCTTGATGTTGTAGTACCGTCGTTGTTCTGATTTCTAAAACACTGTGCTTTAACAACTTACCTTTAGGACCAGAGCAATTAAATGTACCCATATGATGGTCAAATATTTAATATTTATTTATTTTTTATAAACGATTTTTATAATTGATTTCTAATAATAAGACAACAAAGTTTGCATCTATTTTTTGAGTAGTTTTTGAGAACCGCAAGGAGTGGCTTCAATAAAATGACGTTATTTACACCAAAAATATAGTGAGCTACTGGTGAATTGGCTTAACAAACCATCAGAATAGGTTATTTTAAGTAGAAAAGAATAAAAGACACTCTGTGACTCGGCATATGCTGAGTGGAGGCCTATTTGGTACATGACTGTTCATAAATTATGTAAAACATGAATTAATATTAATTTAAAATAGTGCCAAATAAACGCTTTTCATTCTTATAATTTGACGTTTTTCTGTCAAAAAGTGCGTATGCCGTATTTTTTAACTGTGGCAACGATATTATAGTTTCAGGATAAAAATGTGCTCTGCCCATAAATCAAATCGTTAATAATTGTCATTTGTCGAGTATTTTGAGCAAGTCGGACACACGGGCGTCCGACGCGTGGGACAACTGTTTATTTTAAACCTACGTTTAAAATACCTACACCTAAACAGCTAATTATCATCATTACGAAACAATGCGTAGGACTGAACCTTGTATTTTTCATTTTAACCTTTAAAACAATACCTAACTATAAGGGCGTTTGCATATTTGCTTCCTAATGTAAGGCTGTCTCTGATCTATGAAGAGTATCTTCGCTATTAGACTACATTACTACGCAATATTCATTATTATTATTACCATGTATAGAATAACCAATTATTTATCATCCTTTTTGTAATATACAACTATGACAGTTTATCTCATTTATGTTAGTAGACACCGCAAATTTCCAAAATAATCACCCGTTTTAAGCACACTTTTATTATATTTGATTTTAATCAAATCGTGAACGTCTTGTTTGACATACTTAATTTTAATTATAGTATCAATTAGAAACTTTGTCAGTTTATGTAATATAGCTGAGCTGTTGATGCGGCCACTAATCATAGTCGAAGTATTGAATGGGTACGAAGCAAAAATGACATGTTTGGGCTCATTAGATTCTAGATAGTTTTATAGTTTCGTGAACCATATTTTTCTAGGTTGGGACAAATATATGTAACATTAACATAACATATGTAATATGAACACCTACTCTTTTTACAGCCGTTTACTCGTTTCGGGTGTTACAGCACTAGGTAATATGAGCAGTTTTAAATTAATTTCCGTTGGTTAATCCTGCCGCTCACCTTGATGCTCTACATTACAAGTGTTACCAGTAGGAAATAATTATTCTGATGTTGCGTTAGCCTGCTTCGGAGAATGATTTAAATTAATTTGGGAGCCAATTTCAGAGATAATAAACCTATTGGCGTGGTCAAATTAATTATATGTAATAGTTATAAGAAACATTTTAATTGTTTAACAATGTACGGATAAAGTGCTTAATAGCTATGTAACAGATAAATATTTGTAGAGGATAAAAGTGCTTGAATTAATGGGTCATTTAGAAAGCTATATAAGTACAAACCATATTTTTACGTTTCACAACCGTAAAATATGGATTTTACGGTGGTGAAACGTAAAAAAAGGGTTTATACTTCATATAAGTAGAAAATAGCTTATTCAGAACTACTGTAGAACTTATTTATCCGTACATTGTGAAACAGGCTCTAAATCTCTTATCGGCCGTAACGATTTGTATGGCGAAGGATAAGTTTTTCAAATGCCATAAAAACCTTTCTGTATTTGGAGCATGTGGATTATTTACATTATTAAAGTTGCAACTTGTATGGGTAATAATGTTAGTGGTTCAATGATAAAAATTAAAGTTTACTTAATACCAACTTAAAAAAATAGTATTTTCAGATTTACAAATATTACGTTAACCGTATCTCCATAATACCTGGCGCAATACCTCAAAGAAGTATGCAAAGAATAAACATTCTGTTTGAATAATGCAACAGACACCTAGTTTTTTGGAAACAATACCATGTCCCTTGGTAAGAGACAGCTGAACAAATGCCATCGACCCGAAACAGCGTAGGTAACATACAAAAATAAATTACAGACTTTTGTCTAAGCGAGCGCTTTGAACAACTGCTTACCAGTTTACCTGTAGTTCTTGTGGGTATATAAACAAATAGACTATGTATTTATAATCATTATGACTATATTTATAATAATAAGGGTCGTAAAATTAGAGGTTTTTATAAAAAAAAGGTTGTGAAGAAACCATGGCCTGCAAAAAGAGACGCATATACATTTTATTGTTTTATGTTTTAATGTGAACGCTCGGTTCGGTATCTAAGTTAATGAGACAAATAACAAGGTAAATAAATATACTATTGAAAAAAATAGCAAGTGATGATTATTTTTGTATTAATCTTATTATTACGTGTTATATGTACTAATTTATATTGTTTTACGTTCATGTCCTTGTTATTTAATACATAAAAAGGCTCGTGTAAGTATAAAAATAATTTAAAAAACCCAGAAAAGATATTTTACGCACGTATTCCGTTGCTTTTTTGTCGGTTACACTATTTAATGAAAGCCTTGAATCGCTTGCAATAGTTATAAAAACAGGTGACGATTGGTGTTATTGCATTCATTGATAGTAGATACTTATACTGGCCACAAACACTTGTATAGTTCATAATTTAAAAAAGTTCATGTAGGTATATAATGTAACTCAGGAGAAGAGCAATCGCCAAAATGTTAGTTTATAAAGATATGAAGTATGGCTAGAGATTCTAATGTACAACATGAAAATCGTGACAGGATACAACCATGCTTAAAAAAATCTTTCCTTTAAATGTACATTCATTTTTGTTTAAATCACGCTATAAATAGAGCAGACAATAACATCATCAAACCCCTATTTTTGAACACCTAGTTACTCACACGAGTGGACAGTTAACTGATATTTTGTAGATGATGTGCGTGGTAGACCACGGTTGCTAAACATCGGTAATGATCAGTTATGGATAGATCAGTCAGTACTAGTTGTGAGTGTTGCCGCCAGCCTCACACGTTTCACAACACTAGTCCAGTCGCCATAGAGCTAGAAGCCTCATACCAAATGGACATTGAATTTCTTTACAACATTGTGACCAAAAATGTGTTATGTAGGAAGGAATAAATGATTGCTGATTTCTTCTTCTTCCTAGCGTACCTTGTATCTATATGTACTAATTCCATTTTGTGAAAGTTCGCTTTTCTGATGATTCTTCCTCATTTTACTCTATTCTCCTTGTCATCTTACAGAGTAAGTCAATGTTTTTTTATTTAAAGATAAACTAGTCAATTGTTTATTTTATATTTCAAATCAATAAACGTTTAAAGTTTTTAGTGATCCCACTACTTCAACGTATAATACACTTTTATATTATAGTAGCCTTTACTAAGATCAATTCTCAAAACTTGTCGACTTTATACTTTTTATTTGTCTCGCAATCAAATCAAGGATAAGCAAGTCAGACCAAATAAGTTGAACTTGTTTAAATCAATATTAAGTCGTATAGAGCAGAACTCGTTGTGTATGTTAAATTTGGCTTCAGTTAAAATATTGTTCAATACCTTCGGAGACAACAAAATACCGAAAATAAAACGATAAATTTTATTTCAAAATGGTCTTGAAAGCAAAATAAGACTTACTTTTTTGACTCAATCCTCTCATTAACTGAAGTTTTAATAGGTTTTCCGAATTAGAAGATTTTCTTAGACAGTGCAATATAGTAGACTCATTAAAGCCTAATTAAAATTGAAATTGGATATGATAATGCAGTCAAGTCTTTCTTGTCACTAAAATTATTGTTTACCAGCCAGAATCAGTCTCATCATCACGAATCTGCGTGACGTAACTTGTAACCGTCGCTGGCGACCGTTAGACTGCGATACAACTTATCTATCTTGCGTATTACAACAAAGCGATTTATCAATTTAGTATGTATAATGTACCTACTCATAAATTGTCTGTATCACTCCCGCTTCCTTTCTCCGAGGGAAGAGACAGACGTTGGCCGAGCGAGTATTATAGAGTTCATTCCGATCTTCGATTAACGATTTTGCACTAGTCATTTTATTTTATGGATTCATATTCACGTACGTTTATTTATTGCCTAACGTTATTCTGGTGAGTTAGTGAGTTAAATAATTTTACCAATTCTTGAAATACATGTCATAAAATAAATCGTTAAAGAGAAGTCACAAAAAAAATGATTTTTTTTTAAATTTAAATTAAATGAGAGGTTAAAATGGTATAAACCATTTTGCAAATAGAATAAATTGGTTTGTAGAGAGTTCAAATCATTACATGCAGTCTTTAAGGCTTTCTCTGGCAAACATAGAGACTTGCTATTATATTAAGGTCACAAAATTGTATGCCTTTTTTGTATTACTTAGATATCATTCAATCAAGAAAAGATCCAAAAATTGTTTGTTTTGTTGAATTCCGATTGTTCACTTCACACAATCAGCCATTGAAAACAATTCGTTGTTACAGCTCAGACTAATTAACGAACGGTTAAACTAGTTTTGGCTAGATAACCAAGAAACACGATGAATAAGTAAAAGCATGTTTTTGAGAATCGTATAATTAAAATAACTAGACTGCGTAAATTTTGTAGTGAAGGCATTTTTATGTGATAGAAACTATCAAGATGTATTTGGTCAAAAGTTTGTTTTATTTTTTTGTGCGTTAATTATTATTATTTTAGTCATTGATCATTTAAAGTCACGTTTATTTACTTTTAATTAATGTAGGACCTATACAGGGATGATCAGTTTAAACTTAGAATTAAACCGACTTATTAAAAAAAACCCGTTCTTTTCTCGGAATAACTTTACACCAAGGTTAACTCTATTGATTTGAAATGTTGTTGCTATCGAGGTCTTTGAACCCAACACATTCATTTCATTTCTCTATGTTAAGTTGTAAATACAGTGAGGTACCCACTGAAGTACCTACAGTTTATGGTTTATGACGAACGAGGTTACATTCACGTTTTTATATTGTATGTTTGTCGTTTCTCGCTGCATTCAGTTACGCAACTCTCGATCGCGCTTTTGTTTCTGATTGTTGAAGCAAACATATCTGATTGGATTTTCTGTTGGTCAATATGTTTATAGCCGTTTTACCTATTAGCGTCTTAGAATAAGATAAGTTCAAAGATGTTTTGATTGAGGCGATGTCTGTTGTATTTCTGGCGGCCACCCAAATTGTACTTTTTAACGTTTACATTTCGAAACCCCACTCTCGAGTTTTATTTTTAAATCATCTGCATTCTCGTGTTGATAGGAAGTCTAATTCAATTTTCTCTTTTTTGACCATGAATATGTGGTAATTAAAGTAATTAATGTGTGCTAAGCTATCTCTACCAGAGCTATGACATCACACACCCACACGTAACTAACACCGGTGTATAAATTTCGTAACTTCAGTAGAAATGTGAGCTGTCTACACTTTGACGCCGTTTACGCAAACGTATAGTGGCTGCCTGATCAGTATTGGGCTTATTAATACCCGTGTAATTTATTGTTTGTTTAGTTAGTGGAAATTGTTTACTTAAGACCATAACTTATAATATAATAATATTGCACAACATCACATACATTGCTCTGATTCTAAGGTAAGTAGCTAAAGCACTTGTGTTATAGAAATCAGAAACAACGACGGTTCCACAACACCCAGACCCGAGCCAATATAGAAAAGATCATTTACTACATTGACCCGACCGGGGATCGAACCCGGAACCTCAGAGATGGCGGCGCCATATAGTCCGGCGTGCTCGCCTCTCGGCTACAGAGGTCGTCAAACTTATAGGTATATTTCCCTTGCAAATAACTTACGCAAGCTAAGTCAGGCTTTACATTACCATTATGATAGCATAATAGTATGGTAGACGCTTTTTTGGAGAATTTACTCTCAAAGATTGGTCTATCTTCAAATTATTCCTCGTTTTATTTGAAAAAATTGTCGTCAAAAAGTTTCTAACATTTATAAATTTCACCTTACAAACAGAATTTTTCAATTCGTTGGTCAGGGACAGTGGCCGCCGAACTCTGGTCTTAAATAACGCTTTACCTAAAGATTAAAACTGATACCGTTTAAAACAATTGATAGTTTGGAGTATAACAGAAATGTTATTTGAGCCGTACTTAGAATATCAAAATTGAGCGCCACCGTATCTAATTCATCAGCATATAGGCTTAGGCTTACAGATCCCTATTTGGTGCCATAATAACTTAATTCGAAAACAATGGGTTCCTGCCTATAAGATCCGTTGCACGAATCAAACGCCTTGTCCAACTAAGCGAGGCCTCGATACACATACCTACGGTTGGTCAACGTGGGTCCACGTAGCTCGGATTGGTTCGAAGGGAAATCAGCAGAGGATAGGCCACGAATGACAATCGAAGGCGACGAAAGTGTTGCAGATTGATGCCTTGATTTGGCCACTTTCACTGCCGCGATGCCGTGGCCAATGTGACGTCATCTGCCGATGTGATTGATCTTACTGTTGACAATGGAACGCGTATGCAAAAGAGATAAAAAATTATAAACACGTTTGTTATAAACAATGCACCTATGAACAACGTGTTTTTACAGACATACGGATTTATCACACATAGTGCTAGCAGTGCGAAGTTAAAATTTGTAAAACCTTGCAGGTGTATGTATCTTACACGAGCTGTGTTCGCGGCTTCGGTACTTATATGTATAAGTTTATCACCCTATATTCTGCTTTCTTGGAAGATTAATTTAAAATGGTAACCTATGTCCTTTACTTGGATAATATTGATGTGCTAGTGCTAAGTAGCCCATGGCAACCGTCGCCTTTTCCGGGTTAAATTATTAGTAGGTAAAGATCATAAATCTAATGCCAGATTGTTGCCAGAAATTGGCGTGATTGAGTATTCGCAATTAATTTCGCAATTATAAATAGTATTATTATCACAAAAGCATGCTTTTTTATCATCATATTAACTATCTAAGTATTACATAATATATATCAACTGTAGGTATATGTTATAGACTGATATCTATAATATATACAGTTTATATATATTATGTAATACTTAAATAGTTAATATAAATATACATATAAATAGCAACCTAGTTTATTTGCTCTAACACAAGGTTTCACTTCCACAAAACTTACCGGAATTAAAAACTAGAATACATAATATGTTCTAATTATAACCACTTGTGATTAAATGTTGCAAATCGACTTTCTTAGCCGTCTTATCGATTTAAGGCAATCGAGTTACAAAATCGATCGATGGTCACGTAGATATAAATAAACTTTATTCGGACGTATTGGGTACAGCGACAGATAAAAGCATAGAAGCCTAAAAATATTTTTTTGTATACAAGATACTGTTATAATGATCATCTCAGCAGATTTTGGTGGTTTTGGTGCTATATCTATACCTAAATGTGTATATTCAATATTTATTTTAAAATAATAAAATAGTTACACCAACGAGAGTGATAAATTCGACCGAATTGACCCTGTTTCTATGTAAACTCATTTAATTTATACATATATCCTGACATATTATGGCTCAATTTTTATGTAACATCCTTCCTTTGATTATATACATGTCTAGATTCCCTGTTCGAGTGTCATAAACGTAAAAAAAAATATAAGCCAACTGTTGGCGCCAAAGTTTGTTTCGCTCGCTCAGTGGCACGCTTGTTACCATAGCAACCCATAATTGTTACCATAGTAACCATAGTTGTTACTCACTCAAATCTGGCTTGTTCTTTTGGTGACAATTGCAGCACCACACTCTATCTAGACATGTTTATAATCAGAAGTAACATCTTGTACTCGTAGATGTCGCACCGAGTAAGTAGGTACTACATAACATACTTAATTACCTTCATTAAACACAATTGCCCAGCATAGCTGATATAAATCATTATAATGTCAGTGGTGTCACAAAAAGAGCCTTACACAAATCAATAAAATATTTATACAATCGGGCTCCAATTTATATTTTTAAATTCTTTGCTAAGGTATTTCTATAACTTTTTCATCCCTGATTGAGAATTAATCAAATTAAAACAGGAGCCTTGGGTTGGTAAATAAGATTTGACGTGTTGATTAGCATTTAGCGTTTCCGATTGCGTTTCAGGCTTGTTGCTTGATCGCGACGGGATAAACATCAACTTTTGTTTACTATTGCAATTATTATTTACGGTTTTGAACGTAAGCAAACTCATAAAAAAGTCTGCTTTAATGAATAAAGATAAAGGAATGCGTAGAGCTTGTATAAAAAACAAAAAAAAACTAAATTTAATGTTGAAATCATAGTAAAAGTTATTTGTATTAGAAACACGTTAGCTAGGATAAGGCAGTGATTACCGCAGCTTAAGCCTAGATCCTTCACTTGACTAACATATTGTATATTCTCTGAAGGCAATATTGTTAGGCGCAAGACCTATTTCAATGGCATGGTCGGTCACAATGTATTTACAAACGAATTCAATTAAAACAAAATCGATACTATAGTTATATACGCCTACTGTGTTGGTATGTCTTACTACCCATTGTGCTTATTTTACAATGACATAGATGGAAAACACAATTAAAATTGTTTTATGCGACCTTGTCCCCTAACTACACAGTACATAGGTAAGTACCTAGTGTATCTGTAATCAATATTATTTTAATTATTAATGAAGGTAAAAAAGAGTTTTTTTAACGGTCAAATGTAGTTTTATAATGAGCATCTTTTACATTGTTACAAGTGGAACTTTTTCTCTTGAATTTTCTGGAAATTCTTTGCTCATCTTTAAGGCAATTTATTTTTTTAAGGACTCTCTTATTTACTCTTTTGTCTTTCTCTTGAATCTTACTGACATGAGTTTTGTGCACAATCATTTGTTTAATAATATGTTTTTATTGTGTGCTTGTTCTGATGTATTCTTCGTAGAGTAATAGATTATGATTACCGTATTAGCACATAAAATAGCAATAAAATATGTTGGATGTTTTAAATTCATCTTCTTCTTATAAATTTACAATGTTTTCATGCACCGTCTGCCCGTACCATCTCATCTTGCCTTCTATTTAAGTCGTCGAACGGACGCCAAATGGCCCTATGAGACCGACAGTATAATTACCATTGTAGTATCTCGTCAAATCTGCAATTCGTAGAGACATTCGTTAATCTGAGAAATAAAACATTAATATATAAAAACTTATATCATTGAATACTGATTTATTCCACATTAAATATGTCCTACACACACACACACTGTAACACACAGTAGGTCAACAGATCAACACGCCATTAGTCAAATAATTGCCTCGCATTTCAACGTTTAGATTCTTAAAGACCCGTTTGTTTAGGGCTCCCGACTTTTTGTAAAAAAAGAATTTACGAATTTGTTTATTTCAGGGATATTAATTTTTCACAAAGATATAACAGGACAGTTACGTTAGTAATCGAACATAATTATTCAAATAAAAATACGAATTCAAAAAATTATGTTTTTTTTTATTCATAAAACAAGTCACTTAACTAAAGTGTGAGTCTTATTTACGATGAAGAAGATCTAGGTATACAAATCACTTAGGTATACATCCGTTCTCCTATCAAAAGATGTACCGTACCTACCTAACCGTCCTCTTCAAACAATAGCCTATTAGGAGCACAATTAAGAGGATGGACAAATTATTCCGGTTCCAGAGTACCTACCTACATACTCCGTCAGTTCTATGAAGCATTATAAAAACTAATTCGCTCAGACCGTGATTCGCCGGTTAGGGTTGTCTGTCATGGCAAAAATAAAACATGGTGTCAAGAAGAGTAGTAGGTACGTCGGATTTATATGACACTCTAACCAAAGCTACTACTACCGGCCAAACTAATACTTAGTGACTAATGGCATTATTACTAATAATACAGTAACACCGAAGCTCGCTCTCTGCTCTGCCAAACAATTTGATATTCGGATTTCGGCTTCGGCTCTTTACGTATCTCTCTTAAGCACTCACCCTGAGATGCTGATTCGATTAAGAGAGACGGATGAGCTAATATTATGTAATCGCTCTGAGGAGTATACATATAGATCCGTTATCTGAAGTGATCGGTCTCAGTGACAACCCTAAATACCTACAGCAGTTCACATCTAACCGCAGTAATTTTATCTGATGAGCACTTGGAGATTGTTCGGTCATTTCCCACTATTATCTTTGCTTTTACACTTTCGATTCCAAGTGGGACACCTTGACTGTTTGGGGAAGTGACTTGACGAGTTGGACATGCGGATTTGTAAAATAAAGAGTCACTGGTAGGAGAATACTTTTAAGTAGATTTTTTTTCTGCCGGTAACCCCTGCAAAATTAAGAGCCTTTTTTGCGTTAAGTTAGGAAAAGCTTTCATCAAGCAATGGAGTGTATGTATATGTATATTGCTCGTGTCTGGCGTTATATTATTTCACATGCCATGTCATTAGCATTTTACAAGCCTGTCGTAGAATCGAATAAGTGAACAAAGGCAAGACCTGTCAAGTTTATATCATTTAAACGTTAATGACGTCAGCGACGTGTTAGAAAACAAACGATTATTAAATCTTCTGACTGTAAAAGTCAGAAATCGTGTTGTGTTATTAATGAAAGCATGCCATGGATCTTCTTTCTTTTGAAATTATCCCGACTGACATATTTTTCAAGTTGCACATGTTTAAAAACCTAGCTGTTGCCCGCGACTTTGTGCTCGCGTGGTCTTTAGTCTATTCAATATATCCCACAGGAACATTTAACCCGGAATTAACAGTCCTTAATTCTATGTTTATCCAGATCAAATTCTATGTGTGTGCAAAATTTTATCCAAATCCGTTCAGTAATTTTGGCGTAAAATAGTAACACACCAATACGTATAAACTTTCGTATTTATAATATTCTAGGATGAGACGAGTTCAGGTTTTACGCTCTTTATAAATTTATAAAAATCCAAAATGTTATTTAAAATTAATTCTAGAAAATTAATTCTAGATCTTTATAAAAAAACATTACTACTAAATTGTTTCTTTAGTTACTCTGAGCTATTAGTTTTCACATTCAGTTACTTACTTAGGTCAGAGAAAAGCCTATCTCCCTCTTCTCTTCTTAGGTTAATTAAGGTTTTAAGAATTTTAGACCGACCCATATTCGATAGGATTCCAAGGAAACTGGATTACCTAGATCATAGCGTGACAGGCTTCGGCATTGGCCCGTCAAAGAACAATGGCGTATAGTACCATAGTCCATCAGACATGGCCATTGTAACTTGGAATTTTGCATGATGGTACCGATTACAAAATTAGATTAGACGCAATTGAGGACGGACATTAACTTGGATCCTTTAAATTTGACCTTCTTATTTACCATTAAGTGTGAAAGGCGTACTTGTCAAGTATAACATGATAACTTCAGACCAAGTTAACACTTAGCCTACCTACTTGCCTTATATTATTTTTACCAAGTGCAATACAATGTCATTTAATTATTTATTTTCAATTAAATGGCTTAAAATCTGCGCTCTTAATAATTTTGCCTGTCACCAACTGAGGTAAGAGGTACCTATCATGCGGGAAGAGGAAAGGGAGATCAAATCAATTATCTAGCTATCGACTTTATTATTATATGTTTTTAATTGCACACCCTACACCTACTAAGCATTAATGATCACCTCTTGCGTGAAAACGAAGTAATTGTACCTATTTAATATATTTTACTCGTGTTAAATCGTGGGGAAAATATTTTTTTAAGAATGTACCCTGGAAAATGAATTATGCTGTGAATTTTTGGAAAATGCAAAACTAAGGTGAGTAGCACCTGCGAGAAGGTTTTAGTTTTTAGTTATAAGCCGTTTCGATACATAAATGTCATTAACCACTAAGTTGTTACGAGACAAGTAAAATGCATAATTTGATTACCTAAAGTGTCGTATTGCCCTTACCCGATCCGTGACGCAATTTTGTATTTTAGGCGACATTCGATCGACTTTTAATAATTTAATTTTATTGTATGGCCATGGCCGATGAGTTACGCGTGAAGGGGCCGCCAACGGTGTATGTGCGGATGTTCACTGCTATCTGTTACTGGAAGAGATAGCTGCATAATAAAATCTACTACGCGTGCCGTCTTTTCTTTTGTAAACAATACTTGTAATAATTTTTACTGTTAAAAATATTGAGATGAAAGAACGTTGGTAAAAAAAAGTCAATACAAAAATAGGGTCATCATATTTGTTTTTCATGTTCAAAATAGGTAGTAAACCACTAGCAACGCAAGTACGTTATTATTGCCTAATTCAGCCTGGTTGAATATTTCCCTAGTGCATGTACGTAAAAAATATGAGAGATTTTTGGTATTAAACAAAGATTAGGTTTTCCTAAATTATTGATTCTAAACTTCAAAATCATACTTAGAAATACTTCACAAAATACCTTATTAATTGACAAAATATGATGTGCTACTTAACAGATCCATTTAATATATTTTATATGAGTGTATATATATTGTGATGTGTTTATTTTAAGCTAATAGTTTTTGAAAAATTGCCTCTGAATAGCTCTCTTTAAAAATGGCTTTTAACGCGTAATGCGATATGAAATGAATTGATTTACCACATCCAGCTACCATTGAATGTGGTTCTAGCTCATTGGAGCAGAGTATAGACCGCTAGTGGTCCGCTTGCTATCGACACGTGAACGTTAATGAACCAAACATTTTATACAAAGTAATAAAAAAATACAACTTTTATATATTTATAAACACTGCAGCAATCCCAGGGACCTCTTTTCCAGCAAAAAAAATGGATTTTTGGATTGCACACTGACGTAACATTATTTATCTTTCTTATCTTTTGAGTTTCGCGGAGAAAGGGAGTATTTCCATAAGCGGTTGATGCTGATACAGCCAAACGGATTTTCGGGATTGTTCTAAGACCCGGACATATCACTCCTCTACTCAAGCAGGATGTTTCCCCCTTGTTGCTATGATACTATGTTATAGCGGTACCATGTGATGGACCAATGAGACTCCTTCTATCATTATCTCCGTTGGCAACATTATTGGTCAACTACCAGCCATGGTCTTCCACATTTCTAGTTGTTGTTGGGCTAAATATGGGATAAATAGTAGGTGGGGTGTCCACTTTACATCCCAAATGTAGCCCAATATTATTTGTCAAATGCTCTGTGAAAGTCCCCGGTCCGGACTCCATGTCTCGAGAACAGGACCTACATATTAAATGAAAGTCATATTTCTAGAGAACAAAGTTTATTGCTGTGGACTTCTTAACATTTATAAACGTTTGCTATGCTCCAGATTACAGGTTACGATGCATGCATGAGTTGACGGTAAATGTCGTCGCGCTGTGTAAACGCCGAGATTATGCGAATTTCGTAACCGATAGTAAAGTGAAATGTCCATGGATGGGACGTTTGCCAATACGCAATAATATTGTAGCTCTGTCCGTTTGTAAATAACAATTTACTTGATAGGAGGTGCGAGTAAAAGTTGTTACGCCGCGGCTAAGCGTGCGTGACATTATTATGGCGACGCACTACTAAGCGTTCATTATTAGAGTACCACTTACAAACATTGGATATATGTATATATTTTAACCTAACACATCTTCATTTTAGTACGATTAGTCAAGAATACAATTACAAATTAAAGGTAAAATTTTTCATTATAAGTATTCCATAATCTAACCTAAAAGTTGTATACACATTTTTCCTAACTATGTAAAAAGTCCAAGTTTTACGTGAATACATGTAAGTAGGTATATTCAAACTCAAGTCAGCTACCTAAAATACTATAAATAAATGAATCTTAAATCAACACACGGGTACGTTGTAAATCTATTAGATAACTCAAGAAACTGTTAAGAAAAACCTGCCATTGTCTTTAGTTGTCGCGTGACGACTGACGACGGACGGGTATTTCGACAAAGGTCAAAATAAAGTCAAATAGATGGGTTTAAGCAGGATTCCATGTTCACTATCTGATATATACTTTCAAATATTATGTTTCAAATCTGTACAACAATTAGGGTTAAATTAAAACAGACTTCCAAGATTGAACAAAATAAAGTAATAAGGTGTTGATTCGAGTGAGTGAAGCTAAATAATAAGTGTTTTTAAAATAGTTGTAATAGACCACGATAGAGTTTGTCGAGGATTCGAGGGCCTAGAGCATTGAGGTATAATGTACTAGCGTACTAGAGAATACATCTCGAACTAAATGTTTCAGCCAAGTTAGTATTGAACAATCAAGAAGCAGTTTTTACAACTTTAATTATTGACACTGACTGAAGCTTTGTAGTCCACCGGGCTACAATGCTTGGCTGAAACATTTAGTTCGAGATGTGTTCTCTAGTACGCTAGTACATTATACCTGAATGGGGCACCCATTTTGTGCAACTGAAACTCTCCAAATGTCGTCAAAGATAAAATAACACCAATTAAGTTTAAATGTAATGCAGACCTTTAGACTTCTAACAAAAAAACCTAACCCGCCTTTTCAAGATTTTAAAGGCAATTTTATTTAAGTTTCACTAATAACAAAGTACCTACTTAGATAATATAAATAACACTACTCACTCATAGCACGTGTTCGTTATAAAACAAGCGCTACGTACGTGTAGTAAACACCTATGTTATAGGTTCAATTCGGCATGAATGATTAAAAGTTTACTAACTTCAGTTAGACTCAATAAAATTAATGACGCATACGTTTTGGAAACATCTTCATTTGTTTTTAAAAGGATAAATGTTAGCAGCATAGTAGGCAGGTTCTCCACATGACAACATCCTACATTATAAATGCGAAAGTTTGTATGTATGTTACTCTTTCATGCAAAAACTACTGAACGGATTTAGATGAAACTTTGCACATATACAGGGTGTTATTGTAATATCAAGCTCAAAGTAACCTATGTTAATAAAATTTGTAATGGTGAAGTTAGAAATTTGATGTCTTCGTTTTAACTTTTTAAATCAAACGAAACAAAAATTTTGGAATCAGTTTTGTATGTTTTTTTTAATTACAATAAGTATCTCATTTCTGACTTCATCATAATATTTATATGCATATGTTTACATAGGCTAGTGTCGGCTTGATATACCTACCATTTACCTAACACTGACTAGATAGACTATGCTATGGATAACATTTAACCTACTTTTTATCCCAGTTCCTGTTCCTGTGGGATATTTTGAATAAAATTAATACCACGCGAGCAAAGTCGCGGGCAACAGTTAGTGACATCAATTTTTTGGACGTGACGTAGTTGTACAATATTGTACGGATATTCCGCATTAAAATTTGTGACAGTCCATTGAAAGCAATACATCAATCCATGTGATTGAGATTGGTACAAAGCATATATGTGTAGTGTCGATCATAGTACATACACATCACGTTTTAATCAAGTAGTCTTTTGAATAACCAATATGGACGCATTTTCTGTTAAATAAAATTCGTTTGTTTTATCCAGTACCTATGCCTGTTGCTTAGTACCGAATTTATTTTAAAAAACGTATTTCGAATTCTTGAATGGAACAAAAACTGTCTTGCGTTTAGCGTAGGTATAGGTATTTTAACTGATTTTGATATTGAGTAACTACATTTAGATATCATTTATTGTGCTCTCAATCATACAACGTAATAATTATCATCTCATTCATGCCATGAATGCCCTAAGAAGTCGAGCTATGGCCGTGTGTATACCTACTTACTTACTAACCCGTTATAGAGAATTCTCACTGATCTTTGTCGTGTCATTATCTTATGACAATGCCCAATAGTTTTAATTAGGTATTGGGTATTGACATAACTCTTTTATACCGAGAACCTTTTCTATCAATAAACTACAACACTAACAATGTCACGTCCACTTCGCAGTTGTGTGACGCCTATTTATTCGAAGGCGAAGGTGTTCGTGTTTACAGTCAAAGGTTTCATTTTACGTAATCCCATAAACGAACAAAATAACAACAATGTATTCTTTAGGTCCGATTTCACAAGCTCCAATTTTATAGATATCGCGTGATCGCCTGGTTTGCAGACCGCCAGCTTATTGTCCAACCTTCCATATAAGATTTCGCAATAAAAAAAAACAAAAGTGATCAAGTTCTCTGAAGGTCGATCCGACTCCGAACTACTGGAACGCGATCGTATCGAAAACCGATCGATTTCTGATATGTGCACCTGTTGCATAGCCGGATACGTAGAAAATTATTAGTCAGGTAGGTACTTGTATGTATGAGTATCTACTTTTGTTTTCCTCTGTAGGTATGTCGCAAAAAGCTAGTCATAACTGAGATACAGGATTGACTATCAATGATTGATTAATAAGAAACATAATATATAATAAATGATCAAAAGACAGGAAAGGTTTATAGGAGCCTATTTGTTAGCAATTAGTGCCACGTTAATAAATGTATATTCCTATTTTATAAGATAACTTCCTTTTACGGTTGATTCTACTGCAAAAATGCAACAACTTATACTTTTTGACCGACATTGATACTCAAACCTCTTTTTCGTAAATCAGTCTATTTAGTGAATAGCCGTATCAAAATCCAAACATTAGTCTCCAAGAATAAACACAGACAAACAAACAAGGACATTTAGTGGAAATAGGCAGCTAAAAACTAGATGTTTACCTAGAAATATGTAGTAAAACCCAATTCGTAGAAACAGTTTAATCTGAATTCTCGAATTAAGTCTCTGTACCTGTAGGTACTTTCAATACGGAAATGTTTAATTCTGCTGCCTACATGTTCAGTCAGGATACAGTCAAACTCGAAAATAGAAAAAAGCCACACTAAGAGACGACAATCCAAAAAAAGATTCATTTAGCGTAGCGGGTTAGGTTATTTTCGGTAGATGCATGGTAGGAACCTCACCGAGCTAGTTTTATTCGTCTTAATTGACGAGTGCGAGTTCAGAATTGAGATAATGGGATCATTAAAACTGTACAGTAGATAATTTCACCGCGAACGTACAGTAAAAATATGGGACACTTACTTTTTTTGGCTTCGTAATTAACTTGCTCTGTCGTGCTTTTGTGTAGATGACTGCTTATTCTTATAATTTGAGTTGGGTATCCAACTTAACTCCAGTTACAATAGTTTGACTTAGTAGTTCGGAGATTGGATAAAAACTTAGAATAAACCACTTAAAATTAGAGAGGTCAATTAAATTTTAAGGTATACTTACCCTGGAAAATATTACCCTCCTTCCTGCTTTAAAATACAAATGACGTCAATCAGACGAGTGTTTGTGAAAGTTACTACTAAAAGCTGTCGATTTTTATTTTTCTCCTCTTCAAGGGTGACTGCTTTGCATGTGCAAATTCACTGAACACATGGGTGCTCAGTGAATATGTGCTTGCGTCATTAAAATTGACTTTTGCTTTATTTTTTAATCACTTGTTCGTGAGGATGCAGATAGCGAGAAAAAAATGCATTTTCAATCCGGTTTAAATATGTACTGTGATACTTAATCTGCAATTCTGTACCATTTCTTCTTATTTTATAAATGTTAAAGTTTGTACGTTTAGATTGATTGTTACAGAATTACGCTTTATCGGCTGATCGGAATTCCTTAAGATACATTATTGACAGAGCTTAACGCACGATATTTCTATCCTGTTTTTGTATTCCTATAACTAAATTAATAAATTATTTCCACAATCATACCAATTATCTAGCAAACTAAGCAATGCTTTTACTATGGTCAATAGTTAAAGGATAAACATTAAATACGTTTATAAACATCCATGACTATCGTACAAATGCTCGAGCTCATCACATAAACATTTGCTTGCCCCATGAGGATTGATTTGATTTAATGATTTATCCTTCTCTTTAGCTTTATTTGAGTCAACGCTGAAGAAGTCTCGGTCAGAGGCAGATCAATAGCTTAAATTGATTGATTCACATTTTACCATTACCCAATATAGCTGTTAAGAGCTATAATTAACGTAATATTTACTTCTAAGTACTGTAACCATGATGAGTCAATTATGTTTTGGAGTACTTATTATTTGTATTCGAGTTAGAATCTGATTTTCTTTCAATCGTTATGTATTGCTTACAAGCTATTTCGAAAAACACGTTTAATTTATACCCGCTTGTGATTAGTGTTCGTTGGTCAATGGCCGCGGTTTGGCGACAAGTGTCAACATTCGATTGCGAACAGTTCTTGCGAAAGCACTCGTCCTGGCTGGGCGGCCAGCGTTTGTAAAGCGCTCCACAAACGGACCTGTAAGCGATGATTAATGAAAGTCGGATAAAGTTGTTCGTATTGTCACTGTTTAATGCTTTACACAACTGGGTGTATCTTTGTAAAGTTACTTACTATACAACGTTAGTACGCGACGTTTGATTAAGTTTGAGACAGTTCATATTATAACGCAAACTGTTAAACTATTGCCTGATCAGTGGTTAAACTGGCTTTTTAAGTTATTTTAATAACTGCTACAAATGGCCACATTTACTTTTAAATTAACGGTCAAAACGTAAATTTCAATACCAATTTTAATTAAATTAAATTTACTTTAATTTCAATACCAATTAAAGAAAATTGAATGACTTGTACTAGGTTGTTGAAATGTTACGAGATCATGATCATGTAACCCTATCTACTGCTGAATATAGTCCTCAAAAGCCCCTTTAAAGCCCTAATAAACTACAATCCAACTCTCGTTTTTCTCAGCAATATACCTCAAATATTTACCTACATTTCTAATCTACATATAGTTATTCAGAGCAATTCTGCAATAGGTCCAAATACCACCAAAGTGTCAACGTTTGCACGAGGCCTAAAGATAACTTATTATTCCAGCCAAAGCATTGCCAAAGCGAGAAGTCGCCGATTCTGTTTCGATTCGATCGATCTGACCGAATTTCCTTTGGTTTTGAATACTAAGAAGTTGTGATGTTATAATCATGTTACTTTGCCCTGGGCCCATCATGTTACTTTAACCATGAACTGTTAAAACCATAGATATAGAATGTACAAGATAGACAAAGGCTCATTGCAAATGATACAAAAAATGTGACACGTATGTGTGTGTGTGGTAGTGTTGTTCAAGCCACAATTTTTTTATCGATTAATTGCAACCGGCATTAAATTAATTTGGCACAAGTCACAATCGCCGCGTAACTTGAAGCACCTAAAGTTAAACCTAATCTTTAAACAAAATAGAGGTGAAAATCAGTATCACGGAACCTGTATCCAGCGTCGTCCTCCAACCTTTACCAGGTTGTCTGCTCAAATATTAAATATGTAACCTATTTAAAACAATTTCATATCATAACGTCACTTCAACATATTATTCCTTATTATCACAGAGTTAATATTATACTACTTACAGTAGGTGGTTCTGTGTTCTGTGTTGTGTGTATCCCTAAATCAAAAAATAGTTTTAGTAACCCTAAAGTAATTTTGAAGGACCTATTCTACGATACCACACACGATGTGGTAGACGATAAAAAAAATATGCTCACGTTACATGTATGGGAGCTACCCTAAAAGAAAATTTAAAAAATATTGTTCTACTACTTTGTCGGCAAGCTAGATATACATATTTCCATAAAGTAACAGCTCTCTAGGGTCAACAGTCTCCAAGCAAAACGTCGGACCGACAGGCGGACAGACGGACATGACCAAACTATAAGGATTCCTTGTCAGGACTACGAAACCCTAAAAATGGTGACAAACATAGTTGAATGGACAACAACAAACATAGTCTCTGTGCCCTGCAGGACAAAGGTGCACATTTTTTTTTAATAAAATTTTGTTAGAGTTTAAAACTTGTTTGTTTATCACATACAATGCTCTGATCCTAAGGTGAGGAGCTAAAGCCATTGTGTTAAAGAAATCAGAAATACCGAAGGGTACCACAACACCTAGACCCGGGCCAATAAAGAAAAGTTCGTTTTCTACATTGACCCGACCGGGGATCGAACCCAGAACCTCAGAGATGGCGGCGCCGTTCAAAGTCCAGCATGCTCGCCTCTCGGCCACGGGGGTCGTCAAACTAAAAATAAAACAAAAAGCTCATTATGTAATTACAAAATAACAGTATTGGAGTGTTTCTTTTGTAAACAAACATGATAAATCTTTTTTTAGTAATCGCTAACCCTTCTATCCCACAAATGGCTGTCGATATTTTATCGATACTTATGACGTCACCGCTACTTCAATCCCTAGTGTAAACATACAATTTACTATTTTACCTAATATTTATTGTAATTATGCCTTTAACTACGAAATACACAAACACACAACAAACAAAGTTCATATTCTTCTGTAAAATCTAAGTTCCTTGTCGATTATTATTAGAAATTAGACAAAAATTTGTTTCAAAATATTTTCTTTAAAAAATGTTTTTACCTGTGATATGTGTATTTATTAGGGTTATATTTTCTTGTCACATCACAATTTATAATTGAACAGGACCCCATGTCTACAGAAATATTTAAATAAGTTTTCCGTTTGTAATTTTGTATATTTTAATAAAATTAATTTTGACGTTTGTAATTGAAATCATTTAAAGTCAGTTAGATATATTTTTTGTGTCACATAGGTACATTGACATCTGTCCTTTTCTATCTTGTAGGGTGCCCGCAAGGATATGATGTCTCTTTTCCACGCTTTGTCAGTCTTTAAGAGCGTAGCGAATGCTAAGTCTATGGTTAAAACAATCACAAATCTGTCAAACATTATCATTTCTGTCAAATTTTGTATGAAATGACGTACCAAAATTGACAGATTTGATTTTGCCTTTTTACATAGCTAAATCCCTTACTTTTTGTATGATTTTCTACACCATTTTCTTCTTTGTAAATGTAATGGTTTGCTATTCGTACGTATGCAGTAACATTACATTATTCATCTATAATGACGAATGAGTCATTTTTATTACTTTTTGTGTAACAAAATCCCATTGTTTGCGATAGACGTAAATCTGTTATCAATATGACGACCGTCTGATTAGTTGTGCACTGGTCTTATTTAAGTGTAACTTAATACCTATCTTAGCCTTTCTATCTATCTATCTATTCAGCCTATTGCAGTCCACTGCGGTCGTAAACCAAAGAGCACGATCTGCCCTTTTTTATCCAGCTTCTTTTTAAGGTAGTCGGTCTATAAAAATATTATATTAGATATTAGGCATTTGTTCTAAGAATTTTTTATATATTGTCTTTAAGTAAACCCACGGAAGAGTAGAAGAAAGTAGTCGACGAAGATTTGTTTATAACACGTAAGAAGATACCTTCTTCTAAACCTAACTCGGTTATTTTATTACATAACCAAGTTCTATCTTACTCAAAACCATTGTTTAAAAACTTCAATATAAGAACTTTAATAATTAAACCGTCAACCACTTCCTGTAGTGTCGATACTTTCATCGATGGCTAAGGCCGGGCGCATACGTGGACACTTTTATGTCTTGTGTACAATACAAGCTACCGATGAATATTAAATTTCTATAGAACCAGTATGAAATCATCTGAAGCTGCGCATACGTGAACATTTTTTGTGTCCAGTTGCTTCCTCTTAACACATACTCATGACGATCAAAAAGTGTTAGGTGTCGGTAACCGGAAACTCAAAGTCGTCAGTTGAAGACACAAGCAACATTATACAATTTCCTTACAATTGTACTGAGCTGCGCCGCTCCCGGAAACCAACTCGGTAACCTGTGTATCGTGTCGGTAGCAGAGTGTCCGATCGCCTACCGGACACAGCAACTCGGTTTCCATGAATGGTGTGCAGTGTCGGTAACAAAAAGTGTCTACGTTTGCGTAGCGCCTTATAGTTTCGATACGGTCGACAAAAACAATCGCCGCAAAAAACTGGTATTGTTATGACCGGTCCCTATTAGGGTGTTAAGAAACAACAATCGATTTTAAGGTCAATTGCGCTTATTACAGTGAATTTAAAATTCAATTTCAGGGTTCCGCCGTGCCTTAATTCATATGGAGGTGATAAAGACTTAATGGTTTTTTTTCTTAATACCTGGGCCCTAACCATGAACTGTTAAAACAATTAAACTGAAGAGCTCTCATTTGATCCCATTTACTAAATGTAACACCTCTTCTCGCAATGTAGGTGGTGCCAACGTACGTAGATGTGTGTTCTGCAAATATTTTTCTACGATAAAGGATTTAAACAATTCCTTTAATATTTCAAATTTTAAACAACAATATCTAAGAAGCTGTTCAATGTGACAAAAAAACTCAGCTTAATGGCTGGACTACAGACCAGACGATCGTGTAAATATCATTTTAAACTTTCATGCTGCTTTTTTTCTCAAACTAACACTATTACATTATACGGGTACTAATGCCGAATTTTCGGCCTAATTGCATAGGCCGTGGTCGCGGGAAGACTGGCGATGTAAGTACGGCACACATCTGCTCAAACGCGATTATGGCAATCCCACCCGCGATTCACCCACCCGCATTTCTTGATAGATAATGTTCTAGCTAGAAGATCATACCTCTTCACATAATTACCAGATGTCCGAGCTAAGCGCTCACCGTGTGACCCTATAATTATGATAATTAATCACCATTTCAAATTAGCACTTGACTCTTAGTTGCACAATCGAGCTAGAAATCAATTCATCACCCGCTTTGAGCGAGATGATTTATTAATTGCTTACATTTGCAAAAATCTAATGAATAATATTATATAAGATAATAAATCTACAGTGTTATATAATTACTTAATTTAGAAAATATAATTTTAGATTTAGGAAACCGTAGACACGAAATGTTAATAAAGTCGGATTCTGAATTTTAAAAAATACGTTAACAAAAACTGTCAATGTTCAATCATCAATGTAGGCATTAAACCAGATTGCATGGAGGAAGGGAAGAGGGTCTTTAACACAAAATTGGAAACCAAGACTGGATTATGCATAAACAAATGCAAACGTACGCCAGACAAATCACCAATTGATGACAATTACCAGTCATTTACAGTCTCGCGAAATAAGAATTTAACATCATTGTATCTTGTGTTACGATTACGAGGTACCAGACAACGTTTGTGTTTGCTTGGGGTTTTTCAGCTGACCCAGACAAGTCAGTTTAGAATAGTTCGATTTATGGATCCCTTGCCACGAGCTCTAAAATCAAGACTGCATTTTTAAATTATGATACTGGACTGGGGACGTAAAGCATAGAAATTAACGTTTTATAAAACGCGACTTAAAAGAAGTTAGCAAAATTACTCGAAAGTAAAATCATTGAGGCTTAGAATCTGCCTTTGGGAAAATTCTTTTACACCGAATCAGCAATTCTAATTTATGATTTGACAAATGTGAGCTAAGAGCTAAGACCATCAAATTCACTTTCGTTTTTACGTAAAGCCGCAATTTCTTGATTATGTAATAGAAATAAAGCAGTGTAACTGTGCCGACAGCTAAGGATGCCCCTCCACTAGCGCGGAACCGACCGTGACGACGTGTAGTGTGGGCCTAACCTTGGCCTTACTCATCACTACCGTAACTTTTCTACGATAACGTACGATTCATTTTTTTTATGTGAAATTAAAAATGTAAAAAACTAAAATAATTGTAATTTACCTAGCCCATTTTCGCACACATACTGCCCCAATAAGTATAACGACGCCATTTTTGTTCATTTGTTGTTCATTAAGTATATGTAGTTGTCTTTATTTGTATGTTTTTAATCGACTCGTTTAGTTTTTTTTTTTAAATGACGATTAAACATAGTCCTATATAGAAATAGGAAATGGTTTATTTGACACAAGTACAGAACAAGAAAACAATTTAATAGGGCCTTTTAGACAAATTTTGTCGTGACAACCGGGGACTTCTCACGACGCTGATTTTCGGCGCTAATATCTAAGCATAACAAAGTCACGGTGAAAATGTAATTGTTATATGAAATTGTCGACCTTATTAAGTACGTCACGGATGTTCATTATTTAATTCCAGACCATGTCAGATGTGGTGTTGTTTGTGTTGATGTGTCTATCGAATATTTAATTATTTTTTTACAAAACACTTACATATTGATTATTTATTGAACTAGTTTTACATTGAATACGGAATAGGCCCATGTTCGCAGTTCGTACCTGACACGATTTTAAGTAGGTTTTTCCTTTCAGTTTAATTGCCACGTCCGCAGACTCACAATAACATTTTGCGGCCATTGAATGAATAGCCGCGGCCGGCACTGCGCCGGGTCCAAACCAACAATAACACCTGCGGGGTAACCATGAACTCTTAAAACAATCTTAAAGCTGTCAAACCTGTCAATTTTGGTACGTCATTACATACAAAATTTGAAAGATTTGATAATGTTTGACAAATTTGAAATTGTTTTAAGAGTTCGTGGTTACCGCCCTGAACTAACATTCGACACAGAGGGATATAATTCAATACAGTACCCGGCAATAAATATTGCACATCAGCAATAATTATTTCCGAATACAAACAAACATTAATATATTTAAAAAAATAAAATAAAAATAAATGAAAAACATATTTACGGTAAAAATATATAATCAATATTATTATATATTTTAACGAATATTAGAATAGTTTATAATAATTAAAATAATTAATATTAATAATAATTATTATTATTAATATTCATTTTTATTAAAAAAAAATTTAACGAATATTAGAATAGTTTTAAAGGTCGATGTGCAATATTTCCCGCCGGGTACTGTACAATAATTTAATTCAGAACCATAGTGCTAATTATTAAATAATCAATACATTTAAGACTCATAAATTAAGGTAAGTTAGGAATGAGAGAGAAGAGAGGAGGGGTCCCACTAGTATTGTTACACTATTTATTTATTAACTGTAGGTGTAGTTTTAAAACAAGCTTAATTACTCACACAAAATTCAATGTAAGACTTTAAAAAAATACGAATAGGGTTTTAGTTGAAACGTCAACTGCATCAAACGTTAGAAGATTATGAATCGCAAACTGTAATTAGCCTAATTTTTACTATACCTACTTAAGCATTTTATAGTAGGGTATTCTACGAAATCTAGTAAATCGTCATTTCAATGTCACTTGTTCGTTATAGAGAACTAGCCATTCTTTCAACATGTTTTAGGCATCAATAAAAAATAACAGTTTGCTGTAATGTAGAGTCACCTTAAGTACTTATTCATTTATACACATTGAGGTATAATATACTAGCGTACTAGAAAACACATCTCGAACTAAACGTTTCAGCCAAGCATATTGTAGTATTGAACTACCAAGAAGCAGTTTTGACAACTTCAATTATTGACACTGACTGAAGCTTTGTAGTCCACTGGATTACAATTCTTGACATTTAGTTCGAGATGTGTTCACTAGTACGCTAGAACATTATACCTCAATGTTCATACAAGTACAATTGGACTAATAAAATTACCGGAAAATTCCGGTAATTTTATTAGTGTCCGTCCAATTATACCAATTTTATTGATTACATAATTAGCTACCGATCTCTAATCCGATTATTACGGTTAATATCCTTTGTAGTCTAGTTTGTGTGGAACTAGTAATCGTTAAATACCTACAAAGAAAGACCTCGAAATGATGGCTTAATGACTTGGTCAATTTTCTCAAAGATTGACAAGCCTAACCTCCGACAGAGATAAGTGAAGGAGATGTTTGAGGGAGCCCTTTCCCCTACAGTCGGACAAAAACGGATTAATTAAAAGTAATACATTATCAGATTAAGTCTGACCACGTTAAATTGATTTTAGCTCAAATCGGAACAAGGGGTGACTATAGCTAGATAATATCGACTCGGTAAACATTGTAGGCATGCCTAATCGTAATCGTCGAATGGTAGGATTTTTTCGCTCCTTACGCTAGTAACAAAGGCGCACACATGAGAACATTTAAACTTATTGCATACAACCAATATTAGAGTTTCACACAATAATAAACTAATAAAATTTAATATTCCATGTAAAATTCGTTTCAATGTTTCTCTAAATTGTTCGAAACTAAAGTACCGGTGGAATGAGTTTGCAAATTATTCTTTAATAACAAAAATGGTAAGATATAAGACATTATCCCATTTCTATGTGCTCTGAAAACTGTATACTTACTTTGAAATTCGTTTTTTTCTTAGTATTTGACGTATACTTACGCAATAATTATATAAGGTAATCCCCAGTAAGGCACCGTTCACGAGGTAGGTAGAGCTGATGTCGATTTGTTAACACGTTCAAGTTTACAACTTATTTGAGTACTTGTTCAATAAGCAAGAACCCAAAATACAAAAATAATAAAACAAGAATTGTATTATTATTTAAGTTTTATAACTTACTGATAAAAAGTTAGGTCGTAATAAATCATCAATAACTCTTGATTGCATGTGTGCGATCGGCTCCGATATCGGTATAACGTTATAGAGAAGTGACCACTTATCGCCCGTTCATATGTTGTTCCAGTTACGCTGATTTGGCTTGAGGCTGTACTGCCACTGATAAATATTTGTAATCACCTTTTAAGATTTATCTATTTTTAACAATCAATTTATTATGACTTAATTACAACTCAAGTTACATTTTAATGGATTTTTGCATAAAAATAACATTCTAATTTGATTATCTACTGTAACAATACTTTAATATTTTTTATAAATAAATAATTGTAATTACTGTATGATTATTGAACGAATAAGCTCAGTTTGCGGTAGGAAAAATAAATTTTATAACGCACAAGAGCAAGAATTTATAAATGTGAACCTTATGTAACTCATAGACATTACCCAAAAAATGGAAAGACAAATAAAGCGAAAGCAAAATTATTACATAAGTAATACCGAACAATCGCACATTACCTACTACAATTAAAAGCACTTTGCCCTCGCAAACGCATGTAACAGACGAAAAATAATTGCTAAAAATCCGTCAAACGAGAGTTTAATCATTATTGTTTCATTCTTACGCGCGGCTATCATCTTAGGGGAAAGTCTTAATGCAAACTTTAATTGGGAGCAGCCGACACTCGCCAATTATATGTTTTATTACTGCTTTCGTCGTTCTATGCAAATTTTCTCGATGTAAGTATTATTTCAGTCACGCTGGTACTCGTCTTACGTCAGCGAAGATGTTAAGATTAATGTCCCTCTTCATTAGACTATAAGTATCGTGAACAATCGACATTGTGCCGATGTCTTTATACTTCTAATCACCTGCCAATTGTGCTAATGGCGGCCCAGTTGACGACTCTGTGTGTCTCCATGCCACATTAACGGTTTGCAAGTTTCACAACATAAATAGCCTCAAACGGTCCACGACAATTGACATCAATAGAAAGGTCGCTATAATTTAATTAGCAGAACACTCATAACGAGAGTTACTGACCTAAGTACATACAGAATGTCCTAATAATTGAGTAATATGGCAGTCCAGAGATTGAGCATCCTGATATACGGACCACAATTAGTTTTGTCTTTATAACGCAACGGTGTCATGGTTTTGTCTGTTGTGAAGGTATGTGTTATTTATTACTAGCGACCCGCCCCGGCTTCGCACGGGTGCAATGCTGATACTAAATACACTACATTATACATATATAAACCTTCCTCTTCAATCACTCTATCTATTTATCCGTTGCGTAGTTTTAAAGATTTAAAGCATACATAGGGATATAGGGACAGAGAAAGCGACTTTGTTTTATACTATGACTATGTAGTGATAGTGAAATTTCACATCAGTATTTTGAAAATAAACTTGCATAAAAAATACTAGTGTCAAGGTTTAAGAATAAATACTAGTACATATTATTACATAGCTTGAAAACTACATAAATAGCCAGTGAACACCTAGCCATCGACTTTTGATCGAATTTTTAGAGCACCCTGTCTAAGCATTAAGGCTTCAACTTTAATCCGTCCGAGAAAGGTTTTGCGATTGCCGCCCAGAGCAGTGACATTATATTGATCTAGCTAGACATTATGGTTAAGAGTAATGATTTATATGTATATCTGGAGCAAATCTGGCGACTACAGTTTCGTTTCTAATTTGTGAAACGACGGTGATTCTAATATCAGAAATGAATAGCATTGTGCAAAAGTTGCTGTATGTATAAGGTAGGTACCGAACTACGGTACGTACCTTACTAGGTACGGTGTATTAACCTAGGGGGTCATTTTTTCAAAATTTTATAGTACCTACCCAATTATTCGATACCTTTTTTAATGGTATTGAACTCAATGAGACAAAAAATATAGCATCATGGTTTTTGATCGTAATCTAATTTCTCACAAATGCAGGATTGAATTTTGACGAAAAATCATCAATTTTATAGATAGATACTCTCGCACACCACACAAAACAAACAGTATACAGACAAAAATACATTGTGAATGGTACAATTTAGGCGGTCGTATCGCTAGGAGCAATCTCTTCTAGACAACCTTCAGGTAGAAGACAGTTTAGTTAAAGTTGAGAGGGGGACAGTGAAGAGTTTTAGAAAGTAATAATTTATAATAAATATTTTTTATCTTATTTATATCTACTTAGTCAATAGTTTTTGGTAGTTTCGCGATCGCTCTTTATTTAGGGGCATATATACATTACTGTACAATGAAGTGATATGTTCCACGAGTGACGGATGGTGATAGAGACGTTAATGCCTATAACGGGGTCAGTGGTATGCGCAGCGCACGCGGCGAACTTGAACAAACAGCGGCGCGTGCGCAGGCCATCAGGCAGGGCACGGTAAATGTACCGCGATGTAGGTTAGGATGATCTGCGCCGCGAGTTTGCGTGAGTGCTGATTGCTTTTACACGCTCCAGTCGATAATCGAGATCACTATTAGAGGTAGGTAGGTCTAGGTGTTTTTCGTGTGTTGAGTATCACTTCTTGATGACACGAAGTTATGTACGTACAGGTTGTAAACGCTGATATTATTTAAGTTCGATAAATAAGTGTGTGCTAACAATATATGTCAATTTTCATATTATCATTATATCAAAGTAAAAAAAACCCATGACCTATGCGGAGCCAAACAAAGATTTTTGTAGAAGTATCCAAATAAATAATAATAATAATATTTGGACTGTAAAAATGTCATTTGTCCTTTTTTTCCCCCCTAAAACAAACGGTACTTGTTTAATAAAATCTATTTATTTAAGACACTTCCACAATTCCAATCTTGACCAACATCTTAGCTTAGCTGACTATTGTTGCCCAAAATGTTTGCCTTCATAGTACTTACATTCTCAAAACTAAGCGGTAATAAATAGATAACTCGTAGATACATACACAATTAGAGCTACTTATTGACTTTAGGACTGTCGCAACCGAAATGTTTGGACAGGTAAAGTTTGAACTGAAATAGGAGCGTTGCAAAGGTTTAGAAAGGTGTGTTGGCAATTTAGGTGTAGTATTCCGTTTGTTTAGTAGTTAGATGCCATCTGCATTACTGAAGCTTAAGGCAATTGGTTGTGATGGGGTCACACCTTGCGTCACAAACTGAGCAACAAATAAACTGTAGCTGTTTATGCTATAATGTCTATTTTATTTTTGCAGGTTAAGCATTGTTCTTTATTTTTCTGCGAATCCAAACCGCCTAATACAAGACCGCTTAGTATCACCACGAAATGAAACATGCTAAGTAGTTATGGGTAGTTTAGTAGGAACAGTATTTTTTTAATATGAAGTTAACAATAAATATTTACGTAGGCACTACTATGCCTATATTTGTTTAATCTACTCGTGTTTGTCGTGAAAAAGAACATTTATTTCGTCAGGAATTATCATAAATTTTGTTCAGACTTCATCCTTCATCCTTTTATTATCTTCTTCTTTTTATTTTATTTATAAACGACATACATAAATGCTTTCAGAGTTCTGATATATTTTTGTATGCCGACGATCTAAGGCAATCAAGAGGATCGGTAACTGTGGAGACACAGTGCTATTTCAGGAGGATTTAAATAGACTTACGGAATGGTGTGAAACTAATACACTGTTTTTAAATATTACAAAATGTAAACACATCAAATTCACTAGGAATAAGAATATAATACCATCAAAGTATATGTTTAATGGTGAAGAATTTAAAGAAGTTGAAAATATTCGAGATCTGGGTGTTCAATTTGATAAAAAGCTGAATTTTAAACAACATATCGAAGAAATGGTTCTTAAGGCATCGAAAATGTTAGGCTTTGTTCTGAGACAATGTAAAAATTTCAAAAAGCCCAGTGTTAAAAGAATTGTGTACAATTCACTAGTAAGGAGTCATTTAGAATACTGTAGTGTTAGAATAGTTTGTTACGGGATTGCTACCATGTACCTTATTTTTGAGTTCCCGATATTTCGGCACTGTTGCAAGCGCCATGATCACGGAGTAACTGAAGATCTTGCGGGTAAGTTGTTAAGTTGTTGTTGTTGTTCGTATGTGCAAAAACCGGAAAAAACAACAAACTGCTGTGTCGCGGTCAGATACTGTTAGTGTTGTGTGTCGAGAACAGGTGCGAGAAAATAGTGAGTTTGTAGACAATGGTACCGACGCGTGCAATAAAAGACAGCGAAAGAGGGTAGACCGATATGTTTGCCCTTAACAACTATCGACTTAAGTATTTTGGAATGACATCATTGGAGAAGCGCAGGGAAATGCTAGATTTAGTTTTTCTTAAGAAACTTACAACAGGTTTCCTTAACTGTCCAGACTTGCTAAACAGAGTGTCGTTTAATGTACCGCGCGGTCTGCCGAGAAAATTGAATAGGAAATTATTTTGTATGCCAAAAAGTCGCACTAACTTAATAAAGCATAGATCGTTGTCTAGGATGTATGCATTATACAATGATCATGAAGCTGTTATCGACCTAAATGTCACCACAATATTTGGTATAAGGAAGGCGATACTCAGTTTATAGGTAAGCATTACTTTTGTGATTTTAGTATAAGTATTTAAAATTAAGTAAACAAACACATTCCGCATAGTTTATACATAGTATATATACTTTTAAACTATGTATTGTGTATTTACACGTACAAATTCATTAGTACATGTAGTGCTTTTCTGTAAGAGATGAGGCACTTGGATAATTAAGTTTGTGAATTGTAAATTTAGCTTGTAATGGTGTACTCATTGTTGAAGAGCCAAATAATAAATCCCTAGGCAGTTAGGCACTAACTTAATCTCTTGCGTTTCTATCCCACGTCAAATTTTAAAAATATTTTTAGGTTGAATAAGTCTTTTGGCTTTTTTGTCAGAACTGCTTTTTTGGTAACCCTACCACCAAGATTTATCGGACAGCTGCTATCGCCTGTAGGTACGTTATAACCCGATGTTGTGCGAAATCGCCAGCCACGCTTCCTGGCTCAGGCACAATGGTTCAAAAACTTAGACAATGTGGGTTTTGTGAGGTTGTTGTTTACAAAATAGATACGGTCACTGCAACCTTGGTGCAGTCGGTCGGCACTCAGCACCATTGTGTTTGCAACCGCCATCGGTACTCAAAGGGCCATTACATAAGACCTTACGTTAAATAAAAATAGTGGAACATAGCCCATTTAGTTAGTACTCACACCGAATCAGTCAATATTGTATTATCAAATTGTAGATAGTATTTTCTGTAACATTATATTTACATTTCTTTAACAATTTCCCTACTTAATATTTCGTTAATGCTAATACTAGCACAGTGGAAAACTTATACTTTGATTGTAGAGTAACCAGGCCTAGATATCCCGATCATTAAAAAAAAATCATATAAGCTTTTGAGTACCTACTTTAGTTCTGTCTAATAGTGACAAAATAACTAATACTTATTTTTAAATTTGATGCGAATGCCATGTTCTAAAACAGGTATTTCATTTATAATATTGGTTAATATATTATCACGTTGAAATCGGCAAAACGCATTTATATCTGCCACACGAAAACGCAATTTGCTCTTTAAATAATACTTATTTAAATGCACAGTGGTACCGCATAGCAGAAGGCCGCTCTTAATTCGATCAAAACGTTCACATAAATTGCCAAAATAGTATGTTTTAAATTGTTTTAGACAATGTAAGTATGCTAAAATGTGTTCACACAGACAAATTACACAACATCGCCAAGAATGATTTTGCAACGTTAATCTCTTATGAGCAATTTCAGTTATCTTCTGTATACCTAAAACCTAGTACATATCTACAAGACTTTGGATCAAAATAGGAGATATAAGTTCAGCGAATAGTTGAAATTTGAAGACTGAGTTGGTTACGAGTGTGTGTAATATTATAATCTTACGTTTGCTCGGTTAAAAATGTTAGATTTAACATCGAAAGTAAAGACAGAAGTATTGAAATAAATGGCGGCAGTAAAGTTCATGTTTCCTACTCCGTATCGATGCAATTAATCGTTCAATCTCGTAAATCTAGCTGTTTAGATAGAGTAATGAATGATCGCAAATTCAATAAAGCTCTCACAAACATACCTAAGTTTATATTATTCGCCTACTGTTTTGCTTAACAAGAAAATAACCTTATGTAAGTACATAACTAAGGTAAAACATACATTTTAATATTTTATTGCTTACAGGTGATTCTATTTAATACTCAACTAGCGACCCGCCCCGGCTTCGAACGGGTGCAATTATCAGTGTTTCTCTTCTATATTATGCATGTATTAAACATATAAACCTTCCTCTTGAATCACTCTATCTATTAAAAAAACCGCATCAAAATCCGTTGTGTAGTTTTAAAGATTGAAGCATAGGTACATAGGGATATAGGGACAGAGAAAGCGACTTTTGTTTTATAGTATGTAGTGAAGATAAGAACTGAAATTTAATTGAATTTCTCCGAACAGCCGATCAGCTAAAACAACAGCAAACAGAAACACAAAACTTCTTTTAAATTTTGATATTTGTACTAAGTTGTTAAATAACTTTAATAAGGGGAAGTTCATTTATAAAATAGGTCCATTCTAATTCTTTTAAAAGTCTCGCTCTCGTTCCAATCGCTCGTGTGTTAGTTATTCTGACCCCAGCCAGGAATGCCATGGAAACATTACCGCTGACCGCGGTCACGCGGCTTCTTCTGACTAATGATGTCGTAGAAAGTTCAAAAGATAGGCTGGGACGATCTCGTGACCTGACTGTTTAATATGACGACCGTTTGGTTTAGCGGCTGGCGGTAGACTATACCACTATTTTATTTTATTTTATTATATAACATAAGAAAAAGGGATTATGAGTTTTTGTTATGAATGTTTATTTAATGAAAAAAAGATATCCGTTTTATTAATTCTAAAGTCTACATGATGAAGTCGCAGGCAGAAGCTAGGCGTTTTAAGGGTACATAAAAACACAACTCCTGAATTGATTTTATGAGGACTTTATCAAAGACTAACACCGTTTAATTTAATCAGATCGATATTGTCATTTGTAAAATGTTAAAACCTATTGCATGTCCTGTAATTAATAACATTTGATGTTTGAAACTTATTAAAACTGATCTGAGTAGGGGTAGAAAATGCGGACAAAATCGTGTGTTAAGAAGTAAAAGCCAGTTTAAAATAATTTTATGAGAAAACTCCCATGAAAGTTGTACCGTCGTGTTCATTTGACACGGTGGAATGATTTGAGACATGGCTTTGGGACAGTCGTGACTCAGCGATAACGCCGATCACTGGCTTACTTAAAAACCACCCGTCGAAAGGGAATTAATCAAGTCTGGAAGACTATCCATTAGGTTAAATTAGGCTGCTTGTTCGTAATTCGTTTGGCATTTCTTGCTATACTTAGTAACATATTTCGTAACAGTGTTCCGCTAGGGTTGTGTGTCATGTGTAATGGTGAGTACCAACTCATCATTATGATTATGATTAAAGGCTCATTTGAAATCATTATTTCAAATGAGCCAAAACTTGAAGATTTTCCTACCAGCTTATGAAGAGTGCCACTATTAACCTCTTGGCTCCATAGTCAGTTCGACAATTAGAAGTAGGTATTTAGATTAAAAGAGAATATTAATAAGTAAAATTATAAAATCATAATTAAAATAAAAAAAGTTTAATAAAAAACTAAAAACCGACTTCAAAATGAAACTAAAAAGCGAAAAATAATATTGACTAAAACATACCTAATCAGTTCTTTTTGGAGTCGGTGCCAGCCATCGAGAGTTAAAATGTGTTCATTGGCACCGACTCCAAAATGAACTGATTAGGTATGTTTTAGTCAATATTATTTTTCGCTTTTTAGTTTCATTTTGAAGTCGGTTTTTAGTTTTTTATTAAACTTTTTTTATTTTACAATTTTAAGTGTTAAGTCCTCTATTTTTTCCCTCCTAACTTCGCCAAAAATTACCTTACAGCAAAGTAACCTTAACTAATATTGGTCCTCTATGGACCCCCCATCCAATGGTATGATAAAAATAAGGTGTTATATAAGGTCAATTTTTCGACGAAAATTTTTAAGTCTTAAGAAAAGGGTTTACCTACACTCCAACCAGAACGGCGGCTATTTTGGTGTCGTAACCATAGGATAAGGTCTCGCGTTAAATAATAGGTTAAATTAAGAAAGGAACTTTCAAATTTTTTTTCGTTACTGGGTGTGCGGGTACGCCCCCAGTAAATAAAAATTGGCGGTCTGGTACCTCATAAGCTCTACGTCTGCTCAACACACTGCGAAATACGTTCTGTCGACAAATTGCAGTATTATCTTCTAACTCCTATCCGTTAAGGAGTTCTGTGGCTTCCATCATCAGGTCAGCAACATGAAATGATGATTACCAGACCCAAAAATCAGCATCGAGTCAGAAAATATATGCAAAACATTATGGGTGCCTATAAAAATTGAGGGTTGCCCTCGATTTCCCAGGGATCCCATCATCAGAATCTGACTTGGTGGAAATGGGACCACCTCGGGAGTATACCCTTTCAAACTAAAAAATAAATTTTGAAATCGGTCCATAATTGACGGCGTAATCGCGTAACATACAAAAAAAAAAAACAGACGAATTGAGAACCTCCTCCTTTTTTTTGAAGTCGGTTATAAAGGTTTACTTCTCCGGTCTCTCCTTAGGTTGTAGATTATCCAAATTCGTTGCCCTCCACTTGTCCAAAATAAAAGACCAATCATTGTCATGACCACAGAGTTATTAGGTCATCATGTGCGTAGTAGCACAAATTTCGTATAGCGGCGGCGCGCGTAGTAGTGACATGCCCACTTGCCCAGCGTCCAGCTGTCACCTGTGGTCATCATGATGTGTAGTGGCGACATGTCCAGCAGTCACATGTACTCTTGCAACATTGACTCTGCACTGAGGCCGTCACGCTTGCGCTAACATATAACAATCACAGTTTATTCATTTATCGTGTCGTTTGTGACCTTGTAGACGTTGCCTGTGAACATAAAGAAAGTATGATGGTATGTACAGGTGCTGCTAATAAATGATAAAAAAAAACTAGACAAGTGCGAGTCTGGCTAGCACACTTTGCAATCTTGGAAAGAACATTCTTATTTAAATAAGTACTTACATAGCTTAGTTAAAATATTCTTATTCAAGCGCTTTCTACCTATTCCTACCTATACGGTTAATAAAAACAACCATATCACAAATGGACCGACAACAGACCCTTAGTAAAAGAGTCCCGTTGGCACCATATTTGGGTACAGAACCCTTAAAACGCCATGGTTATTAAGGGTCGAAAAAAGTTATATGCAATCAGCATCTATGGTGAAAAAATACAAATTTCGACACGAAGTTGAAGTAAAAAAAGGAAAAATAAAGTATGCCTATACGAGTATACGTCCCACTGCAGGACAAAGGCCTCTCACTTCAACTATGAGCTGGTTTAGGCCATACTCCACCACGCGGGCCTAGTGCGGATTGGGACAGGGATGTTGTAAGGCCAGTGACTTAACCTTACTCTCTGATGTAATCAAGCCACCATAAGGCCTCTGACTAGGCTTTCCGACTAAAATCAAGCGATATCAGCTGGGACCAACTTTTAACTTGCTTTCCGAAGCACGGAGATGCTCGTGATAAATGTCACTAAATATGTTCGGAATGGTCACCCATCCACTCACAAACGCGGCGTTGGTTGCCTAACTCTAGTAATCGATACAATAGTGCTGCCGCCACTGAGCTACTAGCACCTCAGAAGTTGAATTACCTACCTATGAGTTGATCAATTATTTCATAGACACAACAACACAATGATGTGAATCTTACGTACAGTCAGAGCAGTCAATCAAGATACAATATGTTAAAAAAAAAATTGTGTGGCAGCCAAATGGTAGCTAACAAGGACTGGACCTTGACCACATAAGCCAATGACCTTGATATTGTTTCATTAATGATTGCCAGCATCTTGTGAACTTTACCACTTACACAAAGTTCTTCGTGTCCCTAAGAATTGCCGGTATATTGACCTACTCCGAACATTCTCTCAGACAGACGAATGTATACGTAAACCCTAGCTGAATCAATTAGATTCTAGCTGCGTTGACGTAACGTTTTAATTACATTAGCCATAGAGCCAAGTACTTAGTTGGAGATAGGCATGAACAACTTTGTCTTATGGATTGGACCACAAAAATTGCACCGTATAACCTACATACAGGTTTTTCGATAGAACGATGTAGATTATTTTACTGGTTGTTCTTCTCATGAAATTTTAAAAAAAATAATTAATGAGTCACCAATGGTAACATCGAGAAAAAAATATCAGCTGTTCTACTAAAGTTCGGACAAAGTGATTTTAATATTAGTCTCATAATCGCCAATGTTGTTAATTTTCATACAATGTATTAATTAAACAATTGAATAATCATTTTGAAGATACCGAAGACTGAGAAATCATATTAAGTAGGTTAGTCTGACGTTTTAGGTACCATTAATACCTACTTGGCAAACTATCGCTACTTGTGGCGTCTATGTAATAAGGCAACTAAAGTAGTCTGCGCGTTATGTCACCGCGTTGAGCATCAGAGGTGCTGAATTGATTAACCCATGTTGGTCATGCGCTCGATTCCAAGGCATGGAGACTTGGCTATTTGCGCAAGTTTAGTATAATTTGTTAATCAGAATTTATACAATGTCAGAACAGAAAGAAAACATTTAATTAGGTTAATTATTACAGATGTAATTTTGTATTTTTATAACCTCTCCCGTAACTGGATTAATCCTTTCGCTAAGTTCGCATGTGTGCACATGTGTGACGGGGCCATTGTTATTTAGTTGTTAACTTTTTTTCCGTGCATACGGGTTAAAAGCAAACTACCTACGCATGTAATTCTAGTCATTAAAAAATCTTACAAAAGAAATATATGTAGGTAATATTTAAAAACAGCAAGAAACTCATTTTATAAATCTACAAATACCTAATTACTCTACCACATATAGATATACTATGTAGATTTTTAGTCTCCGCATGATTTATCTGACAAGTTAAGATTATCCAACATCGACAAAAACCGCCTGATTTGTCCTCGTTCTGACACGAGAGTGCGACATAGTCGTAATGACGGTTGATAAGCAAAAACAAATGCTTATAAAAACTGGTTTATACTTTCCATTTCACTATCTATTGTATCATAGTTTTACTCAGTTATGTACAAATAATATTATACTTACGACAGCGTCTTTTATCCAAAAACGAGTATAGAGACGATCGGTAGGTATAAGAGTAAAAAAAAACCACAAAAAGGGGATATTAATACCAAAACTTTATCTAGACGAGCGCAATTTTGATTAATTGTTAAAGTTAAAATGATTTCATAAGGAAGCAGATACTATGTTTGATATAACCATGGTAATTAGTTTCTTAGGCAGAGTAGTTTTTCATGAGTTCCAAATATAATCCCCTATAAACAAACCCTTAGTTATTTTAAACTAATTAAACATTATTAATAATAATCCTGAATAAAAAATAGTTATACAGTTAATTAAAATAATGTTAGAATAGTACTCATTCTCACGTAGTTCGCATGACAATCCGCGCATGGTCCATTTACCGCCAGCTATGCTCTCTCGCACGGATCACTGCGCGCGCAAATAGAACGAGATTGGTCGCTTTCCTATTCAAATGTGGATTAATAGCATTCAATTGAAATTGAAGATCCGAAATGTTGTGTCTGAGATAATCGTCTTGCCGTGAGCCATTCGCTTGCTTCAATGCTTCGCGAACGAAACGCAACTATCAATTCATTGCTGCAGAGAAACTGCGGCACGGTAAAAGCAAATGGTATTACTGAATGCTGCAGTATATAGGGCGAGTCAAATCAATGTGCCCTGCATGAGCACAACATTTTCATGACATTCCGCACCCGTATGACTTGAACCAAGTGAACCAGTTGTAGGGAGGACAGTGCAGTAGTGGAAGGGTTATGGCTTACTCTATAAATACTACTACATAACTAAAGTCAGGGCTCTATTCGGAACAAAAGATAGGATTAACGGTTTTGGTAACTTTTTACTTTACATGACTTTTTATTATTTCCAAAACGGGCTACACAATCGAAACTATTAATTTGACGTCGACTCCGGAATCAACTTTTCGCCTGGTTCTGCCCCTAGGCGTTAATGTCTATGATTCGCGAGTAACGTCTCATAATTATAGCCGCGATGAGTAAGAAATGTGTTACGCATCCGCAAAGGAAGTGTGAATCACATAACTCCGTTCGTCAATGTTGTATTTCGCATTTTTGCAAAGGCTAAACTGATATCGAGTGACTCAATAGAGAACTCCATTATACATTGATAAAATAACCTAGTTAGTAAATAGGTGTAGCAGCTGTTGCACAGGTGGAAATACATGTAATTTCTTGACAACGGCTCTACAACACATAAAATATAATAAAAATACACTGAATTAAGTATGTGTTAGAATTTAAGTTAAAAGTAGCTTGACACAACAATTTTATAAATTCTTGAAATGGTATCTTGATGAGTTGTTGTCAAACTCATCGCCTACTTAGGGCCAATGCACAACATTTTTTAGGCACTTAGGGCATTCCACGCGATTACAGGGCGCCGTAAATTCTTTAGGAACGTGTCCAAGCGCCTTAAACGTTGTTGACAGTTAAAAAAGCTGGGTAAAACGCTCTTCGACAGCGCCTAAAACATGGTCTGCATGGGCCCTAGGATACGCATTCAATAATATTTGGGTAAATGGAGTTAATACATTTAATGCGAACTATTATACATACTTTAATAGGTTGTTAATAGTTTATAGCGAGTGTGTGGCATAGAACACATTTTAAAATAGATAACAAAATGTCTCGAATTGTATGCACATGTTGTTTAGTATGCGTCACCCACCTATACTAAAAACAAGTATAGGTGGGTGACGCATACATACATATACTACACAAAAATCTAAAATTTTACATTTGTAATTAAATTTAAAAAAAAACAGGGACTTTATATGCAAGGGACGGCGCGGCGTTAGCCGTGTCATGTGGGGTATGGTATGAAAGGGCTTCATTGGAATAAGCTTAAACAGATTGTTAATTATTTTTATGATGTATCATTTTCGATTTAAGACGAAGAATGATTATCCGGAACCCTCGGTGGGTGAGCACTTATCCGGTTTTTAGGGTTCCGTACCCAAAAGGTAAAACGGAACCCTATTACTAACGCTCCGCTGTCCGTCTGTCTGCCTGTCTATCTGTCTGTCCGTCTGTCACCAGGCTGTATCTCATGAACCGTGATAGTTAGACAGTTAAAATTTTCACAGATGATGTATTTCTGTTGCCGATATAACAACAAATACAAAAAAAAACAGAAGAAAATAAATATTTAAGAGGGTTCCCATACAACAAACGTAGTTTTTTTGCCGTTGCCACAGAATACATATTAGTCCGTTGCCGACAGATAATGTTACGGGACCCTTCGCGCGCGAGACCGACTCGCACTTGGCCGGTTTTTTATTATCTATTTGGGCAGTCGTGTAATTATTGTTCGCTTGTTACAGGACGTTCAGTGCGATCGGCAAAGCGGCGGCGCGTGATGACCCCCCCGCCGAGGATGCCGACACCATGAACCGGGAGAACGTCTCCACCAAGATCGCGGCCGGCATGGACCGCTGGCAGAACACCCTCGAAGACATGATCCATCTGCGCTCCTCGCATAACCACGTCTTTAAAGACAACTACTGGGTACGTTTTTTATGCATTGCTCCAATTTATAAATATTTAAGTGCTCTTTGACCCTCTTTGGGGAGACTTACATCCAGCAGACTGACATGATGGTGATGATGATTGAAATATTTGACAACATCACATACGGCTCTGATCCTACGGTGGGTAGCTAAAGCACAAAACAACGAAGCCCCAAGACTGTATAAAAAAACGTTTTCTACATTGATCCGACCGGGAATCGAACCCGGGACCTCAGAAATGGTCGACGCCAAGTCCAGCGTGCTCGCCTCTCGGCTACGGAGGTCGTAGTACGTACGGAGGTAAATGCAAAGAAATGCCACTTTGAATAATTTCAAAACACGATTTTTTTCAAAGCTCGGTTCTGGTAGTGCCCAGAACCTGGGAGACACATCTAGTAATGTTATTTGTTCCGATATTACTTACTTTGATACTGTTTGAACAGTTAAAGTTCAAATTTAACTCCTTACAAAACAAATGTTTTCTTTTTTATTTTAAATTCCGTCATCGATTGTCTTTTGTTTTTACTTTTGTCTTTTTGGATTTTTATCAACGCGCATCAAAGTGTCTCGATTTACATAATTAATTATAAGTATTATTAAACCAATCTCCTTAAAAATCCGCTATTTATTTATATCTGAAGATCCTATGTACTTAAACACTGGTCCATCGCCTGCAAAATTTAAGATCGGACATCGGTCTGTCGCCCTTAAAATTTAAGATTGGACAGGAAAACTAATGAACATCAAAGTGCAAGTTGGCAATTTATAATTCATGACAATTTGTGTGTTGTCTGTCGGTGCAGACCTTAGATTTATCTCAAAAAGGAATAAATAACCATCCCACAGGAACACCAATACAGGATTATAACAATAAAATAAAAATGAAAAAATATCCTGTGATTAAACTGTATGTGTACCAAGTTCACGAAATTCCGTTTAGCCGTTATAGCATTACTGAGTAACAACAATAATCCAAATAAACAACGTTAATATTAGTTAAAATAAACGTTTGTGTGCCAAGTCCAGATATCACTCGGTTCAGTAATACGTTCATGATTTACCTAATGAAAGAAACTTATTTTGTTCTCGCTCGTGGCAATCTATGACTTACAATATATAAGGTCCGATTTTATTAGTGTTCATCCTGTTAACCTGTGACTATATAGGTGAAAAGCAATCGTAAAAACCAACTTTCAAATGTCTATCATAAAAACTAAAAAAGTTAAAAATAAATGACAAATTAACAACATCGACTTCATATTGCATAAACTCGTCCTATCTTCAACTCTTTTCTCGCTCTGTACAAGGGGAAGGAATAAGACGGATAATCAGATGGTTAAACGTAGCAAAGATAGGACGAGATTATGCAATATGAAGTCAATGTTGTTGATTTTTAACTTTTTTAGTTTTAATGAGTACCATTTGAAAATTGGTTTTTACGATTGCTTTTCACCTATATAGTCACAGGTTAACAGGATGAACACTAATAAAATCGGACCTTATATAGTAAATGCAAATGGCCTGTAATTGGGTGAATGGAAACGTTTTTTTACTGAATACGAAAAGAGACGACAGTAGAATTCTTGTTTTGGCGTAAATAAACACATGTGCGCTTACGAATAAGCTGGTTACAGGTTACAAGGTTGACCATCAACGGTACACCCTGTATACAGGGTGTCAAGCTGAGCTCAAGAAAAGAAAAAAAAAAAAAGGCATTAAATTCTGCAAAATATATTCTATGCATAAAAAGTGCCTACTATAACAGATGATTATCATATGACATAACATAATCCATTAGAAACCAGGCTAAGTAGCCACATAAAAATGTAATTAATGTTATTTTTATTCAAAAGCATATAAGTACGGAAACGTAAATTCAGTGCTCAAAAGCATGAAAACAAGCAAGCAAACAGGTAAGCAGGCAACAATTACTTACTTATCTAATGACATACCTACATAATACCCACCTTTAATATATGTTACAAAGAAATAGGTTGAAAATAATTACCTTTTTTGCATTCATGGAATCTTCACAGTTTGTATATTTATTACTATGTGAAAGTTTAGATGTTTGAAACTCAATCACGCAAACGACTGAATGGAATTAAGTGAAACTTGGCACATATTCAGATAATGGAATTATCAAGTTTTTATGATTTTCTTTGGCTCAATTCTGATGTCTAAACAGATGGTGTCACAGGAAGAATCTAGTACTTACCTACTCGAGTTTAGTAGAGTCTTAAATTCCTAACCAAACCAGTTACTATATCTCTTTCATTGTCCTCTAAAAGCCAAATACAAGGTCCTAACAAAAACTCTTTTCGATCCAAAAAGAGGTGATTCTGGTTGAGCACCATACAACTTTTACAATGGGTAGAATCACCCCGTTACGGGTCGAACAGGTTGTTTACACCTTGTATAATATAGTACGCTTTAAAAACAATCATCAGCTGGGAATCAAACCCATGTGTTTTCGCCAATCTGGCTGCTCTTCCGAGAAGACTGAGCTACCGAGAACATCAGCTTTGTAAATGTCGTTTGTCAGGTTGGCTCGTGCATAATCATTAATTTAAATTGAATTGAAGAAACCGGAGGTAGGTGTCTGTGTTATCTAACGGTCCTTAGAGAATAGTTAAAATGCATTTATTCTAAGTCCGAAGCGTTTTATTTCATAATAGTTGTGCACACTTCCCGGCGGAAGCGCGCGTCTACATTCACGCCTGTAGCACACCAACCGTCGCGATACTATACAGCGGATACCGCTACACGAGTTCCGCTGCGCAACGTTTACATTTATGGAGTAATTTAGAGAAACGCTAAAAAAATATTATTATTTTAAAATACAAACAAACCCGGATATTGTGAGCATAGTTTGTCATGCATAGCATAGTATTGGATAGACTGTACCGCCGCCACAAATAATCAATAAATGCGGGTGGGTAAATATACATCATCGCGCTTGGGCAGACGCGGACGTGCCATACAGTCTTCCCGCGACCACGGCCTATGCAACTAGTCCGAAACGAAAAGAGATATGTGTTGCATTAATACCCGCTTTGTATACTTATAGTGTTAAGTTTAAAAATGCAACAAGAATGTTTATAAAGATCTTTTTTTATGAATAAGAGTATTGTGTTCACGATATGGCCGCTTATATTTATTTATGCAGTTTAAACATAGAACAAGTTCAATCATCTTTTCCGAACTCGTGATGTATTCGGTTTCCGAGTAGATCGGCAACATAACTACAGAAGAGAGAATCGTAGTCAAATCTATCCGCTAGAACTATCAGTTTCGCTTTTCGTTCTTCAACTGACAAGAAATGTCGGAACTACTGCGATTTCGCTGATATAGCTTCGCGGCGGAGGTGTGCTACAGGCGTCAAAGCATGCGTTTGCGCACGTTCTGAAATCGACGCAACTGTCCACGTCGGGCAACCCATAGTAAACCATACTTCTAAGGTTTTCGATTCTATTTACATTGAAGTGAAAGTTTATGTTGTAAAGAAAGTATTTGTGTTCGTATAACGTACCATTGGTAGTATATTCAATCCATTGAAGTTTACCGTTGGGGACCTGCGCGTGACTCTAAATAAGTAAATAATGCGAGTATGGCAGCGTGGTGTGATAATGAGCAGTCATGAATGAGAATGAGTACTTAACTAAACCAAATTCTCTAGTCCTTTAGTCACCTCACCATGGAGATTTACATACATATTTACACTTTACAGCAGTCACTGAATAAAAATGCGCATTAAGTAAGTTATGTAAAGTAATAAAAGGTCCTAAAATAAGTAGGTACATTATTTAATTTCATAGCTCTGCAAGTACAGTCAGCAACAAAAGTAGCTGATCAACAACTAAATTCCAAAAGCACTGACTGTTCTCAGTATTACAGATATCCTTATTACGCTATTGCAAAGTCATTTTGTCAGACTATTGAGACATGTATTGCATGCAATGCTTTGGAAAATTCTGATACTAAGCAAATAAAACATATTAATAACTAATAAGTAAATACAAGTGGGTAGGTAGGTATTATTCAGGTATGATATGATATGATTACTTTGAAATCATGAGTACAGATAATGTGCTCGCAAAATGAAATTCTACTAAGTAACATTTTGCCGTCATTATGGTAAGCCGATAAATTTCAATGAGGAAGATGCTTTTTGCTATTTACTACTTAACCGCAGTGTGTACTTTGATGAATAGTAATATGAGGAAAGAAAGTTTGTTGGTAGATAATTTTAAGAACCACAATAAACGGTGCGGTCAAACTACCACAGACACTACTAGCAAAGGTAACTTTATAACCATTTACTTTTTAAAACGTATTTTAAGGGCGGACGTCTAGTATTTCGGCACTGTTGCAAGCGCCATGATCACGGAGTAATATCGGGAACTCAAAAATAAGGTACATGGTAGCAATCTCGTAACAAACTATTCTAATGTTAGTGACCATGAAAGTTTAAAACAATAGACATCTGTATTATTTGTTTGTAGGTAGTAATTTTGGCCGTTACATTGAATCTAGACTAAGAAGGTAGTACTACTGAACAAACCTTGCCAAAACCATGGCATTACGTAACAGCGGGAGCCATGAACTTGGTCTAATCAACTCAATTAAGACGCCTCCTAACTTCCTCGTCCAAATTAATAACTCAAACAACCTAAACGATATGTTTTCCTGTTTATCAACAGGTCTAATTGTTCTCAGGTGAAAACAAACCTTTTAAGATCATCAGTGCAGCCGTTATTTGAAATCTATATTATCGATCAGTTACAATGGCATTCGATTCTTTTTCTTTTTTGTAAAGCGCGTTTCTGAATCAAGCTTTAATTAACCGAATTTACCGGTATAATAATTTTCAGCGAATTCCTCAATTTTCATGGCAGCTTGATATTCAATTTAAATTTAAAAACATTGCCCGCGTGCGATGATTATTTATTATAATTTAAATAATTTAATTTAACTTACAATAATGCAAGCTGCCAAGACAATTGAAGAAGTCACTGAATTTTATACCGGTAAATTTAAAGCTTGATTGAGGCACGCGTTTTACAAAAAAGAATAAGAATCGAATGCCATTGTTGAGGCAAATAAATAATCCTAGTTCACCTAATTGGTAAATATTATAAAAATATCACAATTTTGTACTAATCTCACTTATCCGATTTTTCTTTGATGTTAGTAAGATATTGCTGACATTATTTCTGCCTATTCATATTCCAGCAAAGCGAAGTTTTTATATTCAATATACATAAATATCAGTAATCAGTGTTTCAAAAGTATTGATTTCTTTCCTAAGATCTTTCTTTGTCAAAAAACAAATTGTATTCCACTTCTTACTATCATATGAACTGATCCATGTACCCAGAATTTCTCCATCTACATACAATGGGCGTTTAAAATTCAAATTGTTACTTATCGCTCTCGTTGCCGAAGCTTTTACTTGCAGTTTCGAGTTTTACAACTGCTCATAATCTGATTGTATTTTATGCATTTACAATGCAGTTGGTGCAGCAATAGATACTCATCTTTGGAGGTGAAAGTGAACTCTTTAGGTACCTACTCGTAGAGACGGGAACATGTTTTAATTAAGATAAAACTAACTGTTTTTCTGCCTATAGTTACCAATTACCTACTAGCCGAAAACTAAGTAGCGCTTAGATGACATGATATGATAACTTAGAAAACTCATAAACAAACATAAAAATATGTTTAAACATCCATCTAACCTATACGTAAATGATCTTGCTCATCACACAAACATTGACCCCTTCTGATTCGAACCCGCTACCGGATGGTTTTGTTGTCGAAAGCGCGAATCACTAGAACAAGTCGTTTTATTACAACATAGCTTACCCGGCGAGCTTTTGTACCGCCTAACAGTTTTTATTATTTATTCTGCTGTTCGGGGCGGAGAAAAATCCAACCAATAATAAACCATGAAAATCGGTCCAGCCAGTCTTGAGTTATGTGTTGTAACAATCACGACTTTTGCGAGTCGGACTCGCGCACGAAGGATTCCGTACCCTTTTCTATAAAAACGGAAAAAAACACGTTTGGTGTATGGAAGCCCCCTTAAATGTTTATATCGGCTCGATGTATAAAACGAACTTTTCTATATTGGCTCGGGTCTGGGTGTTGTAGTACCGTCGTTGTTTCTGATCTCTATAACATAAGTGCTTTAGCAACTTACCTTAGGACCAGAGCAATGTATGTATGTGATGTTGTCCAATATAAATAAAAATAACAGCTCAAACGACTACCAGCCACCTGCATAATTACATATTACATTACAACCTACCTATGTGTTTAAGTCACTATGTAGCAAATTCTGCAGCGAGTTTATTTTATATCGGTTAATAATTACTTTGCACCTGGACATGTATTTTATCGAAAAAAATACATATATACTTTGTGTGCTTTGCGATATAATGTGGTAGACCTCACGAAATAGCTTCTTGAACTATTCCGTAGTATAACTAAGTAATAACACTTTTGTTGTAATATAAATAAAATAAACCTGCGCCAGACAACACACCAAGGTCTCGTGGTAAGGAATTAACGTCCTTGTGTTATGACTTACGACTTACCAGACAGGGAATTTTGCCAGGAGCATTTCCCAGCACACCCAACTCAAGCAATTTAGGAAGTTTATTTTCTAAATTAATCGAGGCGTAATTTAGAAGCATTTGAATCGTATACGACCTAGGAGATAAATTGTACACGAGTCTTGGGATTTCGTATGAAAATTGGAATTAGAACGCTTCAAAAATACGCCACCAAGCCGGGATTCTCCGGGGTTCAAGGGGAATCACCGCATCAATACGCTAATCGGATCTTCTATCAAAAAGTTAACATTTGAAAATCACGGATAGCATAGTTCAAGAACTAAAAATACACTTTTATATCTATTGGACTCGTAAAGTAAAATGAGCTGATACACGAAGGTTTTACTAGTAGCCATTGAGGCGTTTGTTAAATTTTATTGTTTTGTCATCCAAGTTAGAAGACGATTAAAAACTACTTTCGATAGAAATAGTAAGATAAAATAAAAGTGTGTTAATAAAAACTTTAAATTAAACAGCTATTTAAATTTCAGGCTCAGAATGGGTTCGACGAGCTGCGCCGTTACGTGAAGCAAGGGAGCGACTTCAGTAAGGAGCTGGCTGCTATATTACAAGAGAGGTAACAAGATAACATTTTATTACAAGCTGCTGGCCGCGACTTCGTTCACGGGGCCCTTCCCCGGCGAATGCAAAACTCACCGAAGTTTCATTATCATCTGATCAAGGGCTTGAAACGCAACATGCAAGTTAATTATTTTTTGATTATATGTATACTTAGAAGAAGATGAACAGTGGTTCATGACTCTCCGTCAAGTAAGTAGTTCATTTTGGAAGGCATCTAACGACTGTTTGGTCTAGTTCCAATGGTTCGCACTTCGTACCCTCGACAGCTTTTAACGAGCCTTAAACTTGGTAATCCTCCTCTTTATAAATTCTGAGGTGATTCTGATATTTGTTTGCCATTTCATTGCAAACTTGGTGTCGAAATAAACCTTTTTTCATTCCAAATCCACGATTTGAGCACGAGGTGGACAAGCAAAATCTACACATTTTCTCGTAAGCATTTCTGAACCATCAACATCGTTCCAACACTTCCAACCAACCAAGATGAAACTTTGGTATCTAAGTTGTGGAGCGCACGCGCCGCCAAAAGGTATCTAAATTAAATTGTAGACTAATACGGAAATGAATTTCAAGTCACGGGTACCAGCTAGTTTCGAATCCATCTTTTATAAGACAGTTTTTTTGCCAAAATGAAGTCACATCACACCTTTATAATCTCTTATCACAGAATCCGCCTTGAGGATGCTGCAATGCGGATTCTTAAGTTTACCTATTCGTCATCAGTAAAAACAACAATTTCGATAAAAATAATCTTAAATGTTGGTGTTGATTTAATACTCTTATCGACATTACTCCGTAACATTTACTTTCTACGCGGGAATAAAACAATACGTTATTGTTCATGATCGATTGCATAGCAGACCTTTTTTAACTTGTTGCAATTCTGAATGGGAATTCATTCGATGCTACAAAACACATCGCATAACCTGTTACGTTATTCACACTACTTTCGCAGCTAAACGTAGAAGTGTCTCAAAAGGGCGCGGCAATGGCCACTTATCAGAAATAGCAGTCTCAAGGCGCCTCCAAGTGGGCCAAGACTCGACAAATATAACGTTCGTTCTACAAATTTAAACCGTACTATTGGCCGAGACTGCATTATCGCTTTTACACAACAACGGAGATAGTGGAGACGTAAAAAGACGTTACGCCACCACGATCATTTTCTATGTTTATTTCCGCTGCGGATTGTGAAACTATCAATAGAGGCAATAGCGGTGCTCCGACTAAACGGGCCATGGCTAAATAATTATCGGCATGTGCATCAAAACTAATGTCAGGAAATCGTGCTGTTTCACCAGTACTAAATTCTAGGAAAAAAGCAAGATAATGTACGTAGATACTTAGTTTGAAAGAGGCAAATTGTATGGATCGCGGGCCGTTGAACCGTAAATAGAACTCTACTTAATATCATTCTCTAAATCTAAAGGGGAGTTAACTAATAAAGTTAGATTCCACATCCTTGGATCAGCTTTTATTTCTTCTATGAATAGTTTTACGTTTAAACCACACTGCTTTCTACTGTAACGGCCCGTGAGAATAAACGATGAGTTGTACGGTCCAATGAAAAAGACTAAAGACGGCTCGATAGTTGTCATCAACGTTTATTTAGGTCGATTGTGCCTGTTAAAGTATGATACCTAAAGCTAGACTACTGTAATTACGGCAGCATTTCGATTCGCAGGGTTGAAGCGGAAAATTACTACTCGAAATGTCTGGCGAAACTGGGCACGAAGCTCAGCAAGGCTTGCAAGGAGAGTGTGGGCTCGTGCGCCGAGGCGTGGAAGCACGTCGCCCTCGAGATGGAAAAACGGGCCGAAATACACAGGTTTGTCTTTAATTCATTATCATCATCATTATTTCAGTCACAGGACTTCCATTGCTGAACATAGAGGAACCTCCCCTGTGACATCCAGATCGGCCTGTTGGAAGCGACCTGCATCCAGCGGCTTCCTGCGACCTTTACGGACGTCTGTCCATCTTTAATTAAAAGACTATTATTTTGTTACGTAATGATTAGAAAACAAAATACAACTGAACCTTAAAACAAGTGCTTTAGCAACTTACCTTAGGACAGGGTAGCATGTGTGTGCAAAAGATATAATTCATGAAATACTAAATATATCTTTCCTATTTCAGAAACTATTCTACGGCTATGGCCGATGAGTTGGTAAAACCAATGAAGAATGTAATTGATAACCAATTAAAACTTAGGAAAAAGGTAACTACTATTTCTCTCAGATAACAATTGCGTAAACATTATTATATGATATTAAATTAATCATATTTTAGATTGAAGGTAACGTTGACAAAACAACGCGAACTCTCACGGAGTGGAGGACGGCGGAAGCCAAGTCGAAGAAACAATCCCACACTGCAGCGCGGGAAAACGAGAAGCTACAAGACGCTACCCTGGAGATGAGGTCTGAGGATGAGGCTAACTTACGGCACTCTTGACGAAATAATGCTCCCAATTTATTATCACAGTTAGTCTAGGACATTATTTCGGACAAGATTTTTGAAGAAGGATCCTTCACGCTATGCGTTGCAATGCGATGTTATTTAGCTAGTGCGAATTTTTGTGTCAGGGGGTCATCGTTATCAGTTGTGACAACCTCCCATTTAATTTTATTACAGTCGAATATCCCGCAGTTCGAGCGTAGGCCACATTCCACATTCCATTCTAAGCACTGCCAGAGCGGAGAGGCATTCAAATGTGACGAGTGAGAAGGACGCAGCTAAAATGCAGGTGAAGAAGAGAAAGACGGAAGATGCTGTTAAAAAGACTGAAGTCGAGTACTACAATATTTGCGTTCATGCCGAACGCTCTAGGTAAGACGCTCAATGACACACTCCACACGTATTTTTATTATTCTTTCGAAGCTTTATTGCAACGCTTCACCTGCGTCTAATGCCAATAATAGGCGATAGCTCGGACGGCTGCAACTTTGGACACATCAAATAGACTTAGCGCGCGTATAGTACGTTGTTGTGGCTACACCTACTGTCATTTGTTATTCGAACAAGTTAAAACACGGCTAGTGCATAGTCATTGAGTTAGGATGGAGTGGACAAAATGAGAAAAGTATTAAGTTCTGGGAAGCGTTATTTTTTATTTTTAAGACTAGTATCCACAGATTACGCGCTAACTGAGCCGCTAGACGCTAGAATCAAACGTCGAATAAGTCCACACATTCAGTTATAGTTTAGTTCATTAATTAATGAACGCTAGTCGTGCCGTCATGCCGTTATTTGGACGTTAGGCGTCAAGCAGGTGAAGCTCCAGCATGAAGGTAAATGTTATAAAACTTTTCGCAGACTAGAATGGGAGTCGAGTGTTGTAAAAGGAGCTGGTATGCTGGAATCTCTTGAAGAAGAGAGGCTTGCTCAGCTCAAATCGTCCGCCGATTGTTACTTAAGGCTAACGGCGGCTGTACCTCCTCAGTTAGCCGAAGTAAGTATCAACATAGATTAGACCGATTAGAAACATTTTAATCTAATGAAGTTGCTTTAACTCGATATAAAATACCCGTGATAACTCCTATATCCCCTGTGAAGGGTACGATACCTCTGTAAATCGGGTGTGTAATATTTAATATAAGTACTTTTGACCTATCATTTAAGTGATATAAATTCATTTAATATATTCTTATATGATATTACCGATTATTTAATATAATAAACGTTTAATATAAATTTATATCATCTAATTTCATTTGCTATAACAATCGATAACTCTACAGTTCATTTTATCTAATTTTTAAATATTATAAATATCGTTTAATATAATACACGGAATATCAATTTTTAAAAAGGTTTAGCTTCAAACATAAAAAATAACACTTAATATACTATAAAATAAACAAATGTTGATTACATAGACTGTAATATTTTAATGTAATTCCCAAAAATATAGTATATAATGACACAATTTGCGAAGGAAATATGAGTTTATTATTATAAGCATATTAATATAAATATAATTTCAGTAACTGTGGACTGTGTGTGGTCACTGTTCACCTAACCTAACCCAGACGAGATTTTTTTTACTTATTGACACGTTGGCCTTCCGCGCCTCCGCGTTATTGAATTAGGGCAGACAAGTGCCCTAAAATAAAAATAAAGTCCAAGTTTTTATAGCAATTATGATTATTATATCACATTATAACATTAAGGCATTAACTAAAGTGAATTTTGTATCATAAGAGTTGTATACAAAATGTTATTATAGCACTTGTATCTTATATCAAACAACTGTATTTAGTTCAAGTAAAAATTATATCAAATGAGCGTTATATCGGTTAAAATTATTTTATTTGATTTCCTAACAATTGGACCGCCCCCTGTAAATCTATATTTACGTATGTCTTGGCAATTGGAAGCAGAACAATTCACGTTATATTAGTCTAAGACCTTACTTTTGTCTGACATTATGTATAGTCATCATTTATTTATTTGCTTCTTATGCAGCATGAAAAGTATTAATCATATTAAAATGTTAATTTTACAGTCGACAAATACGTTAGTGGGTCCAATTAATAATGCGAACGCCAATGTGGATATGAGAGTCGTGCGAGGGGTGCGCTCGGTGCCGGCGGGGGCGAGCGAGCAATTGCTACCCGACTTCTACTGCGAGCACACCACCTTGGCCATGAACAGGGAACGACGTAAACAGGTGAGCTGATAGTTACGATGGATACAGATGACTAGGTTTAACAGTTTATCTTCCACCCTACCTGACTGTCTGACGATGACGACATAGTCGGGGTTCCGGGCAGCCTCTGGATGCATACGCTCCAGAGCCGCTAGCTAGCCTTCTATGTGGAGTTCTATGACAGCAGTGGACTTTAAAAGTGGAGAATACATGAAATAGATTTACAGTAAAATATTTATGTACTTAAATGGAGTTGACAAAAGTCTTGATAAATCACTTTCAACTAGCTAGTTTATGCAAGGCAATCTATGATTTTAATGGATTATTTATGTCAAATCTTTAAAGAGTACTTCATGCATTGACAAATTCCCCTAGACAAGCTGGGGTCATGCCCAGCATACAAAGCCCTTTATGGGAGGGAGGAACATTCCCAGACGCCGCGCAGTATTCTCTTTGAAGACTTTTCTCTTTTCATACCGTGCTTGAAAGCTCAAGTAATGGATATTTCAAAGAATATACAAGTTAAAGTGCCTGTGGGCTGCTCACATTTTGCGTAGAACCGATAACCGATAGGTACTTTGACGTATTCTGTGTATATATAGTATTATAGTGAAGTGAAGACTACGACTTGGGCAAACGAAGGGTGCCTTACGACAAGGTGGAGAGGAGATAGCCTATCAGCAGGAAGCAGATTGAAAAGAAATGCCGAGAAGCGGGCTTAGTATTCTGCATTGGGAAAATTCTATTTCCAGTGGACTAAAGTTGTCCGATTATGATGAAAATTAAATATCCCATACACTATTTCAATGGAATTGTACCTTTACATATACCATGTACGGCGTATTATGATCTAGTGTGTGTGGCGTATTTTGGATATGCGCTGAAGACGACATTGAAGCCAATTAGTATTTCATGCAATTTAGCAATAATTAAGACCAATGTCATGGGCTAATCGACAGTAATTTATTTTCAGGCGCTGATGAAAATCCTCCAATTAGTCAAACAGGACATAGACAGAGAGCGGAAGTCCAAGCAGGGACTGGAGAAGTTGTCTATGGCCATGAAGCAGACGCCTACCTTTGGTAGCGACGACTCCCAACAGAATGTAGCAGACAAATTATATCATGTAAGATACAAATTTAATAGTAGCATATCTCAGCGTACCTACCTCTATACCATATCAATTTTGGGAATAATTCATATAAAAGTGAATGTGATGTGTGTGTGTGTGTGTGGGGGGGGGGGGGGGGGTATTCGTACACGTTCATAAAATAATGAATTTCGGTACACACGTCTATTTTTTATCTACTCGTCAAAGATTGTGAGAAATTATTTATTTTCTATTTCAAAGAAGCAACTAAATTCGTGACATGCCTATTACATCTTTTTAAACAATTTTTTTTTAAACGTCGACTACACTTTTTGTGTGGTAAAATAATAAGACATGTTGTTACAATATTTCCAGGTAAGATCAATGCTAACGTATTTGGAAGCGATCCGGTTCAAGATCACCACCAGCCTGAACGAGCTGGACAGCCGACCACCGATGCAGCACCCGCTTTCCACGCACATACAAATAGTTAGGGATAAGCAAGGCCTTCAACAAAGTATACTTAAGGTAAAAAAATAGTTACGGTTGGAATTATCTATGTCTCTTAGAGTAGACCGGGTAGCTCAGTGGTCGGATTCTTGTCTTAAATTCATAAATCGGTGAGCCATAATAATACTTGGAAACTTGCACATTTAAATAAAGCTGGATGTGTAGGTAGCTACGCACAATTAGTCTGCTTTACCTGTCTTATGAAGGTCTGTTGGCAAACCCACCAATTGTAATAAACACCTAGGGATGAACCTAATGACCATGAGGTCAAGCGTATCTCGCCTAGGATTTGGAGAAGCGCTATTTAATCGTGTAAAAAGTCACGTGTATAAAATAAAAACAAAGTGCAACGTCACTTTCTAAGGATAAGTGTACCTATCCTACTTTGGTGCTCTTAATTTATCAAAATACAAATAAAACACCAAATTAATCAATCACCATCATCACACTTTTTATGTTTAGCGGTGTTGTTAATGTAAGGTCTCAAGTAACTGAACACGAAAGGTGCATTCGATAGCTAAAATCGATTTCAGCCAAAATCATATACCATACTCGTTGATATTTCCATAGAATGGCCAGATTTTGATTACGCTAAAAGCGATTTCAGCTCAAGAAAGAGAAGTTAGATATTCTTTGGTTATTATTTATAACTGATTTATTGCCCAAATCGAAATGATACCTAGATAATAAGTATCTTTCATAATTCTAGGTACCGCCATGGCTGCAAGCGGACTACCAGAACGAAGTCAACAAAAACCTTCAGCCAAACTACTCGGCGCTGACGAAGAGCGTCAACGGGGGCGAGGAAAGGGAGCGACGAGACTCCATTATGAGTCGAGCCTCCAGCAAGCTTCGCATAGAACACCTGTCGTTCAGACGGAACACTGAGAATAAGAGTGCCCCGGTGACGCCTGTCTGTGTGGAACTGCCTACGCCTCCTATAAAACCCCCCACCCCAGACGCGCCACTTCCACCGGAAAGTCCATTGGATTGGAGCGAGCGGGGAGCGGGAGACGGGCTGTCAAATCAACATGACAGTGACTTTGGTAAGTTGAATAATTTGAAGACGCATGCATGATCACAGGATAATCTTAATCTCTTAGCCCACTTGATGTCAGGATGAGCGAATTTAATCGCGAACTAGCCAATATCACGGTAATAGAAATTATTCTTTAGCTGTCATTTTGTATGACAATGACAGCGAGACAGAAAGCTGCCTAATCTCTGGTGGTGCCGCAAGTCGACCTTACAAATTGCGATATTATCTATAACATTTATTACGAGAATAGTTGTTGTGTTTGAGTGGTTAATCTGCCTTTTCGGTCAGGGCTTTACAGCTGTATTATTTTCAGATGAGTTCTCGTCCCAAAGCGACAGTTCCACGGATTTGACGGACATTATAAAGAACGAGAATGGAGACACATCTGCGCCCACGCAGCTAGGCAAATGTCGGGCGCTGTATACTTACGAGGCCAGGCTCAACGATGAATTAACTTTAACCCCAGGTAAATAAAAATAATAACTTGTAACACTCAGATGTTTTAGGTGTCAGGTCTACTTTGACCCGTCCAAAATTGTGTTTATTTTTAGCAAAGCGAATTCATTGATCTAGTGTGTTTTTTATTATGAATAGGAAAAATATTTTTAACTGCGAATGATACTTTAAGACTAATGTAGTTCATAATATGAACTAAAATCAAGGTCTTACTAGACGCTAACGAAAAGTTAACCACTCTAACTAAAGTCGTTTAAGATCAGATCGATATAAATAAAATTATTCAATAATTTATTGTTCATATTATTAGTATACCTATTCCTGGATTCCAGAATATACCTACTGCACGCAATTAACTTCACTACTATCTTTTAGTGAGCTACGCGTAGGTATATGCAAAACAAATTAGATTTTAAGGGTAATCTTGCGTTTAAATACGCGACCTAGGATTAAAAGACCGTAAGTAATCAACAACATCAACATCTGTATTCGAGTGTTGAACTGTTAGGTACTCTGATACACATATTTTTAATACTCAATTTGTATGGGTGTATCACAATATATTCTATTCTATTTCGATTTATTCTAAAGAAGAAATATAATCAAAATGTACATACTATTCTATTTTACTGGATGTTTCTATAAGTATGATCAAATCAAACAAGCGCATAGCGAACTAGCTCCTGGAGACGTATTTTTGAATCATGCGAATTCCAATTCGGATACGAAATGGCGAGATTCGCATGCGAATGACTAAAATCGCTAGTTTTGAAAATTAATTCTGTGAATTCTGCAACGATTCTACTAGTAGAAAGTTTAGAAGTATGACTTTGACAAGTAAACACATGTTCACAGATTAAAAACTTTTTTTTCGTTCCGTTCCATGCGATTCATTGCCGGTTTTTAAAATAAATAAGTTTTTGCATTCCTGTTTTAAATATTTTCTGCGTGAAATGAAAATAGTTAAAGAATTTTACCATAATAGCAACAAAGAATTCGAGTGATTCAAAAATGCGTAATATCGGGAGTGATAGAAATAGAGTTCGCACACGAATCGTATTCGTGTTCGAATTCAAGATTCATTACGAATGCTTCAAAAAAACTTCTCCTGAACTTTTGGGCACTATGGATGTGAGTTCCTTTTTCGGCAGATAAAATGTTGTTAATTTTTAATTTTTTCGTGGTGTTGCATATAACAAAGTAACAAAGCTCAAATTGCAAAAAAAAACACTTAAATTTTTTATTAAGACTGTTGTAGGAAGGTTTAAAATTCCTTAGATAGTTCTTTTATATAAGGTGTAAACTTATCAGTTAACTCTTTTCTAGGGGATGATTCTACTGTTTAAATAGAACATTTTTTTCTATGGGAGCAACATCAAAATCGCAAAACAAAAAACCATTTCCCTATATAAAACGGCAGACCAGCTGAGATCAGTTTGTATAAAGATATGAAATATTTTTTTTCGATTTCGAAGTTGGTCTCATACATAAAGTTGTTTTGTTTGAGCAGTAGAACCACCTTCTAGAAAAGAGTTAACTGATAAGTTTACACCTTATATAGGGGGACCAAAATAAAAAAATTGTCACAACTTTTTATCCGTCGGAAATGTAACCTACATCCATAAAGCCAAAAAGTTCAGGAATAACCCCCACTACGCGTCTGTTCAATTTAATCCATAGGTACTTTTAAGGACGCCCTGTTTATATACTACAGGTCAGGATGTTAGTATAAGATGTATAGAATGTACTCTTGTTTCAGGTGACATAATAAACATCCATGAGAAGCAAGACGACGGCTGGTGGACCGGCGATCTAAACGGCTGTTTTGGGATATTCCCTTCGTCCTATGTGGAGGAAATTACTACATGCATATGAATACATTTATACTTGTTTATAGATAAAGGTTGTTCCAGGACCCCTTTTCTAATAATGCTAGCTTGAACTAGGGTTGCCACCTTTTCTGGAGCGAATAAAGTCTTTTTTCCATTTTTCGTGGGACAAAAATAAACATACACAGCAATTTTTTTTTTAAATTCTTTGTTATTAAAAACTTATTTTTTGACACGAGTTGCGACATTTAATTAATATTTGTCGATAACAATCAGATTTCGTAAATAGAGTATTTTAGCGTCCGCTATTGGTATTATAGATTATAGTGTACGCCTACATGATATAGACTACAATACTTATTTTAGAGTATGGTTGGCAACCCTAGCTGTAACCTAAGGTCTTACTACGTGATAATTATTAGACACTGACGGGAGGAGGTGCGCTAGGTGTCAGCAGCGGTAGATGCAGTGGGGAAGTTAAGCACTTTCTGACTTAGTGATACCTTGATAATACCATCCCAGCCAGAGCCGTATGAGTATCGCGCACACTTGACAGGCTATAGCAATAGTAGCCCCTTTTTAACAAGTCGGTCCCCAAAGTAGTGCGCAGTGCAAAGTAGTGAGCAGATCAAAAAGACACGTTTACCTCCAAGCTTAAAGAGCGTCTTCCAGGTTAACTGCCTCCTCCATTGCGTCCTAATTATTATTAGCAGAGGGAGTTCATTAACGTTATCAAAATACGAACAAATTCGAATTAGTGCATAATATTGTAGATCAATTATAAAAAAAATATTAAAATATGTTTGAAACAGTCATTACATGGTAAAATTTGGATGGTACTTATTAACAGAAATAATAGCTGTTCCATTTCTATTACTAAAAATAAAGATTCAAGAGTTCAAGATATAGAAAATGTGTATTAGAACAGTACTACAAATCGTATTTATTTAATAGATAGATGGAGACACTTAACATTTACTTTACAAAATGATTATACAAGTTAGTCAAATTATTTTTAAAAGTATAATGGGGAAGAAGAATGTATATAATCGAACTAACAATAAGCGTATGTATATAAATAAATAATAAATAATGTGTTAATAAAAGGAATAAATGTGTTGATATTGTGATTAATATTGCACTAAAGATGTAAATTATTATTATATACGCATAAAGAATAAACCAAAGCGTTGTTTTATGTTGAATTAAAAAGTTTAAGAATGAAAGTAGTATTTATGTTACCCTTCTAGTTACAAAAATCGAGCATAAATCATAACTCGGTAGTTAAGAGCTGCTGGCGGAACCTGTGTGCCACAATGCACAATTGCTGCCATAAAATAGAAATTGAATTAATTGAAGATAAATAACACTTGAAAAAATCATCGACCTCAGGTGGGACTCGAACCCACGTCCCATCGCATGCCGGGCGAGTGCTTTACCAACTAAGCTACCGAGGACGTCACGTGACAAGATGAAATTTCTCAATTGTTTTTTCTCGCTGTCAAAGCCAGCGTATTCTGATCAATGATATTGTTAGAAGTTGAATTACTTTGGCAGTGAGTAAATAGTTCCCACTAAAACTTAATTACTTTTCATACTAATAAAAACGAGTATTTTAATAAGGTCAACCTGATTAAGCCTTAGTCTAAAATAAAATCACAACCACTTTTTGAGATGACAACATATTATTTATTAAAATAACATTCTTAGATTACAGTGTTGGCAAGTAAGGACCGTAGTCTAAAAATATCTAGTACTAAATCCATGTCACACTTATTTTTATTATTATCCAGTTTAATTACGCCGTATAAAAACTTACCAATGATAACGATACCAATTTTCCTTTTAGGCATTATTACGGGTTCAGTGTTTTAAGATATAAGCCGCAAATTAAGAATTAAATTGAATTAAAAGTCGTTCAATTGACACGTGATAAATGAAACTTTTCGACTTATTGTCCATTCGTGGACCTTTTGCGCAAGTTACAATATAAAATCTAAACGGTGATTGGTAAGTTTCTTTACTGAAAATATAGACCGCAAAACCCTGGGAAGCCTGATGCTGGCTGTTGCGCCTGCTCGCCTGCCACTCTATCAGGGACAGAATAGTAGCTCACTTGTTGTTTACGGCTATTAAGTTAGTTGTGGACAGGTTCGGATTCTTCTATTTAACGCTATTAAATGGCTTCTTTTACTAGTCTAAGGCTGTGTTCCAGGGCTAAATAGTATAAGTGCTCGGAAGAGGGCCTATATACCGAATAAAGAAAATAAAGAATTTCATTTGATTGTCGTGATTTTAACAACAATGTTTTAATTTACATAAGTACAGTTCTTCAACTTATTTAAATCGTGAATACTTCTGTAATTTATTCAGTTTTATTAAATTTTAAGTCTTTAATTTTTAGCTTTTTGTTAAAAGTTTTTATTAAAAATTGTTTCTTTTAATGTTGCAGTATGATTCTAATTTAACAGGTAAATATTGGAATCCGGACCAAAGGAGCTACACGTAGAAGTAGGATCGAGTATATAAATGATCGCAAAAATCATAGCTTATCAGTTTCTGAACTTTTATTTAACGCGGACATCAAAAACGTAGCACGCATTTTTTTTATTTCTGTTAAGCTCTTCAAATTTCTTAGTCCACGGACCCCTCAGATAGGTTGGCTAACCCCTTGTAGGAAAACTCTGGCTTACAGAATAAAGTAGGCTATTTTCGCGACTGCTTAAATGCATCGCTTTTTATCGACTTTCGGCTTCCGATCGCGGTGTTAAAGTCACGCGATTTAGCGAATACATAATCACTTTCATTTACACCGATGTTGGTTCACGTTTCGGTAATAATGGAAAAAGACCCGTCAAATTTTACACTAGGTTCTGTAAAAAGATTTGTAACATTAGTTTTGCCTTCAATTTATTTTATTTACCTGAATTTCCAATCTTAAATTTAAATAGGCGTTAGATAAACTTATTAATAAAAATACTGCGTGATTCTCTCACTGTGTACTTATGGATACCGTTTGAGACCAATTACTTATTTATGGTTCTATTTAATTAGACAACTTTCTTTTGGGTGATGATTCTACTGCTCAATTACATACGGAGCTGTTATCAAAATTACGGAAAAAAACGTGTTTAAAAAATCAGTTTTCATAAGGGAAAAGGAAAGAAAACGGTTATCGATTTCGATGTTGATCAAACAATAAAAAAGATTATGTATTTGAGGAGTATAATGAAAAAACCCTAAAAGGAAGTTACTAATGAAATACGGACACAAGGACCTTATTTACACATTATACCGGTACCTTTAAACAGACTGTTCAAGTCACATGCATTATGTATTACCTGCTCGTTACCAATTTTATTTACTGGAAGGTGTTGAGTACACATTGGATCGGATCATTTTGCTCTTACGATTCTAGCTTAATGTAGATAATAATGTGTTACAATAATATCGGCTAAAATATTTATGATTATGATTTACATAGATATCAAATAACAGCTATTCTCATTTCAAAAATGCGAGCCCTGAATTTGTAGAATTACTTTTCTTAATTTGTAGAAGAGATAGTACATAACAAATACGTCGAAGCTGTATGAGGGAGAGAGAAAATTGTCCGTAAGTTAATCACGAGAACAGCTGCTAAACAATAAATAGTAAAAATTAAGTATTAAAAAAAAACAGTTGAAGATTGCGAAAATGACGATGAGACAGTGTTTCTATTTATTGTTTTGTACCGGTTTGGTGCCCATTATACATACAAAAAAGTTATCTACTTCAGTGAGACCAATGCTACTGATAGATATGGAACGGGACACAGGACTCGTTTGCTTGTGACTATAATATCGTGGAATATATGCAAGGAATATAATATTAAAGTAATCACTAGCAAGGGTGACCGGCGGCAACCGATTATACAATCAATCGTCAAATCGCAAATGCCTGAAGGAAGGGTCTTTACGGTTTACAAAATTGTAAATTATGTCAATTACAATTATTTACATGGTGTTAGCTAATGGTATATCAAGCCGACACTAGCTAGCCTATATTAACATATGAATAAATAGTATGGTGAAGAGAGATATTTAATATCATTTTTTCAAACAAAATTATTAGAATGCGAATTGTATGAAAATATTTTTTATTTTTGGGTACAAAAAAAATGATTATCGCATTTACATTTTAACCCTGTAGCTCAGTTCACGAACACAATTTGTCATGTCTGTGTGACACATGTCATGTTAAACGGGGCCATTGTTATTAAATTGTTATCTTTTTTTCGAGCATATGGGTTAATACAAGTTTTCTAAGATTTGATCGATTGATTTTTTTAAACACCCACTGATAGGCAAATGTTTTAAAAATTATTGCTCATTTACAAACCTTACCAAAGGTTGATAATGCCATGTGGCTGTATATGCCAGCCGACTATAAAGCTGGCTATTTTATAGGGCAGTGCAGAAACTTAAATTAAATTTAAAACATCTTGCAATCTTATTACTAATTTCCGTTCCCGTTCCAATGAGCTATATTACACTGCTAAGCCTAGCGACCTACGTTATTTATCACTGTTCAAACAAGTATCTCGTATGCTCTGGTTTCCTTAAAAACGAACAATTAATTTAATTAATTTATAAATCTTAATCGAAGTATATATGACATAACGGCGACGTAAACTAGATACCTGTTACGTCACATCAGCGAAACTTAAGCCCGTATATAATCGTTTTCCTTGTTTGCTTACGGGAGATATAATTACAAATCACGTATTTACAGAATCTAGCTACTTTTTTTACCAATTCATGTGTAAGTATCATTAAAAAATTGCCTAAAAAAACTCAATAGAATACAATTTTTTTACAAAGATAAGATTTTTTGAGGCGTCGCGTTATATCATCGTACTTGCTATTCAGATAAAACACGAAAATTTATTTACTGTACAACTAAAATCATTGTGTGCTTCACTGCGTAGGGACAATTATTGCGCTCTTAAAATATAATTAATTAAGCTAAGTGAACATGATATTCATCTTATTATGTTTTTCGTAACATCCATACGACCGATAGCTTCGCAAGAGTCGGGCGGTGCTCTAGTTATGAATAACGTTAATTAACTTATAGCAAAATGAAACTACTTTAATCAATAAGTAATCAATCTATTCTGAGACATCCATATAACATAACGTTTTTAAGTATCTTACTTGATATTGGCAGTGTAGATTCCCGTTTAGTCTTTTTCTCTTTCCTTAGAGAATTTGAAACGTTAATATGCGAAATTTATCGATGGTATCGCAATATACCTACAAGTAAAAGGAAACCAGTAACACTTTTCGTAAACTACGTCTAGCGGTGGCTTTTATAAGACTTGAATTTTAACTGTATTACAGTTATCTTAGAGTCTATATTTATTTATAGCGAACTTGGTTAAGAGTACCTTACATAAATAATTTACTGAATAAGTGTGTCGTGTGCTCAGGTTGGAGGGTCGATAAATAAAACAAACGAAAATAAACTACATACATTCAATAAAATGATAAACACAATAATAACATCAATAAAATAGGCTCGGGTAAATATAAAAAAGTAGAAATTATTATTAACTAAAATAGACAATCACAAATAATTGTAAGTCAAATACATTAAGCCGATTAGATTTTATCAAATAAAATTATTTTGCTGAACATAGTTAATACAGTGATTGCAGCTAGTTTTTAAATCTCGTAATATACAAAATAAACAAATATCTTGCTTGATGTGTTGCTAGAAAGACATAACATTTGTCCCCTAGTTTAACATACAAAACTTTACTTGTGATTAGACATCATATTGATATCCCTGCCTTATCCGACAATGTTCGTAGTGCCGCAAATTTAGTATACAGGGTACAGTTTATAATACGTCTAACCACTGTAAAGTCCCACTTGTTACTGTATTGCAAGACCCCCGATTTAGAATCCATCGATGAACGAAACGTCAATAAACTACGTATGCTAAATCATTTCGGTGTTAGGTGTTAGTGTAAACATTAACATCGACAGGTTATCAAATCAAGGGATACATAAAAAGATATAATATGTCAACAAGTAAAAAAACAATAGCAAAGTTAGGCCCGTTTGATGTGATAAAGGGGTTCGAAGTGAATACCCATAATAGGGCAAATATTTTCATAAACTATTGCAATACTTATACTTAAAACCTAGTAATACATAAAAAAAATCAACTGGAATTATTGTTTGATTTCAACAAATAAAAATATTTGACATATATCTCGGCTTACATTTCGCATGTAAGCCGCATCTTTGTTCTACTCCCTACATTATGGTAAAGTTAGAGAGAAATAGGAATAATATAACCAACCTAAATTGATCTCTAAAGTGGAGCTAAGTGGCGATGATGATATTATGGCGTCTTGACAAACACGTATATTTTTTTGACAAGCCAGAATATGGCGTCGGGACAAGCTGTCAAGCTTGAATATGGTGTCGGGCGAGAAGCTATTTGTCAAATGATGCGGGTAGTAGCCCAAGAAGCGTATATTTTGGGTTTAAGGTTTTTTGGTATGCCATACGTTTGTACCTGTCAAACCGCACTATGAGCCAACGAAACTCATCACCACTCGTTTTTATTTTTGGTTGAGGCCACAACTGCTATGCAGTTCTGTTAAAAAACGGCTGAATAGATGCTTTATGATGTCAACTTCTTCGGGTCTAGCATTTAATGAAGAGTATTTATCACATAATGTTTTTTATGTATATGGAAACGCTAAGGTGTTACTTATTAAACAAAGACATCAATATTTAAGGTTACGTTAAAGCTTTTAAATTAATCATTGAAAATAGTAAACTGCCTACGAAATATTTATTCGTCAGACAAATGTATAACGTAAAGTATAGCTGCAAATTAAACTTTGCGACGTTTGAAAATATAATGTATAACTTATTGAGCGAAGCATAAAGCAATATTGCTATTAAAAATAAAATAGGTTTAATATGTAAATAAAGGATGACAGAAAATTAATTAGGTGTACAAACACTTTAAAAAATCTCTTAAAAGGATTGACTTCTCATATTACTGATTGGTTTGACCAATTTAACATTAAATTAAGTTTTTTTTTTTAGAAAATAACATATTATTTGCAAAAGCATATCTTGAATATAGGATAATTACTAATTACAAGTCACCTTAAATTAATAATAACGAATACAATTTCTTTCTAACGTAATAAAATAATACAATTATCTAAAATATTTACTTATAATAAAAATGACAAGCTTTATTTGCTGGAGTATACCCGAGTGATGTCTAAATCGGGAAGTAACGAATACAAAATAAGACTAGAAACGAAGAGTGATCAATACTTAAAACAAAAGGGGATCGTAGTCGCCTAGACCACCCGGCACTCGTGTCCTAACTCACTAACTTACAAATACACTATATACAAACTTTGAAGTGTCTAAATGCAGCTTAAAACCGACACATATGTGGAGCGAGTCCTTTAAAGGCTGGCAAGCGTTGTCCTTTGTAAGCAACGCGTTACTAAAATATCAAAAAATAGCTGTACCTACGACAAGGGCCACAGATGGAATGTATTTGGACAGCCAGACACATGCAAAATTGCAGTTTTGCAAAACTGCAAACTAACTGCACAGTCTGCTTTCAATCGCAGTCGGAGTTCAGTCCTAACGACTGTATTCCAGCTGCAATATCCAAACAAACAGTGCAGATAGCCTGCGGCTTTGCGATTATGCTAAGTGCACAAAAACCGCATCCAAACTGCAAAATTGGCAGTCTTAACTTAATGCAGTCCTTATGTAACGGCCCTTACAGTCGCCGCACCGCATCGCATCGCAACTTGTCGCTCACCTAGGACAACGGATTAGTCCACCACCCCAAATATTACATTTATAAAATCAACTTTAGACATCAAGATATATAAAAAAAGTAAACCATGAAAATAATATTTGTGCTCTTATGTAACAACTAAAATAAACTTTGGCCAAATAATAACTTATCACATGTTGAATAGAATGTACGTGTTTTAGTGATCACTTGAACACATTTTATAGGAAGAATGCTGAATGAAAATATAGCGTTATTAGATTTCGTTTACTAGATATTTTTACTAAACAATCATAACTTTATAAGTTAAAAAACAAAAAAGTGCTCAAGTGTACACTACCTTTGAGGTTAAAATTATTAATAAACTGTTTAGTAACTAACTATTAAATCGAAAACAACTTTATGCTTTGCATTGACATCAGTAGATTGGATGATGTAACATTCAATAAAAATAACCTTTAAAAAAGTATCCGTAAGTCCAATCGACAATAATAAACTTCTTTTTCTCAAAATATGTTCCGCTAGTTAAATTCTTGTATATTAAACTTACACTAAACTCTTTTTAAGAGTGTACCACGTCATCACATCCAAATCGCAGTGCGTGAATTAATTGTGCTTCAAACTAAATAATTAATATAAAATACAATTTTTATGGACAATTGAAGCATTTCGTTCTCTCCACGAGAAAGTTTTGGCAAGAAAGACATCTACTTAGAAAAACATTTAAATAAGACTAAGTCGTATTTAACAATACATATAATCAGTATAAATAAGTAATATTCAAGTTTAAACATAATTGATTTGAGAGTACTTTAATTTGTATGGATTTGAAGATCAATGCAAAAATATATCACATTGAAAAGTTTTTTTTTACGATTGTTTAGTACTTACATAACATAATTTAAGACAATCTTATTTTGGTGAGATTTAAAAATAAAATGCAAATTTATGTGCCGTCAAAAAGGTCATCATCTGTTATAATTATTTTGTTAATTTACTTTGTAAATATTATACAGAGTCGATTCTCAAATCACATGAAGTTTTCAGTGCTAAAGTCACACTCAAGTCTAAACACTAATACAAATATAGAAAGTAAATAGTCCAAGAAACAACACAACCATATCTCAACATATGGAGTCCAAGACCTTTAATCATGTATGTAGAGAAATCTAGCAAATCTCTACGTGTGGGTAACAATGGCAGTGTTAGTCTGAATTGGCGTGTCCTACTTACAGAGACTGTTATTTTTAGTAGTTTTTATTATTTTTTTATAAAACAAATCTACATTATTTCACTTAAAACCTACTCGAAATGTGTAGTATCAAAAATTTCGGAATGTCCATTTTATCGTCAATCTTTGTAACTATTACGAAATATGTCTAGCTTCGACGTCGGCGAAGGTATTCGTCGAACTCTAGTCGAAAATACTAACCGACAACGCTAAAGCCCGGAACGAGCGGTTGAATGAGTGTTGCGGGTTAGGCCGAGTCTCCTGCATATTGATGTGAGGCCTTGTCAAACGTCAGATCATACAGAATTTCTGCAAATCTTCGGTTGCAGGAGCAGGGCTTTGATATAATTATACAAAAACGTCACAGAAAACATTTTCTGAACAAAACTTCTGGAATGTTTTTGCTTTTAAACAGTTTCGTCTATTTTACGACATCGAAGTAAAAAAACTGTTAGCAGTTTTTGGAACAGACTTCCTAGATTTATTCGTCCGACGCACTACGTGTGGCGACAAATAAACAACTTAGGCCTTGAACTCCGCTACTTATACACGTAAGTCCAAATATAATCATAATACAATAATAAATTCACATAGAATATAAATATATGATTAATAATGATAACCACTAATAATAATATAATATGAGTGGATTCTTATAATACTGGATACACAGAATGAAAATGTATACTTATCGCTCACCCCAATAAAGCATTACTTCCGTCGCGTACTATTCTGACATTCATCTGAAAATAGAAATTCTATATAAAAATCATTTCGTATAAAAAACAATAGACATAATTTTAAAATAATGTTATCTTTATTTACTGTGTTCTTGGCAAATAAACGCTTGAATTTGAGTTTTGAGTTTGAGTTTAATGGCAGAATGTGACTTTAAGTGATGTTAATGGTGATAGATATTGCAGTGACATGCGTCTGCACGATTTCAACAAATCTAGTCTAAGTCATTTATTATATCAGTATATAGGGCTTATTTATAAACATCAACAACCTCGCAAGACTAGGTAGCTAACATCATATAAAACAATATTTGTTCTATGACTTTACATAATTTGCAACATTTTACTTTCAAACGAAATTAATATAATTTAATTTGACGTCTGAATGTTCTTATCTCTGTGCGCATCGCATCGCGCGCGTCGCCTTTTCATAGTGAATGGAACAAAAGACTTAAAAATGTACTGTACATTATAAGGATAAGAAGGATTGGAAAATTATTTTTAATTAATGTATTGAGTTATGATAAAACTCGTGGAACAAATGTTGTTGTTTATGATGCTAGCTATCTAGTCGTGCGAGGTTGTTGATGTTTATCAAATAACCCTGTATAGGCCCTCTTCTGGGCACTTATACACGGCCCAAAATATAACTTAGCTCTACCACCGCTTTAGTGTGTAGTCCCCTACATAACATCGATATCAGCATATTTCGATGCTAAAATCGAAAATGCATCTGTTGCAAAAGTGCAATTTTGTAGATTGTCCAAATACTGACCGCCTTCAGGTGTAGTCAATTCATAAGGTATTCTGTTGACGTAGCTATAAAACACCGGAGTACAAAAGCAGTTCAGCAGTGGTCGTCCTATGGCTAAAATGATGATGATGATGATGATGACGAAAGTGTAAAATTTCAACTGGATACACACGTAGTGCGGCACTAGTGCGCCGCCCGGATCTAGTTAAATACGTGGTACGCACCCCCACCGCCGCTGCCCGGCCAGTTGCCGCACTGCGCCTGCTGCATCGCCGGCACGTACGGCGCGTGTAGCTACTGAGTACAGGATACTCACGCAGTGCCGCACTAGTGCGCCGCTCGTATCTGGTTGAGCTCGTCGTCCGAGTCGGTGGGCGGCGCATGCTCGGAGCCGGCCAGCACGGTGAGGTGCGTCGAGTCCGACTGCAGCGTACTACACTCGCCGCCGCCGCTGCCCGACCAGTTGCCGCACTGCGCCTTCTTCTGCAGCGCTTGCACGTACGACTGGACGGAACGTATAATAATATAACTAGCGGCACGGATGTGAACATACTTTAGTCTGAATTCAGCGTTTATGATAGTATTGAGTTTTACGATTGCTTTACGTTACGGTTCCGTAGAACTTCTCCTGTGATTAGGTCATAACCATGCTATTTTTTGGGTTGATTTTAACCTTCATTTCGGTAAATACTTCTCTAGGCGTTACTATTTTAATATCTATGCTCTTAGGTATACACAAGGATGTTTTTCTGTGAATTCAAGCAGCTCACTGAATTGAATCCTTTCACGGCCCGCTGCTTACAAGTGCAAGTGACAAAAGTGCGAGATAATAATACTCGTAGTGACAAAATACCTGTGATATCACGTCTCCGTGCGCCGTGCGGACCTGGTACAGATATCGGTATTTGCGCTGCTTCATTTCAGCGCGCTGCTCGCGAGTGATTGGCCGGGACTGTTGAGCCTTGAGACGACGCTTTTGGGCGTTTATACCTGAAGAAACATATAAATACATGTTCATCATCATCATCGTCATGTCAGTCAATTGAAGTCGAATGCTGGTTGAAAACTACACCAAAGAGTCACTACAGATAATACCCATCAACGAAGACGCACCCCACTCTTTTTCATTATAATTTTATATTTTGATATTTATTTATCCAGATATTTCAGCATCGTTGCAAAAATGGTCAATGTGCCGAAATACCGGAAGCTCTCAAACAGTTCATCATCATCATTTAAGCCATAGGACGTCCTCTGCTGAACATAGGCCTCACCTAAAGACTGCCACATTGGAAGTGGCCGGCATCCAGCGGCTTCCTGCAACATTCAGCAGGTCGTCTGTCCACCTTGTGGGTAGAAGTCCTACGCTGCGCTTGCCGGGACGTGGCCTCCATTCTAGAAATTTTCTGCTTTATCGGCCGTCGGTTTTACGTAAAATGCCACTGCCACTTTTGCTTGCTAGTCCATCGGGCTATTTTAGCGACATTTGTTTGTTTACGGATCTCGTCATTTCTGATTCGATCTCGCAAAGAAACACCAATTTCCTTTCCATAGCACGGAGTGCAACCGTAATAAGTTGCACGGTATTAATCTCGAGAGAATCATTTCTGTTGTGTTTAAGGTTGTCTAAAACATAGTGTTATCTCACTCACTCTGCTCATGGTATATGCCGGTGGCAGTCAGAGCACACTGCGCCGTAAGCCCTACGATGGCGGCGGCGGGCCACGCGGCCAACGTTAGCCAAGACAACCGGCAGGGCGGCGCCACTGCTGGCTCTAACTTCGCGCGTTCCCATAACTAAAACAATAGTTATTTGATACATAATGGAACGGATATGAACGCGATCGATTCGGTGTTAATGTCAAGCAAATAAAAGGTAATATTTTTACATATGATCGCGGTAATTCCCGTTCCAATGTGTACAAATTATGCAACGCGAAAGTTTTAAAGTACATAAAAGAAATTTGACTATACCTTGCGCTTACGTGTCGTAAGTCAATATAAATGTGAATTTGTATGTTAGTTACTTAATCACGCACGCTATAACTACTGAAAGAAATTAGCTGAAAGGTACACATTTGATCCAGCTAACACTTTGGAAACACGCGTTTTTGTCTGTTCATGCTTCAATTATTATTTTCCCTCTTCGGCTTGATTCTGTCTAAGCAGATAACTTCTCACGCAGAAGCTAGTCCAATATATTTAAGATATAAAGGAAAACAATTTATAAAATCCCAGCAGACATTGACAGAATACTGAAAAAACATTCGATCTCGTTTGTGTAATCAGCCGAACATTGTTTGAAAGCCGGTTATGGAATTTCAGAATCAACATGAGAAGTCCAATTTAAGATATTATTAAGAGTTAAAGTTTTTAATAAACTTTAACCCGTAATAATATCTCAAATTACTGTAATTACATTAATTATTAATTAATATCTATAATTACACTGCATACAATACAAGTTTCTATAATTTACATAGTAAGGAAACAGGTGACTGCTGGTAGCCGTGGTAGGAAAACCTGTGTTACAGGCATCAGGACATTTGTTAAAAAATTACATACCTACTTAAGCCAAATTGTGTTACGTGGGAATTTATGGTCAGAACTATTGATAATAATAAGAGCGTGTGTGTGTGTATGTGTGTGTGCTCGAATACTTTCTGTTGGCTCTTTTGCTATAATAAAATACAATTAAGAAGATAACCTATTAAGAAGCCAAATTATGAAAAATTCCGCGTAAGGACACTTGCCGGTGTAAGGAAGACGACTTATAGCGTACCTATAGGAGCATGCTGGGCTGGGTGCCGGAATATTGATGAATCAACGGAACGCCTGCTATACCAAATGGCTTAACTTATAATTAACAGTTACAAGGGCTTTACAATAAAGCCGCTATGTAGATAAGGTAGCGCGGCAACATCTGTGTTAGTGGCTAGGAGTGGAAGGTGGAAAGACGGGGCTTGTAAACGTTGATCATTTGCTCCCAGTCCCAGAGTTATACCACAGTTATACCACAACCACACACCACACCACCACATCGACTCTTCAAGCATGATGCTCTAGACACCACGCTGGCCGGCCGATCGAGGCAAGTCAAAGGTGACAGTTTTACAGGGCCATGGCACATGAGTAAAGAAACGGAACAGAGACAAAGCTTCTAAAGAGCTAGCAAAATTTATACCTATTTTGGTAGGGTTGGCACAATTGAATAAATTTAAAATATAAATGTTCTTTTTTCTCACATTTTTTATTAAAATAGGTTTTTTTTACAAATTACATACTTTTATTATTTTTTTAATTACTTTTGGTTTTTAATAATTTGTTGTGTCTTTTAATCGAATGATAAATTCTAAATCTAATATAAAGTTTTTTCAAATAATCCAACGGGAAATAATCACATGGCATATGAAATTTGCAATCTTGCAAACGTGCTAATATGTCATTACCAATATTAACAATTTGTACATGAAGATCAAAATATTCGCATAATTTTTGCTCAAGCAATTCAACAAATGCAATAAAATTGTCAGGAGGTATTATCACACACAGTACAATGTACAACCATATTTACAACACTTTTTAAATACTAAAACAAAAATATTACTACGTATTATGTGAGAAACTTGATAACAAAACAAAACACGCACGACATTCGAGCGTCGTGTCACGCCTGCAAGCCCTGAGATTGACCACTGGCTGATCTAGTTTGAAGCGGTTTCGGCTCATACGTGACAAGCGGCCAGTGGTCACGCACACACACGCGTTGCACTTGTAGTGATGTACCTATCACAGCGCATTCGTATGAAGCTTTGTCTCTGTTCCGTTTCTTTACTCATGTGGCCATGGGTTCTATTTTACAATGCCGAACAAGAGGATCTTGACTGACTATTAATTAGAAGTACTCGCATTAAAAAATGTCGTTTATAGTGTCCCTATTCATAACAGCTTTCCACTAAAGTGCTCTGTGAGATTATGTATGATTACCTGTATAATGTTAATACCAAATAACAACCGTTGAAAATTCCCAGCCCTAACTATCTTAGTTCTGAAACTTTAAGATGTGTTTCAAAGGAGTAAACTTCAGTATTCTTGCAATAGTGTTGCTATGTTAGGTATAATATCATTTGTAAGTAAACACTTAATTGCTCAATACTGTGTAAAACGGCTTCTACGATACATGATTGAAGTGCCCACTTGTCCTATTAAGGCGAGAAGCAATCAGAATATTGAAGACCCGCAACATGAGAGGATGTCAGCGTCAAAGTTGTCACATCCATTTTAACAACCATGTCAAGTGTGATTTCGCTCAAAAGATGAGGACTAAGGGTCAATTGTCACAGAAGACAACGCCGAAGCCTAACCGCGGACTTGCGTATACATTTCATAATAAATAATATAAACTCATCGGACACAAAGTTGCCGGCGCCGGTATCAGAGTATCAAACTATCAAGAAATAGAATAACGAATCGAGGTCGTATTGATAATCGTTACACTTACCCATTTAAGCATCATCATTCTCTCAAAAAAATAGTCCAAGGACGTTGCAATGACTGCACCTCCATATACACTGGTCCCAAAAATTGTGAGAACTGAAAGAGAAAAAACATTTATGTTAACCTTTAGGTTGAATTGATAATTTGAGCTACTACTTTTACAACTCAGCTACTACTTTAAGGTGTAACAGAATTAATGCACATCCTCTTAAGGGTTGATTCTGGTGTTTAAATATAACATCTTCTACTATGGGACCAACATCAAAATCGCAAAAAAAAAGTTCACCTCCCCATACAAAATCGCCGATTGGCTGACATCAGTTTGTATGGAGAAGACAAATATTTTTTTGAGATTTTGATGTTGCTTCCATAATAAAAGTTGTTGTATTTGAGCACCAGATTCAGCTCTTAAGAGGATGTGCATTAATTCTGTTACACATTGTATAATTCTCATCGATACAGTTGATAGTAGGATATAAAATTGCATATATTTTATTAATAAGCACAAAAAATAAATTTATTTAGGTATTTTATATAACTAGTTAAAGCCAGACAGAGTGGTCGGTCTGTCACTGTGTCTAATAATTATTGCATGCTATATTTTATGGCTAAATAGGTCAGAAAGCTACTTAACTATTGTTACAACATCTATGTACCCTATTTATGGCAAATAAAGAATTTGAATTTGACAGGTAGAGGTTTTGCCTGGTGGCACCCATGCAGAGTAGCATAGCTAGAACCGCGCAGAACGGAACGCCACTTGATTCGTAAAGCTTTAGCTTAAACCTTTGACTTGTCATTTGAAATGAAAATCAGCCGATTACAAATTTTCAGTTCCAGCGTGCACATTCACATTATTTATATATTTAAAGTAATTGAAATACTGATCAAACTGTGAGCTGATTATATAGTCTGTAGTGTGCACGGGGTCTTAAGTGTTACTTATTCAAATGGTCTTACCTTTTTTCCAGTACAAGTTGATGATAGCGAAGAAAATTCCTGAAGTGAGCAATACCACTACGCATAACCAGTACTGAAACAACATAAACAATTATTATAATATATTACCATGAGAATTTAACAGTTATTTTAATCGATCGAACTAGCAGCACTAGTACAAGGTATTAATGTTTAGTAATCTTGCTAATAAAGCTAAGGTTCCAATAAATAATATAATAAAAGCCACATGTAAAACGAAGCTGTAGATAGGGGTAAATAATTGACCCTTAACTTAGATAATAATACAGTTAGTACCGCACTTGTTTGGTGCAATTCACGAACAAAGGACTTGACTTGAGGGTTAAATAGAACAAACACATAGTAGTATCAAATTAAGTTTGGCTCTGGCAACCGCTCGCTTTGCTCGCTCAGCTTGCGCAATCTTGTGGCTACACCAAAACCTAACGTTAAAGTTCTCAACGATACCTAACCTACCGAGTGGTATATCCTTAATAAAAAGTTTTGACTGAAGACAGCCAGAACTACTTTTTTTAAGCGAAGAATCGTTTTAAGCACTATTATAAAATAATCGTTTGTAGTGGGTACGCAACATGGGTATTGAACAATTATTTTGGTAGAAGTTTCGAGTAATCAATTTAAGTTTGTCTCATTTGCATTAATAATATTTTCAAATCTGCGCAAGCATTTATTAAAAAAACACAGCTTTAATGATACAATTTATAGTTCGCTGGAGCGTTTTCAATACTATCGTGATTCACTGAGCGCCGCTAGCTATGTAGGAAATAACAAACTAATTTGTGCATAAATTAAAACAATAAAATGCTGATGCTCTTTTTTACCTAATCCGGCTTGTTTATCAAAATCTATTATATTATATAGATAAACGAAATATATTATAAACATAAAGAGGTTATTTGCCAAGTTATTCAATTTATATTCTTATTAATTTAACCAAGCACGCATTCACGTAATTTGTTAACTAGTTTTAATTAATATATTAAGGAAAGAACTAGGTAAGTAACTTTCATTTCTAAAATACTAAAGTTAAATCCGTTATGGCACTTGTCTAATTTATTGGTTCACGCTTCGGACTGTAAAGCCATCGGCCGCGGGTTCGAACCCCGCAAATGTGAAGTGTTTGTGTGACGAGCACTAACAAATTTGTTATGACTCATCATAGCTGTCTATCAGATACCTAGTCGCTATAGTCTACCTCCGTAGCCGAGAGGCGAGCTCGTCGGACTTGGCGTCGCCATCTCTGAGGTTCCGGGTTCGATTCCCGGTCGGGTCAATGTAGAAAACGAACTTTTCTATATTGGCTCGGGTCTGGGTGTTATGGTACCGTCGTTGTTTCTGATTTCTATAACACATATGCTTTAGCTACTTACGTTAGGATCAGAGCAATGTATGTGAGTGATGTTGTCTAATATAATATAATAATAGTACAGACTATGCAGTTTGTTTTAGATAATTGGTGTTATTGTGGGAAGAGTTTATTTACTAAATAAATAAGTAATTAATAAATACATGATTGAGTTGTTCACATAAGTTCACATGAGTTGATCACATGATTATAGATATTCAAATGGTATTCAATCAATTTTACTTCGAATCATTAAAGTACTCGAATACATTCAGATCAATATTTACTAATCCATGGAATATTTCGGATTTCAAATTTGTTTTCCAGCGTAACAAGAAATGGTAGGACAATAAATTAAACTAGATGCTTCTGTGACGCCGCGGGTTGCCGTAGCCAATCAATTATGTGAAGCCGACCAGAAATTGTTGTGATACTATAAATCTTATGTTTAAAGGAATATTCCGTTACACAGATGTAGACGTCATCATCATCATTTCAGCCACAGGAAGTCCACTGCTTAACATAGGCCTCCCCCAGTGACATCCATATCGGCCGGTTGGAAGCGACCTGCATCCAGCGGCGTCCTGAAACCTTTATCAGGACGTCTGTCCACCTTGATGTAAACATGAACAAGTAAAAATACAATTACTGGAATTATGGTAATGATAAATATTGCTTGTAGCAAATAGGTTCTATAGCTTAAGGGGACTGAATGCGTCGTCGCGTCCTTTGTAATTTCGGAGTTTTGAGAGCTAAGTGTCCCAAGTTTGATTCTAGTACATTGCATGTGTATTATTAACTGTTATATTTTGGCAATAGGTATGCCTATACTCAATTTGTTATCTTTTTTTTCTTCATATTTTTAGTATTAAATGAAGATACCCAACAAACTAGATACAACTAACACTAATTTTACGTTTTTGCTCATAAGTAACGAAAAATTTGTTTTACATTTTTATTACACAATCGGCTTTTAAACTAAAATGTGATGAATGAATATAACAACCAACCAAGGACCCTATTCGACCAATTAATTATTCGCCCACGTTTGTTCGAATTCTAATGGTTTAGAGTTCATGATTGTCGAATAAGGAAAGAGTATTTCTATAATTTGTAAAACATTGAGACAAACAGTAGTTGTCTGATTAGACAACCAAGACAACATTTGACCCGAAGGTCCACTGCTGAACATAGGTCTACCTCAATGCCATCCATTTTAGCCGACACAGAAATAATTTTATAAAAATAATGTAATAATAGATAGAAAAATAACAAATATATAACCACTATCACGCTGTCAGCGTATTTATCATGTTTATTTATTAAGTTTTTAAAACAACAAAAGACCATGATAGATGTTTTCTCCGGAACATTCATGATCTAGTTAAAAAATGCATAACACCGGCAAATTAATGCAGTTTCATCGGACCAATGAATTATACATTCCAACATACAGCTCTAATCACCGGATAATTCCTGCATTACAATTTTCGCTGCAAAAAGCTACTTTCGCTTGGCAATGTCAAATGTTTATATAGCAGCTGCCTCACACGTCACAAACGGATCGTATAAATAAATTATCCAATCACACACTTTCACCGATAACGCTGAGCTTTCACGATATAAATTAATAAAGACGTAACATTATACAACTACTCGTAAAAACTTTTTGTAGGTAATGTTACATAATTGAATCAGTAATGAGGATCCAATTTAACTGTGTCCGTCTATTTTAGGAAATTGGTTTGGTTAATATGATCGTGCCAAGTGTTAGTAGGGCAGGAATTGATCCATTTTGGCGGCCGATTGTGTGCGACCTTGTTAAATGGTTGTAATTATATCGAAAACAAGTAAGTGGCTATCGAATAACACTGTAAGAATTTAACCAGCAGTTGATTCAAACCTAGAAACAGCTCTTGGTTTTTTAATGACTCATCGATCACAACGTGTTTCCCCCTTACTTACATCAAGCATATGGATTATGGATGCTCTCTTACAAGACCGTTAAATGAGCCAGTATTTTTATCATTTATTTATAATTAGATACAAGGCAAAGACTATGGGTTAGTTTATGGTTATAATATAACCCCACATACTGTTTAACTAAAACCTCCCATGTTCTTGAAGAAAATATTTATAACAAAAGCTCTATTGTCACATTAGTGAGATATCATTGTCAAAATATATTTCAAACGCATCTTAAATGGCGTAAAGTGTAGCTGAGCGACGTTCAGTACATAATTTATCGCAAGTGTCAGTAGTGCGATCCTGTGATTTGCATGACATTATTTTCAATTGCCCCCAATGTCGAATCATAATAGTTCCGTGTTCATCGGCGCGTGCGCATGCGGGAGATCCACACGCAGTGAAGCACGCACATCAATGCGCTACGTGATCATGAGTATATTTTACTGCGGGCATTACTTACTAATATACTAATAAAAAAACATTTAGCATATTTTACTTGTATTAGTTTTTTTTCGGAACTGGTTTGCCCAATTTTTGTATATCGGACGGACCTGCTCAATCTCTATTGTACCTACGCTCTATTTAGCCACTGATAGCCTTTACAACTTCACTAGGCGTAGCAGAAAGTGCAGCATACACTCAGCACATGTCCTGATATCAGAAATAGACTTCAACAATGAGCCATTTTAATCCTTTGATAATAGTTTTAAAATACTCCAAGAATAATGGTGCACTTTTATAGCCGAAACAATTAACTTACTGGCAACTAACAATAGACTAGCACTAGACAATCCAGTGTTTTCATTTCAGTTGCCATGATCACGATAAAACGACTAGAAAATAGTACCTAGTACCTAATATCTGTCTGAAAATTTAATTTACTGACCTGAATCACGGAAATAGCATTTACTTAGCAGCACATACAGCATGTCCGTTTCACATATTAAGTTATTCATAGCGCAACGACTATCAACCTGCTGTTACAAAGAGTATCGGTCTTTAGCATGTTAATCACCGTCTTTATTTAGAAACTAGATTTATCCACTACCTAACAAATGCATTTTGAATCAAGTGCGTCTAATTTTAATTCGTGCAACACAAGATAGCTTTTTGCGGTCATTGAACTAATAAGTATCTATTTCTAGTTAGATTGACAAATGTCTCACGCTTATCGATTATTATTTATAGAGTTTAATCTCTAAGTAACCCTAAAAATATTAGAAAGAAAAATAGTAAATTCACTGAGCGCATTGTCCACATATTCAAGCGTGCAATTGAGGCCATCATTATGTTGTTAGCAGACTGCATCAATTCAATCCACACACACAACACATATCATATTAATACATTCCTGTATATGAGATCTAGATAGCTTAAAGTACCATTACTAGCTTGTATATTTCAACACCGTTTATCCAATTTTTTAATACTATTGAGTCACTTCTTATTATTACTAACAATCTTATAGTGATTCATTATTATCATTAAGTCATAGCTTTTGTGTGTTTCTCAATTATATTTTGACGTAAACATCTCTTCACTATAACATTTATGAGTAACAGTCGTTTTTCGGTTCTTCATTCATCATTAAGAACTTACACAAAAGACTCAAAGGGGAATCTTAGAGTGTGTCTAACGTGGTTTTGACGATTGACAACCATTACATGAAAAATGCGTCATCTGAAATCATCTTACAATTTGAAGACCTAAAAATTTTACTAGGTCTTTACAAAATTAAGTCATAAACTATAATTTTGCTTCGAGAGAAAGTAGATTGTTGAAAGTATAATCAAAGTGACGACCTCCGTAGCCAAGGCGAGCACGCCGGACTTTAAATGGCGCCTCTGAGGTTCCGGGTTCGATCCCCGATCGGGTCAATGTAGAAAACGAACTTTTCTATATTGGCTCGGGTCTGGGTGTCGTGGTACCGTCTTTGTTTCTGATTTCTATAACACAAGTGCTTTAGCTACTTACCTTAGGATCAGAGCAATGTATGTGATGGTAAATAAAAAATACTACTTTATTAAGGAATTACTCACTGTAGTAGGTCGGCTGTCCAGGAAATGATCATAGATGGCCAGCCCAGCTATAGCCAATAGAAGACCAGTATGGAATCCAGTCATGAAGAGGCCAACATACTGAATCAGCATTGTTATGAGTCCGAAGAGTAACCCAGCACAAAGAGCCACTCCTGTACAGCAAATAATAGTAATCATCATTTTATCAACAAATAGTGGTTCCTTTTTTTTTACTCTTATATCAAAGCTGATTCCACCAAGTGACGAAGAACAAGAAGCAGTTTCGTTTTTTTTCTCATTTATTTTATAACTCATGTGACTGTTGTTTGTAACATGATTGCTAATAAGAATAGTCATAATTATAACAAAAAATTGGGGCTCTGTCTTATATTTTGCTTTCCAAGAGGGTTACTTCAGCATAAAAGTTTGAAACAGCTAATCTAAGCAGTACAACTAAACATAGAGCCTCTATTTTGACAGAGTTGGTTCACATTATTATTTGTTGATTAGTGAAGTGATCACATTTTTGTTTAGAGAATAGAGGACCTGGATTGGATTAAAAATACAAGATTTTCTAAACTGGCATGGGTCAGGTGTGGTGAGACCCGCCCCTGTCAAAATACATACTTGTTGTCAGTTACTTTGTAGCTCAAAGAAGTAATTTCCTACTTCGAGACTATGAAGATAGGTGTTTTGTTAGGCAAATATTTGTTAATTAAAGCCCGTCCTCCTGCCGCCATCAACTATAACTATGTAAGCGGAGTACTAACGTGCCCTCATTGTGCACGGGAGTTCGCTGCGAAGATCGGCTACATAAGCCATCTTCGGGTGCACCAGCGCACGTCCAATTAGGAATCGAAGTGGTCGTCATGGCCGAAAACAGTCGCAAAGATCAAAAAAGATCATTTTGAGACTGATCATAATACCTCAGTTGACTAATAAAACTCATGAAAATATAATGTTTATATAACATATTTAAGTGTGTTTCATGTCAATATTGTAATAATTTGATTATGTTAAAATTTAGTTGAGGCCTCCCCATTTAAGATAACTTTGTTATTATCCTTTTTATATATACCATGTACCAGTACTGACAACAAGTAGAAACTATTAATATAACAGATATAATTATTTTTTGGCTCTCTTTTGTCCATTAACATAGACAGACATATAAATACTATAAAACTACTTTTGTAATGAAATTTTGTGCCAAAATAAATGAAAAAGAAATACTTACCAACATTTCCATATGGTGGCATCAAGTATTCTTGAAGACATATAAGATAAACAATAGCTGATCCAAATGTAAATCCAGTTAGGAACATGCTAGCTTTGAAGCATCTGTATCCTGAAACATATGTATTTCATTTAACCCAGCTCTTATTTAACAAATATCAATATTAAACCATAGAATGTTGATAATGGCAGACTGCAGCCATTGGTATTTTAACCAGTTGAGTATCATAAGACCGCCAGCAGTCGCAGAACAATAGAGATTCTACTATGTCTGATAGTCAAGCAATGAGGGATTAATAAAGGCTAAGCCCATGATTAGTCTACGCTAATGCAAGATTTAAAAGTGGGATACAGTTAGGAAAATAATAAAATAGACTTACCAAACAATGTATAGACTATCCCAAAAGCAATATACATTGCACAAATGACACTGATGACTGGGTCATAATTGTAATCAATTGATGTGCAAAAGGACCCCTCAATGTGGGGTCCGTTGAATTTGATGGTCATATTAGGAGGAGCATGGGTCACCGGTGGGACTAACTGTCCCACTGATGACATGTTTTGGAGTCTATATCTATACTGATCTTTTATTTTAATTACACTGCAACAAAGACATTTCTGTAACGATTTGTTTTTTTATATTCTTGCGTTAGAGATAAACATTTAGTATTATGAGACATAAAAACACAATTGATTCAAATTATTAAAATGTAAATAATGTTGCAGGTACCCACTAAAAATTAGAATTTATGAAACAAACCACTGGGGATAGTACATGCAATAATTAGTTTTTATAGAAAAATTACAATAGGTACAGAGAATCTACCAGATCGAAATCAATCTATGAACTACTTCTGTGAACTGCAGTCACTTTCACCGAGTGTCCAAAAAAATCAGTTCAATAACATCCCGCAAAAACAACAAACAACCAGCTTACAATTTATCAATCTAGATAAAACCTTGCTCACATTCATGTCGAATAGAATAAAGAAAACACTTACCATCCTACTTCAGGACATTCGATTTCACATTTTTGCTAATAACCAGAACACTGACACATAATAGAACTTAAAATACAAACTGCCTCTGCTTTTTACAAAACAAATATTACAGAAAATACATCACAGAGCTTAGAGCTATCTTACTACCAAAAGAAAATATTATCAAAGGTTCAGTCAGATTCAAGCAGTTTTCCTCTAGACGAGTCAGACAGATGAGTTTTCTTTCTCATGAAATCATTGTTGGATTGGATGTTTTTTTTACATAGTGTTGTGACTCATATGAATAATAAAAATTGAATATTGGCTGTATGGCTCTATATCTGATACCATCGTGCATCGCCTTTCCTTTCGTGGATTACTGCTACTTAGGCTCGGTGTATACCCAGCCGGAAACCGGACCGGGTTAAGGTCGTTTTTTGAACGGATTCTTGCGGATTCTTACGGATTCCGGCAGCGTATAGACCGAGCCTTACTACTACTATAATACGTTTTTCAGGTTTTTTCTTGACTGGCATAAAAAGTTAACAAACATGTTGTAGTGATTATTTAATCAGTGGGTTTGGCAACCAAATAACACACAATAGTGCGGCTAAACTAGAGGAAAGAAATAGTCAATATTTCCATTCAATTAAATATATTGAATGAATGCATTGAACAGTTTGTCTTAACACAATGCACAAATAATAACAAAACGAATTTTGTTGCAAAATAAATAAATAAAACCTCAAGATAAGTTTGGCATTTACTTCTATCTGTTGCCGCATTTTGTCGTAGATGGCACTTTTGGCAAAATAATCTTTAATTACTAGTTAGTAAGATAAATGTGTCTCTATAATTATTAACGTGCAAAATATTGTAAAAGATTATAAAAGTCTAGAGAAGTGTAATTATTAGGTTGGCGATAAATATTTTCTAAGTTTATTTACATATAATTGCAGTAAATATGTTGTGTATGTATATTTGATAACTTATTCTTGTCATCTTGTAGTATCATCCCATTTCTGTAGAAATTTTCGGACGCCTATAAAAAGTTTATGTTAACCTAACACTAACTTTATATTTCTAAAGTGACCAAAACCGAGACCGATACCAACCGAATATCATATCGCATTTATCATATAGTAGAGATATTATTTGAATTGAATAACACCTCTTAAATTCAACTGAAAACATAGTGACACTTACACACAGAGAACAGAGAGATCATCCGTAACAGACTTTACAGACTTGACCAATTTCTTGGCTTTGGTCATTGAGGTATAATGTACTAGCATACTAGAGAAACATTTGGTTCGAGATGTGTTCTCTAGTAAGCTAGTACACTATACCTTAATGGTTTTGTTGGTGATGTGGTGTCTAAATAACAAAGAAGATAGAAAATAGAATGTATTTATCTGTCTCCAGACAGATTACAGATACAATGCTAACTTAATGCTTTAAGACAAAATGGTCTATGGCTCAGTGGATGCAGGAAACCCGCAAACTCTGTTATTCTGTCATAGCATAGCCTTTTTCATGATAGGCTACACATTGTAAAAAAAAATACAACAATTACATCTAAATTATCAGAGGTTTTGTAGCAATGGGAGAAGCCTATTTAAATTTATAATTAGCTAGTGGCTAGTGCTAATGACTGTTCTTAAAGCAGCCAATTGCAACATCTTTTATGAAACGTTGGAAGCGATAGTTCCAGTGCGGAACGGGCCGATGGTGGTGGTAGATCATTTGATACCTTTGCCGCTGCATACTTGAAACAGCCTTTAGTACTAACTAACCAATCTCAGCTTTGGAACCAATTCTATCTCTTAGCGATATAAAGTTCAAGCGTTTGGGAGAAAGTTTTTATACAGAAAGGTTGGTATTTTTGTGTGTTGCAGGATGTGCAAAAATACATAATTTAATGTGACTGGTTTGGACATACTAAGAATGACGTTTTTAGCAATAACATTTGATTTAACTTACCTTCTTACCGCCACATTGTACCTCTACAAATACATTGAACGTGAGAATAGTAGGTAGGGCAGTTAGAATTAGGGACTAGTTATAACAAGCGCAATATATTATAAGGAGATCCGTGAACGAACAAAAGTCGCTGACATAGCCCGACGGATTAGCAAGCTAAAGTGGCAGTGGACGGGGCACATAGCATGTAAACTGACGGCCGATGGGGCAGAAAGGTGTTGGAATATAGGCCGCGTACCGGCAAGCGCAGTCACAAACACACAAAAACAGAAATTAAATTGAGTTTAATGAAGTGAGTTTCCCAATTGATATTATATAAAAGCGGTCAAGTGCGTGTCGTGACACGCGCAGTATAGGGTTCCGTAGTTGCCCGTCATTACTACATTATATTTACAGCAATTACTTCATATACCTTAAGACACTTTTAATGTTTTTCTCTAAGGAATTTTTGAACGTGTAAATTGAACGACTATTACTTTTAAACTAACTGGTCTTAACCGTTATGATTTTCCATTAAAGTTCATGAAAGCACTATTATCATGAATTTTCCCAGATTTTGAAAGCCAATAGTTTAGCTTTTATAAGCCAATATTACACTTTAAAGTTTAATAACGGATCCCGAAATCAAAAAATCGTCTTACAAACTAAGTCATTTTAAAGAACCTATTCAACAATACCCCACACGATGGGATAGACGAAGAAAAAAATCATCCCCACATGTACGAGAGCTACATAAAACATTTTTTTATTCAAAAATTTATTCTACCATTTCGTCAGCGTGATTGATATACAAATCTCCACAAAATTACAACTCTCTAGAGTCAACAGTCTTCAAGTAAAACTTTAGACGGACAGACAGACAGACGGGCATGACAAAACTAAAAGGGTTTCTTGTCAGGACTACGGAACCCTAAAAACACCTTTTAAATGAAGTAAAAATATTTGAAACGTGCATTCATTGCCATGTTTTTCGTCTTGTTGGGTAAGATAAGATAAGATGTTGATGTTATAATAATCGAAGACAATTGAATAATTGAACAACCCAAATCACCACGATAACAACTCATTGCAATGTATCGGATTCTGTACAGAAACAACACTATCTGCCTGGCTTGCCTCCTTCTCTAATCATATTAATCTGTGGTCTAATCTGTGGCCACCCTCCGTCAACTCTAGCTGTCGAATTTAAGACACTACCTTTGGGCAGTTTGATGTGTTGCTGGAGTAGAAAATATCATTATGCAAGACCTAAAAAGAGACTAAAAAATTCATTTTTGGGTCTTAAAACAGGATGACAGTGACATCCGTTGTGTGGTTTTGAAAATTTGAAATTTTGAATAGATTGCTGTGCTGTGTTTTTAATTTGTTTCCACTTTGTGCGGATCAAATATTTTACGATAGTGACTGTGTATTTGTGTTTTGAGATATTTACTCGGTGTTTGTTTCGAGATAGTGACTCTATTTTAATAATATGTCGGCGGAAAGTAAGCGGCGTTGCTATAAGTGCGGACGATCACCGGCTGAGGGTCCATTTATCAAATTGTTTCGCTTTCCCAATCCTGGGAAGACTAACACACTTCGGTATGTACCTATTTTTACTACACTCTTCTTTCAGGCTAAGTTCATTTTGATTCAATGTATAATTTTTATTTTGTGTTTCAGTTGTAAATTATGGGCAAAGTATGTGTTTCCTAAAGGCCCCTACAAGAATACTGGCCCCAACAATTCCAGCGTAAACTTTATAGAACACAGAATGCTTTGCAACAGACATTTGGACTTCTTCAGCGATTTTCCTTTGGGTTCTCAGAAGTTGCACAGATTTGCTGTTCCTGAGGATTGTAAAGAGGTTTGTCACTATACTACTGCTTAAAATTTCGCACACTATACAAATAATACCTGTGGTTTGGTCCACATGGATATTGGATTGTCATGAAAGCTTAGAAACTGTACTTCCTTTCTTTTTCATATCATACAATGTTCCAATGGATGTACCAAACAAACCAAAGTAATTAACCAGCAATGATTTATTGATGTCTGAAAGAATTCTGTTAAATGAGGATTAATAAGTTATTATTTTACTAATTACTGTCAGTTATAAATAAGTTTTGCTTCCTCTATCTCAAATAATATGTCATTTTTGCACAATTAATGTAATTTTTATTCTAATTTCAGAATAAATCTAAACGAAGGTCATCATACAATCTTTCAATGGATGTACCGAACAAACCAGAGCCAGGGACATCAGGCAGACATGATTCATTGATGTCGAAAAGAATTCTGTTAAATGAGGTAGTTAATAAGTTATTATTTTATAATATTACTCTGTAAAGTGTTCGAAACATCCAGGTTAAATAAAATCTTATAAAAATGTGTGTAATTTTAAAAGTAAAACTAATGTTTACTTTCTCAAAAATTTTTGTAAAGCAGCTCAGCACAGCTGTTCTCATATGGACGCTGCAAGCTCATTGCGTCAGCATGCATTTGAACGGAGCTGACCTGTACTTAGTGTATCTAATTTACAATGTGTAGTGTGTTTAAAGTATCTTTTTGTGTTTACATTAATCTACTTAGCTAATAGATTAACTAAACTGATTAGAACGTTGGTTCGTTAATGGCTATAAACCACATAATAATTGATTGTATTAATCTTTTATTGTTGTGCTACTGCCGTTGTTTTTTATTTCTATAACACAAGTGCTTTAGCTACTTACCTTAGGATCAGAGCAATGTATGTGATGTTGTCCAATACTTATACTTACTTGTGAATAAATAATTGTTTAATTAAAGCAACATTATGTAATAACTGACGCCATTTGAATGATAATAAATTAAGTTAAGGATATTCTAGTATTTTTATTCATAATAAGTCATTTTTCTTTCCGATTCGGCGAATTAATGTAAATTAATATAAAAGCATGAATTAGTTAGTAGGTGTCGTTCCTTCTGGTTGTACAAAAGAATGAAAAACTATTTCATTTAAATGAAATAATTTTCCATTCTTTTGTACAACCAGAAGGAACGACACCTACTTTATGAAAAATAATATTGAGTACCTTACTTTCAAATTTCCCGCCTCACAACATTTTTATTGGGTTGACAATAGATGGCGCGGTAAAAAAATGTCCCTAATTTATTTGTATGGAGTTGACATTCTTCCTCTGGTAGTAATGTTCCTTGTCTGTGGCCTGCCTGCTGCTGACGACTCTCTGACGACCGGACTTATTATTAATCTGTGCTGCCTGCAACTTCCATCGTTTAGGTACCTACCTACCTAGTTCATACTACAAGCGAATTTTAATTCTAGAGAACGGTTCCAAAAGTTTATTTGTTCGTGTTTTTAACCCACAAGGACGTGTTTACATAAATATAATAGGTGTGACTGAACTAAAATGTTTTGGACAGTCATTCCTGAAATATAAATTGTTATACACAAACCTGTCTACTACCCTCTTAGTGATACAGTTCGCTTCACATCGGCGCTTGTCCAAAATTTCACCATGAAAGTTACAGTAACTACTCTCAATGATGAGATTTTTGTTCTGGATGTCTCTGAAGACTTGGAACTGGAGAATTTCAAGGCATTTTGTGAAATAGAGTCCGGTTTCCCTGCCAAAGACATCACATTGAATTTCAATGGCAAGCCTCTGTTGGATGACAAGAAATCACTAAAAGAACATGGAGTACACGACGGTGATGTTATTGTTCTTCTCCACATGCTGCAATCTGCCACGAACACTAATATGAACGATTCAAGCCAAGGTAATATTTCTTTGTCAGACACTTGTTGTTTACTTGAAATTGCAATGTCATTCTCATTGTAGATATTCATCATGACATTGGATGTCATTACTAAAGATTTTAGATGTGCCAATTTGGTACTGGCATTAAAAAGACAATTTTATAAATAATGAGTAAAAACTATTGACGTGTGTCACAAATTTTTTCAATTTGTTTGTTTACAGACCTAAATTAAATCACTAATAAAAATACTGTATAAACTTTGCAGCTTTGCCAAGCGGCTTAGCCACTTTAGATTTTGGTAGCATCCGAGTGCCACCAGCAGCTGCGAGTACATCGATGGCTGCAAGGAGTCCACCAGTTGAGGAAGACCCTCGAATTATTAGGGAAATGTTTCTTGCAAATCCTGACCAATTAGCATTACTGAAACAAAACAATCCTCGATTAGCTGATGCCCTGCTTAGTGGTAACCTGGGTATGTACCATTGAATAATAGTACCTATGATATAATGTATTATAGAAAAATAGATATGTAGTTTTAGTTTAGTTTAGCTGGATAGTTCCCGCACTTAGCCTCTTGACAGGGCCATTGTGCATGCTGTATATTTTTCTTTACTCCAACCAGTTCAGTTCGTTCCAGAAGGTCAGCAGCCTCCTCAGGCTCTTAAAGGCTTCCTGGAGTAATCCTGGTGACTGGAGAATCCATGCCCTTTTGCCACGCCCCCGAACTCCATGAGCACATGCTGTGGGGTTTCTTGCGCCTCCATTCGTCCTCTGCATATAGGGCTGTCAGTTACTCCTTTGTTAAACAGGTGTTTGTTTAGAGAAAAATGGCCAGTTATAACACCTACAACCTTGCAAAGTTTGTCCGTGTTTAGTCTGATGAGGTTGCAGGCAAGCAACAAAGAATAAGGTGATTTTTAAATGATAATTAAAGTTAAATTTTGCATGTTATGCACAGCACAGGTGTTGCAAAAATGTTATATACATTTTGTAAGTTTCAGCATCAATTTTGGTTTAGTTTAGTTTAGCTGGATAGTTCCCGCACTTAGCCTCTTGACAGGGCCATTGTGCATGCTGTATATTTTTCTTTACTCCAACCAGTTCAGTTCGTTCCAGAAGGTCAGCAGCCTCCTCAGGCTCTTAAAGGCTTCCTGGAGTAATCCTGGTGACTGGAGAATCCATGCCCTTTTGCCACGCCCCCGAACTCCATGAGCACATGCTGTGGGGTTTCTTGCGCCTCCATTCGTCCTCTGCATATAGGGCTGTCAGTTACTCCTTTGTTAAACAGGTGTTTGTTTAGAGAAAAATGGCCAGTTATAACACCTACAACCTTGCAAAGTTTGTCCGTGTTTAGTCTGATGAGGTTGCAGGCAAGCTTTTCTGATGCTACCTGAATCGCATCTTTTGTTTGCTTGTATTGTTTCTGAACATTGTGCATCCATTCTGTTTGGTGTGTTTCTCTGGTTCTTTCGCGCAGGCATTTTTTTATTTAGGCCTGAGGAATGGGCAATAGTGGTACCGGTCCATGGACTTCTGCCTTCAATCGTCTTTTGGCCAATTCATCTGCTGCATCATTGCCCAGTGAACTCACTAGGCGATGATGCAGCAGATGAATAGACAGCAACTGCTGTGTCCCTTGATACATTGCAGAACTCCTCTGTTCGTGTTCACAATGGATTGGAGTGCATTGTGATGAATGATTCTAAATTCATTTTCTTTTTATTCCACAGATACATTTGCCTCTGTGCTTCGAGAACAGATTTCTGCTAGGACTGAGCGTCAGCAACAAAGAATAAGGTGATTTTTAAATGATAATTAAAGTTAAATTTTGCATGTTATGCACAGCACAGGTGTTGCAAAAGTGTTATATACATTTTGTAAGTTTCAGCATCAATTTTGGTTTAAAAAATACATCCCATATATTTATTTGATTTCTGTGATTTTTAGGATGATGAACTCTGATCCTTTTGACACGGAGGCTCAAAGAATGATTGCAGAGGAAATCAGACAAAAGAACATAGAGGCAAACATGGAAGCAGCAATGGAATACAATCCAGAGACTTTTGGAACCGTTGTCATGTTGTACATTAACTGTCATGTGAATGGGTAATGTCTCACCACCTTTTTTGTCATAGGCATTATTGTAATTATCATATTGTGTAATAAAAAAAAAATGTGTTAGTCCGACAAAATACTAAACATATCTCTACTTGCACATCTAAAATAATCAACACACTATTTTCAACTTGTTATTTACTAAACCTGTTTATTTTTCTAGATTTCCTGTAAAAGCATTTATTGACTCTGGTGCTCAAACAACTATTATGTCTGCTGCTTGTGCAGAAAGGTGTAATATTATGCGGTTGGTGGACACTAGGTAAGTTATTTTTTACTTGAGGTCAGAGACCTAAAGTGACCTGATACTTTAAGGCCTGTAGGTGGATACAAAACCCCAGATTTTATGATTATTTATCATTATAGACTTTAGTGCCAACAATTGGTATTGGCCTGTCCTCTTATTGAATTAGTTAAATACCTTCATACAATGTTAAAATCAGTTTCCATTTAAAAATAAGGCACTTTAAAATGTCTTTTACATTAATAGCATGTACAAAATAAGATATTCCTTATTTAATCAATCCTACTGAATAAAAAATATTTCCAACAAAATATACAACACCGACATGAAAAATTTGAAAGTTGAATTAAATTATTAAATTTATGTCAAATTTTATAAATTTTAAGTCCATCATAATAATAACATCAAATAATCAATAATTATAAAGTAAGTACGTACGAAAAATACTACACTTAATTACCCATAATTAATTAATGACATAATATAAATAATGTATAGTGTCACTTTTGTAATTTCACTCCGTGAACAGGAAAAAAAGTCTAATTTACCGCCAAGTTTAGAGAGTTGATAGTACGCGCTAGAGAAGTGTCTTTCTTATTATTCATAATTTGCGATGGTCCACTTAAATCTAAATATTATTTCTTCTCTTTATCATATTTTAATTATACAAAATAGCGAAACAAATCTCTTTGTTGCTTTACTAGTTATCATTTATCTACTTTAAAGAATGCAACCCACGCTATAAAAATGTAATAAACATAACAACATATTTTTAGCTTCTGAGTCTGTTTAATATTACTCATGTATTTTATACTAGCAGCCCGTCCCGGCTTCGCAGGGTAGACAATTATCGCTAAGAGTTTCGGCAGCGCATGCGACGAAGGACATTTTAAGACTCATTTTTCTACACCTTCGTTAACATTGTTCAAATTTTACCAAGGATCCCTATTTTTTTTAAAAATGAAATGTAGCCTATGTCAAATTGGAAGAATGTAGCATTCTATTGGTGAAAGAATTTTTTAAATCGGCCCAGTACTTTTTGAGCCTATTCATTACAAACATACAAAAATAGGTACAAATCTTTCCTCTTTATAATATTAGTATAGATAAGGAAAGTGGCTGGGCCAGTGTGGACGCGAATAGCGAAAGATAGAGTAGAATGGAGATCTTTGGAGGAGGCCTTTGTCGGAATACAAGCTGATTAAACAACAAAGGATTAAAAATATTAGTGTTAAAACATGAAAACAGCAATAAAGGCTATTTTATTTATTTTATTATGTATTTTATATTACATCACTCCCAATTGGCAGTGCATTGTGAAAACAAACTTACTTATAACTCTAGTTTTTATTATTAGACTTAAGTATAACAATTTATTCTGTTTTCGTACTATGCATTACCCATGAACTATTTTTGTATTACTTACTACTTATGATTGTGAAAACAAAGGAGATCCACGGGCTTCACGGCCCATACAAAAAGTGCAATATATTGAAATTGTCGGCCAAAAAAGATAAGTAATGATTTTATAGAAGATATTGTTCTTAGTATTTATCATTATAACGACTAAGCTGTACGATCATTACTAGAGGTGTGATCGAAGTTTGAAATCTGGAAATTTTAACAATCTGACAGTTCTCTTTTTATTTAAAATAATAACAGTATGATTATTATTTCTTTATTACACAATAATTATCGACATTCTCTCACATTTATTATATTCTTATAATAACTTCTATGCACATATTATTACCTGTTTCTCTTTTACTATTACTGTAGTTGGCAATTCAATAAGTACTTAGTGGATGTACAGCATAATATGCACAATCAATACAATAACATAATTATTTTCTAGATCCAAGTGACTTTTAAAATCATCAACAAAAATTAAATTTACAAACTTAAATAACAACTTTAGTAATAGCAGTACAGGTTAGCCGTCATAGCAAATGTTTATTATAATAGTATGTATGTTCTATCGAAAAAAATACTTTAAATTTATTGGCCGGCACTTCCAACTTTTGGTACTTTTTGGGTGATCTCCTTTACTGTGTAATTAAAAGTTGTTTTCTCAGTATCATTAGCGTTCTAAGAATTTATAAATATTTTTTTTGCTTTACAATGAAATGACTTCAGGTTTGTTAGTGATAATTATCAATTATAATTACCTTGATAATTATCATGATAATTATACCTTGATATAAAATGAATAGGCGCACAATAGAGTCAATCTAACGAAAGATGACACTGCCTTTTTATTCTGAATATGTACCTGGCAACACTAAACAAAAAAAAGTGAAAAATATTATGTGATTTCTAATAGAATTAAAATTTAGTGAAATATTAAGCTAATATTTTAATAAAATAACAAGTATCATTCTAGTTGTATGCATGACAGTAAAATATTGTTACAGTTTAATTAATATCTATTGTTTGATTTAATTGTTTTTACTCAACAATCCAAACATTCAATTTTAAAAATAATTTTAAGGGAAGTAAATATGACCCAGCATTGATAAATATCGGACAATTATCAAAGAAAATAATTATCTTGATAATTAACAACCCTGAATGACTAAACATTCGATTATTTACAAAAAATAGTAATCCTCAGTAACATTATTATGTTATTGATTATGAATAGTATGATATGAAGAGAAAGAGTCTATACACATAATGCTTTTATATAGTGCCGTGCGTATTTGCTCTGAACGCAAAGGGTATAGTTTGATTCTCGTTTTCGGTCAAATCAAAAGAAGATCTTTACTAAATTGGCTTGAGACTCGCCCCTAGTTCCGAATTGCGCTAAAAGCACTGCATAAATCCATATAAATGCAGTAGGTAGGTAAAAAACCCTAATTTTTGTAATATTTGTAACTAATAATACGGTTTTGCGCTGACAGCGCTTTTAGCGTAATCCTCGTTGAGCTCTAAACTCTAAGATACCCCTGGCAAAAAGAAAACTATTACTTTGCAACGAGAATGTAAATTCATTCGAAACCTTGAAATTTGTTTTGTTTTCTGGCGTATATTTATTTATTCATTGGTCCACAGATGGGCAGGCATAGCCAAAGGTGTGGGTGTACAAAGAATCATAGGCCGCATCCACATGGTTCAGATGCGGATTGAGAAGGATTTCCTTACCACATCTTTCTCTGTGCTGGAAGAACAGCCCATGGATATGCTACTCGGACTTGACATGCTTAAGAGACATCAGGTAACAATAAAGAAAATACTTAATTATTTAAGCTGGGTCCGCAGCGCCGTGTTTTCGTGTTTGCAAACACGATAACATCAGCTTGCTAACCGAATAGAGGCGTGGCCTAAGAGTTTTGTTAGTAAAAACACGATAACAATACTTAGTGCCAATTTTCTAACAAAACATGATATCTAAACATGTTTGCCGTCACGAATGGATAACATCCCCCCCGTTTGCCTGCGGGGAGGGGAAGTGACACAAGTTGACGAATCGTTTGAAGTATGTCTGTGACAATTCAAATTTTTGATGTGAAACATAAACAATAGGCGCAGCGGACTGGTTGTTTTGCTAACAAGTTTTGCAAACATGTTTAGATATCATGTTTTGTTAGAAAATTGGCACTAAGTACCCCCGCTCAGAGTTGACTGACATAGACTTATTGACAAATTGCTAATTCTGATTCGATTGTCATATTTTTGTTCAAGTAATCAACTAAAAATTGTCCCTTATTCACAGTGCAACATCGATCTTAAAAGGAACGTCCTTCGCATCGGCACAACCGGTACCGAAACTCCTTTCCTGCCTGAATCCGAACTGCCTGAATGTGCCCGTCTGTCTGGCTACTCCGAAGACGAGATTGTGAACCAATCCATCAAAGACCACGAGGAGCGGCAAGTCAAAGAGGCCGTGGAAAAGTCCAAACAAGGTGGGAGAGGGAAAAAAAAGTGAAACAATAAGATGTACCCCTAACTGTGCTTGTGCGAACGTTTGTGATATAAAGCTGCAACGAAAAAAGTAACGTATTGACGCAAATAAAAATCGTAAAAGTGTTTATTGTTTTTGTGTAGACTAACGTTTTATCGGCTGTGTTTTTATACGCCCGAATGACACGAGACAGGTCGCTTCCGTGTTGATATCAATTCAACAAACATAATTTTGTTGTGTGTTTTTCTCTCATAACTATAGTGTTTAGCTAATAGACATAATTAGGAATTACTAATTGCGAAATTACCATTGCTTCGACTAATATAATTACTAGATGAAATATTTTACCACTAATGCTTCACCTAATTAACTAATGACTAAAGGCGAATGTATAAACAAATATCTTTGAAATAACAAAGGTGAATTCAAACAATCGTTGTTCGTATGTTTAACTGCTTGAAGTGATTAATTTAGGTTTTGGCTCTTGCACGCAAGTTCGGCTTGACTGGTCTGGTTACACAATTTATGCGAATGGTATGTTATGTTCAAACATGTTTTAAACTGTACGAATTCTGTTGAATAGTGATTGTAGTATTTTTAAATAATAAATTAGAGATTTTCAGAGTACTTTAGATAATAATCATTTTTGTACTTATTTAAAAGGCATCACTTATTCGTGGTAGCATTTAAATTCTGTGTAAAAAGTACCAGATTTTTTTTATAAATGACTAGTTAAAGATTGGGCTTTGGCATCAAAATTATGAATTTGCACATTGCCTTATTGCCAATTGCAGAGGCAGGCGCCGCAATTTCGGATATTAATACTTTTTACAAAGATCAGATGTCGTTAAACGACATCGATTCCTCATTTTTCACCATTGTGAAGCACAGTAGACATATAAAATCGTCTTTCTGGAATCAAATACAACAATAATTACATCGAAACATACATTTCATTAATGATAAACAACAACTCTTCATTTATTATCGCAGTAGACCATACATTCGGCTTGGACAGCCAAATGATGTTTTCGTAGTTTCTACGGTGCTACCACGATGAAAGGTGTCCTTCAAGCAGCCTACATACATTTAACATACATTTTAGGATCACGATTTCAGTCACCCTGTATTTAAGTAATCAGTCATTTTAAACGTATACACCGTGAATTTTGAGATACCCGAGAAAATTAACTAACACACTCAGATATCGATATACATCGAATTTGGCGAATAAAAAAAACGGAACGGCGTACGGCGTTGGCGTACGGAAGGAATAACTTTGAATAAAAAAAAAAATCATAGTTATTCCTTCCGTACGCCAATATTACGCTACTAAATTAGGTGGATTTTGGTTCCGTTAATGTTGGAATGATAATGATTACTATTTGAATTAGCAGGACTTTTATAGTGCATATTTGGAATGTTAGGGAGCTATTAAATAAATTTCTCATAAAAAATTTTTTTTTATTCGCCGAATTCGATGTATATCGATATCTGAGTATGTTAGTTAATTTTCTCGGGTATCTCAAAATTCACGGTGTATAAGTAATACTTTCACCTGTTGAGTTCATAATCAAGCATAAAGCAGAAGGCATGTATAGTATAATTCCTTGTATATTACGCTAACTATAAAAGTCCTACTGCCATGGTGTTATTCTAACTGATTAATAATATTTTTTTATTATTCAGGTGAAGGAAGCACAGCCCAAGTCCCAAGGCCTACGCCTGCTGGCCAGACCACATCGACGCAAAGCAATCCCAGAATTGGTAAATATATTTTTGGTTCCTATCTTTTATTGGTGACTTAAATATCAAGCTCTTAGACAGAAGTTAAAAGTGCTAATTGAAATTAATTATACGGGTCAGACATAAACCTATATTTGAAATTTTAGGCGTTTTCTCTCCACCTCCTCTCCTCAAGGAAAATATTAACGGCGTTTCCTCTCTAAATTAAAATTACAAATAGTTTTTTGTCCCTTCAACATTTTGAGTATCGTGTCATGACTAATGTTACACTTTTTGGCACAAAAACTCTTTTTATAAATTACTTAACAAAGCCATTATGCAAGAAACGAGTTAGCTTTGGGCAGCGTGATCTAACTTGCAGGTGTTTTGTATCTTTCGCAGCATTAGGCGACCCCAGCCAAACTATACTCCCGACTGACAGGTTTGGCGAGTCGGAGGTGGAAGAAATCGTTAATCTTGGCTTCACTAGGGAACAGGTCAGTAATGTGCTTTGAAATAAAACATCATTTGATCATAACAAACGTGATGATAAACAAACGCACGCCTATAATAGGCATATGTATAAGAATTTTATGATCTCGTCTTTTTGGTTGTGAGTGTTGTATATAAAGTGTAAACTTATCAGTTAACTCTTTTCTAGGAGGTGATTTTACTGCTCAAATAAAACAACTTTTTGTATAAGACCAACTTCGAAATCGTAAAAAAATATTTCATATCTTTATACAAACTGATTCCAGCTGGTCTGCCGTTTTGTATGGGGAAATTGTTTTTGTTTTGCGATTTTGAAGTTGGTCCCATAGAAAAATTTGGTCTTTTTAAGCAGTAGAATCATCCTCTAGAAAAGAGTTAACTGATATGTTTACACCTTATATACATACTTTCCCAAAATTCAACGATAAAACGGCACCAGATGAAGTGACAGCTTATGACTAATCGAGAAAAAATATAAAAAAAATATACCTCTTTAATTTTTTAATTTTATTTACAAACAAATAATGAAAATCCTTGAAATTTAACACCCCTTGTGACATTTATAAATACCATAACCACAATTTTACAAATATTTCTATTATTTTTGTATTAAGCAACCTAAATAGTACACCACAATCCTTAAATATCCCAGAATGCAAGGATTTTCATTTTTTTGCTTGTAAATAAAAAAAGAGGTAAGTATATTTTTTAAAATATTTTTACCTAGTATAGGTTGATGATGGGGAAATATAAGGATGATACCACTACCTCAACTCGAGACTGTACTTATCATTCAGTCGAAACGTTGTATCACCTATTCCTCATATATTTTGGATGGCCATTTTTTATTTATTTTATTTTATTCGTAACACCAACAGCATTGATACAATGTATGAGTACAGAGTTATCATATAAACGTAGCTACAGCTATTATTCGCATATAGTGATACATAGTTATCACTTCTAAACTAAAAATAGCTTAAAACGAAGTAAAAACCTACTAATATTATAAATGCGAAACTTTGTAAGTTTGTTTGTTACTCTTTCACGCAAAAACCACTGAACGGATTTGGATAGAAAATTTCACGCATATAGAATATGGTCTGGATTAACATATAGGATACTTTTTATCAAGGTTTAATGTTCCTGTGCGTGGAATATATTTAATAAACTAAAGAACACACGAGCTAAGTCGCGGGCAACAGTTAGTTACTAAATATTTAAGAAATTGTATAAGGGTGCTATATCCGGTACTCCTAAGGGTGTTCTATCTTACTTCTGGTACTAGGGATACTTAATCTTCCGACTAGCTAGACACTATTTTTGGGACACCTTGTGCATAATTGCGTGTTCTTTTCAGGCGATCGTAGAACTGCGACGCTTCAACGGCGACAAGACGCAGGCCACGGTGGCTCTGTTCGCTAAATCGCTCAAGTTCTGATGACACCTCGAGAAACCGCATGCAACACTATTTGGTTAGATTAATTCTTTTGTTTGCTATTATTCCTTGCTATATGATGATATGTATGATCCTTTTTATTATAAATTAGACACAACCGTTGTTACGTGTAAACGTTCGAAATGTTGCACTCGGACAAACGCACGAAACAACAAGACCCTTATGTAGATATAGCAGTGCTTCCAGTTCCGTGCGATAGTACTGCCAAAACAAGACAAGTTCACGGTCATACATTGCGAATATCTCTTAAATGAAGCTTATAAATAAAAGTAAAAGCAATATTTTAAAAATTTAAGAGGCCATTGGCCAACTCTAATAATAATCTATTGAAAGTAGGTATTGCTTAAGATTTTAACTGTGACCGTACAATCTTCATATCAACTACCTTTTTTAACAAAGAGATCTAACTGAAAAAACTGATATAGACAAAGTCAAATTGATATCTATGCGATAAGAGTTCAAATCGGTCGAGGATATTGACGTTTTGTGGCAGGTTGATTAGCTCTCAACTTTAAAAATGTCGAATTCACCTTTAAAATCTCGCCATCTTACACACTTTTGATATACCACAGTAATAGTACTCGCATGTTTCTCATTGCTGCACAATAAGAGAACTGTAAAAAATATGGCTAAAATAATATTGGGTGGAGTATTTATGGCGTATCAATAAGTATTTATATGTAGGTATGCGATGGGACGTGGGTTCGAGTCCCACCTGAGGTCGATGATTTTTTTTTCAAGTGTTATTTATCTTCAATTAAACCTTGCATGGAATTGCTAAAAACAAAAATTTACAAGTATTTATAAAATAAAACTGCCCGAAGACTTCGATGCCAAACATTTAAGATGCGTTATATCCACGATATAAACGCTGATCTATATGATCACGACGACTCACGAAGCGCGTCAAATTAATAACATGCAGTTCTTATGTTAACACGTTGGCTGTCACTGTTTGCGTTTGTTTATCAGTACTTTTTATGAAGTCAGTACGGCATAACGAAAGTGTAAAACACGTGACTGACGTAATAGCGCTTATTCGCCTTAAACGCAAAGGATCCTGTATTCGATGTCCGGATTGGATCAATTCAGAGAACGATCTCTCGGCACAACGGCATTGTACGGTAACTTTTGAAACAAGAATGTTATTTCCTTAATTCCAGTCATTACCTATAATATTAGCTGCATAATGCGACAATTGATAGTCAGTCATATTATAATTTTGTCGTCAAATTCTGAAAATTGATGAAATTGGCCGAAATTGAAGTTTCCCGTATGATTCCTTAATCAGCTTGCCACTTTACCACCGAGCTTCAAAATAGCTAGGTACCAAGTTACCCGTTTTAGGCATAAGCCCATAGACTATGGCCTAGCAACTGGGTTGCTAGATCTGTCGCCAGCAGGAATCATCCTAAGAACCTCTTAGAGCGCTTTCATACACCGATCTAGCCGTTAGTCTTCCTCGCTGCTTAGTCGTGAAGTTGCATAATCATTCATGTTCAAGCCGCGAAACTATAGCTTTTATACGGACTAAGTCTACTGAGAACAGCAATTTAACCGCGAGGCCAGGTTTTACACTACGAGAATTATTCTCGTAGTGTAAAATCGTTGTTAGGCCTGTATGTCACCGCAACCAGTCGCTTCCACAACATAATGTACAGCTCTATAGAGATTATCTCACCTGGGGCTCAGACAAGTAGCAATCGCTTTGTAGCGAAACAATATCGAAACTCGTCATTGCCTGTCAGATATATAATTGACAATTTACCACGTGATTTCACGACAGCAATTGGATTACCATAGATTTTATTATTTTCGAACTTAGATAAGTTACTTTGGCTACGGCCGGTGTCCGCTTGGTTGTGCATTAAAGGCTAGATTTATACATTTTTTGACGGTGACTAGTTGCGCCGCCATGATGACTCGGTGAATTAGGGCTTTGGTTGGCTCAATCACAAATTTTATTTTCAACAAGCCGACTACTTAATAGCCAAAACACGAAGGTAGTTCAGTGTGAATGAAATATTCTTTCATATCACTTCAAAATAGTCTGAAATAGAGTTATTTTGATCAAATAGTTTGTAATAAAGGTAGATTAAGGTTTATAACCTACAAGTGTAGGAGAATTACGCCCAATTTTATGCGGCATTTAGTAGTAATCGTGGACATGTTTTATATGGACATAAATAATCAGGGTTAATAAATTTTGTGTAAAACCACATTACAGAAGAAGCATACTACTTTTTGCACACATATTTATTTTTAGACAGTCCTAGGATAAAAGTTGTTTATCATGACATTATCTATTATTGAAAATGTTGCAGATTTCACACATTATTTTACTAACCCTGTAACAAGAAATAATAATTTGAAGTCAAGATATTTTGCTAGCTACATATTTGGCATCTATGCAGCATTCGATGTAATGACATGTTTATTTAGGTAAGTTTTCCATTGTAAATAAAAAAATGTAACTGAAAATTAAAGTTTGTTTGGAACAGTTATTAAGCATAGTAGCAATCGTAGTGACTTGACCAGCTCATTCATAGATTTGATCATCCTTATCTTTGATTAAGTCTGCTAGATAAAATTAAAATACAATTAAACAGAATTGTTAGTTATTGTGAAAACGCAACAAATAAAATAGTTCCTACTGTAGTATTCCATCGCTTGCTGTTATGTCCAAATGTGTAACCTTTTTTTATATAATGGATCATTATATTTTTATACCTAGCTAGTCCATTTACGCGAGTGTCAAGTAATCGACTTACCTCGGTGCACCACAAGTAACCTTTACTCATACATAACTTTCAATCAATGTTAGTATTCTTAATATTACTAATAATCTGTGTAATGTTAAAACTTTCGCCCGTTTATTTATAAATATTAAGTTAGAAAAGATGTGTAATCGGATAATTATCTTGATTGCTTGGAACACCCATTAAATGAAAGTACCTCATCATCATCATCATCATCATTTCAGCCACAGGACGTCCACTGCTGAACATAGGCCTCCCCCAATGACTTCCACTTCTTTTTAAATGATAGAACCTAAAAAACAAGAATTGTCAAAATTGCATTCGTTGCAGCATCGACTCGGTCGTCGCTTCTGATACCTTTAACGCAAGTGATTTATCATTTAGCTACTTTACCTTAAGATCAGAGTAATTTGTAACGTGGCCACTGGCCTCTCCCCTATAAGGGCCATGAATGCCCTTAGTGAGAGGCCACGTTATAAAGCTTAGCTTTACTATGGCCCATAATAAAGTTGAAAGTTGCACAGCGCGCTGTGTTCGGTTTTGTTTTGCGAGATCGAATCACAAAAGAGGAGATCCGTAAATTAACAAAAGTCGCTGACATAACTAGACGGATTAGCCAGCTAAAGTTGCAATGGGTGGAGCACATAGCACGTTGAAGAGACGCTCGATAGGGCAGAAGGTTCTGAAATTGAGGCCACGTACCGGCATGCGCAGCGTGGGACGTCCACCCACAAGGTGGACAGACGACCTGGTAAAGGTTGCGGGAAGCAGCTGGATGCAGCCGCTTCCAACCGGCCAATCTGAAAGCCACTGGAGGAAGCTTATGTTTAGCAGTGGACTTCCTATAGCTGAAATGATGATGATGATGAACTATGTTATGTACATTTTTTTAAATGACTCATCGCGAAAGTTATATTTAGCTTTTTGTATGTAATTTCATATAACGCGCGTTACGGGCAATCACGAAGTTAATAAAAACCAGCTAGGATGTTTTACTAAATAAAATAGTCATAACTGAATTACGTGTCTTATTTAGGATAGATCACACTGCCGCTACATTTTGATAGCCCATTATAAGGTTGGTGCAAAAAACCTTCGTTAACCTAAATGTTTTCTTAAAATTTATAGTTTAAGTATTTGTTTACAATAAAATAATAAGTATTTAATATTTAAACATCATTCTCCGTGTAACTAGTCGGAAACTAGACGTGTGTTTAAAAGCCTGATGTGAGGTAATATGTACTAATATTTAAGTTATACAATTCAACATCTTACAGGTTGCAAGAACATTTTGCATCTAAATATTGAATTGTCTAACAATGTGACGTCATTAGAATGAAATAATTGTGAATGTAAATTATACTTGAATCTAGTAAGTTTTGAACATTTTGTAACCAAATTCGCTATTTACTGATTAAGTTTCGGTAATGATATTAGGACAACGTAATGAAAAATCTATGAGCAAAATTGGTACAAATTAAAGCAATTTAAACAATTTATTGGAGTTGTACTTTTGTTGTATCTATGTAGTAAGCGTGTCATAAATATGTGCATAGATTCAGCCATGCGTAATAATAATAATATATTGATGACATTTTTACTTATTTTTGCAGCTTTTATAATGTGGGAAATGACTGGGGACTACATAAAAATTATAATAATAATAAGTATAATACGTAGAAAAAAATTGATTTTATGTTACATATTTTGTATGTTTTTAATTCAAATAAATAAAGGTTTACAATTTCTTGTTTTTTTTTATAAAGGCCCTTAAAGGCCTATTACAAAATTTTGCCAGTTACAAAGATGTTTGGTGATTACTTGTCATTTAAAAGATAAATCGAAAATCGGAGGCCGCTAAGTACTATAAAAAAGGAAAACCTACAACTATCAATTAGTGTTTTTTTATTAAATCATCATAACCTATTGGGATAAAGCAAATAAGTAATTTCCCTATTTTTTGCACGTTCCTATAAATTTATACAATTTTTGCAGTTTGGCTTTCGTTATTTTATAGTTCGTAGCGGCCTCCGATTTTCGATTTATTATTAAATGACCAGTAATCATCAAAAAACCGCAAAACTGTCAAAATTTTGTAATAGGCCTCTTTAAATAAATAAACCTCTAAAAATAAACCGAAGTTATGTACATACAAAATATACTGGTATAAATTATTTCATAAGTGTTATTGGAATTATATTATAGTGCCCTACTGAACCTACAAATTATATATTTCGGCCAAAAATACATCTTCGGCCGCAAATTCTTATTTTTCCAAACTAGCACGAACGCGACCCTGCTGAACCAAGCACAGACAGTTTTATCTTATTGTTTGTAAATAAGAAGTCAAGAAAAAAATGCTTGAGGCAGTAACGTAAGTTAAGTTTGTGTAACACTATAACAAGGTAATATTATGTATTACATTTTGAGTAATTTCTAATTTCTTAGGCCGTGAAAATTATTATCTAAAAAAAATTGGGAAGCTCAATCTATAAGGTAATGTAGTATCAGTTTCAAGAACCGTTTTACAAATGTATGTCATTTTGACACAGGTTTTATAACCAACGTACGGTAAATTTTTGAACTACATGCTCCAGAATTGTAACTTTTAGTTATAGAACAGTTTATAAGCTTTACAACGCAACATTTTTAAGATGTTGGTGAAAAAAAAAATTGAGACCTTTGTCAACGCCCTTCCCTCCGACGTACCTCCTAGACGTCAGGATTTTTAGTATGTTTTCTCCCTAAGCACCCTGAATAAGTTTCTGAAGAAATCGCTTGGGTTCCTGCACACGCACTCTTCAAGTACTTTATTGATTGGACTAGCGTCCAGATCTGGAGAATGCGCCGCACGCGTTTCGTTATCGTTTGGTGCGCCTCATGTGACGTTGTGCGCGCGAGCTGCGCGCGATCTGCGCGCGTGCATTTCTAGTTCACGTTCCAGGTAGGTCACAGGTCGGATACGCGGCGTATTCGCCAGCTACACACTTAAGTGACTATCACATCTATACCTACCCAGTACCCACTGCCATTCTTTATGTCCTGGAAGTACCCAAGTTTATTCCAGATATTTTTAGTAATAAAACAAGGGATCACGTTTATTTACATTTTTTATTTGATTGACTAGATATTGACTTGGTATCAATACAAACATATTATAAAACAAGGAACACAAATTCTGTTTGTAACTTGAGTTTGTGCGGCTTATTTGTGCGTCTGTTGACGGCTGAAAGTGGAACTAATGGAAATAAATAAATATACCTACATGTTAAATACATTTTGGTGCAATTGAAATATTTGCGAATGGACATAACTTTTTAGCCAATTAATATACTTCCACACAGCCCGTACTGATTTTTTCTAGTAATTTTATTATCCATATAATAAATTATTCGCATCGTATCGTATTGTTTTAGTAAAATTTCGCATATAAAGCTGCTAGGACTTTAGTAGACTTGCTTTTCTGATATATTGCTTTAATTGCTTCGTTCTTTTTTTAACCCATTGACTAGGTAATTCGGATAGGTTATTGTCCCTTATGGCTAACATGAGTCACTGTATGTTCCACTTTCGGCCGATAGCAAACTTCCTTAGTAGCACTAGTAGGTACCGAATTAAATTAAAAAATCCAACATTTGTTTTAGATATTGAATTAGACATTAACAAAATAATCTAATCAATTTAACCTAAAATTAAATAACTTTAAAATAAGAAAATAAATTAATGTACTTAATAAAAACACCATAAAATAAAATAAAACTAAAAAAAAATTAGAAAGACATGCGCCGCGCCGTTTATGGACGGTGCCCAAAAGGCTGGCAGCATTGTATTGCATTTACTTAATACGTTTTAAAGGTTCCGTACCCAAAGGTTAAAACTAAGGCTCCGCTGTCCGTCTCTCTGTCTGACTGTCCGTCTGTCACCGGGCTGTATCTCATGAACCGTGATAGTTAGAGAGTTGTAATTTTCACAGATGATGTATTTTTGTTGCCGCTATAACAAAAAAATACTAAAAAACAGAATAAAATAAATATTTAGGAGGGCTCCCAAACAACAAACGTGATTTTTTTGCCATTTTTATAGTAAATGGTACGTAACCCTTCGTGCGCGAGTCCGACTCGCACTTGGCCGGTTTTTATTTCTTTGTAACTAGTATAACTGCTTCAAAAATGTTTCGTTCGTTCCTGGCTGTTTTTAGGTAAGTAAGTAATTTAATATAAGTTGGGGAAGTCTATTTTAAGACATTTTTGCTTAATGATACTAATACAATTATTGGTTAAAATTAAGTACCTACCTAATTGAAGTTTAAATATTATAACATTGCATCGTTGTCATGCGTACTTTTAAAAGTGTTTGGCACAAATGAAAGACTGGTTATTTGTTTTATGCTGAACGAAACTCGAAACGTTTTGTAGATACCTACCTATAATGCTGGGGCTTCACCTGCGTGACGCCTAACGTTCAAATAAAGGCATGACTAGCGTTAACTAAATTAAAGCATTAAGCTACGCGCTAAGTGCGTGGCCACACTTATTTGACGTTTGATTCTAGCGTCTAACGACTTAGTTAGCGTGTGATCTGTGAGTGTGTCTTTAAAATAAAATAAAACGTTCCAAGAACTCAATACTTTTACTATTTTGTGTACTCCATCCTAACTTAATAACTATGCACTTTAACATTTATTTCACAAAGAGTTTTTGAATGTGACCGTGTTTTAACATGTTTAGTGTAGTAGGTGTAGCCACAACAACGCACTAAACGCCCGCTTAATCCCTTTGATGTGTCAAAAGTTACCGCGTTCCGAGCTATCGACTAACGTCTAATGTTATTAAAGCAAATTAGCGCACAAAGACCGGCCACACCTGCGTATTACGTCAAATAGAGCACTAAATAACGACACTAGACGCAGGTGAAGCCCCAGCATAAAACTGAAATAAAAATCAGTAATACACCGTGAAATTTTAGTGGTTGTTTTCCCGCAGTAAAATGATTCAATCTTAGTAGTACAATAGATTAATGTTTTTTTTTTATTCAAATTACCTGTAGGCATTCAAATTCAAATCGCCTGCAGCGCGTGCGATGCGGTTTATGTTGTATTACTTTGTGCGGGAGCTTCTTTTACTTTTAACATTTATTTTGTGCGGCAGGCAGTACCTAAATACGTCACATCTCGTTAAAGAAACTATCGTTTCTCACGCTTTTGAGTTGATGATAATTTTTTTGATTATTTAGTTGAGAACAAAATTTTTTTTATTAAAAAATAATAACTCGCATAGTTCGATAGTACTAGTACTACTGGTAAATCGTTCTGCCGCGGGAAAACAACCACTAAAATGTCTCGGTGTACATATAAAAGTGAACTACATTTTTAGTAACCAAGCTATCTATTATTCTGCTAATTTAGCTACTGACAAGATGACAAATTCATGTCATTTTAGACTAGGTACAAGATTTAAGAAGACTCAGTGAAAACATGAAATCTTTAGAACAATAGTCGCACGCAACCATCAGGATTGTAAAGGATAGCTCAAGAAAACAATAACAAGGAAACAAAATAGTCCAGGAGGCGTATTTTTGAAGCATTCAAATTCGCATATGAAATCCTAAGAATCTTATACAATTTCTTGTTGATCGGGCCTGGTGGTTGATTCTCTAAGAAACAGCAAGTACCTAAAGTCATTCTAAATACCACCCATGCGATACAAACAAACATAGCCTCTTCACTAAGAAGTGGGTTCACATTACCTACTATGTATAATCGCTGATGAGTGACATTGTTACATTATTAACGTCGTTTGGGCCCAAACACAAAACTGCGAATCGGTGCGATGCGAATTCGCAACGCAGGAAACTGCATAGATGTCAAATGCATTCGTGTGTAGATTTTAGCGATGCGACGTCGAATCGCAGTTTTGTGTGTGACCCCTTTATTGAAGTAAGGCGATGTGATCGGGGTTTAGATTAGAGAATCGACAGGCTGAACTAAACATATGACATCCACGGGCAGTAGTTATATTAATGTGTTGCCAAATATGTATATAGAACGGTAAGTTTATTTATACGGTAGCATGTTTTTTGTATTTTTTCAGGTGACTAAAGGGCGCATATTTATGATACCGTTCTGCCTGGTTTTTTGTGAAAACCCACCCATGCATTCGGATTTTTTTCAGAACCTGCTGAACAGGTCCTGGAAAGCCCAGATTCAAACGGTCGCTCAAGCAAATATACAAAATTTCTGCATTGACTAATACAATCCGGTGCCATTTCTACCGGATTCGGAAAAAAAAACGGTTGCATGTAGTTAGAGCCCTACGCTCTGTGCGAAATTAGCGCGTGCAACACTGACGATTGTTTATTGTACTAATAATTTCATATTTTCATTAGTAGGTAATCTTGCAGTCACTCTTATGTGTATACTTATGTAGTTTACTTAGTCTACACAAATATAAATGGTATAAATAACATATATATATGTATATAATATATATTTTTCATATATTTTATATTATTATATAGTATATATTTTTCAGGATCGCTCGCTAAGCCTTAATAATTTTTTGAGTTTCTAAAAATGATATGATAATAAGAGTTGATAAATTATATAACAGTTGCTAATGCTCACTAAACGTTATTGTTGACGTAAGAGTCAGATATCAGTAAATGTTTACCTAAGTACATACTACACAATGTATTACAAATGCAAAACTGCAATTTAATTGATAGACTACCTACCTACATGCATTTGTATTATAAAAATTAAAACCCAATCAAGAATGTAATGTTATTAAACATGACATGTTTGATGTTCACACTGAAGTTATGACACGCGAGCTAATAAAGCGATCGATAATATTTAATTGATAACATTTAAACACCTTGTTTGTTACGATTATCAACACGCAACTCCGTTAGGAATGTCAATCATCTTTTATGTATCGTATTTTTAGGCAAACAAACATATTATTCATTCAAGAGCATGGGGAGGCAATTCGGGCATTTGGATTAAATTGCCATATTGCTGTGAAGCGTCTTAAATAGTTGAAAAATATCTGCCACGGTAAATTACTGTTAGGAAGACAATACACTATTCTTCATGTATATGTAAATTCTACGTTCGTGTTTCACATGTTTTATTACTAATTAAATAGGTAATTCATATCTTTGGTTTACTTTGACGAAATAACAAATTAAACTACTTCAGCTTCCGCGGGCTGGCTGGCCAATTTATTCGCCATGGCAGTAAGGATGTCCGTAAGCCTCGCGAACCTCTGGTACGGTGTGGTCAAAGCTCCCCTCTCTCCCCAGAGGAAGTTGATGTGGAATTCTGTTCTGAAAAGTTCCAGTAATGTGGGATCGAGAGTTGGGCCGAGAGAAGACATTTCCTGGACGACTGTCCGGGCGTTCCGCTTGAACATGTCGACCTGTGTCGGAAAGTGGCGAGCTGCCTCCAGGTGGGCGGCTGTGGCGTTGAAGTCAAACTCCAGGCTGTTCATCAGACTGCTTGGGAAGGTGTCGTCGGGCGGCATGAGGCCTCCGCCTTCGCCGTCTGTACAGACAAGTAAGTGTATTATTGTTAAGCTTCAAGACTTCTTATCGTTTAAATAACCCATGTAACCCGTATCAACCTTATTATAAACGTATTGTTCGTGGTTCGTTGACATGCACATACGAGAAAGAGTCATCACATTAAGCCACATAAAATATGACAACCCGAGCGGGCTCAGCTCGGATAGTATACCAATAATTACTATTATAACTGTATTCCTCTTCCTGTTTTGACATTTAAAAGACGAAAAAAAACGCTGAATAACTATTAATTGCAAGGAAAACATCTAAATATATTTTGTTCTAAACTATTATGAGTATAATGAGTGGGTCTGCAGTTGTTTGGAGACTGTTTTTTAAAATTTATTTTGTTGAGAATCGTAAAATTGTATCTAGTTCTGTACCCATTGCAAGTGCGTTTTGTAAACCTAGTTATCACTATCATCGATCATCGATATATAATTGATTTCATTTATTGGAAAACCAATAGACATAACTTTACACATTGCATACACGGTGCACTTACCAAACAAATGAAAGCACAACACCGGCGGCAAGAAGTACGGCGTCGTGGTGTTGGGGGGCAGAGGATTAGTGCCCTCGTTCATGCTCTTGAAGCAGGGCCGCAGCTTCGCCTCGAACATGAACGCGTTGTCTGTGTACACGCGCCGCAGGATGTTCCACGTGTTCTCAAGACATTCCACCTGATATAACATAAAATAATAATGATTCATCATCATCATCATCGTCATCACTTCAGCCAAAGGACGTCCACTGCTGAATATAGGCCTCTTCTAGTGACTTTCAGATTGGCCGGTTGGAAGGGACCGGATCCAATAATGATTATGTAAAGTTAACTCAATTTATAACAAACTGACAGACTCAGCACGCAGATCCTCATACGGTAGACGGGCAACCTAGTCAAAGTTGCGGGCTGCCGATTAATGCAAGCCCAGCCGGTCGATTCTCTAAGAAAAACGCAACGGACTCGCTCTAAAACTCGACTTAGCCGTACAAACGAACGAACGAAAGGCTATATAATAGGCGGTGAGCAACAAATCCTAACCTATGGTTTTTCGAAATTATAATAATATATTCTAATGTGAATAATTTTATATGAAAATGTAATTATTATATTTACCTGCGGCATACATAATCCAAACATAATTGCTGAAAAGCCGTATAAATTCCCAAGAGCTGTTTTAGTTTCAACTGCGAGCAGTATCCAGTCATTAATTGTGTCAGCTCTCTGCCTATCGGTCTGGCAAGTCAGAATAGTCACTGCAATCAGTAGACGGAAAGTTTCCAATCTGGAAAATTTACCAAAAATTATACAACTTTTCGTAATATAGTAATTTTATGTCTTAGTACCTATTCATTACCTTTCAATAACGTCCATGCGCAAAGGTCTTCCTTGCGGTAAGAAGCAAAGTTCTAAACCTGACGCCGTTTTGTCCAAACCTTCAATCTGAATAACTTCATCCAAAAGAAAATGTAAATCCACCTTTGTCATATGATTTGCCAATATTCGAGGGCCCGATGTCCTCAAAAGTAGCTTTATAGTGTGCAGCGTCTCAGACTCTAAAGGCTTCGTTAGTCCAGTCGGAATGATTTGTGATTGAAAGTTTTCCAAATTTATCCTGGATTCAACGACATAATCCAAGTTTTCAGATTGTAAAAGTCTTGCTTCTGACAGATCGTAATCAAATTGCTGCTTTATGGTTGGTGTCACTAAATTGTAGTCAGAGTCGATTCTTGATTTGTTAGGGTCACTGTGGGCTGAGCTCTGAGTTGAATCACCAGAACCATTGCCAGAGTCGGAGCCAGAGACGTGGTAAAGGCGCTGGATTTCTAAACGCCTGTCATCAGCTTTTGGTCCGTCGTATCTCGCAGGCTTCGCAGGAGGACTTGTTGGCAAATTAGCATCCCAAGTACTAGAACTTGAGTTTGATTCACTGGAAAAGTTCTTGTTGTGCTTGTTTGTTTGACTCTGAATAACACCATCGGCGCTGGCGCTTTTGCCGTGGTTAACATGCTGGCTCATGTCGATTGGAGTAAGCGAATGAGATCTTTGCTTCTTAAAAGGCACTCTTAAATGCAGTATCCCAGGTTTTGCTGCAAAATGACTGTAGAGACTGTAAGGGTTGCTATAAGTGCTGGAGTCACCTACGGGTGACACGACAGAGCTTGCGTCGTCATTCGGAATGTAGTTTGTCAAAGGTACAATCCTGTTTGCTGGATATTGAATCCGGGCTCCAGATGCTGCTGATATTGGCTTTCCTGATCCCACGTACGATGTTATAAGATCAGCTACAGTATCATAAGCCTCGTCTTCAAATTGGTACTGATATCTTTCGTATACTGTGTCCGGATGGACTACGATCTGTCACAACGTAATTAACTTGTTATTTAAACGATGAACTAATCGAAAAGTAAACAATTGAGTAAACACTTACCCGCTGAATGACGAAATGAAGATGTTGCCCATTGGAACGACAACTAAGGACGTAGTTATCCGGTTGCGAGGATGAATCTCGTACGAGGAATTCCCTATCTTGCTGCAAGAGGTTTTCAGCAGCTGTGCGACTGAGAGCCCCATGGTACCAGCCATGCGATATAATTTGATCGGACGGTAGTGAAAACTCCCATTCTAATAGTCCTGATGTGGTCATAGCACTTGTGTCCTGCAGCACAGATGATAATGAAATGATAATATGTCACTCACTTTTTGATAAGCCAATAACAGAAGCTAATCATAGTTTTAATCGAGGAAAACATTGGTCGTACACATCAAAATTATGGGGAAACTTATTCACTATGAACTAAAACACGTTTTTCGTGTCTCACCTACCATTTTGCGTGATTATTTAAGTTTGTCTTTAAAGAAATGATTGAGTTTATTTCATGGGAAGCTCTGTTTGCGTCGAATGTTGTTGTAGGGGTTGAGTGCCGGCTCCCGACTCCCTAGGCGTGCGGGCGCGGGTGGTTCGTGCCGAGTGGGGGTGCGATGGATCAATAATGTACCTCTGCCATCCCGTTTTTGCGGAAGGTTGTATATCCTGCACGTTGCGAACTTCGGGTACTTAAATTACGCATGCGTTAGTGAACTTTTCAAAGTAATAACGGCGTATTAAATATTTGTCTTACTAGTGACATCCCAAGTAGGTATTTGTGAAAACAGCAATGCGGAGAACTGTCTAATCTTCGTGTACCATTTTACTGTAACGTTATTAATTTATAATTTAAGACATAAAGTACCTAGTATAAGTAATGTTAGCCCCGGACCGGCGTGGACTGTTTTACTAATAATACGAAAAAAAAATTCTTTGTATGGTTTTATTAATTTGTTTGATTTCAAATAAAATAATATAAATCTCAGTTTGAAGGCAGCTAACATAATTGTATTGTAACTTAAAAAAATCTAGATCTTACGAAAACCCAATTATAAGCATCTACTTTCTAAACTGGCATTACCAGTAGGTAAGCTTCTGCGAGTAAACTATAAACATTTTAAAATACGTTATACCTCGCCATTTTTCCATAGACATAATCGAATTTGCGTGTTTGCTCACGAGAAGCGATCTAGAATTAAAAGGTGACCAGAACACTAAAGTTAGATTTATGAAAATAGGCTATCCAGCAAAAAACTTGATTGGAATATAAACTATGTAGGTACAATAAAAATTAGATTTTAGGAAAATGACCTAACAAACCCTATTTAATAAAGACTACAAACATAATTATCACATAAACCTATTCTCCCCTGCTCATATAAGTTGCATGAAATAAGTACCTACTTACGATTCGACCTAATTTCAAACAAACGTTTTGAATCAAACATCAACATTGTCTACTATGAGGCGCGTACGTGCAACAAATATCAGATAAAACAATTCAGTGTTGCAAATTTTCTTTTTAAACATCCCCATACACGGCCCGGTAATGATCCAGTTGCCTTCCGAACTATGGCGCGCAAGAACAGATTTTGGACGCTCGGCATTTTATTATTTATATTACCGCTTCAAATTTATTGTTATGAAAAAAGTAAGTTTAAAAGTTATTTGTAAGTACACATCTTGGTTTAAATATTAAATGAAATTCGTAACATTAAATCTGAATAAGTCTTACTTATGTCGGTCAAACTAATTTTACAGCTTTGCGAAAAATAGTTCGAAATCAATCTAAAATGATACAACGACCGTTTAGTGATGATAGTTCCAACGGTAACATAGTTTGGAAAGACACGTCGCAGTATCAATCCAAAAATGAAGCCCTAATGCCTCCTGGATATGTCCAGTTTAAAACTCTCTTACACAAAATGCAACGCCCCAAAATATCTACAATCTTGTCATCAGTTGAGACCGGTAAAGGTAAATCGACATATTCCCGAATGAAAATAGCAAGAAACGATAATACAGACCCCGTAGAATTGAGACTTGCAAGGAATACGTTCCACAATATAACCATGGCTATAAAACCGTCCACTGAAGACAGTATCCTATTTAAAACTCAAGGAGGCAAAAATAATAGTTATCCAGGAGATATCATTGTGGGATCATATTACCAAATACCATCACCATCTAAGTTCTTCCCATCTGTTGATGAGCGAGACTTGCAAAGCGTTGAGCAAAAGATTAACAGCAAAGATAGCACCATTGTCATCCCAGCCAGTCCGGTTGATAAAGACAATAATAGTGTAATGGTACAAGGAATATTTATAGCAAATACCAATAAGAAATCGCCGAATTTGGTTAGTGATGTGCGAAATAATATTTTGATAAGTTCTGAAAGTGAGGATAAGGCCGATTTCTTGCTGGAAGAAGTCGCGACAGATAGCGCAATATCTAGATACAGTTACAACGTTACTCCTAACCCGTACACATGTTTTAGTGTGCAGGGGACAAAGGCAGACATCGACGCCCAAGCACAATTTTCTAATTTAGATATCGAGGTAAAGTTTCATCGACAAATGTGTGTGTTTAGAAATTCACAAAGTTCATTAACTTGCTTATTTGATAAAAATAAAGATACGTTTATTTGCGTTTGTTTCATAGCCTTCGTGGGTTGTCAAGAAACACTACTGGGATAATATTTTTGATAGTCGATATGAAGCATTGATGAGGAGTCATAAATGGCCACCTTTGAATGTAAGTATTACTTATTATAATTGGTATCCACTCTATAACATTATTTAATGTCTTATATAACCAGAATGGTGTAATCTAGGCTCATGACTAAGCTACCACCACATAATCATTAAACGACACCACAACTCGTAACATTAGTCCAATGATTTGTATATTTTTTTCTCGCAGGTGATCTTACTACCTATAACTCATGTAAATTCTATTTGGAAACGTTCTTTTGAACATTATCATAACAACACAGTGACCAAGATAATCTCCAACATTGTGAAAAAACTCCAGTACTACAATACATTAACTTTTACTTGGAATGAGGTGTCCCATTTGAGTCAGTGGTGGAAAAGGGCCTCGCAAAAAAGCCGATCGGTAAAACAATATTACCTTGTTCTACTTTTTTAAATTTTACAAGGTTTTGACAATGTAATCTGTGCTACTTATTCTTGTGCAGGCATTCCGGAAACTGTTAAAAAGCGGTAGATTAGAAATTACCACAGGAGGTTGGGTCCAATCGGATGACGCGACCAGTCATTTATTCGGAATAGTACATCAACTTATTGAAGGTTCATACTTATTTTTATTTTGTAAAATAATAGTACTTGCTTCATTTAACAGTGTACAATTTATATCCTTAACAGGTCACCAGTGGCTGAAAAATCACTTAAACTATTCTCCTAAAGTTGGTTGGCTAACGGACAGCGTCACTCATAGCCCTACTTTGCCGTATCTTCTCTCTGCTGCCGGGATATCGAAATTCATCATCACCAACCTCCATTACTCCTGGGAACAGTTTTTTGCAGAATTTCAGATTAGCGATTTCATTTGGATACAAAATTGGGATAGCGACAAAAATAGTCCAACTTCTCTGAACCAAGCATTAAACAAGATTGGAAACGATCGGTATCCGAAAAACTCAGTACTTACACATTACATGCAATTCAATTACGATACTTTCAAAGCTTGCGGTCCGGACAAAAATGTCTGCGCGGCTGAATTTGATTTCCACAAATTGAACAAAAACATAGACATCCATTCATACAACGTTAAGCAACAATCTGAAAAGTTACTAGAACAATATTCCAAAACGGGAACTATTTCCCCGCATAATATTGTTATGGCACCGTTAGGGGCTCCATATCGATATGAATTTCAAACTGAGTTCGACTTTCAGTACAATAACTTTAAAAGAATAGCTGATTTCATAAATGTAAATAGCAATATCTACAAAGCAAACATTAATTTTGGCACACCGAGTGATTACTTTAATTCTATTTTGAGCAAACACAAAGCCTATCCCACTGTTCAAGGAGATTTCTTAAATTTTGCTGATATAATGTCGGGCACTCCTGCTTATTGGAGTGGATTCTTTACTTCGAGGCCTTTGCTAAAAATCTTGCTTCGACGCCTTCAGTCTACCTTACGCTCCACAGAGATATTAATTTCATTTGCGATCAATTTGAGTGTTTTTCCGCAGCAAAATACATCAAATCTATTAGAACTCTTGACTAAGGCCAGAGAAACTGTGGCCAGATTACAAGACAGACATGTGGTAGGAGGCACTTTATCTGTTAACGCTCTACAGTATGTCTATAAATTAATTTTATCAACAGTAAAAGATTGTTGGCACCTCCAAGAAGTAGCGGCTAGTTTACTCACAACAAAACCAGAAAACAATTCACCGTACCTTCACAAATTAGTTCACCGAGAAGGAGAATTTATTTCGCCATTCAGAACAGTTGGTATTGGTGATCAGATATACGTATTCAACTCGCTAAGCCAAGAAAGAACCGAGATTGTTGAACTAATTACGAAGAGTTCGAATATCAGAATTGTAGACCACAATAACAAAGATGTTACCATCCAGGTGAACCCTGTTTGGTCTTTTAGTTCGGATAATCATATCAAGATTTCTAGTTCGTACTATAAAATTGTATATGCCATAATTATACCCCCAATGACTTTGGAACTATACAAGATCAAAGAAACATACGATGCGACACAAAGTGCAGCCACTGTCTATTGCGTATTGTGTATAGTTGACAGCTTTGATAGGCAAACCTCCGTATTTCCCTTTGCCATTAAACCATTGCAACCAGGCGACATACAGCTAGAGAGCTATAGACATAGAATAATTATAGACGAGGTGACTGGGTTATTAAAAACTGTCATTGAGAAAGAAACGAATACTGAGAAGTCAGTTGTAATTGACTATGAAGCTTTCAGAAGCGCCGACTTTAATGCTGGTATGTTTTTGTTTAACACAAACATTACAAGACCCATTCATGACATTCTGCTGCCTTTCAGAGATGGAACTAAAACCAAAATTACGATTATAATTGCTGGTCAAGTAACAACAGAAATGACCACAATTTATGGACGGCTACTGCAACACACTGTAAAATTATACAATCTTGTTAACAGTCCATTAGCCAGCTCAATTTTTTTTGAAAGCAAATTGGATTACGAAATATCGCCGAAAAACAGAGAACTCGAGATCTTTCTATCTATAAAAACTGATATTGCCAATGGTCCCCACCCTGAAATATTCATCGATAATAACGGTTTTCAGTATACTCCACGATCGGTAAATATGAGCAGACGTATTGAGTCGAATGTTTACCCGATAACAAATATGGCTTTTATACAAGACTCTAAGAGTAGGCTCACTTTGATTACTGATCACGCACAAGGAGTAACGTCACTGCAAGAAGGCCATTTGGTCGTAATGTTAGACCGAAGAGTGCTTTTCAACGATGGCAGAGGGGTACAGGAAGGGCTATCAGACAGCAGTACAACATACCATCGCCACTTCATTCTACTGGAAAATTTTATGAAACCATCTAATCAATATAGTCATTCCATATCTCACTCTGAATTGCAATTGCCTAGTTTTTCAGCCTTGTATCTTGCCGAGTCTATTAACAATGTTATAGACCTATTCATGGTTGAAAAGGAACGCTCAGATATGTCTCATTATGCGTTCTTGCCTTTGGTCAAGACCTCGTTCCCGTGCGATGTAGCCGTTGTTAATTTTCGAATTATTGTAAATAGAGTTCTGCAACTTGACTCACCAAAAAATGCCTTGCTGGTACTTCAAAGGCAAAGCGTTTCTTGTCGAATCGACAATTTGGATCAACTTAACTGTAACGGAGACAGTAGTTTTTCGATGGAGAAAATACTGCGCAATGTAATAGCAGTGTTCCATACCAATTTAGTTGGAACCGATGAAGGGGTTCCCATAGGTTATATCAAACGAGAAATTTTTCCTCCGATGGAATTGATGACCTTAAAAATATATTTCTAATTTTCATTTTATTATGAGACTGGTCAATATAGAAAGTGTCTTTACTAATTCGCCTTACTTATTTTAGTTTGGGATAATGCCTTGAAACCTCATTTCAGTAATTTAAAAATAGTAAACTAGATTGAGACTAATTTTAAATTATGGGCAATGGGCTTTAGGTATTTTTGAATCATGAGAATTACAATTTGTCCGAGCCTTAAAGTGTCACGGTTTTACATCCGGATTCATATTCTAAGTAAACAGTTAGGATTTGTCGGAAGGTACAGTATTGGGGCATTGAACACCTAAAGCCTAAAACTATGTCAATACTACTTTAATAATGATCAATTATACTTTTGTAATGTATGTTTTTATCGTTATCATAAATAATTTATTTTTTGTTATAAGAGTAGGTAGGTACTAACGAAAGAAAGTGCTTATTTTGGTAAATTTGTAACTTAACATTTGAACAACCTTTCTAAGCTTGATACTAATACACAGAGAGTTTGTTATTTTCTATCAGGGTGCCTATGTGCGAGTTGCACAAAACAACCAATCACTTGGATCGATCAAAAATTAGAACCTTATTGCTTAAGCGATGAATCCATCGCTTAAGCAATAAGGTTCTAATTTTTGATGAGAGAATGAATCCACGAAAACCAAGTCCGGTTTTTTCGCCTAGGATAGACCGAGCCTACCGTCAGCCTACCCTGCTGAAAATCAGCGTCGTGATTCGTCCCTGGCTGTCACGACAAATGCTGAGCGGGAGCCTTTTTGACACATTTTATTTTCTTAAATCCTGTTATGTATTTCTTTTGTATTCTGTGTGAGTCAAATAAATCATTTTCTATTCTATTCTAAAAGTAATACAAATTAACATTGACTTTTCGATCAAAGTAAGTGAAGCAATTTTTTGTGGAACTCGCACTAGTCCCTCAGTTACCTACTTTCTATTCCAGATTCGGACAAATGACCTTACCTATACTCGTATAAACAGTTATTTTTTAAAATATATTTTTAAATAAAATATCTACGAAAAAGTGTTTGATATTTTCAGACGATTTTTCCTAGCCGATTTATTAAAATTCCCACCCTGTAGCCCCATTGTAACTTAGTCCTTCACTTGACAGAGAAATTGTGGTGTAAGAGGTTCCAGTCGCAGCTCCTCTAACTTGGCGACCGTTCGATGTGCAGTGTGTGGTCTAGCGTTATCCTGAAGGAGCAGTGGGCTAGAGTTATTCACCAGTCTCGGTGGTTTAATGGCGAGCTTTTCCATCATTGTTTGAAATTGTTGGCCATACAAATTTGCAGTAATCGTCTGGACTGATCTCAAGAAGCTTTAGTGGAGAACACCAGCACTGGTCCACCAAACACTAACCAGAATTTTTTTTGGTCCGTTTACGCTTATTGCAAGGTTTTGCCGGTTCTTCAGAGTTAAGCCGTGTGTGATGATCGCTTCCGATTGTCGTACGTACAGGATCCATTTATCATCACAAGTCACGCACGATACGGTTCAAAATCCCCTCATTATTGTGACGATTGAGCAAAAAAATGCAGCAAGCGACACATGTTTAATTGTTGGTTTGCTTCAGTCAATCCGTACGGTACCCACTTTGTTTTTTTTTTTACTTTTCCGATTTGACGCAAATGGATAAGTATGGTTTTGTCATTTACGCCGAAGGCTGCTGCTAATTTAGAAGTGGTTTGAGATGGATCCGCTTCCACTATCGCCTTCAATTCTTTTTAGTATCACTTGAGTGAGTAGTTATTCACTTGAGTAAGGAGACGTATTTAGTTGGAATTCGCATAATTCAAAAATACGTCTCCAGGGTCGTCCACGAGGCTCATTGAGTAAATCGAAATTTCCAGAACGGAAACGTTGAAACCAAAAACGCACCGTTCGTTCGTCGTTAGCGGTGCCTGGTCCGTACTCCGTACATGTCGTTAATTTTTCGAGTCGTTTCTGCAGCATTGGTGCCACGGTGGAACTCGTATTCGTAAATACCGCGAATTTTCAATTTGTCTATCGCCTATATCAGTCCACAGCTGGACACAGGCCTCTCCAAAAGGAGGATTTTGCCCTAATCGCCACGCTTGGCAGGCGGGTTGGCGATCGCAGTTTGGCTAATGGTGGAGAGGAGACGCTGCTGCCCGTCTACGACACCCATAGGAAGAGAAGGGGTGGTGCAATTCTTTTATTTATTTTTTAATTTATCCATGTTTCCAATGTTGAATTGCTCTAATAACAACAACTATGGCTCAAACAAATGACACAAAATATCTAGCGCGCCGCCGCTATACGTAATTTGCGCAATTGATGTGAAAACAAAATAATGAAATACGAGAAACAATATTTTTCTGGCTTTATTTCGAAATAAATTTGAAATTTGTAATTCCTAATCAAACGCAAGATATTTAATTTTAAAGTTGCCAGTATTGAGTATCGGCAATTTTATAATTATGTAAGGACCTAATATATCCGGAAAGAACGGTCTAATGACATTTTATTTAACGTTTTAATCACGTATAGAAAAGGTTCGGTTTCGGCCGAAACTATTTAATCAAAACAGAACATTCGGTTTATGTTTTGGCAAAAAAATAAAGTTTCGGTCGGACACCAATGACAATACACAGTTTGGTACTCCGTTGCATGCATGGACAATTCGATATACCTAGTAATGCACTCTTGAGTTCCTATAAAAACATAATCTGGAACCATTTGAAACCGCTTAGTTAGATTCGTTTTAAACCGGCCCTTCATCTTAGACATGCCGCAAGCATATTGCATTATTTGTCATTATACGAATGGCGTGGTCGCTTTGCAAACACTGGCTTTTTAGGGTTACGTACCCAAAAGGTAAAATCGGACCCTATTACCTCCGCTGTCCGTCCGTCTGTCTGTCTGTCCGTCTGTCATAAGGCTATATCTCATGAACCGTGATAGTTAGACAGTTGTTCACAGATGATGTATTTCTGTAGCCGCTCTATAACAACAAATACTAAAAAACAGAATAAAATAATTATTTCCTCCCTCCTTCTCCCTATCATACAACGAACATGATTTTTTGCCGTTAGATAATACGGAACCCTTCGTGCGCGAGTCCGACTCGCACTTGGTCGATTTTTGTAAAATGCCTTTTCAGTAAATAACAGTTCATAAAAACCACGAGTCGATTCGCTAGTACATTAAACCTCAATCAGTCGATTCGAGCGCAGTTTACAAAATGCTGCAGAATATTTTAGAAACCAGAATCTACCATCAAATGCAAGCAAACGTGCTGATAATCAAAACAACAGATACGGCGTCAAGTATTTAGGGCAAGTATTTTTGTAAATAAAAGTGAAAATAATCGTGCATCGCCAGAATCTTGTGTTTTGATGAAGTTTAACTAGCAGATTTTCGATATAAAACAAAACAGTATAACAAAGCCGTGGACCAGAGAAAACCTCCGTAGCCGAGAGGCGAGCACTCCGGACTAATGGCGCCGCGCTATCTCTGAGGTTCCGGGTTCGATTCCCGGTCGGGTCAATATAGAAAACAAACTTCTCTAATGCCGTTGTTTTCTGATTTCTATAACACAAGTGCTTTAGCTACCATAGGATCAGAGCAATGTATGTGATGTGGTCCTATATTTAAAAGAGAAAAAGAAAGAAGTGATTTTATCTGAAACAAAAAGATACTGATGTGTCTATGAAAATTTGAGTTCAATGCACTGCATATTGCCAAAAAATATTACCGTAATGCTGGGGCTTCATCTGCGTCTAATGTCGTTAATTAGTGCTCTATTTGACGTGGTACGCAGATGTGGCCGGTCTTTCTGTGTTAATTTGCTTCAATAACATTAGACGTTAGGCGATAGCTCGGACGGCGGTAACTTTTGACACATCAAAGTGATTAAGCGGGCGTCTAGTGCGTTGTTGTGGCTACACCTACTACACTAAACATGTTAAAACACGGTCACATTCTAAAACTCTTTGTGAAATATATGTTAAAGTGCATAGTTATTAAGTTAGAATGGAGTAGACAAAACGAAAAAAGTATTGAGTTCTTGGAAGCTTTTTATTTTCTTTTAAAGACACACTCACAGATCACACGCTAACTACGTCGCTAGACGCTAGAATCAAACATCAAATAAGTGTGGCCACGCAGTTAGCGCGTAGCTTAATGGTTAAATTTAGTTAATGCTAATCATGCCTTTATTTGAACGTTAGGCGTCACGCAGGTGAAGCCCCAGCATAAAAGACATAACATTCACAGGTGTTATTTTTATAAAATTAAAGTTTTCAATGACTGGTGATAATATTTAACCTTTGTATGAAATAAATAAGTTACTACTCTTATTAAGTAAGTACTTCGTTACAGTACGTGGCAGTGTTGTTGAGCGCTAGGGCAAAGAGTGGGGTGGTGATCGCTTTGCGCATCAACGTACGAAACGATGTGCGCGGAGTTAACCAATCCCGGCCGCGCGGCGTTGCTGGCGCGTCGCACTACTAGCCAATCATATAATTCTATGGTGTTTTGTGCATCTTTCGCCCAGCGCTCATCTTCCGTGCCGCTATATATACCTACATGAATATAAATAAATTATATGACTATGATCTAAAATCATGAATAACCTAACTTCAGAGTCATGACACTTTTGATGAAACGAATACGATTGGAACCACAATTGGAACTCAGAATCATGTTTGGAAATTGAAACACTCATGCTATACTATAAATTTGCGACAGCATTCCTACACTGCGTCGCCCACGCGAACATTGTCATGGCGCCTCTTCACAATGGGCCATGATGGGCGACTAAAGGCCATCACGCTAGTGTAGAGGTCATAAATGTCTGATCGGCCATCATGGCCTATGATCGTGCGTAAGCGCCGTTGTGTCAGTACATCAAAGGAATGATGGCCCATGATTGCGTGCGCGTCCACACAATCGCCGATTAATATTCAGCACTTACGTAGTATTTAATTCCTCTTTGGTACGTAGTTATCTCGGGTACATACCTACAGTGCAGACGTATTTCTGTCGATCTACAAATAATGGTTTTGTGGAGAGTGAAGAGACATAAGTTCATAGAACTATACCAAAAATGGTTTTGGCCTTTGAAATCCAAAAAACAGAGTTCGCTGATAAGTATTAATGGATATTTATCATGTTAAATATTTGATATCTGATTTATATCTAAGTTGTCTTATTTGTCTGAGAGCTGTCAGCTGACCCTAATGTGGTTTTAATAATACAACTATAGCTGTCATTTTTAATCAAAAAAAATTTAACGTTATAATCACTGATCAAATAATACTGTTATAATTTTCAGTTTGGTTAAGTTGATTAAATAATAGGACTGATATAAAATATTATTAAACTTGAAGTAATGTTTATAATTAATAAATAGATATAAAATAAATTTAAAACTTAATCTTTATTTTACACTATTTTAACTTAAATGATAAAATATTAAATAAACCCATTTGCAGCCTAAAATCGTATCTTTTCATATTCATGCATGATATTATCGGATAAATCTCAAATATCTCTCTCAAAAGATATAATAAATATCGGATTTAAGTGAACCCTGCCAAAGAATAACCATTACAAAGATAAAACATAGGCAGGTAAATAAATAAATATTATTGTAGGTACCTTTTTAGGTTCCTTTAACTATACCAAAAATAGGTTTCATGCATTTTAAATCCCAAAATCTTCCCATCTTCATAGACGTCCTTAATCGATCGATCGGTCATAAATTACGGATAGCGGCGGCGCGCTAGATTTTTTTAAAATTTTGTGATTCGGTAGTCAGTCATTGAATGAACGTATACGATTGTGTGAAGGGTTGCCCGATCATAGCGGCCATGATGGCCGATCATTTGATGAGCCATCATTGCCCATTGTGAAGAGGAGCTATCAGAGTGTTACATATGGCACAAATTACGTATGGCGGCGCGGCGTCTATATTTTGTGGTTATGGCCACAGCCACTGACAAAAAGTTTGCGGCTTACGCTATATATTTTTTACTACACGTGACTACGTGACTGTTTCAGCTCATAAATAGTCCATATTTTTTTTTGCTAATTTAATTATTTTTTTACTTTGCATATTAAAGAAGGTGGTGCTATAATTTTCTCTGGAAATGGCATTCATCTTATCACCCTTTTAGAGTCTTATTCGGAGTGCATTTTCTAGTCCGGGACTAAGGTTAACCCACGATACTTACATAAATAAACAGTGGTTTGACCTTAGTTCCGTACTAGCAAATCTAGCAAATGCTCTCTGAATAAGACAGTTAAAGAGTGGAAATATTGAAATATCATACTGGCAATCCTGTGTAGAGGCACATGAGTAAAGAAACGGAACGTTTCTTTACTCCTGTGGTAGAGGTTTGCACCGGAGCATAGATCTCCGGAGAATCTCCGGTGAATCACCGGTGAAAGTAATCGGAGAAATCTCCGGAGAAAAACCGGTTTATCTCCGGTTCTTTCGGCTTATAGAGGCGATTAATAGAAATATTAATTTATTGATAACCGTTGTTTTTATTAGGTACAGATTCATGTTATTATTATTGTAGGGGTCACGTTGTGCATACGTAGTAAATATGTGCGATTGGAAAGCAGAGGTGACCGGGCCCGACCGTGAATAAGTCGATCGCCGGACACCTGATCTAGACGAATACGGGTATTTTGTAAACTGTAGGTACTCAGTAATTAGGTAATAAATAAAAATCATTTAAACAGTTTTAAGTTTTATTTGATACTCCCGTAGTCAGGCATCTCTATATTATTTCTAATCTTTTTTTTTCTTGATTTTATTTGTTCTTCTTTTTAAAGACTTCTACGATTTTTTGCATTAGATTATATCTTTCATCTCCAGTATATTGTTCGAGTTCATGCGAGATGAACTTACAAAACATTAAATTTGAAATTCTCATATTTTCATCGATACGTTCTTTATAGTGGAACTGTTGTCGGTGTTTTCACGGTGTTAAAAATGTTTTCGGTGCGGCAGTGATGAGATTCGTTTCGTATCTTTAATATTATAAGGACTAGGAAAGCGTTGTGCGTTCTGGCTGTACTCATCAGATTTGTACTCGTACTCGGAGCTACAATTTGTTGTATCATCTTTTTCTGAAAGCTTATCTTTTCTGTTATCAGCCTACGCGTTTCTAAATTACACTCTAGGGGTAGGGCAGTCAAGACTGTTTAGGGTTGAATTTACGGCGATTCGTTCCTGTCACTAAAACTCATTTTTTTGCTTTTGTTTCTGGACTAACTATTTCCTCCACCCCCATTCGGATTCGCGTGCAATAAGCAATCTGATATTTTCATAAAAAAAATCGTAACTAATTAAAAAACATTAGACCTGAAAAAGAATATCAGTCACCAATAATCATTAATAATGCAGCTTACAATACTTTGCTTGAATGAACTTTTTAGTAGTTCGTTAAGTAAAACCTCAATTGGAAAAATTGAATCTATCTTAATATTGAAGTTGCCCTCTCTGTATTTCTAGTCGCTCATTTAGTAATTTAGTCGCACGAATAGAATTTTAATATCTGAAATTAATTAATCACAACCCACTTTTTGTTTGTAATTCCCATTTTAAAATCATAATGTTCATTCAATAAAGACTATTTTCGTTTATTGACTCTTTTTTTTTGTCCAATCCCATAAATACAATTCTGTAAGGTATATCTTTTATTACAAGCTTTAAATTTTATTATATTAACAATCCTTAACTGAATAGAGGCTAAATTTCCAATTATACAACAAAATTCTCGGGAGATCTTCGGAGATTCTCCGGAGATCGGCCAATCACCGGTGAATTTCTCCGGTTCTCGAGATTCCGCTCCGGAGCAAACCACTACCTGTGTGGACACTGGACAGGCTGTCAGCTGTCATACTTAAGATTTGGCTGTATGGCTCTGTACCATCGCCTTTCCCTTCGTGGATAAATATTACTGTCAGCTGTCACTTTAACAGTTTGCACTGTGCTACATTTAGCCTTGCTGCTCTTCTTCCGAAAGAAATGAAAGTTCGATTCGACGCGTAACATATTTTGTGCAAAATTTGTTTTAAAAATGAAACAGAAAGGTGATCTATAGTGTGAGCAAACATATTAATGTTTTTTATACTTCGTTTAATATAGTGACAATGTACACTTATTTAAAATATTTACTGTTGTAAAATAAAGACGCAAGGAATGAAACAAGTACATAATTTGCCTTCCAGTCTTTGTCCCTGTGGTCTGTTTAATTCAGTGGTGTGTTAAAAATGGGGCTACTTATTTCTAAAATTTGGAGTCTCTTTGGAAACGAGGGTAAGTTGCATTTATTTTCTCAGCCTGAAGAATGTCTTTGATAAGATAAGATTTACTCAACTACAGTTAATGGAAGCTCTGTAACATCGTTGACGATTTTTTCTTAGCAATATAAGTGTTTAACTTCAGTTACACCAAAGTTGTTAACCGGCTCTTTGTACCTTTTGCTATTTTTGCTAGGGTAGTAAACAATTTAATGTTAGCATGATTATAATGGAAAGTGTATTCATAAACTTCATACTATAAATTTTTTAGTGCTGATGTCTTTCTGTAAAACATATTATGAGTTAAACATTTCTTAAAATAGCAGATACCTTAAAAACATTCACCTCTATTTGTAGACATAGGTAGGTCAAGAATATTATTGATAATTTATGTATTTTTGCAGAACACAAATTAGTGTTGGTTGGGCTCGATAATGCTGGCAAGACCACAATCCTCTACCAGCTGCTACTTGGTGAAGCGGTCCACACCAGACCAACTATTGGGTCCAATGTAGAGGAAGTGGTGTGGCGTAACCTTCGCTTTGTTATGTGGGACCTAGGAGGCCAACAGAGCCTACGGTCAGCATGGAATACCTACTATACAAACAGTGAGGTAAGTTTTGAATCTGTTGTACTTTCCATATTTAGTGCTGATATTATTTCCTTTAAGCAAAACAATACACTTGCAACAGCTTTAGGTTAACAATTGATTGTTAACAAGTTTTATCTATTCTTTTACCTACATAACCTAAAGTGCAACATAGATATTATATCCTAGAGAAAAAAGATTGATTGCTGGCATATCCAATTGTTGATTTTGATTGTGCTATGCGATGTTTTGAAATTCAAATGTTCGTAGCAGAAGCGAATGCATTTGCTAAGCTTTATGGTTTCCCAGTGCTACTGTCAGTATTTAGGTAAAAAAGTTTGTTATTATTACTATTATGTCAGTGATTTATAAATTGTTACTATAGTGATAAATAGTTATATTTTTTATTGTCAAAAAAAACCCATTGAAAAATTCCATCCAAAAATGCCAATTAATTCCAATTCCACATAATGAACTGCTATTGCTCAACTCAAATCTCATATAACTGGCATTAATAATAATACATATGAATAAGTATCATTAAATTGTAAAATATTAATAATGCAGCATATTATCTGAAATGAGGTCTATGTCCTACAAGAGAGTAAGTTGAAATAGGCCTACATAACTTTTTATTGTTAAGAATATTATCAAACTCAAGTCTTGCCTAAATAGGTTCACTAATGCAATGTTTCTTATGCTTAACTTCTTATCATGTAATAAAACTGGAGATATTTAAATTCAGTATACTTACTTACAAAGGAATTATTTTTATCAATGTTCTTATCAGAAATGTTTGCTATAATTTGTAACTGGTTATGTTGATAATAAGTTGATGAAACAGTATTACTACAAAGACGCGGCATGTGTTGATATATTGAACCTGTCAAGACACATGCATGAAATTGTGACGCAGTACATCAAATGCAGTATGTTTGTTAGTTAAGAAAATGTTAGTTTGTATGGAGGTCATTTTAATTGAAGGTTTAAAAACAAGGAACAAAATAATAAATGAGGTTGCTTTATAGTAATATTTTTAATCCAATGGTTAACTTGGGTATTTAAAAAATAGTGAGTTTTTCATTCAACCCAAGGTTGTTTTTTTCAGTCTTATAAAAAATGTGTTGTATATTTTCAAGAAGTTCTTATAATCCCAATTTAAACATTGTCCTCAGTTTGTTATAATGGTGATTGATTCTACGGACCGACAGAGGTTGGGCATAAGCCGTGAGGAGTTGCACCGTATGCTCACCCATGAGGAGCTCAGCCGCGCTTGCCTTCTGGTGTTCGCGAATAAACAGGTATTATGCTAGTCACACCTTGCTACCCACATGTTTAAAAGAACTTTATAGGAATATTAGTAAATACAGGATTTCTTCAAGATATAATAATTTGATCCAAAAGTAGGTTTAAACTAAATCCATTAGGGCATCCTGTGACGTCCCAGCAAATGACATATAATAGTAGGTAATATATTGGTACTGACAGTTGGAACTTGTGATTTAACATTATGTTTCACATTTCTTTCGTTTCTGTTTTCTCTTAAATAAGTTGAAATAACCTTCTTTTAAAACAAACAAAATTTAAATTAAGGAGATTGTCTTTGACCACAATTAATTATGTTATGTAAAACTTGGTTGAGAAATACGCGGGTCGGTTACGATGCGTGACGTTAGGAAACCCTTAAGATTCCGATTTATTATACGGCCTAAAGAGCACGTTCCGAATTATCGTTATTTACCGTGTCACGTTTTCTCATATTTGTGTACATTCTTCTCATATTTCAGTTTAGGTTGTAGTCGAAAAGTATTTTCTGTGGCTAAAAAGGAAGTATTGTAGTGTCTCAGATAATTCGTTAATTGTCATGCTCTCAAGTACTAGCTAGAAGATACAGTTTTTACTGTTCGATACCTATGGAAGTAGACAAGCCCAGACGAAGAGGTCGATATCATTAAAGAAAAGCCACAAATTCAAAGATATCTTTTGAAGCCCGTATAGCTATTAAAGACACGCAACTTGGTCGCAGTTGCATACAATGAAACATTCACACATCTCAAAAAACATTACCCTCCTTTTTACAGTTGTGTAAGAATGTAAATGGCCACAACTGAGAACTTTCTTGCATCTTTTTTGCATTCGGCATGGGAAGGTACCGTATATCAAGCATTACGGCATTTTTTCGTAAATAATCTATGTGGACGATGTTATCATATTCATGCCGCTGACCTAAAACCAACTAAAATAACCCTTGTTTGGCATTCGGTTAATAAGGATTTAACATAAAAATTTTAGTCACGTAACACGTACTGTTTTTGTTAAGAATCGGATGCGAGTCAAGCTTATTAAAAGTATTATGAATTGGGTCACTGTGGTTATGAGCGTCCGGTTGTTGCACTTAATACAAGCTAGGGCTGCCGTAATGCCTAAGTACCGATAAAATGTATGAACTGGGTTGTACATTGTCAGTAAATACAATCCATTACAACTTAAAAGAGCTATCAATTAAGAAACATTTTAGATATTCCTATGAAAGTGGATTTTTGCTGCAACTTTACTTACAACTTAATAAAAAAACTCAGGCACAATAGCGATAGCGAGTACGAGACATAGTTGTTATTTAGCCGTTTATTAATACAAATTGAGAACCCTAGCACCAAACTAGTAAACCTCGCGCAGACCGGCCCAGTGAACGCGGCAATATTTGGTAATATGACGTAAACAAATACGCCGAGTAGCCGATACTCCAATCCTCTTATATAGTTACACTTGTGTAAACTTAGTGAGTCTCGGGTGATGTCATTTAAATATACCTACCTTGTTATTTTATTAGGCAGACATAATTTGCCGGAAAAAGCATGATTTTCAGTTACATTATTCATTAATTAGTTGCCTCACTCAATATACGTGTATAGTAGAAACAAAATGATTCGTATTATGCATCATGCAATGTTATTGCCGTGATAATTTTCCGTAGCAGTCTAGCAGTACTATGGCGTCAATAGGGGGGCACAGGAAGAGGGGCGGGCGGCCTGGTCGGGAACTAAAGTGTATTCATTGGGCCTTTGATGACAATCTGATGTACTATCGCGGGCTCCGACGCCTTACCCCTTTGTTTTCTACAATTTACATTTTATTCCTGTGTAAGCGCATCGCGCCGGACACGCCGAAACCAGCCCTGATTGGTTATGCATTTTATTACGTTTTACTACAACCAATTAGATACAAATAGAAGCTTGCTTGCTTGTGCCTAAACTCCTATTGTCTTGATTGAACCCGAAATATAAATGAATGTAGGGCGTGGCTTGAAGTGAGTGGCAATGAGGTGCTTGCAAACGATTTTAGCTTTAAGACAGGTCAGGCGTCGGAGCCCGCAATAGTACCTAGTGATTCGGGCACCGGCCTACACAGCCAAGAGGTTGCTGTTGGAAATCTGCATCCCACAAGGGGCAAATGTTTTTGCAATAAGCATGAGCAGTACCCAAGTCATGGATGTTTATGAATGTATTAAAGTATATTTGTCCGTTATCAACACACCATAAAACAAGCTTTGCTATTTGTTTCTAGATTTTTGTAATTGTGAATAGAATTGTTTTCTTTTCTTAAAGGCAGTTACTGAAAAAAAATACATGCCTACCTGAATATTTAGATGTCTTGGAAAAGTTAAATGATATAAAAGTAGGATCTATTAGGAGAGTATTCTAATCTCTAATATAATCCTGATATTATATCATTTAACAAAGGTGTATACCTAGATTGATCTCTTCCAGATCAATCTTGTAGGTTGAGCTGTCCTATATTGTTAAATTCTATATAGTCCTATATTGGAAAATTTAGTATAATATTTAAAGTTAACAAAAACATGAACAATAATTGTACTTACACAACAATAAGCTTAGCTTTTTTAAAGAAACTATCTATGTTTTCATGTATTCTCGTGGACTTAAGTTTATTCTTATTAATGTGTTATTATGATGTATAAGCTATGTTACTGTAGTTTCATAAAAATCACATCCGTTCAGTAGTTTTTGCTTGAAAGAGTAACAAAATTCATCCATCCATCTTCAAAAAACTAGATTTATTAATACCTTTTTTTTATGGGCCTTACCCTCTTTTCAGGACGTAAAGGGCTCGATGACAGCGGCCGAGATCTCCGAGCAGCTGGACCTGACGTCCATCAAGCAGCACCCGTGGCACATACAGGCCTGCTGCGCGCTTACGGGCGAAGGGTACGACATTCATTTTTTCTTTAAATAATAAAAATAAAATAAATAAATATTGGACAACATCAAATACTTCGCTCTAATCTTACGGTAAGTAGCTAAAGCACTTGTTATAGAAATCAGAACCAACGACGGTATCACAAGATCCGAGACCCGAGACAATATACAAAAGTTTGTTTTTCTACATTGACCCGATCGGGGATCGGACCCGGATCCTCAGAGATGCCGACGCCATATAGTCCGGCGTGCTCGCCTCTCGGCTACGGAGGCCTTTGCTTGTTCAATAATGTAAACTATAGCAAATATTGAGGCTTGAGGACCTTAAGCTCAATTCCTGCGTTATATCTTCGTTATTTAGAAGGTATGGCACTTCGCCGTCGATATACTGCATGAAATCATAGAACTGTTATAATAAAAACGGTTTTGTTATGTTAGGATTCCTATTACATATTATCTTATAATTTTTGTATCCATCTTATTTTGAATGATAATTGCGTCAAAAAGGAATTTCAAGATTGGACTAGCAAAAATAAACCGTAATAATTACCTACTTACTTTTCAATCAACACCATCCCACTGCTAGAATGAGAATTCGTTATCGCCTGTTAGATAAATGAAAACGAAGACATTTTACCAAATGATATTATGTCGACATTTGTCAATCCCATACATTTTAATATTTTCGAGCTTTGGTATCGTTTTCCAATTGTGACCTTGGCTACGGCCTCTGAACAAGTAAGTGATGTTTTACATGACTGTATAGATTCCGATCAAACCCTCCAACAAACAACAAAACGAACATTTAAAAAAGTTTTTAGAATTACCCTTTTCGTCGGTGGGTAGCAAATAAAGGGTGTACAAAAGATTAGGACACTCCGTAAAACTGATGATCAGCTGGTCATATACAACAACTTTTCGAAAAATCGAAATCGATATTTATTTTAGCTGTTCCATACAAACTTGCCGTGTGGTGCCGGCACTTTAAAAGAATTGCACAACCCTTTCTCTTCCTATGGGTGTCGTAAGAGGCGACTACAGGAGAACCGCCATAAGAGACGGGCAGCAGCGTCTCCTCTCCACCATTGGCCAAACTGCGATCGCCAACCCGCCTGCCAAGTGTGGCGATCATGGCAAAATCCTCCTTTTGGAGAGGCCTGTGTCCAACAGTGGACTGTTATAGGCTGGTGATGTGATGATGATGTGATACAAACTTAGTTAGGTATTCTTATAACTCGATGACAATGAAAAAAAAAATGATTTCGTTGTCCGTATGAAAAGGTGTTGTATATCACCAACTGATCACGTGGTTTTAGGGAGTGTCCTATTATTTTGTAAGCCCTATATATTTTTCCAGTGATAGGTATTGGATATTATTTTGTCATTGACCCTGGCGAGTCAACTACCACTAAATTACCTTTTTCTAAGCGTCTCGCCTGTACTGAGGCCAAGACATAATAATACAAACAAAGCGTTGTCAATAAACTTTATTTTAAGGCCTTATGATATGTGAAATGCCTTAAGTCACGTATATGAAATCAAATGTTCACAATACGTGCTACTTTAATCTAAATACTAAAAATAAGATATGCTTGATGATGATATAATAAACGTACTATTACTATGGCTTCACAAAAATATTCCTTAGTTCAATTATTTATAACCTAAATAAACTTACCACATTATTAAAGCCTATTAGATTATGACAGAAACTTCGGACAAACGTAACATAACGCCAATAAGCCAATAAATTAAAACAACGTATCATAATCCCGAATTTTAAAATACCTACGGACGGAATACCGAAAATTAAAATGCCGAATGTTTATATGATCGAAAGTTCTAAATACCGAAAGTTCAAAATCCCGAAAATTCAAAATACCGAATCTCATAGGACCTATGATCGGAACGCCAAATATTAGAATACAGACTGTAAGTTTCAAAACACGAAAGTAAAAATACTGAATTTTATAATACCTACGAACATATGAATATTTAGCTTATATTATTTTAAGCATATTATTATACATATTTCACGGTATTTTAACAAAATGTTTCCTTTAAAGCCAGATTCGGAATAGAGCGCTCGGCGGCCGCTACCGCGGCACGCTGACTACGCTGCGTGTGGTCACTTTTCTAACCTAACCTAACCCAGACGAGATTTTTGACAAGTTTTGACTTATTGACATGTTGACCCTGAATGTTATTACAGCACTTGTATTTTAATATCAAACAATAATTATACGGTTAATAAGTCAAAACTTGGCAAAAATCTCATCTGGGTTAGGTTAGGTTAGAACATTGACCACAGCGCGAAGGCGAGCGAATGGAGCGAGCGTAGTTAGCGTGCCGCGGCTTTTGAACTTCGGCATACCAACTGTAGGTATATGAACCGTCGGGATTTTGAACTTTCGGGATTTCAAAAATAGGCATATTGAGCTTCGGTATATCGGTTATAGGTATTTCATACATTCGGTATTTTAAATTTCGACGTTTCAAATGTAGGTATTTAACTTTCAGGATTATGATATATACCCTTTTAAACATTAATTAATTTAGTGGGTATCTTATTCTTTTCATGTAGCGTTTTAATAATGTCCACATGCTAAACTTTCCCGCGGATTTATTCCGTATCATAATCAAATTTAACTTTAAAACTCAATATTTTTTTCTTTTCAGACTGCACTTAGGGCTCGAGTGGATTGCAAGCCGAATAAAGAAGAAATGATTCATTTAAATAGCTTATTTTCTTTGTATTTAAGAGGATAAATAAATAATAATATTTAATGAATAGGCATCCATGTTAGAATATTGTTAACGTTACATTTTACATCTCGATAATGGATTATATTTTTAATAAATATCTAATGTAAATGCAATTGAACTACGACTAATACGTTTTACTATATTCTAAAAATGAACTACAAGATTTTACGACCGTTTTATGGATGGATGTGTTATATAATATTATGAATAAAATATGTTTCTGTATTTTTAACTATTTAATTCATCTAAAGAATGCTTGAACCAAAATTGTACATGAATGTAGTCTCTATTTAATAAACAACATGACTATTTGAGTACAACCAAGTAAAAAGATTAGTTACAACCGAAAAGTACAAAAATATACAAAATAAATACCTACTCAATACACGACATGGGGTATTGGAGATTCTAAGAAATGTATTTGAGATTCTATTTTTCAATTAACATCTACGTTATCACACGAAGATAGATACAATACATGTATTTAATGATATTTGTAATTTTCTTACACAAATCTAGTTGATATAAATGTGAACGGCAAGGGGATTATTTGACAAACCAGTCCAATTACCTAGATACATTACATTATGCCCATACAAATATGACACTGTTGACGGGCATTCGGTCTTATGGTTTGCGCTCCGGACTACAAGTCCCGCAAGTGAAATAAATGACGAGCCCGAGCCCTGGATGTGCCTAGATGTTTGGTGCGATTCTCATTGTAATAAATATACTAGTTATGTTAAAGTCATACTCACACTAAGTATGATTTGTCAAGATATAGATTTATCATCTTCATCATCATCTTTCTGAATATGTAATAAAATCAGTTTGACCCTAGATTTCACGTCGTAATATAAAACAATTAAGAAAATATAATTAAAAATATATTTTAATTCATGTGAATTGGACCGATTTCTTGGAGATCCATGGGTTTATAAAAGTATTACAAAGACCATAAATATTGCTTACATGAACTTTAGTCGCTACATCTACTAAACAGCTTTTAAAGTACTATCAGTGGTACAATTTCTAAAATTCATTTAATTTACAACATAAAATAAAAACTACAACCAGTTATTTACACGCATGTGGCTTTATATACAAAAAATAAAAATTATCATAGATTTCATTGGAGTGATTATAACATTAAATGTACTGGGCAATAATAACCCACGGTAAAATAATATACAAAACATCGATTTCAATAAACAAAAAACAGTACACATTAAAAAGAGTGCTTTCATTATTTTGGCCGCAGCGCAAACGTAGGAGACACTTGTCTCGTGTCGGATACAAGGATAGAAAGCTACATTAGTTTTCAGTTGATTAAAACCGAGCGCTTATCAAAAAGAGCTTTATGTCAGCAACTAGGAACTAAAACGTTGTGAATATAAAACAAACAACCCTTTTCTCCGTCAACGCTTATTGTAAAACTCACGGAGCACTCTAAATAAAAAGCCTCGCCAAAAGGAGAACTGCGGGTCTAAAACGGCCGCATTGGATGTTTCATTTTTAATCTGATTCATTTAGTGAAATGTAGCGGAAATGATTTGCAAACCCTAAAACGGCCACATTAATAAATGAATCATATGCAATTCATTTCATCAAATGGATCATATTTTATGACGTTAAAAAAATATAGTGACGCGTCCAATCTTACTTTACGGTTTTTGTGAAAATAAATGTTTTTAACAACACAAAGGATCAATGTTTCAAAATACTCAAGTTTTGTGTGTTCTACAAATACCAATACAAAATAATAATAAAAATAACATTAAAATGGTGGTTCACCAATTTGACATTTAATATAAATTACTCTTTTCATAATAAGTGGACCATATTACGAATTTCCATACAAAACTGTCAAATTAGATGAACTGCAAATACGAAATGTTCGAGGCTCATTTTATGATTCATCAAATAACATTTCATTTTAAGATTTGCTAAATGAAACATATTATGAACGGAATATGAAACATCCAATGCGGCCGTTTTAGACCCGCTGGCCACAGTGCTAGTCCGTGCTCATCACGGCGGCATAAGTGTCTATGTTTGCGCGGAGCCTTTATTTTACTAGCTTAACATTTCGAAAATAAATCCACCTAAGTTACAACAATAGACAATAATAATACTGTAGATTTTAAATAATTTGGACATAATTTAATCTTGTTTGTGATGGAATGAAAATAATCAGCTCAGATTTACTATCCCTAATATATATAAATTCAAGATTTGTTGTATAAAATATCGGTTCGTTCACGACCCTATTGGGTTCGAGATGGTCCGGTAGCAGGTAGTCAACGGTTTATCAACGTACTCCAAAATAGCTGGTGTAGTGGTAAGCGCTCCGGACTTCAAAGTTTAAATCCCGCAAGGGGCAAATGTTTGTGTGAAGAACACGAGCATATTATGAGCCGAACTTAAACAAATATTTATTTATTTTCTCTATCGAAATTTAGCTTAATGTCGAACTAATAGAGTTGACATCAGTCGTAACATCAGTTGAGAAAAGTTTTGTATGTTGTTAGTTGATTCACCGCAACCGTAGAACAAAAATCAACGCTTTCCTGAATTGCTTATCCGTTATTCGGTAAAGACCAGTCGACTAACTCGAGAATATCGTGTTACTGATAAAAGTATTAAATATTTACATCTAATAATCGCAAAATCGGCGATTCTATTGAATATAATTGTCAGTAAAATCTTACTTTCATCGTAAGTGTTCCAACAAAGGTTTCTTTCTATCTTTACTTTGAATGACAATTGAAAAATCGAAATTAACGGTTATTTTTTGGTTTTTCATAACCGTATGGCAAGAATTCTCGAAGGGACAATTAACCTTTGTTAGAACTCCTTTTTTAACGATATACGACTTATGATAGACAATAATTGTAAATGCTTTTTGTAAAAAGTTGTATTTCTAACATGATTTTTGACATCAACTATTCTTAATGTGTACACGTATTTTCATATATTTTCATTAATAGCGTATCAATAGAAATGCATCACACGAATATTAGCAAAAATAATAGGTGCACACTTATTAGGTATGTCATGGACACTATCACAGTTAACTAATCTTAAATTGAAATAAATGTCTAACTACAATACCAAATCCATACATAATGGTATTATTATTTAACAATTATTGGAAGGTTTCACAGGAAAAGTGGTGGATAGATTAAATATTTTCAAGCACATAACGTGTCCCATTGCACTGAAGTGAACCGGGGGGACTAGAGTGACTTTTTTTTTACATTTACATCGATCGAAAGTAAGTTCGTGGAAATTTGTGCAGGGGGTCCGGAGTGACGCCGCCTGATGTCACTCACATAACGAAATCACATTTTTCCATAAAAATCTTGTTACCAAAAGCGTAATTTAGCTCAAAAATGCCCTGTGGTGGCCGTGCAAATTAAATAAATTTGCAGAAATAGAGGATTTAGGTGATTTCAATTTAAATAAAGTAATTTAAAGTAAAAGTATGTAGTATGTATGATAGACGAGCGCAGTGCCTCTATATTTATGTTCTCAGCGGCTCTGCGTCAGCCATTTTGGTAAATTTATTAATATAAACGAATTTCATAATTTTAGTTTTTTAACGTCGAATGCTCCTGTAAATCGCAATTTAAAAGAAATTAAAAAGATTGTTTTATTTCTTGAAAAAGGCTTTTAATAAGAAAATCAATTTAAAGGTGAGATTTAAACTATCTAGATTTAATATTAAAAATATAATAAAAAGTGACTATAAGGCATGATATTAATTAGTCACGGAGTTTTTTAATTAACATAAGTTTCTAATCGGCTGTAGTTATGTTTTTCCAGAAACTCAGTGGAAGCTAGTTACATCGTGGTACTCTAACCAAACCCCTATGAGCTGTTGTTATTAATCATTAACCACGACCAACATAATTTAATACACATTTTATTTGAAATTGAAATAATATAATTGTGCGGCTAGTCCAGGAAAATTAAATATGTTTTTTAGGGAAAAGTTGCATTAATTCCTTAATTGGCAATCTAAAAACACAATTATTGATTACGCCTATTTTTAAAATTATTATCAGGAAGTAGTTTTTAAATTTAATGTAGGAGCTTTATCTTAAAAAAGTTTTAATTGTTAATACATTGAGCAAAATATTTCATCTGTGCAAATAAATATGTATGTTTGTTGACCCATAAGCGTTTCTAAACCACTGCGATGTAACATTTACAGTTGACGCATGCTAGAAATATTTTACTGCCTTCAGAAATTTATGCAACTTCTTCCTCTATTTTTCTTCGACTAGACGTATTATGCTTTGTTTTTTTTTTTAAATATGTTTTCTTATACTTATGTAGAATAATTATTTAAAGGGTTAAAAACAGGTAATATCATTTGGTCCTGAGGTAGATTATCTAGGCTAAACTAGATTTTCCAGATACATTATGTTTGGGGTTAACATTAAATTAAATAGACGATGCAATTGATTACTAAAATTTGTTTTTATATAAATAATGTAATTTGAGAACGTTGCGCGTCATACAACAACAACGTTGCCCATAGTGTTCAAACTGCACCTTTCTATATTTACATTACTTGCAAAAGCACGTTCAGGCGACTCTTTCCACTTCAAGAATAGTTCTATAAAATTACAAATACACTTACCTATTTCCTAGCAGTCTTCAAAACCTGATCTTATACGTTTTCACGTCCATCGATTTTAGTTTGATGTCGTGCAATCCAGTCAGATTCGCGTATGTCTTCAATCCAGTGAGACTGACTGACGTTAAATTGTGTATAGTCACGGTGCTAAATCGTGTTTCGGGTGCGAAATGAGTGGATTTCTGGGATCTTTCTCCTACTGAGCAGCTGTAGGCGGGTTTGTGGAGCACCATGTAGCAGTCCTGGCTGGGGAACTGCTCGAGCGCAGCGTCGGTGATGGTGCGCAGGGTCAGCAGGTGCACGCCGGCCGGCCAGTGCTGCACGAAGCCCTGGTGCGACTTCACGGCTACATCCCCAGCCTCGCTCGTGTCGATCAGGTAACTATTCACCGGGTAGTTGAGCGTCCGGCTTAAGTAGTCCGCGGTCTGCGAGGGCAACTCGTAATGAGACTCCTTCTGATCCGGGCTGAAGTGCCTCTGGTTAACGTGACCGAACCCTTTCTCGCTGGTGTCCCGCTTCGGCCTTTCCGCGTCCGACATCGGCTCCAGCAGCAGCCAGTTGTGGAACACGGTCGGCTTGTTGTCGACGACGCCTTCGCCGATACCTCTGAAATCGTCGTACAGAGTCCGTCGGTCCAGCATGACTTCCAACCTGCCCGGCTCGAACGCCGCAGACCCCTGCGCGTGGTTAGTAATCAGGGTCAATCGCGTCTCGTCGTCTTGCAACCAAGCCATTGTCGTTATCGGGTAATAATTAGCTTCAATGCCCAGCTTGTCCACTTTAACTCGTTTCTGATATTGGAAACCGTTTTGGTCTGTGTAGTATTCCGGAATATCACCATTTTGGATATCGGTCTGTATTCTCATAAACAGTTCCGTCTCTCTATTTTTAGGTGGGCTTTCGAAATCCACAATGTTTTCTATAAACACGCCTCGAGAGAGCGCTGGGTCATCTACATTGTAAATCCGTATAGTGTGCACGAGAAACGGCAGGTACATCGTAGTTATTTCAGTTGAGATAGGTCCGGACACGATGATGATGTTGTCGTCCTGCAAGCTGTTCCAGTCGGAATAAGGATGCAACACGCTTTTCTCCGGAGAATCGTAATCGGGCATAAAGAGATAGGCGCCGGAGTGCCGCTGAGCGCTTTGGTATGCCCCGAATTGCATTTCAACCACGTTACGTTTTCTTGCCTCCTTCCTAAATATTTGCCGTAAGAAGCCAGTATTTCTGTTAATCAGAAGCGTTAAGTAGGAATTTTCTAATTGTATGTCACCAGGCATCATTTTCTTGGCATTGAAAAGTTTTTCTGAGTCGGGTTTCTGTGGTTCGTTGCAGTTGTTGCAGAATATCTCGCAGTGGTGCGATTTGTTGGCGTGCTCCTCCAGGCTGAACGACACGGCAGTCAGCGCCGGCAGCGTGGCCACAAACAAAACGTCGAAATTTGTCTCGCTTATTACCTTCTTTCCGTCCGGGCGAATGTCAATATTAGGCGTTATCTGGTATTGGACGTACTCCTTTAGGCGGTTATCGTAAACTCTAATATTTGTTGTGTTAGACGTAACAGTGATAACTTCAGTTCGTTGTTCGGCCAAGGGATTGAAGAGGACTACTTTCTTTTTGTCAATGTATGAAACTTGTAGTTTCTTGACTGGTTTTCCGTAGGTTTCCCACTCGACTTCGCTTTGAAGAATACTTTGGGTGTGAAGATTTTCATTCGGAATCATAATTGCAGTCAATGCAGCCTCTTGCAAGCGGATGCAGTGATAAATACTTGTGAACAGTTTGGTTCCGTAGTCGTACATGACGTTCGCCTTCGAGGTCCCTGTGATGGCGTCGTGGTGCTGGAACAGGCCTAGGTTCCGCCTGGCTGTGATCAATTGCTCATAGGATTTCTCTAATCTCTTAGCCGAGGCAGGCAGCCTAATGACACTGGTTTGTTTGATATAGTTAAAAACCAGGGTGAATAGAATTTCTGCTGTTCTAAGCTGGTGTTCAAATTGCCTAGCGAGTATTTTAAGATAAGGGCGAGTAGTGTAGTAACCCGACCAGTAGGCCGGTTTTCCTTCACTAAATATGTCTGAATATACGAAGAAATCCCCTTTTAATGTAGGGATGTTCGAATGTCTTTCCTTCATAGCATTGAAATAATCAAGAGGAGTTCCGAATTGGACATCTGCGTTGAACAAGTCTTTATGGCTATTAATATAATTGAACATCTTCATGTAGTTGACGTATTGCGCATCGAATTCTATATCGTATTCGTATCTAAAGTCGTCTCCGAGAGGCACTAGCACCACGTTGTGCGTGGTAAGCGACCCGATGCGGTCATATTCCTCGATCAGAGTTTTAGATTTGCTGTGTAGATTTTGGTCGGTTATTTCCTCGTGCTTGGCTGTGTACTCTGAATATTCTCCGGGTATTTTTCTAAAATCGAAACTAAGACAAACCGACGGATGCGGCCCACAGGTGCTTTTGATAGAATAGATGTCGAACGGCTGATTGTGGACTATGAGAGACGGTTTTTTGGTGGACCAACCTGGTATCCAATGGAACTCTTCTATTTGCCTTTGCGCAAGCCACTGTTTCCACGCGTAGTGGATCCGCTGGATGATGGTGCCCTCGAGGCCGCTCTTGTCGAGCAAGTAGGGCACGGTGGGCCCATGGCCGAACGGGTCTATTGACCAACCCGTCTTCGGGATCACGTCAAGATTTGTCTTCACCCAATTATGCCCTGGAAATACAGTATTAGACTTAGTTCTAGTTTTAGTTTCTTTTATATTTTATAGCTATGTGAATAAGTTACCTTCAATAAATTGATCAATAAGCGCATAGATATGTGTGCAAGCTTCGTCAGGCATAACCCAGCCACCAGTGGTAATCTCGAGCCGACCTTCCTTGATTAGCTTCTTTAGAGCCTAAAACGCATACCATGTGTGTTACAAAAAGGTCCTTGAATCACATAAAAAACTCAATGAGTAACGAGTTTAATTGTACCTTTTGTTTGACTGGGTGCGAGCGTTCCCACCACGCGTTGAGGAAGGATATCTCAGTCCATATGAATGTCATATTTGGGTACTGATTTAGCTTTTGAACTATGTTATTGATGATGTTTTTTGTTTTCCATTCAAAATATTGCTCGAAGGTCTTCAACCACCCTGGATCGTTGTGAGAATGTGGCACTACAATCACCTGAAAAACAAGGAGAATGTTCGTTGAAAAAATATTAACTTTCATCTCAGCAGTTGGGTAGTAACAAGACAATTGCACCTCGCATTTCATTGAGTGTTGCTAGTCATCAATAAACTGATTAACAAAAACTTAAACTAATAAATAACGGTAAAGTTACATGCGCTTTGACGACCCTCCGGTGTAGTGTAGCGGTTCGCGCTTCGTTCTATTTTTACGTAGTATAATTCTTTCTCTATGGTTCTATAAAACCAGAGGTTTGCTATTATAGTTCCAATCCCATAAGGGGGCAGATGTTTGTTTGATGAGCACGAGTATTTATACCTAAGTCAAGGATTCGATGTATTCATGCATGTTTATACAAAATCTAGTCTCGTTGGTGACTAGATTCTGTCTAAACAGCTTGTATGTACGGTGGCTCAAGCTGTGCTTAGTTCGGGGCTAGAAATTGTTGAGGTGTGGTTTGTTAAGATTTATTTATTTTATACACAAGTGCTCCAGATGTTGGATCCTGAGAATAATAAACGGTTTTAAAAGCTTTAGTAATAAAAGGCCGCATGTGAGTGGCAAAATGACATGATTGATGGCGGCACAGATGGCCAAATTACATAGTATTAGTTCGAATGGCTCTACTTGGCATGTAAGAATCATACCAAAAAATGATTTAGAGAATTCAAGTAATCGCGATTTCCTTTGCCATTTGTACGGCAAACATTGATTGCTTTATCGTCAAGCTGACCAATCTCTCAGCAAAATAATTAATAATGGCTGTTTGATGCAAAAACGTGATTTCTGCGTTGGAGTAGTTGTTGTAGCTCGTTTAAAAACAAACGTAACATTTTTTTTTTTTCAAATCATTCTATTCAGTCAAGACAAGCGTTATCCTATGCTTGTTTGATGTAGTGCGTATTTGAGATAGCGCCTTAATTTTCTTACAAGTACCTACAGCACAGAGACAGCAGCCACAAATAACTTGTTTCACCGTAGAAACATACAAATGTATCTTGCACTATGTTGAATGGGCGTTGATCGTGCAGTAAATTGCAGACTGCGGGTAATTGAAACTAATTTAGGGTCACGTCAACAAATGTTAAGTCGTAATTAATGTAAAGCGACTCGGCGCTAAAAATACGTTTATAGCCACTACTAGTTGTTTTGCTATTCCAAATCATTTGGTCGAAGGAAATGAATATACTCATGTAGCAAAAAAAAAAAAACTTTCAACAATCACACCGATTATCCCACCGATAGTTTACACTGAGTAAAGTTTGTACTATAGCCACAGTATAAAGGATGCTCGTTGCTTAGGGCATCATTTGCCTCTTGCGGGATTTCAACCTGCAACCGGCTGGATTTGTTGCCCGGAGCTCGAACCACTTCACCAGGCGGTCGCCTCGGCATGAATAATGGTCCAGTACTTTCCTGTGGCCTTTCGCGTTTGCTAACGGTCACTAGTTATTTTAAGTTGGGCAGACACGATAAATCCGATCTTTAATTATTTATTGAAGATCGGATTATTTAACGAATTATTTATGAAGAATTAAATATAATTTTTGAGATGGCAATTATTCTAAGACAGACTGGTTATCACGATGAAAACATTAACTTGCACAGTGGTTGGTGCTTGCCGATGGAAGCTTGTGAAATCGAAAAGGCAATTAAATATAACTTTATTAATTATATTGCCATGAAACTATAAAAGTAGTCGTGTTTCAGTACACATTATGTTCGAAATTCAAGCATTTATTGCATGTCTCACATAAGTGACATAACAATTATCTAAATAAATGTTTCATGCAACGCCCCACAGAGCGTAGCGAGTCTTACTTGTTCTGTGCAACGCCCTGTAAGGGTAAAGTAAAAGAGTAACTATTTTGTATAATCGATAAACGTACTTGCATTTCAAGGTTTATAGAAATTAATTATAGATACAGGGGTATTATTATTTTATTTAAGCTTTAATAAAAATACTTACTTTTAAACGTGGTCTACTTGTGTCATTGCGCATCCTTTCGTAGCGGTCTTCGAATGATTTGTCCCAAAACTCCTTAGTTCGAACCCAGCTTGGCTGGAAAAAAAATATAGTTTATTAGTGCCCAGAGTGTAACCAGCATGCTTGTGATATGATAATTGAGTGCTTATTAAGTAAACTTTTCCTTCAAGTAATAATAATTTGAATAAGTATTTCTGAATGAAGTTTATCAAGCCAGACCCATGTTCTCGGTATTGACTAAATACTTTTGTAAATAAAGTGAAAAATGAAAACCATTTATTAGGTAAGGCATGTCTATTTTTTTACCTAAGCGCGCGTTTTATTGGTGCTGCCTTCATTTGCTGTATTAAACGTAGTATGTTTGCATATTTATTCATTTTAATTTATTTCAAGTTGGATGCAGCGGCAATCTCAATGTTTCACAATATAAGCATAGAGAAAGAATAATACATAAGTATGCAATCAGACTAAGTTTGCCGTAGTGATGTAACATGAAAAAAGCGACTGTTTTTTTTTACAATGTTGACAAAAACTTGGTACTGGTTTCTTTCTATATTTAAAAAATATATATCTACGAAATTAAATATTTTAATGATGATTGTTTTCGAATTTCTTACATTTTACTAAAATTACAAAGCTTCAACTACGCACGCTCCGCCAACTGCGGAGTTGTTTCAAACAAACATAAACCGAACGGGCTTCCCCGGTGCGCAATTTGGATGTTGCCAATAATATATTTATTTAAACTTGGTACTATTCCACCAAAAAGGTATAGTAGGTTTCTAAATAAATAAAAAACTCTAATATAAGTACTAGCTGTGGCCCGCGACTTCGCTCGCGTGGTCTTTAGTTTATTCAATATATTAACCCACAGGAACATTTAACCAGGATAAGAAGTATTCTATATGTTAATCCAGATCATATTCTATATGTGTGCAAAATTTCATCCAATTCCGTTCAGCTGTTTATACGCGTAATTGAGTCACAAACATCGAATGAAAGACATAACAACTGTCATTAAAATGACAATTTTAATGTCATAAACACTTATCATCATCATCATATCAGCCTGTTGCAGTCCACTGCTGGACATAGGCCTCCCCCAAGGAGCGCCACACCGCACGATCTCCCGCCCTTTGCATCCAGTCGCTGCCGGCTGCCTTCTTCAGGTCATCGGTCCATCTAGCCGGGGGGCGTCCTACACTACGTTTGCCTAAGCGTGGTCTCCATTCGAGAACCTTCCTGCTCCACCTCTTGTCGGTTCTGCGACAGACATGGCCAGCCCACTGCCACTTCAGCTTGCTACATTTTTGGACAATATCAGTCACCTTAGTCTTATGTCGTATGACCTCGTTCCGGATCTTATCCCTTAATGAGATCCCCAACATAGACCTTTCCATAGCACGCTGAGTGACGTGTAGTCGGTGGGCCAACTTGACTGTCATGTTCCATGTTTCGGCTCCGTAGGTTAAAACTGGTAGGACGCATTGGTTAAACACCCGGCTTTTCAGGCACTGCGGCAGTGTCGACGTGAAGATATGACGCAATTTCCCAAATGCTGCCCAGCCAAGCTGCACTCTTCTGGCGATTTCCCGCTCGAAGTTGTCTCTACCGAGCTGTAGTACTTGTCCCAGGTAGACGTACTCTTGGACAACCTCGAGCGTAGTGCCCGCGACGGAAATTGGTTCCGGGATGACATGTTCGTTGAACACCTTAGTCTTGTCCAAATTCATCCCAAGCCCCACACGTCTCGAGGCAGCATTAAGACTGTGCAGCATTTTTTGCAAATCTTGCAGCGATTCTGCCATAATAACTATGTCATCGGCAAAGGGAAGATGCGTAAGATATTCGCCATTCACATTGATGCCCAGTCCGTTCCAATCCAGCGTCTTGAATACATCCTCCAGTGCGTTGGTGAACAGTTTCGGAGATATAACATCTCCCTGTCTAACACCTCGGAGCAGCTGGTTGGGTTTTGTTCGGTGGTTTTGTACTTGGACGGACATTGATGCCATACTGTACAGGCTTCTTAGCACCTTCACGTACCGCCAATCGACTTGGCATCGCTGCAAGGAGTCCAGAACAGCCCAGGTTTCGACCGAGTCGAAGGCTTTCTCATAGTCCACAAAGGCCAGGCACAGGAGCTGGTTATACTCTTCGGACTTCTGTATAACCTGCCGCACCGTGTGAATGTGGTCTATGGTACTGTAACCTTTGCGAAACCCAGCCTGTTCCGGTGGCTGGAAAGCGTCAAATCTTGCGGAGAGACGGTTTGTGATGACCCTCGAGAACAGCTTGTAAACGTGACTCAGGAGCGTGATTGGTCTATAATTTTTCTGGAGACTTTTGTCTGCTTTCTTGAAAAACAATGCCACCACGCCCCCACTCCACGCTTCTGGAGTTGTCCCATTCGCTATGACGGAGTTGAAGAGCCTCTTAAGTTCGCCAAGCACAGGTTGGCCTGCAGATTTTAAGAGCTCAGATGTGATTCCGTCTTAGCCGGGAGCCTTCCCATTACTAAGCTGTCCGAGCGCCGCCTCAATCTCATCAGCCTCCACGTCTGGGAGATCTTCAGTGAAGTGGCGGGTAAGCTTGGCTCTTGGATCATTCGCGTCGGGCTGCGGCTGTAGGGAATGCAATGCGTACAATCGGCCGTAAAAGCCTTCGATTTAGGCCAGAATCTCCGGAACTGATGAGACGATTCTGCCATCCGAGGTTTTAGCTTTGTCAGGTGACTTTTTCCCAGTCTTTTAGTGAAGACCTCCGACCCCCGATTCTGCTCAATCGCCTCCTCTATGAGGCGAGTATTGTAGCTGCGGAGGTCGCGTCTCACCAAACTCCGGATCTTTTTATTGGTGCCAGACAAAGCTTCCTCTGGCATTTCCCGTCGACGTTTCATCAGTTCCAAAGTCCCGCCCGAAATTTTGGCGTCTCGGCACGCTCGCTTTCCCTTAAAGTGCCTGTTTCCTACTTCGCGTATGACTCCAATCACCTCATCAAGGTCCCTGTCCACGTCCTCAGTAGTTTCCAAAGCAGCGAATCGGTTTCGGAGCTCCAACTGGAATTTTTTGGAGTCTTTGCCTCTCATGCGGCTTCTTTCCAGCTTAATGTTAATATTTAGGGTGCCTCTAACCAGTCGGTGGTCGCTACCGGTGTTAAACCTATTTACCACAGAGACATCCCTAAATATATGCTTCTTGTCCGTCATGATGAAGTCTATCTCATTCTTCGTCTTACCATCGGGGCTTAGCCAGGTCCACTTTCTCTAGGGCTTCTTCTGGAAAAAGCTGTTCATGCAGAAGAGCCCCTTCATACTCAGAAAGTTTACCAGCATTCGCCCCCTGTGGTTCCTGGTTCCATAGCCGTGCTGTCCTACACACGATTCGTCGCGTTCCTGTACTCCTACTTTGGCGTTGAAGTCGCCCATGACAACGGTGAAGTGGGTCTTGGTTGTATGATGTATGGCCTTAGATATATCTTATCTTCATCTACACGGCCTCGACCACATCATCCGAATGCCCTGTCGACGTCGGCGCATATACCTGTATGACTTTGAGGCAGTACCTCTCGGTCAGTTTTAGTACAAGGTACGCTACCCGGGTCGACACTCTGGATATCTCAAGCACGTTGTAACGGAGATCTTTTTGGACAAGGAAACCTACGCCACCTTGGGAGAGTTGGTCTCCCTCTCGGAAGAAGAAAATGTGACCAGATTTAAGGGTCATCGTGTCCTCCCCCTGTCTGCGAACTTCTGACAACCCTAGAATATGCCATCTGATGTTTTTAAGCTCTTCCTCGAGTTCGACCAGGTCTTCATCCAGCCGTAGACTGCGTCCGTTATACGTTGCCAAGGTCAGTGGTTTGTGGCAGCCGTCCGTAGCCGGGGATTCTTCGCACCCCCTGTCCTACCGTAACCGAGGCCGCTGCCGTGACCCAGAATAGTAGGGCGGCCGGGAACTAGGGGCCGTGGTTTTTCTCTTTTTCTCATGGGGGGTATATGCCCATACTCACCGCGCTGGGCAAGCGGGTTGGTGAGCGCAGCACAGAGCCTCGCACCAGTGACGCTGCTGCCCGCCACTGGCCAGAGATATTTGGCTCTGCGTTTAGTTGGTTATACCGCCAACGGTTCGGTCGCCAGAGCCTCGTCCGTTGTCCAGCAAGGTGCACCACGGGCAGGTGAGGTTGGCACTTGGGGCAGAAGATGTGCGTATGACTCCTTACACCCCATCATAAACACTAGAGTATTGATATTCAACTTCGAAGCAAATCACCTCCAAAATAACTTACTACTCCTTTTAACCCCTTTAGGTAAACCCCCATTCTGCTAAAGAATGTTTAAGCAACATTTGAAGTAGATTAGACCAAGGAATCATGTTGTCCCATAAAAACTTTGCCCCCTTGTTCACCCCCTTGGGGGTAGAATTATGGGATTTCCTTTCGGATGCCTACGTCATACAAAAAACACACTAAGTTTCAAGTCTCTACGATCAGCGGTTTAGGCTGTGCGTTGATCCGTCAGTCAGTCGTTCAGAACAAAGCATTTTATATGTATAGATTAATCTTAAATGGAAACTGTCATATCAATTTTAATTCTGTATTTTTTCCAAGATAGAAAAAAATCTGTTTATTTTCAACACTAGTATGCCGCATGACACACTCCGCAGTGATTTTAAAGAAGAACCGTATGCCGCAAAATAAAGATAACATACCTACATTCGATTTATTATTTATTTATTTTTAACACAAATAGCTAATAAAACAAAACAAACATCATTATCCTTCTCAGCTTTGTTTTGTTTGTGTGATTCGCAATTGTTTCTGTTTGTCCCGAAGCACGGTATTAGTCGTCATCCCTATTAAACCAAAGAGGAGTTAATGTCTAGGGAACACAAAAACGGGTTTTTAGAAATCCGATGTGGTACGCCCCAGATCCAGGTTTGCCAAACGTAATTGAGTACCTAACATCCATATAAATAAACATACTGCCATCATCAACCTTTTTAATTCCACTGCTGGGCATAGACCCCTTTTAAGGTTCCTATAGAACACCACTGCAAACGGCCCTGAAGGCCTACTACGAAAATGTATCGTTCGTTCGTACGTATAAACCTAACTAATTAAAATAACTAAACTAAAGTTACTCGTATCAATACTTTGACAAAATATGATTAACTCAAATTAGCCAAGTAAAAAACACAACCATTTTCAACTGTTCACTCGTTGTCAAATTGATACTATTAATACAAGTGATTGTTACTTGAATTTGAAAGGTTAATACTCCTGGGTCGTAATAATCAGGTTAGGAACTAATTTACTTCCGTTAAGAGATATTAACATTTCGATCTTGTTCCCATTTTAAAAGTTGTCACATTTAAGCAGTAGAATCAGAGATATTAACATTTCAATTTGGTCCCATTTTAAAAGTTGTCATATATAAGCAGTAGAATCGCCCCCTAGAAGGTATTACCTTAAATTAAATACCACACCATCTTAAATGGGAACACCCAAATATTCCGAAATATTTTATTACCCAAATATTCCAAAATATTTAAAATCCCAATTTTTTTAAATCCTTACTTAATAATTCCAATTAAATTAAATTTCGATTTATTTTAAATCACGAATCTTATTTTAACGAATATCAATTGTACGAAATCTCTGTCGGGTGTAAGTCCTACAAATTAAATGGTAAAACACAATAGGTATTGGTATTTAAATGGTATATTGGTTGGTAAAATGGTAATGGTAAATAGTTAGAGCACACGCGGTGAGGTTGGTGGACGATCGTGTCTGAACCACAACCGCCGCTATACGTAATTTGTGTCTGAACTGTCTCTTTATTATAAATTACTTACACTAAAACTAATATTTGGGTCAACGTGTAAATTCTGGCCGCGCGCGCTACGAGGTAAAAGCACTGTACTTCGTACAACCTCTTTTTCCCGATTATTTTTAGTACGAAAAATTTAAACATTGAAGCGCTATTAACCCGAAACCAGTATTTTGAATATCAGTACATATTCCAAAATACCAAATAAGATAACTCCGATACAAACTAACACCTAACGATAAAAATGTTTTTTTACTACGTATAATATAATAACGCAAAATTGTTGAAAGACATAATAGTAAATAAAAACCTAAAATTGTTGAAATCTAAATTACTGCTTGTCATAATTTTATCAAACTTAATTTTGTTTGTGTTTCTAGATATTATTTGAAATTGATTGGGTTAGGTTAGAATAGTGATCACACACAGCGCGAAGGCGAGCGAACGGAGCGAGCGCAGCGAGCGTGCCGCGGCAGCTATCGGTATATGACTATCGGTATCATAGACTTAGGATTCGCTACGCTCTTAAAGACTGACAAAGCGTGGAAAAGAGACATCATATCCTTGCGGTGACCCTACAAGATAGAAAAAGACAGATGTCAATGTACCTATGTGACACAAATAAAATATTTAACTGACTTTAAATGATCTCAATTTCAAACGTCAAAATTAATTTTATTAAATATACAAAATTACAAACGGAAAACTTATTTAAATATTTCTGTAGACATGGGGTGCTGTTCAATTATAAATTGTGATGTGACAAGAAAATATAACCCCAATAAATACACATTTCACAGGTAAATACATTTTTTGATGAAAATATTTTGAAACAAATTTGTGTCTAATTCGTAATAATAATCGACAAAGAACTTGGATTTTACAGAAGAATATGAACTTTGTTTGTTGTGTGTTTGTGTAGTTCGTAGTAAAAGGCATAATTACAATAAATATTAGGTAAAATAGTAAATTGTATGTTTACACTAGGGATTGAACTAGCGGTGACGTCATAAGTATCGATAAAATATCGACAGCCATTTGTGGGTATAGAAGATTTTTAACAATTACTAAAAAAATATTTATCATGTTTGTTTACAAAAAAAACACTCCATTACTGTTTTTTTGTGATTACATTATGAGATTTTTGTTTTATTTTTAGGCATCTAAAATATAACTTGTTTATAAACGCCTAAACGAATTCTGTATAGTTTAGTCAAATATTTAGTATAATATATAATATTTTTTTAAGAATACCAATACCAACTAATCCTGAAATACGCGAAAAGTGGATAAGAGTTATAAACAGGCCATATTGGACTCCGCGGAAACTTGTTTACAATATTCAATTACTCATTTTTCGATTTAATGCGAATAAACTTGTTTTTCAGATTTCTCAGTTTCCAGACTGTGAAGTTGGCATGGCAAAAATATGACCTTTTTTCGACCATATCTTAACTTTACACATACAAGCCCAGAAAGCCCCATATCCTTTCCGTGATACTGATTTTCACCTCTTTTTTGTTTAAAGATTAAGTTTAACTTAAGGTGCTTCAAGGTACGCGGCGATTGTGACTTGTGCCAAATCAATTTAATGCCGGTTGCAATCTATAAAAAATTATAAAAATATTTGTGGTTTGAACAACACTACTACACACACACATTTTTTGTATCATTTGCAATGAGCCTTTGTCTATCTTGTACATTCTATATCTATGATCGGTATATCAATTTTGTAAACGTATGTGAGTAAAAAGTATGTCAACCATTCGGAATTTTGACTTACGGAATGTATGTAGTGTACCCATCTCATAAAGGTAGTATGTAAGATATTACTCAGGCTTGTGCACCGTTCAAGTTCGCCACTTCGGCACAAAGTTGCACTTTAAATTGCAGCGCAGGGATCGCATGTTTCCAAATCCATAGATTTAACAGTAAGGAAACCTTTTTTGCGCGTGTTTGGATTTCTATAAGCTCTTATCAATTATTGTAGGTAATAGCGCATTATCCGATCGCTGATAACTTTTATCCAACAATTAAAGGTGACGTTTTGATATATAAAACACACGTCCATCACCATAAAAAAGCCTAGTTATTGTAAAATCGCTGAGAACTTTTCTATGAAAAAACATCAACAAAGTATGTCGTAATTTCAATGCTAACTTTGGAATATACCATTCAACCGTTTTTTACGTTTAATTTTGTTTTTTCCTTATCCATACCAAAGTACAGCCAGCAGAGTAATATAACCCGTAGGTAGTAAACAAAGTCATTCTGAACATGTGATCCGCCCGGAAAGGTACGGTCACAGCTCAATTGAAATCTGAACAAAAGTATTTTCCTTTAAGCCTTTCTGCGAGTATCTTCTATTCATATATTATTTCGCATGAAAATCGGGATAATTAGTTACGGCATTTGGTATGGGCCTGCATTTAATTGCAATAAAACCTTTGTTTTCTTTACAAATCCGCGTTTAAATTACTATAGTAAAGTAATAAAAAAGTACGTAATGCTTGGCTTTCTAGGGCGTAAAAGCGTAGCATTTGACAAACTTCAAAAGTACAGATTTAAGAACATAATCAATAGGAATGTCTCAGAGCATCCTAAAATATTTTCAACCTAGAGAAACTTAAGATTTTTTTGCGATTGTATTATTTTTGTCCCTTTCGCTATGGCCAATCACGTAATCGTAATGATCTTCTGCGCAACTTTCGACTAGAGCTCAACTTCCGTGCCGCTAGTTGTAGTAATGCTGTGTGAGATTTGATATTGTTCAACGAAATTAAAAGTACTAAAGAAAGACAGATGCGCGACGCTGACGGTTGTAATTCTTTTACTACTTAGTGTGTCGTATAATTAAAAAGAACTGCGACTACAAAAGTTTTAAGATGAATATACCATCGAAAAGGCTAACAGTAAATTTTCTTAATGTCTAAACTGGCTAACCGCAATGGAGCGAGACAACGCCGAAGTGAACTTGATCGATTTTTAACGCGATTTGTGCTCATAAAGCGACGACACTTGACCAGACGCAAACGAGAAGATGCTTAATGATGTCATTAAGCCACGTTTATCTTAAGATAAATACAGTGGTGGTCAACTAATTAGGGACAAGGCGTAATTATCTTCTGTCTGTAATGAAATTTGTATTTTCGCTTACAGAAAATACAGAAAACTTATATTAGTTAATACTTAAGAACGAATAACTTCCGTTATACCTCCGTAGCCTTTTCACATCCATAACATTTTAGACCACATCCATTGTTACCCGAATGTGCAGTTTTTCAAAGATAATTTGCATCACCGTCAAAATGAAAGATTTTTTTTACGATCACTATAGAATAAGCTCTTCATACTGCGGGCATAGGGTCATATCCCGGTCATTTAATTAGTAGAGGCATTACGTGACTATACATAGGTCCCACTCCCATTTTAAACGAGTAGAAAGTTAGCCTTCGCGACGCGCATATGTCTTAGTTTTGAGAAATCTACGTAGAACAAGTCAAATTTCAAAACATCTGTTTTCAAAAACATGTTTCGTATTCATATGAATACGAAACATGTTTTGGATTTTCTATCTAACCACGAACTCTTAAAACAATCTCAAATCGGTCAAACATTATCAAATCTGACAAATTTTCTATGTAATGACGTACCAAAATTGATAGTTTTGAGATTGTTTTAAGAGTTCATGGTTACCCCGCAGTTAATATTTTTCAATTATCCAATGCGCAATAATTGTTATTATTTTAATGATGACATAAACGCAATCCTCTTTAGCCTATCGAAGTATTGAACATATATTGACCCTGGGTTAAACAATTAAGACAGTGAGTTCCGTTTCATAGATATATATATATTCATATTTTATTCGAACGACATAAATGGTTTGAGTGAGGCAAATTATGAATTTGAGTGTTAGATATTACCAGTGCTCAATAGTATCGACTCCACCACTTACTTGCTCAAGTTGCGGACAACAACCTAATCGCACTGTCATCAGATGATCAGACGCTCAATTATTCATTATATTCGATCCGGTAAATAGTCGCTAATAAATCAACAACGGCGCCAAATAGTACATCCCTAATAATAATAAAAACTGGCCAAGGCGAGTCGGACTCGCGCACAAAGGGTTCCGTACCATTTTCTATAAAAACAGAAAAAACACGTTTGTTGTATGGGAGCCCCTTTAAATATTAATTGTATTCTGTTTTTAGTTTTGTTATAGCGGCAACAGAAATACATCATCTGTGAAAATTTCAACTCTCTAACTATCACGGTTCATGAGATACAGCCTGGTGACAGAGAGTTAGACAGACAGACGGACAGCGGAGCCTTAGTAATAGAGCCCCGTTTTACGTTTTACGAACCTAAAAACAGGAGATCGTGCTCTTTGGCACTTTTTGGAGAGGCGTACGTTCAGCAGTGGACTGCAATAGGTTGAGATGAATGAATGAATGAGCCCACTTCTTAGCAAAATAAGGGCTATGTTTGTTGGTCTCGCTTAGGTGAGCTTCCTCGCGTTTTCTTACAGAATCAACAGGCTGGTGTGATTTAAGTTGTTAAGATCAATTCCTAGGATTGGATTAAACATTATTTTACTGATAGTAATATGCACTATCCTCTGTACTTGTATTATGTTTTCCAGGTCAAACTTACCTGGAACTCGAACGATGGGTAGATAGAGACGGTGTCGATGTCAGCAGCACTTTCCTTCAGCGCGCTACACTTCTCAGCGGTGATCTAGGGATAACAACTTTATTCAATACCATTTCAGCAGACAACAATTCACAGAAATCCGAACGGAACTGTAACTATTCTCAACTAGATATAATAAACTGGCGTGCAAAAAATATGAAACCAAAATATTTTGCAGTAGAGAGCATACACCCTTTATAGTAGAATGTCATTTGTTTTGTTCAAGCACAATTCCGCCATGATTTATTTTATTTTATTTTTATTTTAGTTTGGAATAACAAACAATTGCGCAATAATGCTTAATACTACTACATTAATATTAGAAAAACTTATATAATTAAATGATTGATCAGTAATTTCGATGTTGCCTATTAAAAGTTGTTGTATGTGACCAGAAGATCAATTTCGGTTCCAAAACCAATGAAAATACATCGTGTACAAAAATTTAAATTATGGCCACATTTTTTGTACGCCAGTTTCTTTGGTGAATTGTACACGAAAATTGTGCGCACAGCATCATAGATAGCAGATGAATATTAAAGAAACGCAATGCAGCTTATCTCTATTAGTTCTTTTACTTGTGATGAGCTTATTGTGAAGGATGTTTTAATTCCGGGCAACAATTATTAACATTGCATATGCTTAATTAGGTGTCAACTATGGAGCACACACATTTAGTATAGACATGTCATTTATTTTGTTTCCAAAAAATCTGCCGCTAATTAATAACAGGGCCCTAACCATGAACTGTTATAACCATAGACTTAGGAATCTATGGTTATAACAATCACAAATCTGTCAAACATTATCATTTATGTCAAATTTTGTATGAACTGACGTTCCAAAATTGACAGATTTGACAACTTTGAGATTGTTTTAAGAGGTTATGGCCCTGAACTGTTTTAGAATGGGTGTAAGTTAAGTGAAGAAACTTTCGTGTTTCAAAGAAACATGGGCCGTATTGCCGCTCTATAGGGCATGAGCTGGTGTCAACGGCTCATTAACCTATCACAAAACATCAAATCTTCGCAATTGGTATTAAGCTCTATTTGTAGAACAAAAACTTAAGTTGGGGTAATTATCATAACTGTCATCAGCTGCCACGTTTTTTCGTAGGTTTTATATAATTGGCGACTCGGCGTCGCCATATCTGAGATCCTGCCTGGGTTGGATTCGCGGACTCGCGGTAGAGTCCATGTAGAAAACAAACTTTTCTATATTTTCTCGGGTCTGGATATGGTGGTACCGTCGTTGTTTCTGATTTATATAACACAAGTGCTTTAACTACTACTTACATCAGAATCAGAGCGATGTATGTGATGTTGTCTAATATTGATTAACAATAAAACAAAGACAGGCTTAATCATGGTTAATACCGCTTCGACACCGATTCGACTTGCATGGACACTGAGAGAAAAGCCAAAAACTTATTTTTTTTTTGTTTTTTAGCAATTATTGCAATGTGTATTCAAGAAGCGCTGGCTTGGACAACGAGAAACACTTATAAATTTTGCCAGGTCACCTGACGCCCTCGGTAGCTCAGTTGGAAAAGCAATCGCCCGGCATGCGATGAGACGTGGGTTCGGAATGTTCGGATCCCACCTGAGGCGGTCGATTTTTTCTAGTCTATTTTTTTTATCTGTTACGAGCAATCAACAAATCTCACACGATATTGTATTATAACATCAAAGCTAAGCTAAGTGTATATTCAATAACAGATTGTCACGACTTGCTAATGTTATACTATAGGTATGCTTTTTGACGTGACAACGTCTTATAAATTGGTTTGCCGGGTGACACTTCAAGAAACTGCGTTACGCTCCGCTCACGTTATGCGCTCACAATGAGAGCGAGTGAGAGGCACGCGTCCCTTCCACTCGGGCATGGTTAGCCCGCCTAAGAGCGAGAGAGACAGACATAAAAAGTGAAAGGCACGCGTCCCTTCCACTCGAGCACAGTTAGCCCGCCTAAGAGCGTAAGTCGTTGTCACGTAAAACTTTCGCCCGTATACCGACTTTACAGGCAACCAAATTTTTTTTTTTGATATAAAAAATCAATTAGATCGAAAACTAAAATTATAGGCTAACGTTGCCTTCTTTTTTGTAGTTATATTGTCGTTGAAACCTAGTGTTCATGATTGAGCAATGGCCGAGATTGCTTTTGATTCCCTTGACAGTGAATGGTAACTACATATTTACTTCGTCTCGGAATTATGTAGTGTATAGCAAAAAGGAAACTTTTCAAGAGCCCCAGGGCTATTCGGACCATTACCTCAATCACAATCTTGAACAAAAATGTGTTTTTGCAATAACCTTAAAAATTAATTATTTTGAGCCTTGAGAGCATGTTAGCATTTGGAGGCAACGTCATTGCTTTACTAGATTGAAATAAGATGTGCCATAAAAACCTATCCATGTGTAACGAATTTAAATTATTTATAGTACCTAACTATTTTTATTGTTTTCTGATGTTGCCCTTCGTTCGCATGATCTTCAATCCAATTTATAAATATTGCCTGGAGTGCTCACGACATTTCATTGCAATCGGACGCAATTCGTCCGAGGAAGGAACGTAAAAACATTTTTATTTGGGGAGCTCATTCATAGTAACTCAACATATTTTTAGACAGATTGCACGTAATCTACTTGAAAATATCTATGAAATCTAACATTTATAACACAATAATTTATTGCAATAAAGTTTAATTCTAATTCTTATTCTACAATAAATGAATATTTTTTTTTTAGTATAAATCACTCTTGTTTTAAAACTATTTTACTAGATAGCCTCGACCATAAATTTCGAATGGAGCATGCAATGAGCATACTTACTTAATAATCTTTTGTAAGCAAATATAAATATTTGTTTGATAAGATGGCCTCTCCTACAAAATTTTCTTCTAAAAACATTTGGACCACTCTAAATGATCGACCTTAAAATAAATAAACTAAATAGCCAACTTATAAAGGATGAATTACAGTCAAGTATAAAAGAAAGTAAAGTTCATTTAAAAATCCATTGCTTTTATATATATTTTTAAATGATATGAAAAACATTTAATCGAAATAATTAATTCAACGTTCGTACGGAGCACGGCCGGCCGCACTGTTATACTTAACAAGTTACAACCCGCATTGTTTAATAATCGCCCTTTCGCGTATGATAACAAATGACTAAATTCGCATTGGGATTCGAACCCTGTAGCAAATTAAATGAGATACTTCGAAAATATTTTTACCCCTATTTATTGGTACTTTATTAATTATTACACATTAATGGTAATTTTGTAAAATCGTAGAACACGTAAACTGTATCAAGCATTAAAAATGAGACAGATAAATTTTTGGCATGATGTCACTGATGATGATGATGATTTTCGGCCGATATTTGTATCGGTTTTGAATTACTATGAATATTGTCAGATTCCGAATCGTTTTAATATGCGCATTTAATTGACTATTCAGTCACCATAAGACCGATCAATCTATCGGCCGATTAAATGATGCGATGTTGGAATGGAAACTAAAGAATTGAAACCATCATATGTTTTAAAACAAGCATTCGGTTTTGTTTATATGTAATCGATATCAATGACTAATTGAGGAAATCTAGATTAACGAAGAAAAATTGCTAACGAATCTTCCAACTAACTGCCATCATCGAAATACATAAGTACATAAACAAAGATAATCGCACACATCAAAATCGCTAGCATTATTGAAACGCACAGCTCGCAGCGCTAACTGAATTTCAAACGAAATTATTATTCAATTAACAGCATCTTTCACCATCGTCAATACATAATTACTGACGATTAAAGTATTTATAGCGAATTATTCAGTGATTTTTTATATGGCCAGGCGTAAACAATGATGGTAAATGAAATAGGCCCTGAATTTAGATGGTCATATCATAGTTTTAAACTAGCATGGAAACAATATGCTACATCAGTTAAACTGAGCTTGAAATTTTAGAGTATAATAAAGCTTCACATATAAGCCAAAAGTTTACAGAAGCAAATTACGTTGCTATTACAATAGTTTGAGTTCGCTTTATGCACAAATTTGTTAATTTAGCAAGAATAATTTGAATAGTTCCATTCAGAAAGCTTTATGGGATAGTTACCATTTCCTGGTGCAGAGGTTCATGGAAAAACGGTGGTGGGCCCTTGAGATCGAGTTCATCGTTGCTGGTTAGAGCTGTTTCTGAAACAATAAGATGTTTTATTTTAGGCAAGTCTGTTTATCATTATCAATCTTTTTTTTTCTATAATTTTGCACAGGTGTTGTACTATAAATGAGGTACATTATAGACCCAGCACAGAAGCTAATCAGCTCCTGAAGTCCTGAATTGAATATAAGTAGGTATTTTGGAATTAATAAGATTAGCTAAGGGTAAAGAGCTACAGCTATTTACCAAAATAAATAAAAAATGTGATTTCATTATTTTGTACTAATCTTACAAATTGTATGTATATTTCTATATTGAAGTAAATCATTTCCCCATGCAAAATTTAAAAGTAGGTCTATGTTTCGTATTTTTAGATTTTGGTCTTAAAATCCCACCAAAATCTAGCCCTTGTTTTTAAATCAATAAATATTGGACAACATCACATACATTGCTCTGATTCTATGGTAAGTTTGTATTCAGTTTCACGAACCTACGTAGAACATATTTATGCCGTAATTATTTCGATTTATAATAGCATTTCAAATTGTGTTAGCTGTAACACAATTTAAACCTAATTTACAATACCTTCAAATACATAGAGATCACGCTCTGATGCAGTGGTTATTATTTATCGTTTTGTTTATTGTGTATATTTTGTGTTGCACGACGAACACAAATATTTTAATCTCTGTATAATTATTTTTCAATAAGGATCAATCAGCTCCCAATAATTACTTAGATGTGATGAGGATGAGATATTTACTTGCAGCGGGTGGACGCTACACAATCTTTGGTGTGATATGACTGTTCAAACGACCCAGTGGTCGTTTGAACAGTCATAGTGGGGTTGATAGACTTTCAGGGGCATGGTAAGGGGCCATGCGACAAGAGAATTTTGGATAATAATGGAAAAAACCGATCCCTTTTTTCCGATCGAGGATCTTTTTCCTAGCATCAGCTTCGGACGTGAAATATAGAACACGAAACGTTTATTTTATAACCTATTAATGCCCAAAAATCAAGTTTCAAGTTTAAGAACCCGATAATTTAAAACGTATTTTTAGCCCCCGACGCAAAAAGAGAAGGGTGTTATGAGTTTAACGTGTCTGTCTGTGGTATCGTAGCTCCCAAACGGATGAACCGATTTTCGTTTAGCTTTTTGTGTCATGTATAATTTTATCCCGAGTGTTCTTAGCCATGATTCATAAAATAACTGTTCAGCCGTTTGAAGATTATCAGCTCTTTTCTAATTGATGAGGGGAACTGACTCACTTCGTTATGTCCGATCGATTCGAAATTAGGTGCCGTGTTACTTCAATGATATTGAAAGTACTTATATGATAAGGTAACCATGATCTGATTAGCCGTTTGAAGATCATCAGCTCTTTAATAGTTGATTAGAGGATTTTAAAGTCGAGGGCTTTTAAAAAATTTAATTTTTCATCAAAACAGTTTCCGTTTAGTTCCTTAAACTATCCTCAAACTTATATAAATAACTAAAATATTTTAGTACTCTATAATGCTCTATAAAGCCCTAGTATTTACCCACTTGAGACGAAGTCAGAGGTCCAGCCCTGTAGTACATAAACACACGTTTAGCACCACTGACCGCTGCAGGCGGCATGCGGGCTAGCGAGCTAACTAGATTACCTGCCATCGAAATTGTCGGGGAATGCTATTACTGAAGAACATGTACCTCGCAAATATTAGTTACGGAACCCTAAATGATATTTTCAATAAATATAGCCGAAACATATTTACAGGAAAGTTACAAGTTTTTTTTGTCAGTACTTAGTCTTACGTATTTAGTAACTAAGTCGTACGTAACGTATTAAAAAGTAGTAAGGTTAGGGCTTAATTTTGAAGAAAATCAAAATACTTAACTTAGGAAATAATTTATTTTCTTTAAACCTTATGGAAAAGCGTTTATTTAAAAACAAGTAAAACTGTAATGTATTGTAAGTATAACAGAAATGGCCTTGAACACGTACGAAGTAAGGTAATCATGAACAAATAGTGTATCACATATTTAAAAAATGAAATGAAAGACGACGACCCAATTGACGTGGTGATTTCGAACACTAATTCCAGGTTTGATTCCCGGTTTGAGTAAATTAAGAAAATTATATTTTCTCAATTGGCTCGTGTTGGACTGTACTGAGAGACGCGCCTGAAAAAATACATATACATCATACTCATAACACAAGAATGTTAATTCCTTACTTCAAGATCAAAATTGGTTGACTAGTGCATATTTTATCATTAACTTAGGTTTTAGTTATGCAATAGTTTTAACTCAGTGTTTAAATATGGAATTGTTGCCTCACTCACAAACGTGTGGGTTGTGCCCCACAGCACGTACTTCTGAAGTTTTCGGAATATATGAACATATTTATACCACTTGCACATTCAGATAACACTGGATATGAGCCATCATATAAAAATGGTCTAGTTTCCCTGTCTAAAGATTGCAAAGGACTGATGGCAATTGCTCCAGACTCTATGAGAGTAAGAGAGAGAGTCACAGATCATGGTCAAAGCGTACACTAGGAATAGAAAAATACGACAAAGAAAAGACTTGGGGCATTTGACGAGTAGTGAAAGCGCCGAAAGTCTGGTTTGTAGGTAGGAAGACAATAATTGCAACTGCAGAGTACAGATGATTGTCCAGCTGGAGCAGTGAAAGTAAAACTGTCTCGCTGGATTCCTGCTGACATTTGGGGCGACAGGCGTAATCCCGACATTTTGCAGAGGACACGTAGGGGTGAATGCTGAAGCCCAATTCCCGTAATTTAAAAGTAGTTATAATCCGGTTTCGATCCGGTCCCACTAACATTAACCTCCCAAACGGTATTTTCGTACACTAAAATTATCACCTCAAATTGACAGATCAATCAAAAGTGATCGTAATATGTCAAAATTGTCACTAACTAGTTTGGTCACAATCATATTACAGTCCGCTAATGATCATATTGTGCGTTTTGACGTATAAATAGCGACGAGAATAGCGTTTTTTTAGTAACATCTTAATCGTATCATATTAAAATCATCTTAAATTCCCAATGAAAGACAATTACGGGAATTGGTCTTCAGAACCTTACAATAAAAACCCACCAACGACCTGTGGGGTAACCATGAACTCTTAAAACAATCTCACGGAATTTGACAAGATTTGACAGATTTGAGATTGTTTTACGAGTTCATGGTCACCCTCCTGGGTCTTGAATCGGTTTTTAACCAAAATAAATATTTTCAAATACTTGTAGAAAAAGCATCAAAAACAAATGAACAGCTTTTAGCATCACTCTGGCTTGATACATTTACTCCGAGTACTAAAGTAAGGCTGCAAATGGAAGGGAGATAATATTTAGACACATAAATAAAGAGAAGTGAAAAATCATGTTTCATACGACGACAAAAACGACAAAATAATATCGTTACTTATTAGAAGATAAAGTAGAGACACCGGGTTTATTGATTTCTGGTGATTTTGCTTAGTGCTCGTAGAATATAGTCTAAAGTAAATACGTTATAAATACATACACATATAAATACATTTTATTAAAAAATGAAAATAGTAAAAACAACTTATCTAATTAAATGTAATGAGAACCAGTTATGTTTGCCAATACAGTAAGTAATCAGCAAACATATCTATATTATGTGAATGTAGACGAACTGGAGACGCTGATTATTTTGAGTAGATATTGTTTTTATTTTCTTCTGTGTTGGTTGTTTTCGCAATATCATTTCTATCAGCTACTGCTAGCTAGCATACATGATATTATTACATATTTTTTTATTGTTGCTAGCATACATGATATTGTTAGTTTGTTATTGTCATTACATGTAAAGTAATAACTTTTCGACGCGTGCAGATGGATATTGTAGATTTTCTTATTACTTTTAATAACTTACTGACTAATGATTAATCCACTTGTTCCGTGCCGTGGTACCCGAATATTTGGCAAAAAATATAACAAAATTGTAAATAAAAAAAGCTTAAAACAAATATCATGAACCCACTCGTACCACCATCTAGACTTGTAAAGATTGATTTGATTGTATGATTTATGCTCAACTTAGCATTAGCTCTATTATACGTGTCCTCATAACATGATATGTGAAAAATGCTTCCTCAAGTGATGCCTAGTAAACGTAAGCACTGAATTCCCAACTTGGAGATAACGGTTCATTACATGTATTGATTGTAGTGACTATTATGATGGAACTTTCAAGTCTAGCAGACAGTAAGTAGTTAGAACATAATATTCAGGCAAGGTAATATTTTTGAGAACCAAACTCATATATATGAACTGATATTTTAATTAAGCTACAAATAAAATGTTCATCAGAAAGCGACTTAAGAAATATATTATCTTACGAAATGCAGGGTAAGAGTTGCATATCAGCGACATCGTCGGTATTGGTATCATAAAAATAAGAAAAAAACCGGCCAAATGCGAGTCGGACTCGTGCACAAAGGGTTCCGTACCATTATCTATAAAAATAGTAAGTAGTAATAGGGTCCCGTTTTACCCTTTGGGTACGGAACCCTAAGAAGTGCGCCATACTAGCGGAAATATATAGATTTTCACAGCACATTATATTATATCTTAAGGTTTCGTCACCAACATCAAACAATACGAGACCAGACGATATTCAACAATAGGGGTTTATATACGAATGTGGTTTGCGAGGCATATATTTTTAAATAATCATTTGTAATGTTAAATAATTAAAACTAAATAAACAATAATAGTTTGGCTGGGCTGTTTCCACACTCAGCCTCTTGATTGGGCCATTGTGCGTGCTGCATCTTCTTTCTTAGTCCAACCAGACCAAGTCGTCCCAGAAGGTCAGCAGCTTTTTCAGGCTCTTGCAAGTTTCCGAGAGCGTTACTGATGGTGATTGGAAAATCTGTGCGCGTTGTTCTGCTACACTCGTCGAGCACATGCTGTGGCGTTTCGTCTATCTCCATGATCCCTCTACACGGGGGGCTGTCTGTTACACCTATGTTGAACAAGTGTTTGTTAACTGTTATATGTATAGGTGTTATAACCAGTCACTGTCATAAAGTGACTGGTTATAACACCTTTATAACCTTGCGGATTTTGACATTTTGTCTGATGAGGTTGAGGGCAAGCTTTTTTCATGCTCCCGGAACTGCATCTTTTGTTTGTCTGCATGTCTCACTGTTTGTCCATTCTGTTTGATGTGTTTCTTTGGTGGCGGTTGGTGTAATTGTCTGATATTATTTGCGTAGGTAGAGCCATCCATTTTCACCTTTTCCTTTGCCTGTCCATGTCATTAGTCATTTGATCATCATCATTACAGCAACAGAACGTCCACTGCTGAACATTGGCCTCCCCTAGTGAGTTCCAGATCAGCCGGTTGGGAGCGACCTGCATCCAGCGGCTTCCTGCAACCTTTAGTCATTTGAACTGCTAAGTAACGATAATAGAATGATTAGATTCAATTAACAAGATCGTTGGAGTACGTTGGAGGTACATGAACTTTACCGTTGCTATGTGAAAATATTATAACATAGAATACTTACTTCGTTTTGAGGACAGTCTATGTCAATAAACACCCATACGAGTACATACAAGTACCCAATATGTTATGTCAACTACTGAACTTAGAAATGTTTACGTGTGTTTTATAACACCTAAATAGAAATATCAGACCAATAGGTACCAGTAAAACCATTTGCTATCATTGGTTTCTAAACTATGAACCGTCTGATTGTATGATTTTAAGATGTAGTCGTAAGGGAATAATGCATGAATGGTTTTAGATATCATTCTGTATCTGACAGTTTGTGGAACCAGGGATTACAAGTTTTTATCCAGATTTACACTTAATCTAGTTGTATGATATACGCGTAACAACTAGATAAGCAGTATAATTTTAATATGTGTGTTATTGGTTTGGCTGAGAAATCAGTCGCAATTTGATTTGAATCTGTACTGTAGTATGTTTCTTGTAGTCACAACACAACGACAAGTGCTCACTGGTTGGAAGATAAATAATTCAGGCGGACGTCAATATCGTTGCACTTTGAGTGCGCGACCCAGACTTGGCACATAAGTGCTGTGGAAGGTTAGAAAAGTTCAGAGACCAAATAATAAAGTTATGAGCAGGCGACCCTACGGCGGTCGTCACACCGAGACCACGCCCTCCCGCCACTTGAGAGCATGCAACTTTACCAGGCTCTTATTGCCAGTATCAAATGCACTTTATCTCGAACGTAGTAGAGGCTAATAAGTCTTAGCATCTACTTGGTTCATCAGACCGATATAATACTCGTACTCTATGAATGATCTTTTTACTAAAAAATAAGGTTGTTCTAGATCATATTATATACTTTAACACCGGAAATTTTCACGAATGTTTATTCATTAATTATGAAGATTTTTTGTTTAATGTTAAAACAAAAACATAGTTTTAATAACTTGCAGATGTCCTTATTTGATTCAACTAACTTCAGAACTTAAACATTTGTGAGCGTTATCCTATTGGATCAGGTCACGAATTGGAACCAATCGATACCGAAAATAATCACGAGAATTACCCTCGGGAAGTTTATCTGTAAACAACCAATAGTTACTGTACAAAGAAAGGGCGTGGCACTAACTTTTGGACATTATTACTCGTACACTTTTATGTTGACCAAAAGCATTAATTAGTTTTAGTTGTAAACGGTCATTACCGTAAATATATCGGAAACGAAAATCCTTTATTCAACGCGCATGTGGAAACAATTTGGCTGATTGACAGCGGTCAACACAGCGATGGGGCGACTTACTGTAAAGTAAAGTATGCCTATTTACGTCCCACTGCCAGGCACAGGCCTCACCTCAACTATGAGGTGGTTTGGGCCATACTCCACCACGCGGGCCCAGTGCTATACCTTACTGTCAGATGTATTCTCTGAGTAGGCTTCACGGCTATTATCAAGCGATATCAGCCGAGACCAACTTATAACGTGCCTTCCGAAGCACGGAGATGTTCGTCACTAAATATGGTAGGAATCATCACCCATCCAAGTTACTTAACTTTAATAATCGATACCAAAGCGGACATAACTGTGCATTTCCTTAAATATTTAGTGCTGCATATACAGTGTGTCCGGGTTTTGACCGGCGATAATTAAAGGGCTTTTAAAACATCATCATCATACATGAGAGGATTTTGTCGATACAATTTGATGAATTAAAAGCCCTTAAATTATCGCCGATCGAAACCCAGACACACTGTATATTGTAGTATGTGACTACTAAGGGTTGAGTTAGGTGAAAATGCAAACTGTTCGCTGAACATAACGTTACGGCAAGTTAATAGAGTTATCTAGCGAAACTTCAGGGCGTAATCAGTTTTAGAATGTGTACAGTATCGATAAGAAGTCTAATTAAATAATGATTATCGATCAGTTGTGGGAATCCTCACGTCTTTGTCTGTAGGTCGCGATGGTCAGACTAATTTCCTTAGCCTTAATAAGCCGCTTAGGAGTCGCTTACACGTCCTTGAGTTGTTCTACTTTCTAGGAATCAGTACTATAACATCAGCCTACTTTCCCATTTCACATGATTTAGAAATATCGTATCTAAAAATAGGTTTGAGATCAAATCCCAATATTTTCAACTGATATTTTCTTGAATATTATATTTGCATAACTTAGTAAGATACCCACTATGAGGAGATATTGAAAGAATGCCTCTTCCAGACTTGTAAGCTCACGTTATTTCCAACTAGATGGGTTTCTTGTGCGTGAAGTATTTCTAATGCTGGGGCTTCACCTGCGTCTAATGTCGTTAATTAGTGCTCTATTTGACGTAATACGCAGGTGTGGCCGGTCTTTGTGCGCTAATTTGCTTCAATAACATTAGACGTTAGGCGATAGCTCGGACGGCGGTAACTTTTGACACATCAAAGGGATTAAGCGGGCGTTTAGTGCGTTGTTGTGGCTACTACACCTACTACACTAAACATATTAAAACAAGGTTACATTCAAAACTCTTTGTGAAATAAATGTTAAAGTGCATAGTTATTAATTTAGGATGGATTAGACAAAATAAGAAAAGTATTGAGTTCTTGAAAGCGTTTTATTTTATTTTAAAGACACTTACAGATCACACGCTAACTAAGTCGCTAGACGCTAGAATCAAACGTCAAATAAGTGTGGCCACGCACTTAGCGCGTAGCTTAATGCTTTAATTTAGTTAACGCTAATCATGCCTTTATTTGAACGTTAGGCGTCACGCAGGTGAAGCCCCAGCATAAGAACACCTGTATTCGTTTAAAGTTATATGCGGGTACATTGTCGACTTCCGCAGCCGAGAGGCGAGCATGCCGGGACTGGGCGTCGCCGCCATCTATCAGGTTCCGAGTTCGATTCCCGGTCGGGTCAATGTGGAAAACGAACTTTTCTATATTGTCTCGGGTCTGGGTGTTGTTGTTTCTGATTTCTATAACACAAGTGCTTTAGCTACTTTAGGATCAGACCAATGTATGTGATGTTGTCTTATACCTATTTATGATTATTTTTTGTGACATCTAAATATAATAAAAATGCTACATTAAAAGCACAAATACATTTTGTATAACACGTCACAAAGAATATCTCATTATTGAAACACCAATGCAAATATTTAGCGAGAGAGCGCGTATCGCTATCCAACGCCGCTGTGTCAAAAGTGGAAATACCTAGCTATAAGTTATCTGCTATAAGTAAGCATCACCTCAGAAAAAGTTATGTGATCTGGGTAACACCATACCATTTGGATCATCATATGTACACAATCAGTGTTTCCTTAAAACATTTTCCCTTACCACCGAGCGGTGGTTTCAATCCGACGGTAAAAAGTCCTTACATAACTTCTAAAACTAAAAAAAAACCAGTCGAATTGAGAACCTCCCTTTTTTTAAGTCGGATGAAAAAGTACTTGCCGGGACTTGAGCACAAGCGAATCACTCTAGCTGGAACTCGTCTTAATCAACTTGTGCTCAATATTCAATTACTTTAAAATATAAAATTAAATAAAACTGTTTTTTATAATCCAATTTTTTTTTCATTTCATTTACAATATTAATACCGAGTCTACCCGGTAATTAGACCGAGTCACTTGTGTTACAAATACTTCCCTACCTTACTGTTAACTAAGATTATAGGTAATCTTGTAACTTTGGTTCCCTTGCGGGATTTGAACCCACAACCGGCAGGCTTTGCAGCGCGATCCACTACACCAGACAGTCGTTATAACAACTACGTTAATTCCTTGCTTCGAAACCATGGCAATTGGTAAGATTTGCGCATTTTGTACGGTATAATTATTTTATAACTATTTTTAAACTACTTATAAACGAAACAGTAGTGATATATAAAATATAATTGCTGTTCGTTAGTCTCGCTAAAATTCGAGGACCGATTTGGCTAATTATGATCTTGAACTGTTCGTGGAAGTCCAGGGAAACTTCCAACGGTTGCAAAAATATGGAAACATTGCGGAAAGCGGGAGATCGTGCTCTTAGGCGCTCTTTGGCGGAGGCTTACGTCCAGCAGTGGACTGCAACAGGCTGAATAGATAGATGGAAAATACTAAAAACGACAGTTTTAATGTTTTTGTTTTTAGCAATTCCATGTAAGGTTTAATTGAAGATAAATATAACACTTGAAAAAAAACATCGACCTGAGGTGGGACTCGAACCCACGTCCCATCGCATGCCGGGCGAGTGCTTTACCAACTAAGCTACCGATTTTACGACACACGATACAATTTCTCAAGTGTTTCTCGAGTCCCACCTGAGGTCGATGATTTTTTTCAAGTGTTATTTATCTTCAACTAAAAACGACAATTTTATTTTTCCATATATACAACAAAGGATTAGATATTGACTTTGCCTTTGTATAATTTAAGTACTCGGCCGTAAGGGTGTTAATGTGTCGGTCGAGGTTGTTATTATCACGAAGTGATTCGCACTGGACCGCATTCATTTACTATCAGTGGCGAGTTCATATGGATTTACTTCGCTATCACCACACAAAGATAACCCCTTTGACCTTTGTGTCATCATCTGTCAAGGAGCCTATTGTCTTTATCAGCTGTTTACCTATAATGTTAATTTACATACCTAGGTGTTTACCTAAAAATGTTTACGAATAAAATACAACATAAAAACAACGGACAATTATCTTTGTTAGTTAGTAACTACTACATTTTTTTAAACGAATTTAATTTACTCACATTTAAAAATTATGAAGTAATAAAGCTATTTATTTTGCTTTATTCTTAGTAATGAGCCGTCGTTTTGAGTGCCATTACGTTTTCCTGGTAGTGTATTTAATATTATTGTGTTTATAACTATCTACTCGAATATGTATCGTCGACACATATTATAACAAAGAGTATACTATAATTAGAATAATACGTTAAAACACGAGTTATTTCGTTGTTTTGTAAATACGAGCGGTAATCTAAATTCTAATAACAATAATAGTATCGTCTACTTTTTATTAAAAAGCCCTGACATTGTAGTTACATTAAATAAATATAAATAACTAAAACAAATACGTACTGTTACACAAATCAAAACCAATTCACGGCTTGATGAGGTAAAACTTGTTTTTTTTTCTTGTGAACAATGTCACCAAATTTCAAGCCAATCGACGCTGCCAAACGACGAACGACGCTTTTGAGCACCGGTGAAGGGCTTTGAGCTCGCCATGGGTACCAACGAACCGTTATATATGACCCGTTTATAAAGGCAGTACTTATACAACAATTGTGCTAACAGATACATACCCAGATATTAACATCACTTACCAGTTACCATCGCAAGAGATTAAGGTCAATCGCTGATTTTAATTACATGGACCTATTAGAAATTGGCATATCTTGCTCCACCCTACTGAGAGCGCCCGCCCTTCTACGCTGCTTTTGCCAAATTGCGGTCTTTAATTATCGTTTCTACCCTAATATGACCAGCTCACTGTGCCGTAGTGGCAGGCAGCTCGTCTCTGAGCTGGTAGAGGTTGAAAAATAATAGCCGAGGGTTAGCCTTTTGCGTACTTTGGGAGGGATCGGTAGACTGAAATGAGCTAATTGTGATGATGATAAGAGTTTACCCTAGTGCTTTAGAACTATAAATTTTCATCTTTACAAAAAATCTACTTCGTAAATGTGAAACTATAGTGGACCCACAGTGCAAGAGTTACTAGAGCACAACAAAGCGCGCTCAAACGACATCTCGTGCAGATGCAATTTCATCGCACACAGGTTCAAGTAGTACAGAGTAATGTCACTTCACGTTGAAATTGTGTTATCAAGATTTTACTACTTGTGCTTATGTAACTGTTCTATCCAGTAAGCACGTAATGTTCATGATGCAGGACAATAGTGCCATAGAACATTGAGTACAGGGGGGTAACCATGAACTCTTAAAACAATCTCAAATCTGTCAAATTTTGTACGCAATGAGTGTAATGACGTACGAAATTGAGTGATTTGAGATTGTTTTAAGAGTTCATGGTTACCCCGCAGAAGTAAATCTTTATAAAATGCTCACGAGCAAAGCACGAACACGATCTAACACATTAGAATAGCTCGAGTGCTAGCGCGTAGCTTTGCTCGAGCGCTCTATGTGAAGCTGAACTTCTGCATACCCAATTATTTATTACGTAGTAGTATAGTCTATGCTATATAGTCGCGGTATTCGTTTACAGCGCATCAATACATGTTAGTGTGATTTTTGGCCGATATAAAAAAAATACAACATTTAGTAATAAGATAAATAGATACTCTTTATTGCACACCATACAAAACAACCGTACCAAGAAAAAAAATTGGCGGTCTTATCGCTAGAAGCGATCTCTTAGAGACGACCTTCAGGTAGAGGACAGTTTAAAAAAGTTGAGAGGGGGAGAGGCGGTGAAGAGTTAAAGAAAGCAAGAATAATATTTATTATTTATATAATAATAAATAATACATACTTAAGTACAGATTGAAAAATTTAAATTTAATTGCCCATTTTTATTTTCATATGAATAAAATAAATAACGATCGCCTGTCTACGACTGTTCCATTAGTCTGGCCGGACACTGTACTGCTTGGCACTTTTTTTTAAACATCAGTCGGCTTCGCTGTAGTGGAAATTGTATGTACTCATGCGCACATCCCGTTGAAAGGGAGGATATTCGCATGAATTGATTTATAGTCATTTAGTTGCTTTTGTGCCGGGTGATCACGCTATACAAATTTACAGTCTTTTGGCAATCACAACTAGTTAACATTTTAATATGAACTTTAAACTGTTACAATAAAGATTTTGCAGTTTTTTGTATTCTGATGTAATTCATGAACTATTCTTAGGGTTCCGTACCCAAAGGGTAAAACGTCTATCTGACTATCATTCCCGGGGCTCCCATACAACAAACGTGATTTTTTTGCTCTTTTTTAGGGTTCTGTACTTTCGTTCCCAAAGGGTAAAACGGGACCCTATTACTAAGACTTCGCTGTCCGTCTGTCACCAGGCTGTGTCTCATGAACCGTGATAGTTAGATAGTTGAAATTTTCACAGATGATGTATTTCTGTTGCCGCTATAACAACAAATACTTAAAACTGGAATAAAAGAAATATTAAAGGGGGCTCCCATTCAACGAAAGTGGTTTTTTTGATCGTTTTGATAGATACTGGTTCGGAACCCTTCGTGCGCGATTCCAACTGGCACTAGGCCGGTTTTTTTTTCATATGACATGTACTTACATGTGTTTTGTTTGAGGACCTTTCATAGCCTTCCTCATAAGAGTTAAATTACGTTCCACTGGTTAAACAAAGAAAACAGTCATAATAAATTACATTTTCGCACTTTTGCCGGTGGTTGGATCAAAAGAAATAAATAGAAGTAGCGTAGATAAAGAAACAAACGGCACAATAGGAAAGCACGGGGAAAATTTAATTGCAGCAAAATATGAAACCATGAAACTGCGAAATCAGCAAGTGTGTATCGTTCAAACCTTTACTAGTCTAGACCAGTATAAGCTGATCGCTTATCTCAGTCAACTGGCTTTATAACGAAAGAGCAGCTTATGCTGGAAACGTTTTGCTTGATGTGTTGTGCACTGCAGCGAGTATTTTTTTTAAATTATCTTACTAGCCTAAATAATTGCAACCCTCGGAGTTGCGCCTAGAAATGTTTATTTGTATTTTAAAATTGTTAAATAAGATTTCAAAGGTGGTCGTAGACCTATGTACCGACTTCTGAATTTTAAAATTGCAAAATAACAATATTATTAGTAAGATTTTTTTATTTAATTTTGTATATTAAATGCCCTATTTTATAAGTTAACTCCTTTCTTCTGCTCAAATACAGCAACGTTTTAAAAGGACAAACATCGAAATCACATTATCACATCAAATATCAAATCAATCACACTTTCTTAGTTTTTGTTTTCAGTTATTTGGTAACGGGATATTAATACTCGGAATACATTTCAAACAAACATACATGATTATGACTTAACATGATTCAAATATGTACATCATCATATCAGCCTGTTGCAGTCCACTGCTGGACTTAGGCCTCCCCCAAGGAGCGCCACAGCGCACAATCTCCCCGCCCTTTGCATCCAGTCGCTGCCAGCTGCCTTCTTCAGATCATCGGTCCATCTAGCCGGGGGCGTCCTACACTACGTTTGCCTAAGCGTGGTCTCCATTCGAGAACCTTCCTGCTCCACCTCTCGTCGGTTCTGCGACAGACATGGCCAGCCCACTGCCACTTCAGCTTGCTACATTTTTGGACAATATCAGTCACCTTAGTCTTATGTCGTGTGACTTATGTCGTTCCGGATCTTATCCCTTAATGAGATCCCCAACATAGACCTTTCCATAGCACGCTGAGTGACGTGTAGTCGGTATTCAAATATGTTGACAAAAACGAAATAAATAGTTTACTACATTTTCAATTCAATAATTTATAACTTATCAATACGATTATTAGGTAATTAAAGTGTTTCGATATGAGTTTCGGATAAAAAAAAAATTGGTTTAACCGTAAATTAAAACTTACAGTAATTATAATTTAAAATTAATATTATGATTCAATATGCTACCTAAAATTATGTTTAAGCAGTAGTATTTATTAAAATAACTGAAGCCAAATCAGTTTGTTTATTATTTATAAGTAAATATAGAAGGTAATTGGAATAATAATATATTTATGAATATATTTTAGGTACACTAGCAGTTAGGTATTCATACAAATGCTTTGGTTAGCTATTTTATCAGTTAAGTTCTGGCTCAGTTTTGGAATATTGACATTAGCCCTGATAGGGCAAATTGGCGAGTGGTATTCTTATTTTTAATTGTTTTAAGAAATGCATTTTTAAATTGTATGTGTTTGTTACTAAATTACGTTTTACTAGCTGAACTAAATTAGCTGAAATTTGGAATTGATCTGTGTAATTAATTATTACCTTTTGTATTCCCATGTGGTGATTATTCTAACCTCTTTGGCCGTATTTTGGAAGTCGTACGATTTTAAAATGCAATTATATTAGAAATATATTAATAGAATATTAGAAAAAAGGTTATAGTTTGATTTAACTCGCAATAAGGCTAACCAATCTGATGTAATTAAATTTAAAAAAACCGGCCAAGTGAGAGTCGGACTCGCGCACGAAGGGTTCCGTACCATTATCTAATTGCGGTTTACGATTTATGACGTATTAAAAAAAACTACTTACTAGATCTGGTTCAAACCAACTTTCGGTGGAAGTTTACATGGTAATGTATATCATTTTTTTTTAGTTTTATCATTCTCTTATTTTAGAAGTTACAGGGGGGGACGACACACATTTTAGCACTTTGGAAGTGTCTCTCAATACGCAATTGTTTTTTTTCTATGTTTGTGTAAAAATCTTAATGCGGTTCACAGAATACATGTACTTACCAAGTTTCAACAGTATAGTTCTTATAGTTTCGGTAAAAAGTGGCTGTGACATACGGACGGACAGACAGACATGACGAATCCATAAGGGTTCCGTTTTTTGCCATTTGGCTACGGAACCCTAAAAATGTAGGTATCTCAATTGTTTACGAGTAACAGAATAATGATATTCTCAAATCTAAAACGTTTAAAAATAAAACCAATTGATTCCGACACGGTCTCGTTTTTTGTAACCTACCAATGCTTCGGGCCAATATTGTAGGCTAATCCAGTAGGTTCAGTAGAACAGCAAGTTATAAGTAGTTAAAACGATTTATTTACACGCTTAGATGTATTTGCACAGGGGTGGGGGAGGCATCTAGGCTGCACGCTAAGGCTGACATGTTCATTAGGCCGTCTTACGGGTCCTGACATACGTTCTGGTACCATAGACTAATTAACGCTTTGACATTGAATCTGACTCAAACCAATTAATTAGTATTGAACGTTAGAACCAAATTGCAATTGGACTCAATGACTAATCCGTTGAATAAATAATAAATATGTGGTATTTGTAGGTAATTATTTTATATTTTAAAACTAAATACTATGGTTTTATATAAAAAAAAATATAGTAAAGGTTAGGCATGTAGTCATGAATTCAACTCCTGGAGCATCAGGTCAGCTCGATGGTATTAAATTATTGTATTGTCATCCGGATTATATATGTTTACAAAGTTTTAAATCCATAAGTACGGCCGAAGTAGGTTAAAATCGACTTACAAGGTTTGTTTACATTAGTTATAAAAATAAAGCGGAAAACACGTCTGACGTCATAGACGTCTCGTCTCGATACATTGAAACCAAAATCACAGCAAAAAGTAACGCTAACATGACTAGCAGTGATAACTTTCAATTGCATCACAAAGCGCAGAAACGATATAAAAACGGACACAAAAAATAGTTCGCACCGCAGACAATAGATACGATGGAAAACAAAACGCAACAAATACATCACGAACGCGAGCGCATAATAAGACCTACCTACACATGGCAATCAACTCTATAGAACTTCTGACGCCTCTGCGAAAAACGCCTAAAATCTGGCTGTAATGGGAGACAACCGCGAAACATGTAAAGGTTTGGAATTTCGTGCCTTTCGCCTTTCAAGTTTTATTATGGCGGAAAATGTATCGGTACCCTGATATTTGTCTACAAAATTAAGAACATAAGGTTTGGTAAAAATAAAACAGAATAATTATTGTTCTTTACTTACAGATAGAGGGAAAACTTATGAAGTTCTTTTTGAAAGCCCGGGCACATCAGAGTCATACTAGGTATTTTTCTTGAGCAATGAAAAGACGGTAAAAAGCGTCACACTTCCCAAGTGACACGTAGTTTAACTTTTCTCCATGATTGTACCTCTTCTCTTATTCCTTTTATTCGTACCTATGCTCGTACTCGTATGAAGCTAGGAAAAATTTATTCGAAATTCCAGTTACCATGAATTTGGCATCCCTCTTTTAGCTTTTACGGCAACCCTGCCGGACGCATTGCAACTCACACCTCTCTCAAATAGAAGGTGCATGCATGACTATCCAATTACCATTGCAAAGACCAGTATACAGTCAGAGGGATTTATACCGGGTGGAACAGAAAGGATGACTTTGTCGGAAATGCAGTATTACTTTTTATTGCCGATCACGATGTAAACTCCCAAGCGGTAACCGGTTACCGTACATCCATTGTTATTTAATTGTTATCTTTTTTACACACGGTCGAGGGGTTAATGGTTTCAGCACTTTCATCAATACGGACCTTCACACTTCAGTGAAAGGTCCCGTTAATAGTCATAAAAATAAATAAAAGATTGTATTTTTTAAAATTATTTTGTCAAGTGATGAACTTTAATTGTGATCGCGATTCGGGTAGTGAAGCGGCATGCCGCTTAAAAAATAAAATAAATATTTCATTAAATAAACAGAAATACTTCATTATTAGGTTGTTACGTATTTCGCTGTTAGACAGTTCATTCTTAATTTAGATGGTACATTTATATGGGATCCAACAAACGAACCCTAGGTTTTATATGTTTATCACAAAGTCGCGATGATAGATTTTAGAGAATATTTTTTTTAGTTACTTAATTAAATCTAGACTATTTTTTGTAAAGAAAGAAACACGGAAGAAGGTTCAAAAGATCCTAGCACATATTATTTTACCAGAAAAAAGGGCCGTGTAGAACTGATAGTCGGAGAACAAGTATTATCTTAATGTGTTTAATTGTATGCAGTGCAACAAGCTGTCAACGCTGCAAGGAGTGCTGAAGTTTCTGTTACATTACACGATCGCGACGCTCTTAGTCGAAAAGATGGGCGTGGTATAAGACAGTAGTAATGCAAGAGTGTGCTGTAAATATGGTTTTCAAAGGAGAAACACTTAAACCCTTTTTTACACACGGCTTAATTTTTAACGTTTACACGCAGCTAGTCGCGTTGTGGGCAACCGTGCGGTCACAAAATAATGTAATGCTAAGCTGCATCCCAATGATGACGTATAGTAATCATAGACTACAGACTGAATATAGGCGCTGTCACTATGACTATAGCCTAACCAAAGTAACCAGTGCATGTGGAGAAAGCATGCGCATTGCCGTGACGAGGTGACGATGTAGTGGCTTGAGGTGATTTGCGGTGGCTTTTTGTTTTGCTTGACCGAACACTATTAAACAATAATTTAACCCTAGAAATGTTAACTAAATTCGCAGGTGCAACATGGTTACTATCGAATTCTATTCAAAATGAAAATCAATTACGGGATCAGCACAAATGCTTTCGTAGTAGCTATATTATCTAATCTGTGCTAATGCTAGCCTTCATTGTATTCCTAACTATGCAGACACACTCAAAGTGATGCGTAAACTCAGATGCATTGAACACTCTAACGGGTATTCTGAACAAGGTGCATTAAACTTATATGTATATACCAAAAGGGGATGATTCAGCACCCATCTCTACCTAAACTCAACACATAAAATTCGACTAGCTCTTCGTAATGAAATTCAATGACCAGTGATGCATAAAACAGTAAATCATATTACTGACAATCTACCGAAGTCGAAAATTGATGCATAATAATTTCGTTAGAGATGGGCGGAGGTGTGGCAGTACGGGAGCAGGCGAATTTGACTTGATGCGAGTTCACTCAATAACTAAATTATCTCCGTCTATCCTATATAATTACGCTAGTCTTGTAAAAAGTTTAAGGTCGGAAAAAATAAGGCCAAGTCCGAGCACTGAGGTATAAGTACGTTAGAAAGTACATTATACCTCAATGAGTGCGAGTCGGTATCGCGCACGAAGGGTTCCGCACCATTATCTATAACCCGCATCAATTCCCGTTTTAACCTTTGGGTACGGAACCCTAACAACAGTTAGCGACATTTACTTCTTTTTTGGAAGCAGTAGCGACGTCACACGGTCACGGAACCCTCGATATATGAGTATTACGATTTTGTTTGAGCTTGTAAAGTAGTATTGAATATTTTTAAATTATTAATACATACAATAATCCAATTAGTTTTAATTAAAAAAGAAAAGCACTCTTCCTCAGATTCAAGCATGCAAACCGGGAAAAAAACCACTAGCTTTTTCAGGACATATCTAAGTTTATTAAATTATATAACAATTCGGTGGATTCGGTAACTCAAAGTACTGGAACTGACCTCGCTTACTTGCATGGAAGCGCACAACCGCCGGTATGTCAATCGATATGCCGCTGTTATCAATCCCGATACACGGCTAGAGTATATCGAATTATCGCACCGCACGCATACTCAATATTTAGACAGAAACGGACGAAAGGGCAGCACAGAAGAGATAGTATATTATTCTATTAATAATAATCTATGGAATAGACAGACACGGCAGTAGATTTATCTCCTTGCAGGCTTGTTAGTTGCTTAATTTGGTCGAACTCATAACATGAGCCGACGATATTTAAACGCTTGATTTTGTTATTAGTAAATAAAGCTAACCTAAGCACTTATTTCCTGGACACCACAGCCTGGCTGGGGACGCGTCCCCATATAACAATAAACTTTTTATTGTGCCTAGCGATGTGTCGCAGAAAGTGTTAGATACGGGTTTTATTAACCGACTTCAAAAAAGGAGGTTCTCGTTTGACCCGTATGTTTGTATGTATGTTTGTCCGTAATTTTCTCGCGTTTGGCTCATCCGATTTTGATGCGGTTTTAAGAAAAGTATTTGTGACATTCTGGAGAAGGTTTAAGTATGCATATTATACTGCTGATGATGGAGGCCAAAGAAATCCGTAACGGTTAGGAGTCAATAGATAATATTGCGATATGTCGACAGAACTTATATTAGTGTATTGGGCAGACGTGGCGCTTACGAGGTACCAGACAGTAATTTTATTTACTGGGGGCGTAAACCAGTACACCCAGAAACAAGAAAACTATATGTTAGTTCGTTTTTTAAATTGACTTAGGCATTGAACGCAAGACCTTATCCCATGGTTACGACACTTTTTAAACGACTTCTATAAGAAGAACCGGCTTTAAAAATAAACCAAAAGGCAAAAATTATATTTTTTAAACTATACATACCTAATCAGTTAATTTTGAAGTCGGCGCTCCATGAAGATTTAAAATGTGTTTATTCGCAAACTTAACCTAACTTTTTAAACTTTCTTTTATTAATAATTATGTTACCTAATTAATGCACGTATTTTCAATTCTCATAATTATGATGAAACAGAAGGTGTATTAAAAACCTTTGTCCTGCTACAAAGAAGGTTACAGAAATCACCGACGAGCTTAACTTTAAATAAAACATACTACCTACATTGCGAATCTGTAAATATTTATTGAATAAAACTTATTAACAAGCAACAGCAGGTGAACGAGCAAAATATCAAGAACGTTCGCTAACGATTTCACTGCGCGTCGTATTTTCGAAGCCAGGACTGCCGGTCGACCTTTATAAAGCTTTAAAACTAATAGTTCTGTAGGGTTATTGTCATAGGATTGACAAAATCTTAAAATCAATCAAATATGCACGTGGAAAATTTATCTATATGGTGCACGGTACAGTCAACAAACAGCTTATGATTCAACCTACCAAGAGATTAATAAGACCGATTTACGACTTAAAGTTCAAAACGAACAGTTTAATATCAATTGAGGAAAAATGCGAATTTGTGGTAGGTATATACGTGTTCAATTTTAAACTATCTCGAGCCCCCCACGTCCGCTGATCGCTCGGCGCTCACTCAAACGAAAAAAGCGTCACGCGATCCTCCCAGTTCAATATGGATACTGTAATATGTTTACACGCGTATATCGGTTACAAAGATGACGCCTATTATACATAAATTGGTAAGCCATTACTGTCTCTGGACTTCTGAAGCAGGTTAACATAATTAGCTGTTTGTGTTTATGACATAAGGTTCTGAAAATTCGAAATTCGGTTGAACCATCTGACAACCATATTTTGGTTACACTTTGTCTTGTACATTTAGTAAGCTCATATAGATTTACAATACTTGTACAAAAAAACGATATGACAGCCGCGAACGACAGGGACAGAATTGCTCAGTTCTAAAACTTTCAGCGACCAATAATAGCGACACAAAATTTTAATTAACAGTGGGTTAATTTAATGTTTCTAAAGCTGTATCTGTTTTACTACTACGGCTATGAGAACGAAGCACCTGTGAGGCAATATATTGATGGAAAACAATTATTTTAGTCATCGCATCTCTATCTAATAGCAGGCTCGTGATCGCGACACGTCCATAGTGTTACTACCTATACACTGTATACACTCACATGGCAAGTCTTCTGTTATGGTCACATCAGTGGCGGGCATTAGTTTAATTTCGAGGTAGGCAGTATAGGTACTTACATGTGTATTAATGACGAAAATCTGTGGTATTAATCATTAATATAAAAATATTTAAGTACTTTCTGCCTACCATATTTCATTTATCAGGTAGGCACTGGTTAATTGCTTATATGCATCGCACGCCCCTGGGTACATACTACTCTGTCAAGAAAGTACCGGGAAAAGATTATAATACACCAAAGGTAGTTATTCATCCAAATTTATTTTATCACCTTCAAAGTATGCTCCTTCAGAAGCGATACACTTACGCCAACAAATAATCCAATCATCAAAACTTTTTTTAAACGCTTTTTCCGGAATAAAGTTCAGTTCTCGCCGCGAATTCTCCATTATGTCTTTTACCGAATGAAATCGTGGTGCAAAATCCAAGAATTTTCATTCCACAAATCTGTCCTTTTTCGTCTAATTTGCTCTCTTAAACGCCGCATAACGCTTAAATAATACTCTTTTTTATCGTTTGACCTTCTGGCAAGAATTCTGAGTGCACAACACCGCGACAGTCAAAGAAAACAGTCAACATGACTTTGACTTTCGATCGAGTTTGGCGCGGTTTCATCGGTTTCGGTTCAGTTGGAAAGCGCCACTCCGAAGCTTGTTGACTTGTTTGCATGTCAAACTCGTAAACCCACGTCTCGTCACCACAACATCGTAACAATGCGTTTCATGAATTTTAGGTCGGAATTGACTCGTTCTAGCATGTCCTCAGCGACTTTTTTGCGATTGAGTTTTAGGAGAAAATTCAGGTCTTTTGGGACTAGCCGAGCGGCAACATGTTTAATAACAAATTGATTATTTAAAATGGTACAAATCGACTCGTGTGACACAGAAAGTTCGACTGCTAGCCCTCTCAAGCTTGAGTGAGGATTTTCAGTCACTATTTCCTTCACTTTTGCGATGTTATCTTCAGTAGCAGACGTTGATGGCCTACCAGAGCGAGGCAAATCTTCCATCACATCTCGACCGCTGTTGAACGCTTTGTACCACTCATAAACACGTGTTTTTGATACAGTCGATTCACCGTAAGCCTTCTGTAACATTTTCAGAAACTCCAAACACGAAATCCCATTGGCGATGCAAAATTTAAGACAAACTCTTTGTTTGATGTTTTTGTCCATTATGAAATTCGCAATACACACTTGATATGGTATATTTAAAAACAATTCTGTATTTAATCTAATTATCAACTAACAGTAACTCAAACTCCGCGCCAAAATGGAAAACAGTTGTGCCAATCTACCAACAACAAAAAAATATAATTTTGAATTTGGAACCATAAACAATTAATCATCAATTCCCGAAACTTTTTTAACAGAATGTAGCAATTTTTGCTTGAAACGAGTCTAAGTGGCACTGTGATTCGCCTTGAACGCAACAAAGGGTCGATTCCCTATTCGGTTCAATTTAGAAAACCTTTATTTTTATCAATGAACATAATGATTTCTTACTTCGAGATCATTAAAATATGTGTGTGGCGCATTTTTATTCATAATATCTGTGGTTATTATAGATTTCTTGGTTTGTTGGAGAAGGCCTGTGTTCAGCAGCAGACGTTCTATGGGTATGATAATGATTATCCCTAATCATAGCTAGCAGGTGAGGTTGAAGACAAAAATAAATACAAAATCAATTGAGTCGCAACAAAAAAGAATATCCTACTCGAGCTCCGCGGCTTTAATAAATAATAGATGACACCGTTTATTTCCACTGACAACCATTTAAACGGTGACAGCAGTTTCAACTACCTTGTAATTAGTAATCCTTGATAAAGCACGGTTGCATTTTCAATTTTCAGATATTCTGATATTGTTTTAACAATCAAATCGAATTGCAGAATCAAATTCTAACTCGATAAATAAAATGACACGCTAAAAAAAGAATGACTGAATTAAAATGGATTCCTGGAATCCTAGATCAGGAACCTCTGGTGATTGTCACAATGTTGTTGTTACGTGCTAAACTCCAGTCTCTTGCAAAACTTGTTTTTCAAAAGAGTTCTCGTAACGTAGTAATTTCACACTAAATAATCCAATTAAAAACTTCTAATTAAACAAGAAGAACGCGAAATTTAAGAGCGAAGGAATGTTGAACTGATACCTGATACTTATTTATTCTACGATTAGGTACGCAGAACGACACTAAAAGGACGTTAGTAAAATAAACTTTAATAAAAGAAAAGAAAAACCGGTCAAGTGCGAGTCGGACTCACTCACGAAGGGTTCCGTATTATTATCTATAAAAACGGCGAAAAAAATCACGTGTATTCCGTTTTTCAGTAATTGTTGTTATAGCGCAACAGAAATTCATCTGTGAAAATTTTAACTGTGTGGACGGACGGACGGACGGACAGACGGACAGCGGAGCCTTAGTAACATGCTCCCGTTTTACCCTCTGGGAACGGAACCCTAAAAACATGGCATAAACATAGACAGACGACGCCGCGTCACAGACATTATTTGCAAACAGAAACCAAAGGATGGCGATGCAAATAACTTGTTTGGACTACCTTAATTGCTTATTATCTAAACATTCTGTTACAAATATAATAAATATAGAAACTAATCAATTAAATTATAAAAAAGTATACTAAAATAGGTGCGAAAAGAAAAGATATATCATTATTTAAGTTAGAACTCGAGCAGAAAAGTTGTGTATTCGTAAGGAAAGCCTTTACTAAACATAATAGCACAAAATTACGTATAGCTGCGGCGCGCTAATAATAGCTTATTTTATGTTTAGGAATAACAAATAATAAAATATAAAATAAAATATCTTAAGGGATTACCCGATGATCCGCGTGGTCTTCGGTTAAATTCAAAAACTTTTCCCTCCGCAAAACAAAAGCCAAAGTTGTATTAATTGCAATGGGATCAATGGAGTAAGACCCGTTGCTGTCCATGAAACGATTGTCATGATGTTAAGATGACTGTAAGTTTTTACAGATGACAGAAAACTCCGTGGATTGTTCTTTACGTTGTTATACCACTTCAACTCAATTAGATGCAACGGCATATGTGTAGAGGTAGGAATGAACGCCCATTTCTTTACTAAAAGCGTTATACTAAGCTTTTTTAAAACCCGACGGACAAAAAATATAATTTGAAATATGGCAATACAAAAAGTATATTGTATGTGAAAACAGCGATCGCGGTTCGCAGGTTCACAAGATTAAAAGCAAGTTATGTGAATGCACTTGCCCCAATATGGGCCAGGAAGGTAATCTTGTTAACGTACACGCAAACACCGCTTACGTAAACATGTGCAACAATACCAACAATGCATTACAAAGCCGATGAGGGCTAACATTAAAGAACTCTTAATTAAATGTACCATCTTTACCTACCTACTTATACGATGGAATATGAGTCCTTTAGTATTTTGACTAATCTATTTTATAAAAATCAAATTCATTAGCATTTGTTTTAAGCAATAGTACGAATAATAGATACCAAACAACATTTAAAAGATTTGGGTAAGAAGACATTTTAAAATTGTTTAATTGGCTTTATGGTTATAATTAGAATAGAATTATAAATAGACAGCAAACAACATAATAAACGGTTTGTGTGGTCGTTCAGACACTCTGTCGTCTATTTTTTCCATATAGACAAAAACATTGCAAAACAACGTCCTTGCACACAAAGAATGCCTCTCTTAAGCATCATTCAAGGGTTTAAAAAAAGCTCAAAAAAGTTCTAAGGTCCAAGCGCTAAATCTCTTCTATAGATATCCGCATAAAAAATATTGTTAGCTTTATCCAGCATGAAAGTCCTATCTGACTTATATTGAATAAACGTAGGTAGATCCCGTCAACGCTACGAGGAAAATGCCGCAATAAATTGTGCAATAAACTGGGTGTTAGCGACTATAAAATGTGCATAACAATTACCAAGCTAAGCTACTTATCCAGCTCTTGTCCACCGCTGCTCCTTGGCCATCAGTATCTAAAGATGCTAAAGGCTGTCACGCCAACACATTTGCCTAAGTGGGCTGTACGTCGGCATATATTTGTTTTGTCGGCCAACATTGGCCGGCCAAATAGTATCGGATTTTCGAGCACACATCAAAGGATCTTGGGGCTCACCGCCAACAGCGTTCACAGTTCATACGCAACGCCTGTTATTCGGCTCGTTTTTACTTGTCCGTTAAGGTAATAGTATCACGCTCATCTTTTTTGCGCCATGCTTTAATATTTATATATCTACCAACGTTTATTGCTTTTAGTCACTTTTTACACTATACAGGTAGCCTATTTATAGTGGTACATAAACATTTTTAGCTTATGGTTAACCTGACTTTTTATAAGAAAAAAACTTTTTTTTTTTGGAACACTATATATAGGGCACCCTTTATAATTGTGTAACGTATAAATAAATGACTGTCATATGTTTAAGAATTATTTAAACGAATGTAACTTTTTGTTGGAAATGCAGTTTTTGATGGATGTACAGTTTTTAAAACCCCCGAATTACTAAGTAACCAACGAAAATCTATCGGGGTCTATCTACCTTATCTGCCCTAAATAAGCGACTATCATTAGTAATTAATATTCATTTATTTCATCTTTTGGTAATAACATTACACTTTTAGATTTTATTTATGATTTAATTTAGTTTTTATTTAGGACGAATGTAGTTCTTGATGTTATTATAACTAAAATATCACAAAACGAAATATCTGAGATATATATCATAACATTACAAAATAATGATTTTTGCATATTATGTCGTAGTCGGATCGTATAATTCGCCGTTTTTTAAACCAACTAGTTGTTTTACAAAACGGAGGCGTTTCGCAATACGGCGGATTGACGATACGGTAGATTGCATAACGCCTAAATGTAAGTCCACCACATTGAATACGAATTTTCACGTTCTTGATAACGTCTAGGCGTTTTGTAATTCAGCGGGTCGGTGGCCGCCGCTTTGGCAATTTATAGTACCAATTTTTAACACTTGCGGCGCTGCCAGTCATAACAAAAAAAAATGGCGACGGACAGATTCAAAGAGACAGAGACAAATCAGTGATTGTGCAGCTAAATTATTTATATTCGTCTCAATATTCAACTTCAAAAAACCATAGTCGTTAAAATAACTAGATTAACAAGCTTTAATAATGCACGTCAAAACCGCTAAGTTGGAATGGAGTATGGTGTATGGCGGAATATTAGGCAATTTATATTATTGTTGTAATAATATGACATTATGTTAGGAAAAAATCAGTTGGATCTAAACACCATATATGCGTGTGTTATGTTTATGTAATAACAGTTTCTTATTCTTATTTTTTTAAATTGAAATTGTATATTAAATAAGTTTATTTAAGAACACTGACTGAATATATCTTCAAATAAGTACCCTTATCTTTATAAAAAATTAGGATTATCTTTGTGATATTTTATTTATTTATTTACCTCAATGGATGTTAAGAAACATTTCGTATTAAAATTGTTGCTAATTAAATTCTTTTTTTTTAACATGGTCACCCTATACAATGCGAATTTTATGCAATACGGACGTGAGATGTCTTATTGGAGAACACATCGAAATGACAATCCGCCGTAACTTCGATCCGTATTGCAAAACGCCTCTGTTTTATAAAACAGCTAGTTGGTTTGTAATACGGCGGATTATACAATCCGACTGCGACACATATATACTAAGTACCTATAACACATAACTGTCAACGAATTCAAAATTGCAGGCATAGGATTGTTGTACTAGGAAATATCTATTTAATTTATTATTGGGATTAATCCTCATCGTCGTTTAGCTTAACATTTTTAAAAATTTAAAGATCAAGAAACATGTAGGCTCAGATTTAATTTAATAGAGCATGGCTGCAGGGAATCGAACCCATTAGCAAATAACCCGCATACTATATTACATTCAAAGGGTTTAACAGTATTGACTTGACACAGCAGTAAAAGTTATCGCCTATTCGTTCGATTCGACGAGAGTGGCTAGAAACAGACAAGAGAGAGTAAGTGATTGCTTTGCAATAAGATCTGTCTTAAGAAAGACATAAAAAGTCAAGTACCTACCTAATATAAGAATCCGACCTCTACCTTTCTGCTCCTTCGCACCGAATGTATGTTTTATCACCTAAGTACTAAAACGTTTTTAGATTACATTATGCACATTCGTTCATTAGGTTGGTTGTCAAAATCAACATTGACCAACGTGAGTAGGACCTATGAAAACGTGCTTCTGCATAACGACGCGACGCGACTGTTTGTTTGTAAAACAAGATGAGTAATATTTAAAATTATACGTTTCCACTTTTAATGGATTCTGCACTGAACATTCAGAATGTTACAATTATAAACGTTTTACTAGAAATTTTTAAGGATCACTTGGACAATTAGATTAAGCCTAAAGATGAAAACAACACAACTACGATTATATAGAAACAGTTTTAAGTTAAAAACTCTTAACAAGTTAACGTTTTAACGAACTGGATTTCCTTATTTTATTGATTAACAAATGCGCAACCATAACTAGAATAATCTATTTATCTACAATTTACAACTTTATATTATATTTAAATTAGTTATGTAGTTTGTTTCCGTCCACAGATTTTCACGCCTGAAAGACCTAGGACTGCGGTTTCACTGTGGCGAAACCGCGCCGGTCGTGATGTGGACAGGCGGCGAGACCGACCCAGACACTTTTGCAGCCCTCTTTATTTTACTCTATGGAATCTTTTGAAACAAAGCACACGTAGCATCGTAACAGGTCATTCGAAAATATTGTATGTTGCCTTTGACACTTTTAATATATAACTAGCCGTTGTACGATAGAGACAGATTTGAAGTTATCGAGAACAAAATTTTAGAGCTATCTAGAAGGTAAATGTCAAATTCTCTATAAAAACTTCTATCATTTCGATTTACACTAATAAATAAATTGTCATAATTGAAATACCCTGCGCTGTAGTAAATCGTGTTTTATGTAGTAACTAAGTTGCATTAGTTCTGCATACAAACAAGGTAGAATAGATCTAGAGTTCGAAGACTTAGCTGAAAGCGACGTTTCTATAGTTGGGTAGACGCACAGCTTCGTCGTTTAAATACATAATTCGTCCTACTAACTAAGTCTTAGGGAGAAGGATTAATATTGACGATCAGACTAATTTTCCTAGAATACGGCAGGAAGTTTTCGACTAGTAATGTATATCGGACATATCATATCGGACGCTCTACTGGGATTTCTTAACTTTATGATTAACGCAGTAAAATATATTTTTCTTTAATAAAATTGCCTATTAATAGTAAATCTTGTTACCTTTAAAAAGAATAAAATAAAAAAGTCAGACACAATTTAAAGCTATTTAACATAATCAAAATATACAATTATACATATCAAATAATGTTCTTATCATTTATAAATTTCATAATAAACTAATTTATTCCGTCCAAAGACTGGTTTTATTGAGGCGTAAAGGTATAATGTAGTGGCTAAGTGACATAAAGGTATTGTGTAGTGCCGACAATAGGAAAGCGAGCTTGGAGTTAGCGGTGAAAAGGTAGCGTGAATTACGCTGCATCTCAGATCCGCTGCGGAATGCCAGGATCGTTCGTTATTCGCAATAAGTAGCGCCAGCGTGTGAGCGTTTCATGAAGTATTGAAAGGTCCTGCACAAATTTTACTTCAAATGAACAATTGTAGAAGAAAATGATCAAGTGCGCAAAAAAATATCCTTCGAGTCGAGTCCTGCTAAAAAGATTAATTTCCATAGTTTTAATATTTATGATTACCCATTTTTATTCTTTGATCACACCCCGTAGCAGCAGAGCGAAGCTAGTCTTACTTGGTTTGCGCTTTAATTTGAGCAGACTAAAGACAAACGGAAAAAATTAACGCGGATTATGTGCCGTCTCATAAAACGATACCTATACTACATTAAGTGACGACTATACACATCCCCGGTCGGGTCAATGTAGAAAATGAACTTTTCTATATTGTCTCGGGTCTGGTTGTAGTGGTGCCGACGTTGTTTCTGATTTCTATAACACAAGTGATGTAGCTACTTACCTTAGGATCAGAGCAATGTATGTGATGTTGTACAATATTTATTTATTTATTTATTAAGTGCATCGTATTGATTATTTGAATTACGTTGTAGATTCCATCCCCAGATGCCGCCGACGCGTGAGTTGAGGTGACAACAATCACAACTGAGGGCATAGTGAATAAAATCCACGATACGGTTTTGACAGACCGTCGAGTAAAGATACGCGAGACGAGATAGCTGATGCTGTGCATATCTTGACTGCCGCATTTATTGTATGTCTAGCGAAAACTAATGTAACACGTAAAAAAGAGGGGATCTATGATTTTTTTGCCTTAATCTGTGTGAATTTTACGTCGGTCTTGGTGCATAATAGTTAAAAACAAGATAATCACATTACGTAACAACAGTCAATCAAATCCGCAGTTGGCGAACCATTGTACGAGTGTTCCAGAAAAACCAAATGTCGCTATACGTGGAGGGAAATCATCGTAAAGCGCATAACATCGGCCTCTAAGCTTGGCACATGATGACCACGACCGCTTTGACAAGTGCCAAGAAGAAGAAGAATAAGAAATACAGTCAACACAGTAAAAATTTTCTATCGGGAAACAGGAACTACTAAGTAAAGAAAGAAGAGAAGAGAAAAAACAGATTTTCCGGTTGGAAAAGTGATAGCCAGTTTTTTTGGACAGTCATTAGCATTTTTGGGGTTCCGTAGTCAAATGGCAAAAACGGAACACTTATGGATTCGTCATGCCTGTCTGTCCATCCGTATGCCACAGCCACTTTTTTCGAACCTTTAAGAACTATACTGTTGAAACTTGGTAAGTAGATGTATAAATTTTGGGGGCTCCCCATACTTAGAACTGAAACTCAAAAAAATGTTTTTTATTAAACCCATAATCATCAATGGGTGAACTACCCATTGATGATTATGGGTTTTCAATAATGATATTGAGGTTACTAATATCATTTTTTGTTTGCGCGAGAGACCCATCCAAGTTGTAAAATGTGTCCGTCCGTCCGTCCCCCGCGCTGTAACTTCGAAAATAAGAGAATGATAAAACTAAAAAAAATATATGATGTACATTACTATGCAAATTTCCACAGAAAATTGGTTTGAACGACATCTAGTAAGTAGTTTTTTTGTTTAATACGTCATAAATCGTAAACCGCAATTAGATAATGGTACGAAATCCTTCGAGCGCGAGTCTGACTCGCACTTGGCCGGTTATTTTTATATCAACACTATTACTGTATCTAATATCTGGAATTTCATACCAAGTTCTTACATTTGGCAGATAAATGCAGAGGCGCTGTGATGCGAGAAAATTAATATCTTAACGTATCAGGGTTCTCGGCATCGTATCTCAACACTGATGTTCGCTTTAAGGATATTTTATTCTTTTACATAAATCTAATCAAAGAGAATAATATTTTTCATCTACGTACAAGACTAGGACACGGTCCCCAAAAAACTTACTCCCGGGATTTCTTAAGATATCGAGCACCGTTACTTCGAAAAGAAAATCTGGACACATTCGATACTTTTAGAAAAAAAATACCTTTAGCACAGCATACATACTAGAATCTCGAATCCTAAAGCAAATAAAGTTTTCTAACATTGTTCGTAATAATTGGACGTAAAATCAAAATAGGTTATCAATGCAATTGATTTTAACAAGAAACGACTGCAACTATAAACGTAAAAGTTAAGTAAAGTTTAATTACCTACATTCTCAATTCAAAAAAGTTTACAAAATTTTTATTATTGTGGTCAAATTATGCTAGGTTACTCGCATGGTACATACTTCCTCAGCGCGTTTATAATGTTCCTACAATAAGATTAAAAACCCATTGTTTTTGTTATATTTTGGTAGGTATCTCTTATCTTAAGCCGAGCCGTGTTAATAGTCTTCGCCCTCATGTACAAAATAAAAGAAGTTTTACACACATTTATTGATACTCGCTTAGGGGGTACTTTCACTACAAATACTAAACTAATATAGGAACAACAGTGGACTTAAAAGGTTTAAACCAGTAAGTGGTTTCGTTTTCTATTGGATAGAACCACAGTACATATTAGATACATATAATGTGATAGAACCCATAAGTAATTATACTGTCGTCTTTTTAAGCATTTAAATTGATGTCATTCAAGCAAAAATGATATTATGTCTTAATAATACTTGTGTGATTTACCATACATACAAGTTTAGCCACCCTAAACTCCTAAACTTGTATGTATGGTAAACGAGTTTTGTGTTCCACTGTACGTTATTCTGTAAAAGTTTTGACACGGGCATAAAAAAATAAGACGTAGAATCGTACAATGGCATGGACCCTATTTAGCCAGATTTATTTTTGACGGTTTTTACAATAGAATTTCTTTTTGATAAGATAAAAAAAAAAAAAAAATGACTAAAACATACCTAATCAGTTTTTTTTGGAGTCGGTGCCAGCCATCGAGAGTTAAAATGTGTTCATTCGCACCGACTCCAAAAAGAACTGATTAGGTATGTTTTAGTCAATATTATTTTTCGCTTTTTAGTTTCATTTTGAAGTCGGTTTTTAGTTTTTTATTAAACTTTTTTTATTTTACAATTTTAAGTGTTAAGTCCTCTATTTTTTCCCTCCTAACTTCGCCAAAAATTACTTTACAGCAAAGTAACCTTAACTAATATTGGTCCTCTATGGACCCCCCATCCAATGGTATGATAAAAATAAGGTGTTATATAGGGTCAATTTTTCGACGAAAATTTTTAAGTCTTAAGAAAAGGGTTTACCTACACTCCAACCAGAACGGCGGCTATTTTGGTGTCGTAACCATAGGATAAGGTCTCGCGTTAAATAACAGGATAAATTAAGAAAGGAACTTTCAATTTTTTTTTCGTTACTGGGTGTGCGGGTACGCCCCCAGTAAATAAAAATTGGCGGTCTGGTACCTCATAAGCTCCACGTCTGCTCAACACACTGCGAAATACGTTCTGTCGACAAATTGCAGTATTATCTTCTAACTCCTATCCGTTAAGGAGTTCTGTGGCTTCCATCATCAGGTCAGCAACATGACATGATGATTACCAGACCCAAAAATCAGCATCGAGTCAGAAAATATATGCAAAACATTATGGGTGCCTATAAAAATTGAGGGTTGCCCTCGATTTCCCAGGGATCCCATCATCAGAATCTGACTTCGTGGAAATGGGACCACCTTTGGAGTATACCCTTTCAAACTAAAAAATAAATTTTGAAATCGGTCAATAATTGACGGCGTAATCGCGTAACATACATACAAAAAAAAAAAAAAAAACAACATTCAGACGAATTGAGAACCTCCTCCTTTTTTTGAAGTCGGTTAATAAGGTGTAAGGTTTATACAATTAAAAATAGAGTTTTAACGAAAAATCATAACTTTACACATCAAAAACATAACCCACGTTTAGCAGTCGGTTAAAAATGGAACCGGCATGTGTTAGGTTTTAGGTCAGTGGTAGATCAGTGGTGATGAGGACATTACCTCTATCACCACTGATCAAATAAGCACTACGTATCATGGTGTCATGGCCACTAAACCGTAGCGTTTCCTAGTCCATGATTCAATCTAATGCTTTCTTTACTTTCCAGGACAATACAGAGCGTACCTACGAATATAATATTTTAACGAGTATATTATTACGTATACGAGTATAATACGATATTATTAACACATTTGGCGACATTTCTGTATTTCATTAATACACAGTACATAAAGACAGAAAAAGTATACCACAATGAAAATGAAGCCAAAAAAAATATTAACTTGAGCTGTGTATGAATGGAACAATTTGAAGGGCGAACAAAGACACAGAACTGGCCTTTGAAAAAAATAGGTATTTCTATTGTTATTTTTTTCACGTGCCATTTACTTTAATAGTTTTTATTCCATTATTTAAAAAAATATACAAGGTGTGAGGTAAATGGGACCTATATCAAGCCGAAAATAGCCTATGTTAACATATGCATATACTCGTAAATACTATGGTAAAGTCAGAAATTTGAAATCATTTTTGAAAAACAAAAACCTAATAAATCGTATTTTAAAATTTTTGTTTATTATGAAAATTAAAAAAATTCTAATGTCGTTATCAAATTTCTGGCTGAGTATGCCTAAGTTAACATCTAGGCTAGTTTCGGCTTCATATACCACTTACCTAACACCCCGTAGATTAAGTCAAAAGACTTTTATTTATATACTAATAAATAAATGTTGTATAACATGCGCAGATTGACTGCGACAAATGAGTCACGTCTCAGCAAACTCAATTATTTGTCCAAGTCGGGCGGACTGGTCAGACTAGTTCTCATGGAGTGATGTACCGAACCGAGGCGCCCCCATATTCTCACGCAGAATACGCGGAAGGTCAAACTGTCAACTATCATGCATATCATTTATGCCCGGTTACTAAGGAAAGTAAGGAACAAACCTAGGACACAGTTTTAATCATTTATATGTATAATATTTAAGCAGCGATATTTATAGAAAGCTGCTAGTCATTTTTAAGTATCAATTAGCAAAGTAACAACTTAAGCCTTTGCTTATTTGCTTAGTTTGGCTCTTCTTTTTGGTAGGAATGGTAGTATTTTAACTGTTGTGTTAGTTATTGCCAAATGTCAAAATATATAAGAGTATTTGACACACATAATATTTCAGAATCAAGTCGAAAGCCTCCTCCTCTGTTGAATAATTTTTGTAGTTGTTTAATTTGACGTGTGCTTGTTTATTAACAGCTTTGTCAGTTGATGAACTCCAAATGGCGTCTCTAAATACAACATTTTGGAAAGCATTATTATTTTAATGCATTTTTAAAGTTAATTAACTTTTATGAATATGAGTGTTAAACCATTTTTATATTTAGTGTCTAAGAAAGTATTTATTTTTTTAGGGTTCCGTAGTCGTGACAAGGAACCCTTATAGTTTCATCATGTCCGTCTGTCTGTCTGTCTGTCCGTCCGAGTCTTGCTTGGAGACTGTTGACACTAGAGAGCTGTAATTTTGTGGACATACCGTATTCACGCCGACAAAGTGGTAGAATAACATTTTGAAAAATATCTTTTTAGGGTAGCTCCCATCCCATACATGTAACGTGTTGATGATTTTTGTTCATCGTCTACCCCATCGTGAGGGGTGTCGTTGAATAGGTCTTTTAAAATGACTTAGGGGTTACTAAGACAATTTTTCGTTTGAGGGATCCGTTTGCGGAATATTAAACTTTAAAGTAAAATTTTTTGCTTGAGTAGGGTGTCCCCTCCCTCTCAAAGCTAAACTATTGGCTTAAAATCTGAAAAAAATCACGATTAAGTATAGTGCTTTTCATGAACTTTTGAGGAAAATCATTACGGTTAAGATAGATTAGTTAGTTTAAGAGTAATAGCCGTCTAAATTATGTATTAGAAAATATCTTACCTAATAACAGTGACTTAATGAAGTTATTGCTGAAATATATTGTGGTAACGTCGAGCAACTACGGAACCCTACACTACGCGAGGCACGACACACACTTGGCCGGTTTTAAAATATGTATCAATCAATTCTATGTACTGCTCTTGACTTCGAAAAAACAAGAATGTTATAAATTCAACCAGGACGTATTGTTTTTTTTTAGTTTTACTTTATGTATCCCATGTATAACTTTTTATTTCCTTATTTCATTTTGATGATTCTTGTTTTGTTGAGTATCATATAAGGCAAACCTTCATCGAACGGTTTAGTTTAAATATTTCCATAACTGTTTAGAACAGTATTTTAGGGGTTTTAGTATGAAAATAGTTTGTTTTGTTAAAAATAGAAGTCCGATTTACAATTTAATGAAATAAATATAAAATCGATGTTCAGTTCTCTAATTAAGCAGTCATTAGGGAGAAAGATGAGTCAATACTCAATTATATTACTTTATTATGAGCGCTAGGTTAACATTTGATACAATCATTTTTTTGCAGATAATTTCCAATTAAAATAAGTTAATTATTTTCTGTTTAGACGCAGAATCGTCATTGTTAACAATTTTACTGATGAAGATTGCAGTAACTTATTGGAAGTTTCTTCAATTAACCGTCGTCTAGCTGAGTTGACTACCTCTAGAATAGATCCATCATACAATATTAACTTTGCAGTTCCAACTTTATTAATCAATATCTATCTATCTACCGACAGTACCAACCAACGTTGGCAAACTTGTCAGTCAAACCACAGAATAGTTAAACTACGAAAGGTATTAAATAGTTTATTATGTAGTTATTCTCTACGAACCATACGAGTAAGTAGATTAGTTACCTATGTGCGAGATTCAAAATTAAAATTATCCTAAATAAAAATTTACTTACTTGCTATGTTTTAATCATGATCGGAAACTACATAAAATTTTGCAAATCGTTTTTAATCATTACATATTTTGATGGTATTTTACCATAAAACCTATTGTTTTTTCAATTATTGTAACGATAGGTGTAAACTTCATAATTAAATTAAATTTAAACCAAACACAAATTGACTTGCTATTACTTAGTTCACATAACCGTCCGTCTGCTATGTAAATATTTACTTGGAAGTTGGTCAATTCAACATTTTTTCCACTAGTTATCAAGTGAATAACAAACGTTGGCTCAAATACATAGTCAACATGATTATTAAAATAATGAGGAAGGCAAACCGTCAATTATACGAACTTGGTATGTTTACTTTACTTGCTATTGTTTAGACAGAGAATCGAATCAGACAAAGCTCTATCGAATCGCCAGAGCTAACAAATCGAATGTTGGGCTATTTGAATGCACTCTAGCCTCTGGTCTCTGCTGCACCTCCAGACGATCTACTGAAAATCTCCAATCCGCATTAGATTCGATCTCCTTAATGGTAAAGATAATTTAATTGACTAATATATCTCACACTTAGTTTTTTTCTTTAAATTGAACTCATTCAAATTAAGATTCAAATATATCAACTGCATCACTAGAGCTCTATGTATAATCGGTCATTTTAAAGAGACTTTTATGACTCAAAATTGAAGTAGAATTATAAGAATCAACTTTAGATTCAAGACAAAATATACATGTTCTATTTTACGACATTCCAGCATATTAGCTTATACAGTGCACAGAAAATGAGTCTGTGGTGATTGTATGCAATGCACATGATTAATTTACTATTGAAAGTAAATAAACAACAAATTATGTAAATTAATTTCTGCTTGGGCAAAATTATGTAAATTTTTTTATGTCAAAAAACAGTGCGAAACACATAGGTACGTTTCGTAAGTAATGCAACAAAAATAATTTTATCAACAACGAATTAACTGTGAATTGTTTTTTTGTAACAAGCTTCAGATACAAATACCATAACTGAGAAAACCCGAGATAATACGAGTATGATAGGCACACAATCTGATGTACTTTTAATAATATCATACACGAACACGACACGTAAACGCTGCAGCATCCCGTGCAACCAGCAAGCTGATCACGCGAACCCCCGTACTGATAATCCGAGCTCAGTTTCGAGAGATATGATCATACTCAATAGGAAGTTAACTAGTGATATAGGATTTTATAATTGAATTAGATCTTTTATCGGAGTAGGTATGGTAGTAAGTATCTTATAACGTAGTATGTTCTTAAGATTTTTAAGGTGTGAAGAATTTGATGCTGTGCACAATATAGTGTAAATAATATGAGCTCGACAGTAATTTTAGCGAAGAATTAACTTTTTATATACCTATATTAAAACACGTTAAAATGTACATCACTTAGTAAGCAAATAAAGATTTGAATTTGAATATCCAAAAAATATTTTACTACCAAAATTTTACTTAAACAATTAGTGTGTGAAACTGTGAATGTTATGACTGGAACTAAAAACTGGTATATATTTTTTCTCGTTACGAAGACAGACGGAAGGAGACATACCAACCAAATTCCAGTTTATTTTTTCACTCAAATGAAAAACCAGTAACAGGACTATCTTGCAATCGCATCATACATACCTGTATAAAAGTATTATTTGATTCAAGGCTACGCGCTAGCTACGATTGGTTTGTAGATGCGAGTCCTAAAGAGTTGCGTATTTTTAGATTTATGTTGATGTTGCCAATCATCTCGTGTTGAGAAGCTAATGTGTATGAAAAAAAATCCTACAGTTGATATCGAAAGTTATTCATATTTTCTCTTAAAATTAATAAGATCGTTCATTCAGAAACATAAAAAAATACAATTCAAAAATGAATCCCTTTTACGCTTGGTCAGGGCATAATGCGAAAACGGCTGGACAATTCTTTTTTTGTTGTGTTTTTTATTGTCAGGAGAAAGTTATTACCTGAAAAAAACATAAGAAAGTTGCGCAGAAAATTAGCAAATTTAGGAAAACAAATGAACACGGAAACGTTGCGGACGACAGCTAGTGTTTCATAATTTCGAAAAGGTATGAGTTACACGCACTGTTGAGTTACCATTTTTATACCCATGCGCACTTGTGGTAGGTAGTTGATCATTTTTGTTTAAAACTGAACTTTCTTTAAGGTACTAAATCTTTGCAATCATTATTTCATTTAAAACCGGCTAAGTGCGTGTCGTGCCACGCGCAGTATAGGGTACCGTAGTTGCCCGTTACAACAATATATGTCAGCAATTACTTCATTTAAGTCACTTTTAATGTTTTCCTCTAAGGATTTTATAAACGACTATTACTCTTAAACCAACTGATCTTTCTTAACCGTTATGATTTTCCTTGATGTTCATGAAAAGCACACTGCACTATTATCATGATTTTTTTCAAATTTTTCAAGCCAAAAGTTTAGCTTTTATAGGGGGGGGGGGGGGCGAGGGAAACGCTAACGCTAAAAATGGGAGGCATAAGTTTAATGTTTTAGATGTTGTCCTCGGTCGTTTTCACCAGCTTCCTATTTTGCTTTATATGCAGTCGTTTTTTTTTTAATTTAAGTCTTTTTAACGTTAATATGTATAATAAAAAAATGGTTAAAGCAGAGGGTCATTCTGATGGTATGATGATGATTCAGCATTCGGTATTGACCAATTAGGTCCCATAGACGGAACGATTCGTCAAGACCCGTTCGTTCCAGAAGGCCTACTACGCAATTTTTTCATTCGTTCGGACGTATAAACCTAATAAATCGAAATAACCATTCACTTGTACCAATCCTTTGACAAAATATTATCTACTTTAACTAGCCGTGTAAGAAAAACGACTGTTTTAAAAGACACAAATTAAGGTTTGATACAAGTGTATGGTTATACCTACAACCTAACGATTTACTTGCGGAAGAGGATATCGGAGGCGAGAATAACCATGCCATAAAACAGACTTTTGTTTTATTTAATTAACATTCATTTTTGAATTTATTATGCGTATCGGTATCGGTATCGCCGATATTTTTATAAGTGTATCGGTATCGTGTCGGCAATAAGGCGTATATCGAGACATATAAATCCTTAAACTTCTAGGAAAAACTAGACAAAAACTTTTGTTAGGGTAATCATCTAAGCCTAAGGGTTAAATTATGTAGTTGTAGTATTGATCTGACGTAATTATTACCTACTTAATTAAGAAAAAATCGAGGAACTATTGCCGTAGTTGTTGACCTTCATTCACGTCAAGATGCATTAAGGAAGCATTTCAAAGTTTCCTCAAACACAATAATAATATGTAAGTATTTGACATCAAATTAAACACTAATCACTTGAAGATAAAAAAAAAACATTCATACTATAATTTCTAGTTTTGACTATAAATTCTAAATATGCAATAGCCAATTATGTTTGGCACCTAATTACTCTGTGTGCCTTCAGTGCCTTTTTTCAAGGCATTTCTTAATAAGATAATATATGAAAAAGATAAAGCTGAAAACTAAATACAAATGATTATACATCATTAATAATATCCATGATATCTGTTATTATAAGTTGGATTATTTGTGTCCTACATTTTTAAGGGTCAGTTTAATTTTTTTTCTTAAATTTAATATTCAGACTTCACTCTTCAGCTGGAGACGCTGGAGTTATTGAGCCATGTATTAATTTAAGTATGAGTAAATCTAGTCTTACCTGCTTTGTTTATTGAAGGTGAAGTGTAGTAGTAGCAGTAAGCTCCAAAGGCCACGACAAAGAATAACAGGGCCAGTAGCCGGGTTGAGAATGGCCTGCATCGGGGCAATCGGGCCCTCATCACGGACTCTGAAAAAATCACCGGAATTGCAGCGGCTTGTCCATCTTGTTATAAAACTTTTTTGTTTCTAATAATATTATCTATAATTTTACAGTAATATTATGAGTATTAGTAAATTATTCAGTCAAATTTAGATAAAAAACGAAAAATACGAAAATTTTAGTTAGCATAGTGTTCATTGGAGCTAATGATTTGAAAAAGTTATAGTAAATATGAAAACAATGTCACTGAAATAAGATAATTATTGTCAGATATTGAAACACAGTAAGATATTAATATTATTCAAATCATAGGTTTTTTTATTTATTTGTCATTTCTTGGTTTAAAAAAATCTAATCAAAAACATTAAGATTGTAGCTTTATAAGTACCTAGTACATAACTTATATGCCTCGTAACTGAGATGAATATTAAATCAATAAAATCGTAGCCTCATTTAAATCCGATTTCATTTAATTTGTAATGTTCCTTGTTGAAACAAAGATTTCTCAAAATTTTAACCTACATTGCAGGATTTATTTAGCTTATAAAAATAAAAGGTACAGTCCACAAAACATCGTATGGTACAAAAAGGCGTTAGGTCAAACCGTCTTGGTTCCTAACCCATTTAAAACTTTATCCAAGTATATTAAAAACTTGATGAATAGTATAGAACATGAAGTCGTCAGTGATTTAAAAAAAAAACTTATAAGCTATTAAGATATAGTTAACCACACTTATTTATGAGTATGAATGATCGTTCATAACAACAAACAATATCATGTATCGTTTACCGACCTAACGAGTAGGATTTAGCTGTTTCAAATCTAATTTCTAATATATATTGTTAAATAAGTTCTTTCATAAAATGTGGCAAGAAGTACCACGTAAAAAGTATTCATACGTCCTAAACAAGTAAACAAAAATATGAATTAGTTTAGCTCATGCATTTTAATAACTTACATTTTATTTGAGATTTTCAGGCAAAATTTATCACATTTTTTCTCTATTTTCATACATAAATTCAGCGAATCTTTATTCGTTTTAATATTATTTCGGTGAATAAGAATGCACAATCCCACACAACCTATCTAGTGAACTGAACAGCAAACTCAGCAAGCAAAGCGAACTGACGACAAGACTAGTAGAAAATATACTGATGCCATTGGCAATGAATGGCAACAAGGCCTCAGAGTTACCAGGTGAAAATTTTGAAAAGTCCCTTAAGCGATTTTATTAATACGCATTTTGCTTTTTTCTACTGTATTCAATGGTGGTTTTCACTCTAAATTTAGTAATGATGATTAACCTTTTTTTAAGGCCGCGAAGGTCCGCGAACGCGAAGTGTGGAGCCAAATCGCATATTCTTCGCGGCTTCGCACAATGTTCGCCCATTGTTCCCCGATTTTTGTTGGTTTTTTGTCCCACGTCAAAGGAGCCGCCGCGAATCGCGAAGCCGGCGCGAACGTGTATTGACTCCACATTCGCACTGCGAACACTTCGCGAAGTTCAGTTTTGATTTTTTAACTGACGATTTTTATTAAAGGGGCATGCTCAGAAATAATTAAAAAATGAGCGTAACGTGGACAAACGAGACTGAAAAACAATTTCTCGAATATTATCAACTGGAATCTATTTTATGGAACGTCCATATCGATAAAAGTTGCGAACTTTTTGCAAATCCACCGCGAATTAGTTGCGAGTGTAGAGTCTTGGCTATATTCGCAGAAACTTCGCATCCCGAATGTCGCGCGCGATTCGAACACTAAGTCTGAAAAAAAAATAGAAACGGCAACAGAATACTTGGGCACACAGAGCAAAGGGGAATGAAAAAAATGTGATTCTACTTAAATTAAAGATACAACAAGACCAAAGTGTTAATAGCACAGAATAATAAACACTAGTAATAGTAATTATTGCAAGTTTAAAAAACAAAATAAAAGAAAGTGCTATTATGCGCCTAATGTTTTTCATAAATCCAAATATTAACTTTCTTTAATTTTGAGTCAAATTGTACTATTAACACCTATAATAATTTAATCTTCAAAATTCTCTAGTTAAAATCATATATTTTTTATTCCTTATCACTTATCATTCTCAAGGACTTTTGTCCCTATGTTTGTGGAAACATCCCTTAATCTGGCAGCCTTGCAATTCATGAGGACCTACTCAGTGATGCCAGTATACACTCAATTTTACTACGACATATTTCGATTATTGAATAAATAGCGAGAATTAATTTTGTCTAAAAATATTTGAATCTCTTTTTAAGAGTTCCGTATCCAAACGGTAAAACGGGACCCTATTACTAAGACTCCGCTGTCCGTCTGTCTGTCCATCTGTGTCACCAGGCTGTATCTCATGAACCGTGATAGTTAGACAGTGAAATTTTCACAGATTATGTATTTCTGTTGCTGCTTTAACAACAAATACTAAAAACCAGAATAAAATAAATATTAAAGGGGGCTCCCATACAAACAACGTGATTTATTGGCTCGTGTAAGTGTTTATAGATAATGGTTCGTGCGCGAGTCTGACCTGATCTGATCTATAAAAACCGGCCAAGTGCGGGCACTTGATTTTTTATAGATAATGATCCGTACGGAACCCTTCGTGCGCGAGTCCGACTGGCACTTGGCCGGTTTTTTTAATTTTATTACTACTTACAAAAACTACTACTCTTAACAAAAAACTGGAACATACTAGGTATGTTGATCTAAAGCGAGCAGGCAGGACCCAAGCCAAATAGTGCATTTAACTGTCTACACAATAATAATAGCTTTTTGTTTCAGTTCAAAAGTTTTTGGAAGTGCTTCTTAATTATTTTTTCTGTTAAAATTAAACAGGAACAGTGTAGTCGTGCAACCAATTCCAAGTAAGCATGGTAATTTTTAAATGCTACCAATTTGGTAGCTATTTTTAGTTTTACAACGCAAAACACTAGCCAGTGTTTCAAGCCGTAAAAACTGCTATAGATGGTAGTTTTTTTAATGTACTTTAAATATTCCCACCACCACATCACAACCATAAATGAGCACAGAATAATAACCATGAGTAAAACATAAAACACACCCCTTAGTATTTAAAGGGGTAGTCTAAGTTTGACGCTTATGGTTGTGTGTCTGGGCCCTAACCATGAACTGTTAAAACAATCACAAATCTGTCAAACATTATCATTTCTGTCAAATTTTGTATGAAATGACGTACCAAAATTAACAGATTTGACAACTTTGAGATTGTTTTAAGAGTTCATGGTTAGGGGGCTGTTCTAGCATCGTAATTTCCAAACAGTTAGAGGAATTTTGCGTTTTGTTTGAATGGATAGGTATTATTAATTTAGGAAATAAGGAATACAATAATGTTTTACAAGTAACTCGTCGTAATAGGTTTAAGTAATATTTTAAAAATCTTAAAATAAAAGTCATATTAGAAAACCCCTAAACTAAATAAATCCTAAACCGCTGTTAAACTATTTTTCGCTTATTTTTTTTAAAAAACTTTTTTTTAAAATTTATTTATTTAAACACCAAAGATAAATTACATGTTTGTTGGGTGGCGCGACACTGCCTTACAAAAGGATATCAGCAATATTATTTTAAACGAAAAGCAACTCTACCTCCTTAGATTTAAGGTAAAAATTTATATAAACAGATTTTTCAAGAAGTGTATCCAAATAGATACCAACCAACAGATTCTGAAATTCACGCTTCGCTGTTGGTTCTACTGAGTGAAAATGGCTGACTTTGTCTTGACTGATCTGTCATAAAACGTTACGCGTTTGATAAGTTTGAATTCGAATTCGATTTATCGTTTTTAGTTTAAACTTTCATCTTAATTGATGTGAATTTTATCCCGCAACCAAGTGAAAAAGTGATATTTTCGCTTAACAGACTGTGATTTAGCGATTCCGTGTTTTTTAGTACCTTACATGTGCTGAGACAACATTTTTCTCGGATCATAATTGTGCTCAAGTTTTACTATAAAAGCTTGATAAAAATCACTAGAAACATGGAAAAAAGTCGCTACAGGAAGTGTACTATTTGTGGCGTACGAAAGTTGCCCAAGTCAGACATACTTCTTGCAAGTTTTCCCTTAAATCCAGATCGGTAAGTATAATAAAGATCAATGTCGTATAATTTTATCATATCAACGTATTGAAATAATTTAAAGTGCATCGTGCTATAAATGGTTAGATTATCTACTACTGTAAACCCTTGTATAAGTGCCTTAAAACTTTGCCTATACTTTGCCTTGCCTTTATCTTGGAACTCTGAATGTTTGTAAAAACGGTGCTTGGAAATACTAATCTAATAGCAGAGACACTGAGTAAATTTTAAGTATCAAGCCAAAGACTAAAAAACATAACCAATAGTATGTAGGTATTGCAATGCAATTTATTAGTAAAAAGGAATGTTTAAGCAAGTAATTTAATACTTCTTATTAAAGTTAGAGCATTGAATATATTTAGACACACATGGCTGTTGAAAGAGGGCTTCTACTCTAATAAATAATTGATTGACATCAAAATAAAAGAATCCATGTTGACTGCTAAATAACTACAAATGGAATTTAATGTTGACATTGCATTGAATATTATTAATCTTAGGCCCAATATTACTTTTAATTTTAGAACATAATTTTGAATTTTAAATGTAATAATTTTAAAATATTTTTTCTAGGTGCCGACTATGGGTCAAAGCATCGGGTATCGAAGATGGTACATATACCAATTGAGAAGTTGCATCAGTTGAAATATGTTTGCGGTTCTCACTTTGCCCCAGAATGTTTTAATGCAAAAGGAAACCGATTGCTGAGTACTGCTGTGCCAACTTTGAGACTCAATAGGCCATTTCTGACTGATGACCTTTTCACCGAGTTTCCTTTGCATGTTAAATCATACTAAGAAAAAATTGAAAAAAAGTCAGGTGAGTTGAGTGATTTTAACTATAGTAAACTTAATAATAATATTAAATGTATTTCTAGCCTTCCTTTTAGTTGGTATGAGCATTTCTATCCTCTTTTAATATTCTAAAGATTAGTAACACAACAATAGTTGGACATATCACATAAGGGATCGCAAAGTTTAAAGTAAGTTTCAGGGCATGCTTTAGTATTCATGATTCAATTTTTAAAACAGAAATTTAAACAGCCTGTGGCTCATTACTTTGTTGAGGGGACAATTGAAACTGAGAAGTTAGCAGTTTTGATAAAAAATATTGTGAGAACTATACATGAAGCTGGATTCAATGTTGTATCTACGGTCTGTGATCAAGGCCCTACAAACATTGGTGCCTTGAATTTGTTGAAAAAATTTGATGGCCTCACTTCAGGAGATAATTATTTCTTCGTTGACAAAAGAAAAGTGCACATTATTTTTGATATACCACATCTTTTTAAATCAATAAGAAATAACTTTTTCCAAGCTGGAATTATGGAGTACAAAGGAAAAAAAGCAAAATGGAGTCATTTAAAAGAAGTAGAAGAAAAAAATAGGAATTTTTAAACATCCAGAAAATCACCCAAACAGTTGTCAATCCAACTTACAAAACTAAAATGCGTGTTAAATTTGCAGCTCATGCGCTAAGCAACACGATGGCCGCAGTTCTGAAGATGTTGGCGTGGAGCAGTAGCAACGCAGAAGATATTTACAATACAGCTTTTGTTGTTGAAGAATTGGACAAACTTTTCGCTTGCTCAAATGGACCAGCATCACCAAATGATGTGAAAAAGGGAATACGAGAGAATGTGTCAGAAAAAACCAATCACGAGGAATCTTGGAACTATTATTTAAAAAATATTGATTCTATAAATTTTTTGAAGTCGGATTCACAAATCCGCTTACGAAATGTACGTTGCATCAATGGTTTTAAAATATCCTTAAAATCCTTAAAAGATATTTGGATTTTTTTAAACAAGGAAGCTAAGTTCAAGTATTTAAATTTACGCCAACTTAACCAAGATTCCTTGGAAAATTTATTTGGGATCATAAGGCAGCACAGTGCAACAAACAGAAATCCAACTTGCAGTCATTTTAATGCCGCTTTAAAATCTACTGTAATTTCTGGTTTATCAGGATCACATAGCCGTGGCTCCAATTGTGATGTTGATTACAATAAATTATTCATATCTCACCGTGAGTTAACTAAAAAATCGGAGGATGTATTAGTACCTTCTTTTAACGAACTGGCTACACATCATTTTGATAATCAGACAAATAATTACCCTGTGCTGTCTTTGCCCGAAGAACCTGAAATTGAATTGGTAGAAGATTATTTTTGTAACTTTGATGAGCAACCAATTGTTTATGTTAGTGGATACTTAGCTGCCAAAGTTCTTAGTAAATTTAATTGTGATACTTGCAAGTTTAATCTAAAAGAGGAAAATCCTAATCTCGATGATCCATTGTACAAATTTATATCCTTAAAAGAATGGTGGCAGGATAAAATTTCTTTAACTTATCCAAAAATTCAACTATGCATTTTAGTTACTGAAGCTAAGAATGTGTATGAGACTGCAGTCTTGCCCGTGCTGCACCAGCGACACATAGCTCAACTTTGCACTTTGCAGCTGAGTACTCGCTGCGATATGCAATGGTTTAAATGTAATGCTCATTTTGAACATGTTGCTGATTATTTATTTAACTTTTTAAGTAAACTTTTTATTAGAAAGTCATGTAAAATTATAAATAATGACTTTGCTAAGACTGAAATTGATATTGGCGATAAAATCAAAAAAGCCCAACAACAAAATAAAGATGTTTAAATTATTTTGTTTTTATTATTTTAAATGTTTTATAGAATTATTATCATTCACGCACGGCTTATTTATTATATTGCATAATTTTTCAAATGTAGCCTTAGCCATGCTTGATTGATAATTCTATGTAACATATTTCCTGGAAATCTGAAAAACAAAATTACAAGGTCCCACCAAGCTTATCGATAACGAGGCACATCACTATTTCATCGACAAGATCGATGCATAGTCGACATACATGCGCAGCACTAGTCCTGTCAAAAATTAGGTTGGCAGAACTATCAGCCCGAGTAATATTTCTCAGGTTGGTAATGGCGCGTATACAGTTCATGTACAGTGTATTTATGTGTGCGTGAGCTCAACCTAATGTGAGAGAGTGCTGTCTCTTAAAACGTAGTGATTTAATACTCCTTGATTCTGCCAAACTGTGGAACAGTTTGTCGGCAGTAGCTCTCGTGAACTAAAATACTACCAACAATGTTTCTTAGGATAAATCTACAATAAACTAAAAAATTACACTTTGAAACATATAGCGTTTTTATCTTTATTAACCCACTTAAAAGATAAAAGAGGAGGCTCTGTCTAAAGAATACTGTCGGACGTATTGCAAAAGAGGTTGTGATTCGAATTTATTGCAAATGGAGTGAACATAAAATCATTGCCTACGAGAACATGGGTATATTCTCGTAGGCAATGACTTTATGGACATAATGATAGGTTTTGTTTTGTTAACAAGGTCTTTAAATGTTTTTTACTGGATGCATTCCTAATTAAGCCATGGGGGAGCTCATTAATATACACATGTGTTAGCCACCTCCTCTCACGTTTGCCGTAATAATTTTTAACTCTAGGAACAACCAACTTAGGTATTTTTGACTATAGGGTGTTATTTAAAGATACGAAAGTTTTTGATTAGGTCATACCTAGGTGTAGTTAGTTATCAATTTATGGTAAATATTAGGTTGAGTATTTTGCGGTCAGTTTACTAATTACTTAGATGTTGGTTACATAATAAATTAGTTAGCTAGACGCTTGAAAAATTTGTTGATGTTTTCTTGCTAAGTACCTACTTGTGTTTTTGCTAAAATGGCTTAGTAGATAGAATTTTACAGAAAAAATAGATCTTATCGAAATTGTTGTTGTAGTTAAATGAAACGTAATTCGTTTGGAATGGTTCAGTTCATGTGCCGCCTGCTACGTAATCAGTCGGCAGCTTGGGACAATTAATACGGGCAATTCTTTTTTTATTTGTCGTCTTAATACTTACTGCAATGAAATTTAACGAACTTGGTACGACGGGAATGAAGCTGTCCCATGTTAGTTTGGGAGGAGCAGCCTTTAGTAATATATACGGGTATGTACTACTAATGTGTAACCTAACTTCTAAGCTATTTATAACGCGATGATGTTTCACTTTTGATGCGAATTTTAACATTTAATAATGCTTCTTGTGTAGGTACTAGGTAGTAAAATTGGACATTAGATAATTAAAAATAATATGTTCTTTTTTAATAAGAACACTCAAACATGTATTATATTTTTGATATATTTGATAACAGGTAACTGTTTGTCACCGAACAATACCAATTCATTATTACAACACCCACGTCATCCATGTTTACGAGTGTACGGACAACAGCAAGTCGGCCTACCACAAAATGACAAATTTTCTCATTTGAAAATGAACTCTACTCTCAGGCTTAAAGTTGAAAATCTTATGGATATTATTTTTGACTTTTGGGGTAGGTCGGCGTGCTGTTCACTGTACATAGGTCTACTACCAGTTTACAGACTAGAAGTGTGTCTAGTAGTTATAAGCCGAGTTTGTTAAGTAGATAAATACTAACATTATTTCGGAGTAAAATGACCTTTATAGTTTTTTAGGGTTCCGTAGTCCTGACAAGGAACCCTTCTGACTGTCCGTCTGAGGTTTTGCTTGGAGACGTTTTTAAATTTTTTTGTTCGAGTAGGGTGTCCTGTCCCCCCCCCCCCCCCCCCCGGAACCCTACACTGCGCGTGGCACGACACGCACTTGGACGGTTTTTTTATTAGGGTTATTTTTGATGACAATTCTTTTTCTTTCAGAACATATGACGAAAATCGTAGCCTGGAGTTGATAAAAGAATGTTTGAATCGAGGATTAAACTACTTGGAAACGGGTCCCTGGTATGGACAGGGAAGTTCCGAAAGAACTGTTGGCAAGGTAAATTTATATTAGTATAAAAAATTGGCAAAGCCTGAGCCAGCGCTGCCTGTCCACTGGAGGTCTGGAGCGGAGCGAGGCAGCGGAGCGGAGCGAGAGGTAATGCGGAGAGGAGTTGCCGGTGGCAGGAGGCGATTGGTTTAATTCTATGCAGAATGTCACTGGTACAATACACGGCATCAAGGTCGAGCTCTGGGGCAAAGAGCGAGGATCGCTTTGCGTAAATCGGTCCATAATTGACGGAGTAGTCGGGTACCAAACAAAAAAACCGGCCAAGTGCGAGTCGGACTCGCGCACGAAGGGTTCCGCACCATCATCTATAAAAACGAGCAAAAAATCACGTTTGTTGTATGGGAGAGCCCTTAAATATTTGTTTTATTCTAGTTTTTAGTACCTATTTGTTGTTATAGCGGCAATAAAAATGCATCATCTGTAAAAATTGCAACTGTCTAACTCAGTGGCGGGGATTCTTTTATTTCGATGCAGTTATGTGTTTAATTGATGAAAATCGGTAGTTTTCATCAGAACACACATTTTTAAGTACCTAGTGCCTACCTCATTTCATTTATCAGGTAGGCACTGCCTAATTGCCTATATGCACCGCACGCCCCTGCTGGTCTAACTATCACGGTTTATGAGATACAGCCTGGTGAAGTGGTGACAGACAGACGGACGGACGGACGGACGGACAGCGAAGTCTTAGTAATAGGGTCCCGTTTTACCCTTTAGGTACGGAACCCTAAAAACAACAATTTGAGAACCTCCTCTTTTTTTGAAGTCGGTTGAAAATACGCTTCTTTATAGCTTCTTCTAATTTAAAGCTGAGAGACTAATATGTCAATTTAATACCCACTATCAAAGACTAAGTTTTCTAAAAAAACTGTGTTTTTCGTATGAGTGTTAGAGTGTCCAATCATTTGATGAACTTCCTACAGTACGCTGCTAAAAAATTAACGAAGACAACCAGCCGAAGAGTAGATGGAATATGTGCTACACAAAGACTTAGGCTTACATGAATAAATCAGCAACAAGCAATAGAAATAGAAATAAATAAAATAAATAATGCACCGCCCTCCAAACTAGGACAAATGCGAGGAAACCCGAACGGAATGGCAGTCCTACCACAAATAAAAGTGGTCCTACCCAGGATTAGTGGGTCTCGTACGCGCGCACGACGCGCGCCCGTTGCGCGCTCGACGCGCGCGCGTTTCTTGACGGAATCCGTTTCATACAACTTCATACAATTTAGTACAAGCAGAGCGCCCGAAACGCAGCGCCTCGTGCGCGCGCCCCGGGCGCTTGTCAAAGTACTCCATTATATACAGCGTGGTGTGGCCTAGAACCGGGGATATAATGAAAATCAAGACTGTCTCGAGTATTAGTATTTTTACTGAAAATATTCCAGCTAACCAAAACCCATGCATCGTAGCACGCAATAAGAATTTAAAGTAACGATCTAAAATCAGTGACTAATTTCAAAACGATAGTCAGTTCTAAGCATGGAACTTGGTTATTTGTCAATGTCGATTGTCAAAGAAACATTCCGAGTAGCTCCAAATAAGTACGATGGAGAATGAATGAACTCAATCGATTGAGTTGAGTGGAACTATTGCATAGTTTACAATAGGTACCTACTTAAGTACTTAGAGCATTCAACTAACAGGAGACGACAAGCTCGCTTATTTCTATGCGAAAAAGTCTGTCATTTGGGAGATTACACATAGACTTCCTTGGTCCCATCAATAACTATACATACCTAGTAATTGTGGACGCACATACTAAATGGGTTGAGGCTTACCATATGAAGAGTACCTCTTCAAGCGCTGTTATAAGCAAGTTGCTCGAGTTCATATCACGATTCGGACTGACGTCACCCGCTTATCACCCAGCTAGCAACGGTCAGGCGGAAAGTTACGTAAAGGTCATAAAACGGGGTAATAAATCGTGTATTCTCAAAAGTAATATGACTTACATAAGCGATAAACTACTTAAATATCTATTTGATTACAGAAATTAAATTCATTCAACGACTAACTTTTCGCCTGCCTAGCTAGTTTTTGGCCGAAAACTTCGTTCTCGCTTAGATTTGATCAACCCTTTAACTTATATGCCGTCATCTGATATACTCGTTGATAATGTTCGTAATAAACAGTGTTTGCAGAGTAAATCATAGGACAAATTGTCTTATACAAAAAATATAATGATAAGTTACATCCTTGGAACAAAGGAATTATTAATAAGAAAATAGGCAAAGTAACTTATTTAGTGAGGGATTGTGTTACGTCACTAATATGTAAAAAACATAAAAATCAAATAATTTCATATAGGGGTACAGACGAGAAACACCAACAACAACCAGTTACACAAGAATGCTCAATAGAATTGGATGATTTCAAAACCACAGACATGCCTCCGGATGTTCGAGAAAATGGGACAGTCGTAGGAACAGAACAGCATGACCGATCATCACAGTGCGTCCCTCGTCACAGCGCATCAGGCGAGGAGGAAGAGTTCTACGAGGCAGTCGAACTGGAAGGGGAAAGTGGGGCAACCGCAGAGTTAGACTGCGCACCGCCTAACCCCGAGTTACCGCAAGAAAGGGACAGAGTAGCTGGAAGGTTGTTACGCCCTGTACCCCGAGTAGATTACAAACCATTCTTTTGTCTAAACGTTTAGAAACATTATTGTATAGTCTTAAGCTATTGGGGGAGAAACTGTTGGGTATGCATTGCGTGGCTGCGCCCACCTTCATATTTATGATGTGTCCGTATGAATAAACAGTCAGTACGCTCTAACCCGTCTTTAACTTCGCACGCGTATCCATCAGTTATTTATTAATATACGTCAGTATGGTTGAGTCTAAGGCCCGGACTATACCCAGACGGATACCGGTCCGGGTAAGTACGGTTTCAATCCATCGCTTAAGCAATAAGGTCGTATTTGCACGAATTCTAGCGGATTCTAACAGATTCCGGCTGGTTAAAGTCCAAGCCTAAAACTGCAAAAAATACTTGTATAATTTGGTTTTCAGGTGAATTTGAAAACCCGCAAAAATCGTAAATATAACTGAAGGTAATGTTAGAAGGTTGAATTTTGTAAAGGACAAAGGTGTTAACTATTTTAGCTATATTCTCAAACATTTTCTTTTTGCATAAGAAAAAGTTAACAAATATTAGTGCTATCATGAAATAAGAAAAACATAATACCTATTTTTTTGCTTGCTTAGACATGTTGTAAATTAATTCAAATATTATTGGTCTGGGTCTTTCTGTGGTGGTGACTCGAGATGGTAGGTTCGGAAACTTTATAATATAAAGTTATGTTTCTTTGGAATAGATTCATTTTTATGACATAATTAGTAATAGCGAAGTTGGTAAATAATAATTAATAAAAATAATTATCCGAAACATTATCAAATCCGCGAGAATCCGTTCAAAACACGACCCTATTGCTTAAGCGATGGATTGAAACCATACTTACCCGGACCGGTTTTCGAATGGGTATAGTCCGAGCCATAAAATACGCTTAAATAATAAATAATCTGTTAACTTTTAGCAACAAGACTTTTTTGTTGCAACGCGAAAGTTAAAAAGTAATTAAGACTTTTTTATACTCGTTCACCAAAAATACGCGAAACACTCGTTTCTCTAGAGTTTAAGGCTCGGTCTATACGCTGCCGGAATCCGTTAGCATCCGCAAGAATCCGTTAAAAAAACGAGCTTATTGCTTAAGCGATGGATTGAATCCGCGTTAACCCGGTCCGGTTTCTGGCTGGGTATAGACCGAGCCTAAGATAAATGATAAGATATTTTAGGTGCCTCAAAGATTTTGTCGTAACCTTTTGTAATGTTATATTTTCGCAAAAATAATGAAAATCAATAATTACTGACATCTTTATATGGACACATTATAATATTGCCTTTTGTAATATAAATAAGATCCGTAATCTTACAGTAAAGCAACCAAATTAAACAAAAATTACCTATAACACCGTACTGTTTTTTATTGTATGTGTAAATAAATAACAACAAAAATGATTGTAACCTAAGTTTTTACATTCATTTTGTGTTATATAAATTCATATAAACATTAAAATCGAATCCACCCGTTTATTGTCCCAACAGGTAGGTTCATTGTGAATGTTCCCGAATATATTCCCATTTTGGAAATACATCCAGGTGGAATCCCAAATCTAGGTGACCTAAAGGTCAAGTGGTAAAATCGATATCGATATTTTGTTTTTGTGCTATCCTATCACCAACTTTGATGCAGGGTGGCCAGCGTATATTAATAAAAATTTCAAATTTTCAGAATAAGGTGAACTTCGCAAATATATTATATTATTGAAGTAGACCGATTATATGCAAATATTTATATAATTGATACTTTTAAAAGTAAGTAATAAGTCCAGAAAATGCGCAAAACTTAAACAAGAATCATAATTTGTTAACTGTGATATATCATTAATTCAATAATATCAAATGGGAAATACCAGTGTTTTTTTAAAGTTGGGTACTTTAGTATAAAAAATTACGCGTAATAGGATTTTTTACCTTTTACTGGTATCACTTTTTGATTGACATATTTTATAAGGTTTTGCAATTTTAAGGTATTATTTGCTAATATTGAGGCTCAAGAATACTTATAGATGAAAATTTCGTTGTCCTTTAGCACATAAAATGTTTCTGATATTTTTTAACACGAGCACACGGCGTAATTTGGCATTTTTAGCTGCTGTCCTTCCACGCTCACCGTCATTTGCCAATGATGGCGGAACGCGCTGCAAATAGTTTTATATAACCTCTGTGACCGACGGTCATAGACTTGTGGCAGAGTGGAATGCCTGTCAATGGCGTCTCCTGTTGGTTGAATGCTCTAAGGGTACCTACATTGAATTTACGATTAAGGTGGTTAGAAAAAAAAAATAACGTTTTGATTTTAATAAGTTGGGACCATAATGATTCAATTACTAGTGACCTATAGCAGATATGTTCTAGGCCACATACTGTATAAAATTCTTGTGTCACAGTGTTTGTAACAAAACCACTCCGAAACGGCTTGACGACGACCGACGAAAATTTTTATTGTATTTCAGTAGGGCTGATAATAGGTCGTAAAGTATATTTCCTATTGCTAGCTAGGGCTAGGGGATTAGGGTGTCCCCACGCAAAGAAGCCGCAGGCAACAGCTACATATATATAGTTGTCTATTTAAATACAATGAATTCGTAAAGGTGTATTTTGAATTCTGTATTATAAGCATGTGCAGGCCCTTACGAGTTCCGACTTTGAAATTGAAGTTAATCATGTTGTACTTTTTAATTGATTTCAATATCTGTCCTGTTAGCGAGGAATCGATTGATGGGGGCATCCCTATGAGTGGTTCCCGACACTAGTGGTCATCTGTCACCGGGACGTCATTCTACTCCGCATAGCACTTGTGCTTTCGCGCGCTAATCCATAGCAATATATTTTTACTATTATATAAAACATTTTATTTAGAAGATCCCTAAAAAAGGGGGTCCCTACTACAAAATATTTGTCTTAATTGACCTATACCACGCAAATCGATCCGATAAGTAATATTCTAACGAAAATGCAAGAGCCCAATACTGTTATTTTCGCGGTTTAGGTAGGTATCTAAGATAGAAGAGGGCTGTAGTAAAATCAATTTCTCAAAAGCTATTTTTATTTTATTTATTTCATATAGTAGGTGAACCATTTTCAACCTGTCCTAGTTTTGAACTTTGATTTCCGGATAGGAATAGCTTTGCGATAATTGCCTCGCTTTTTGTTTAAACCCCGCCTCGCTATTTTGCCTGCCTGCTACTTTACTCAATATACCTACTTTATATCTGCCACTATGATGCTTAAGTATGTTGGATGTTAAGGCTCGGACTATAAGCAGCCGGAAACGGGTCCGGTTTGTTACAATCCGTTCAAAAAACAATCTTATTGCACTAGCGACGGATTGAATCCGTGTTGCCCGAACCGGTTTCCGGCTGATTACAGTCCGAGCCTAATAGTTACGTACATGGTAAAAAACAGGCAGTACATAAGTACTGTCTAGGCTAGGTATAAACCTATCCTAGATATAGGTTACCTACTTATTTGAGATAACCTACCTACCTTTACTACTAATTTTTACTCGCACAACAGTGGACTAGCAGTAATAGTACTTAACTTTGTCTAGAATAGATTTATACCTAGCGTAGACAGTACTTGTACTGCCTGTTTTTTACCATGGACGTAACTATTAGGCTCGGACTCGGACTTCTCATATTGTGTCACCTACAAATGGACCATTATAGTGTAGTGTAGGTAGATAGATTACACTTAAGTACAGGCAATAAGTACCTACGAGTATTAACTACATAGGAGGTATCATAAAAGTTATCTTTGTGGACCATAAAATTGTTTTTATCTGTTGTACAGTCAACAGCACGTCGACCTACCCCAAAAGTCAAAAATTCTCCAATAGATTTTCAACTTTAAGCCTGACAAATAGAGTTCATTTTCAAATGAGAAAATTTGACATTTTGTGGTAGGTCGAAGTGCGGTTGTCCGTACATATTATAAATATTGGTACACGTTTTAATGTCGCTTCATAACACGCATTCAACCTTGTGCTAAATAAAAGTCATCTACTTATTCAAACCACCCACAAGGTGGGCAGACGACCTGGTAAAGGTTGCAGGACGACGCTGGATGCAGGCCGCTTCCAACAGGCCGATCTGGAAGTCACTGGGGGAGGCCTATGTTCAGCAGTGGACGTCCTGTGGCTGAATATGATGAATGATGATGGTGATGACTTATTGAAAAGATTATATCATGTTGGTAGGTATTACAAATATGTATGGTAGATGTAGGTAGGAGGCTCTTATCTCCTACTAGGAGGATCCCCTTCTAGGAGCTGATGCTGCTGTTGAAAATATGAAGATTGTGGAAAGAATGTTTTTGCAAAACGGCAGATAAGTAAGAAGTACTTACTTGTAATTAAACATTCTGTAATATGGCTGGACGCGTTTTTTTTATGAACCATATTTTTCTTTTAAGGAATAAAAGTCTTTTTCTAAGTAGGTATGTACTTACCTATTTGAGCAGCCGAACCAGCCTCTTTAGCTTGATTGCATATTTTTATACACTGTATTAACAATAGGTACGAAAGTTTTATTTAAATCACATTTCATAGATAAACCCATGTAAAGTATTACAGAAATCGCACAACATACATTAAGAAAAGTTCAATTTCACCTACTTCAATATAAAATTGAACTTGCATTGTATTGTATCCACTAAGTATACTTACCTTCGTAATTTATAGGCGCTCAAAGGTGTCCCGAGGGAGTCCTATTTCATCGGCAGCAAAGTCGGACGGTACGAGAAAACCACGGACAAAATGTTCGACTTTACAGCGGAGAAAACTGAGGCTGGCGTGGACAGCACGCTCCATCGCCTTGGCTTGGATTACGTGGACTTGATACAGGTCAGCAAGCCAAGATCATACATACGCTCCTCGCCAATTTAAAGTAATTTGGTCTCGGTTATAAACGCGCCGTGACGTGAGCATGACGTTTTAGACCTAGCATACCACTATGTCTCATTGAATCATCTTTGCTAGTCTCCTTCCTAGTACCAGACTATAATAGGTATGAACTCATAACAATACATATAGATTTGAGTGTAGTTTTATTATTAAAATGATGTTAAAAGGCGTACAGGAAAATGATAGACTATAAAGTATCTAGTATTGTGTGGCGCAACAAAACTGTGTGCTACAATTTTTAGATCCTATAATTTTCAGAAGTAAAAGATTGTGCTTATTTATACCCTTTCGTCCCACACAAGCGTGTGGCAATTGATTGATTAACATGTATCTTACTAACGTCTAATAAAATCAAATTCGGCTCAACGAATAAACAGGGTGTTAGAAAATGGTATATGAAGCCGTTAATAGCTTAAGTTAACATATGCATACAGGGTGTCCCGTAAATAGCAAGACAAACTGAAAAGGTAGATAGTTTGTGGTGTACTCTAACAGATAAAAAAAATACCCCAATTAAATCTAACCGTTTTCGAGACAATCCTGCCTTTCATTATTTTTTCGAAAATTCCACTTTTGATCAGTTTTTTGTTACTGTGTGTACAAACAAGTTAATACTTCTTCGGTTTTTTTTCTGTATTTATTTTAGAATAGTATATCTGTTACAGTCAAAACTCATTGCCGGTCAAATCCAAATACCATTTTATTAAATATCATTAATATCTGTGAGAAAAAAATATTATTCTTCCTACTTAAAATAAAAGGCAGGATTGTCTCGAAAACGGTTAGACTTTTATTGGTTTTTTTTTATCTGTTAGAGTACACCACAAACTATTTACCTTTTCAGTTTGTCGTGCTATTACCCTGTATAAATACTATGGTGATATCACCATTTTGGAAAAAAATATTTGCATACAAATCGAATTCAAAAAACTTTGTTTTGTATGAAAATTAAAAAAAAAGATCATATCTCGACTTAAAATATGTAGTATTTTAAAATTGCTTACTGTCCCTCATTTGATTAGGAACATTAAGTATAAAAGAAGTATGTAAGTAGGTAACAGGTAAGCAGTGATCACAATAGGCAAATTTCGATAATTTTGCAGTTTAATCGCATAAATAACTAGAAAAAACAAGGTTACTTCATATCATTTCAATTCAATTGTGAATCGTATCAATCAATATTATTAACTTATAGGCTGACGATTACGAAAACGTGCAAGTTAAACTTTGTATTGTGTCTCGTTTTGCTAATAAGACTTTGTGTATTTCTCATAAGCTAAGTAGGTATTATCTGGTTCCAGGTGCACGATGCCTCTTTTGCTCCTGATTTGTCAATAGTCCTGAAGGAAACGCTGCCTACCCTCGCTAAAGCGGTGCAAGACGGCAAGGCCAGGTACATCGGGCTGGCAGACTACGACATCGATGTGATGAAGGAGATAATTGAGGAGTCAGACGTCAAGATATCTTCTATACTATCGTACGCTAAGTCAACACTCTTCGATAATCGGCTGCAGAACTATACCTCATACTTTAAGGTAAAACGACATTGTCACGGACATTTTATCCTGGCCCACGATTCGGTACTGAACAAGAAATTGTCGACCGAATAACCATGTGACCATTTATGTCACGTGATTTAGGCGCTTTGAGGACGGCGGGGCCGGCCGGGCCGGTCTGTCCACGAAGCAATAAAGACCGCGTCTGCCCGCCGATGTCCTTGGCTGCCCTCGCCGCGAACATAAAGCACACAGCCGCGCCGCCAGAGTCCGCCGGGCACCGGCAGACACTGGCGGCGCGGTCTTTTTGTCCTCCGTGTGCGTTGGTAGTATAGGATTCCCTTAGAGCTATCCTTGGCGGACAAATTGACCGGCCCGGCCCGCCCCGCCGTCTGCAAAACGCCTTATTGGAGTTATGGGTTGTCGTTTTGAACGGTTTTGAATCGAGGAGCTGCGGTCATTGATGTATGTACGCTAGTACATTATACCTCAATAGCTGCTAGCTAGCCCTAATGTTTATTATTGCATCTACAGTTCCGCAATCTGTTCTATTTACTTTAATTTAAGATAGGTACCTACACGTAATTGGGACTACTGCTACTACTTTCTACTAGGTACGAGAACATTCAGAATATTATTTTCTTTTGGTACCTATGCGAAAAAGTTTGGGTAGGTACTTACCTACCTATGCTACTAATAGTTTTCATTTACCAACGTCCTTAGGCGTAGGCTACGCGTAGGATGATTGGTAAATGAGGACAGTCCATCCAAGCATACCTTTTACGGCACATTGTATTTACTAAGTAGGTCTAATGATTAATTATTGTATTTATGTATTCTTGGGTCCTGAGTAAATAGTCTTGCGATCGGTAGGTACCTACTGCTCGAGATGACGCGTGGCAATGATTACGCGTTGCCGTTCCATACTGTTTTTTTATCCTATCGTGACATTCGTGACAATATGTGGGGTAAACGGTTATGATGATGGTAAAATAAATATACATTGTTCTGTACGGACAACAGCTCGTCGACCTACCACAAAATGTCAATTTTTCTCATTTGAAAATGATCTCTATATGTCAGGCTTAAAGTTGAAAATCTATTGGAGAATTTTTGACTTTTGGGGTAGGTCGACGTGCTGTTGACTGTACTTAATAGTTTTATAAACCGCTGCAGATGTGTCGCAAATGTGCTCAGACTCGGTATCGATATCTACTTCGTTGCTGCCGAGTTTTTGCGAGATAATCTGCACAGGCTATTGTCGGTTTGCTGTGCAGCCGTTTTTGTACTTACGCGTCCAATCCAGGCTGTACAGGGACCTGTATTTTCAAGTGTCTGTGGTGCAGTCGTGTTTCTCACTACGTCCGAGCTGAGCTGCACCCGTTTTTGTATTTACACGTCCAGTCCAGGCTGCATTACACATAGGGACCTGTATCTTCAAATGTCTGTGGCGCAGTCGTGTTTATCACTAAGTGTGCTGAGTTGCACCCGTTTTTGTATTCACGTGTCAAGTCCAGGCTGCATTACACAGGGACCTGTATCTTCAAGTGTCTGTTGCGCAGTCGTGTTTATCACTACGTGTGCTGAGCTGCACCCGGTTTTGTATTCACGTGTCCAGTCCAGGATGCATTACACAGGGACCTGTATCTTCAAGTGTCTGTGGCGCAGTCGTGTTTATCACTAAGTGTGCTGAGCTGCACCCGGTTTTGTATTCACACGTTCAGTCTATACTGCATTACACAGGGACCTGTATCTTCAAGTGTCTGTGGCCAGTCGTGTTTATCACTAAGTATGCTAAGCTGCACCCGTTTTTGTATGCATGTGTCAAATCCAGGCTGCATTACACATGGACCTGTATCTTCAAGTGTCTGTGATGCAGTCGTGTTTGTTTGCCCCTACAACGCAGTTCAGCCATGCTCAGTCATGTTAGGGGTAGCATGACCAACAAAACACGAATTACGTTATAATATGGTGTAGCAATTTATCGACACCCAACTGTCAAAATAAAAAGTTTTATCGACGTGGCGAGCATGACCGTGACGTCATAATAGGGACGGATATATCATATTTTGACAGTTGGGTGTCAATAAATCGCTAGGTATATTATATCATATCATATCGTGTTTTGTTGGTCATGCTAGAGGGACTGAGTTGCACCCGTTTTGTATTCCACCCAGTCTTTGGCGTTGACATAAGCAATTGACTTCATGTGAACGCTGCAAGCCAAAGAGGCATTTCCTGCATGATTTACTACTTGACTCAAGTGTTCATCGAATTTGATATTTGCGTCATTGGATCAAGTGCTAACTGGTATAACTGGGGTTGTAAACGGATCAAGGTCCAGATAAAACAAAGCGTTGGCAGTATAAAAGTTAACAAACATACTAAGAATGCCTAAGAAAATTTTTAAGTTTTTTTTTCCTTGATTTCCATGTGATTAAATCTTTAGGTCCAAAGGTGAAAATGGGACCATAGGTACTCTTTCAAAAAATAAAAGAAAAATTTGAAATAGGTCCATAATTGACGAACTAACGTGTAAAAAAACATACAAAAAAACATTCAGTCGAATTGAGAACCTCCACCTTTTTTTAAGTCTGCTGATAATCAAATATTTTTACATTACAGAGCAAAGGTGTGGGCATAATAAATGCAGCAGCTACGGGCATGGGATTGCTTTCGAATAAGGGACCCATGCCATGGCACCCGGCTAGCGATGACGTCAAAGCCATATGCAGGCGAGCTTCAGATTATTGCAAAGTGAGAGAAATTCAGATTATGGCACAATAATTGGTTATGCATGTTGAATTTTACTTTTGTTTTGTCCCCGTAATCAATAAAGCAAACATAAAACTTACCTTTTTACTTTTCTTTGTTAATTTCAAGTAATCTGGTGTATAACGGTTTACTAAAAAATCTTATAATTACGAGTTAATAACGCTGATTTCATTTCATTCATTTCAAAGTTTGAAATTCAAGCGCTAAGGATTGAAACTAAAGAAAAGAAAGTGCACTGGGGTATGAAAATCTAACCGTGCGCGTCACCAACTTGTAGTAAGGCTAGTTTGTCAGGTTGGTTGGTTACACAAAATCGGTCCTTGATTCTTGATCAATTAAAGATATAGTTATCTTATAAAATAAATATAAGAATAAACAAACACCCGTTTTCTAGATGAAAAACCATTGTATTTCTATATCTGAGATCCTGGGTTCGATTCCCGGTCGGTTCAACTAGCCTATTGTCTAGCTAGATTTTAAGTGTTGATACCTTCGTTGGTTCTGATTTCTATATCACAAGAGTTTTAGCTACTTATGATCAGAGCAATGTCCATACATGCTCAGATGTAGGTACTATTTATTTAAAAAAACTGTTGCAAAATACAAAGAATAAAAAACACCATGTATTTTCAAGGAGCAAAACGTGGAGCTGGCCCGAATAGCGACTTGGTACACTCTGAACCAGCCCAACATAGACTCGAACATGTGCGGCATCTACAACAAGGAACAGCTGATCGACACCCTTGACGTACTCGACAGAGGGCTGAACGACCACGAGAGGAAAGTTCTGGCTGAAGTTCAATTCAGGTTCGTTGTTATTTTGCTCCATTTTTCTGGTAACGGAGCGCAGAGTGTAGTTATTCTGAAAATGGCTTATATCTAGGAAATTAGTAATATTTTTTTAAAAAAAATCTGTAAACTAGTAACACATACGTACACGTACGCGACTGTACCGCCTCTCTCTCACGACAAAAATCGTACCAAAATCTTGGAAGCTTGCCAATGTGCAACCAGTACCCAAGAAGGGTAGCCGTGCCGACCCTGGTAACTACAGACCGATCGCCATCACTTCCGTACTCTGTAAGGTTATGGAAAAAGTCCTAAATTGCAAACTGCTTTCATACCTAGAAGACAATGATCTTCTCAGTGATCGTCAATATGGCTTCCGCCGGGGACGTTCAACTGGGGATCTTCTAGTGTATGTAACGCATTGCTGGGGCGAAGCCATCGAAAACCACGGCGAAGCAATCGCAGTGTCGCTGGATATTTCGAAGGCTTTCGACAGGGTTTGGCATGCGAGTCTGCTGAGCAAGCTTCCAGCGTACGGTATCCCCACTGGCTTCTGTAGCTGGGTGGCTGACTTCCTGAGAGAAAGGTCGATCCGAGTAGTCATTGACGGCTGCTCCTCTGACCTCAAGGCCATTGACGCCGGAATTCCTCAGGGGTCTGTGCTCTCTGCGACTCTTTTCCTGCTGCACATTAATGACCTGCTATCTTCAGGTATTGTTGGGTACGCAGATGACAGTACTGTCACGGAGAAGTATCTGTCTAGTGCAGGAGCCAGTGGAGTTGAGGTCCAAAGATTGAGAGAGGCCATGGTTGAGCGTACGAGCCTGACGTTAAGTAATGTCTCCCAGTGGGGCGATGACAATCTCGTCAGCTTCAATGCCTCTAAGACGCAGGCGTGTCTTTTCTCTACAAAAAGGAGTCCTTTCACCCTTTCTCCTACTTTCCGAGGTACATCTGTTCCAGTGACCGACACTCTACAACTTCTTGGCATGGAGTTGTCCTCTGACCTCAACTTTGGCACCACCATCGAGTCTAAGGCTCAAATTGCAGCTAGAAAGTTGGGCGTCCTGAATAAAGTCAAGCGGTACTTCACGCCTGGACAGCTTTTAACTCTTTACAAAGCCCAAGTCCGATCTTGCATGGAGTACTGCAGCCACCTTTGGGACGGCTCGGCGAAATACCAACTTGCTGCACTAGACTCGGTGGAACGCAGAGCCAAGAGAATAATAGGCGATAAAAAACTGGTGGCGTCCAAGCTGCACAGCCTGGTTCACCGCCGCAAAGTTGCTTGCCTATCGGTCTTCTACAGATTGTACTTCGGAGAGTGTGCTCATGAGCTGCATGAGCTCATACCACCGTCACCTTTCTTCCATCGGACATCCAGACGCACGGCCGGCTACCATCCGTTCTTAGTTGATATACCCATAATCCGCACTAAGCGCTTCTCATCATCTTTTATAATGCGCACAGCTAAAGATTGGAATTCCCTGCCTGCGTCTGTATTTCCGAGTGCATATAACCTGACTCTCTTTAAGTCCAGAGTGAATAGGCATCTTCTGGGCAAGCTCGCTCCATCGTAGATCCCATCTATGCTCTAGAGCAAGATTGGGGTCAAGAGTAAGCCCATCTTAAGTATAAAAAAAAAAAAAAAAAACATGAACATAATTGATCTGATTGTATGAGACCAACTAATACTATAGCAAAATATTGTAGTATACGCTAAACATATAAAAAAAATTGCATTAACTTTGCCATTGACTAACTATTCCCATCCTCACCTAGGCTTTCGACATTATTGTTCAAAAACTGTTCTATATGATATTACCAGGTATGGTATAAGTACAACTTTAATTTTAATTTCCAGGTTTTTCGACAAAATAACTCTTCATTGGGACGACGTTGAGCTGCCTCAGTACAAAGCGGAGCTCCAAAAAATCCTACAAAAATAAAGGTAGTTTTGGCTAAAACTTTCGTGCTACTAACAATAGTGGCTCTAGTTACAAATAATCTGTAGTAACATTTTTCACTTTTGTAATATTCGTTTTTATAGTTTTAAGTAACATTGAAATTAATTATCAGTTTTTTCATTAAAAAAACATCAAATGAGTGTCAAATTTAATCTACCCCTTTACTTTACTTGTACACAGTTACGTATTCATGTAGGTATGAACAGTGTTTCCCAACCTGTGATCCCCGGACCCCCAGGGGTCCGCGGACCTATCTCAGGGGGTCCGCTAACAGAAAAAAAGGAATAGTAGAAGAGCTTATTTGTGCGGCTGAACAGTTTAATAGGTCCGCGAATTGTGGGTATTTGGCGTAAGGGGTCCGCCATTAAAAAAGGTTAAGAAACACTGCCCTAGAAAAAAGGGGATATTGTATTACCTCCAAGAAACATAATGTAAACCTTTTCCCTTTTATTATGTATATAGGTACAGACAACGGCAGGTCCACCTACCCAATAAGGTCAGATTTTCAATTTTAAGTCTAACATAATATAGAGACAATATATCAATTAAGAAAAATTGTTGTTGTTTTGTGGTGAGTTGACGAGCTGTTGTCTGTACAATAAATCTCTAGTTTCCAGGATAATTAAAAATTCACAGTGTAAGAAAATCTGCTTAATGTGTATAAAAAATAAAACAACAATAACATTCAAATGGTTTTTAGTCGAATAATATGCAACACAGATTTTATCAATATCACAATTGTTTATGTAACAATACTTTGTTCATAACTAAAATAACTTAACACATACCACAAACAATATTTACTACTGACGATTATAAACACGTCTAGATAGATTGTGGTGCTGCAATTGTGACCAAAAGAAGAGTGAGTAACAACTATGGTTACTATGGTAACAATTATGGGTTGCTATGGTAACAAGCGCGCCACTAAGCATGCGAAAAAATCTTTGGCGCCAACAGTTGGCTTATATATTTTTTTGGCATTGATGACACTCGGAACAGGGAATCTAGGCATGTATATAATCATAGCTACTGAATTATATGTGCGGTACATACGTAAGAATACAATGTCAATAGAGATTTGGGTAATCTAGCAATAAATAATATAATTTATATAATACTTAATAATGCTTCTTGGATACCATCAGCAATCATAAAATTAGATCCAAATGGCAGTATTGCCGTAATAGGTATTTAAGGGAGTTTTACCTACTCATAGATTCTAATCATTATAAAAAACTACGCGTAGGTATCATTACAATAATACTTAATTAAATTCATTTTTATGCGTTTTTTATCTCAACACTTAAATTTTTTAATTAAAGTAAAATTATAAAATGAATACATTGTAAGCAAAGATTTCAGTTTAGCTGTACACTACAAATGAAATTTTAAATAAGGCTAGTGGATCTATTGGTGTAAGTAACAGAAAAATACTTTAAGGAAGGACCGAATAATAGACATATTTTCTGCAGCCAAGATATATTGAACAACAGAATCAGCCTTTAAGATTTATTGCTTATTTTTTACACGTTATCTGAGGTAGGTTTCCCTCACATACCATCTAGTTAGTTAGCACGTATGCACGCACCCTTACTCATTAATATGACCATTCCTCGGTATTTAACTAAAAGATTTTTTTAAGGTTTAGTATTTTTATTTTGCGTTTTAAAAAAAAACAATTTAAATTTACCACGAAAACGCTCGACTCTGTCAAAGCGTCTAAATGACGTCACGTACGGCAAAACGAATTGTGTAAGTTCTAACTCCATAGTGAATTTTACACTAGTTATTTTAAATATGATTTAAAAGAGAATTGGGTTTTGTTGAATTAGAAAACCGACCGAGATTGCTAAAACGGAATATTTATCAAATGAAACTATTTATTGTCCGAAAATGTTAAGATTATCAACGACGTTTCGAATGGCGTAACGTCGTCGGCTGTCACGTGACTGTAAGCCAAATTATAAAGAATTTGTTTCCTAAAATGTTAAAAATCAAAATTAAAAAAAAAGCTTGTAATAACCTTGTTTTTTTGTTTTATCCGTACCGTGATTTATTATTAGAAATATCAAACAAGCCATTTTATGTGTAGTAGACACAAGCCTATTGTCATACCTATATTGACTATAATGTTGTGATGACCTCGTCGCGCGTCGTAGTGAAATTATTGAAATTGCATTAATAAAAATTTAGAATAGAATAGAAAAAGATTTATTTGACACACACAGAATACAAAAGGAAAAACATTTACAGAATAATAAAAAGCAATATGTGTCAAAAAGGCCCCCGCTCAGCATTTGTCGTGACAGTATATTTAATTTAAATATTAATTGCGAGTTAAATTTTATTATCAGGTATATTATATGAGCAAATTTGATTTATTGTATTTTGTACAACCACCTACAGCTACCTACCTACGTATCACATTAAAATTTATTTATATTCTGTACACCTAGGTGCCTGTTTTGCGACGAGACCGGTTTTCATATCAGTTCGCAGATTTTTGGAATTATAATCTAATTGGCATGGACGTAAAAAAAATACGGACGTAACATCACATTAAAAAAATGTGAAGCATGCAAGGTACTACAATTTCGTTTGTTGTTTATGATCTACACTCACACATACACACCAGGTACGACAACCCGCCGCCATTTCGCCCCGAGTGACGGCGCCAGTGACACGTAGTAAATGCGTTCGTTGCGTCAACGATTTATTTTTCAATAATGCCGTTCTGTGTTGTTATATCATGTAAAAACTACATGAGTAAACGTAAAAAGTCACATGGAATCACCTATCATACGTAAGTTATTACGATTCGTGATAAAAAAAATATTTATGTTTTAAATACTTTGCCGAGAGAGAGAACTCCCTCAATACGGTATTAAGGGGGTTTAACAAAAATATGTAATCCGCAATTTTGTTACGGCGGCCATCTTGGACCGATTTTCATCAAACATAGCTAAAAACACTCTCGACTAATTAATCATTCAAACGAAATAACTAAATCAAAATCGGTTCATCCGTTCGGGAGCTAAGTTGCCACACACACAATGCAAGTATCCAGTATCCAATGAAAGGCCAGACTAGTAGAATTTTTATCCTTTTTTACGTATTAAGCGTCGTGGGGTTTTCAAAATTTTTCAATTTTACTTTTTGTTATTTTGGGTAAATTTTATAGATAGTCATAGCATTATCACTATTATTATCATGTGTAAAAATATATTTCTTTGTACGTAACATGTGTTTTATTTTCTATCACAGTAATCATAAAAAATATGTTTGGTAGGTCAACATAGATCAACCGTTTATATTTCTGTTAAAAATATATGTAAATTACATAAGTTAACTGAGATCGATTGGTACCACCAAACAGCAGGGAAATTGATGGTTTATATAGCAACCCTTACATCACGCACACAGCCTAAACGGGCGGCCATTATTATGCTTCACTTGGTTAGACGAGGTTACGTCCGTATTTTTTTGACGTCCGTGCTAATTGGGGCATTTTGATTTGATTTTACAATCTGACGTGGAAATAATTTTAATACTTATTGACCGACAAAAGGGTAACGAACCTTTTCAATCTAAAATATGGTTTCGTTGCTCTAAGAATCGCATACAATTTCCTAGGAGTTTGTATGCGATTCTTGTGAATTCGTATGCAAATTGGAATTCGAATGCTTCAATAATACATCTCCAGTTTCCTAATTGTGTATTGTGTCCTCACTTTTAAAGGCTTTAGACCATTTTTGTTTGAGATTTTTTCCAAATGAGTCGATTTATAAAATTACAGGCACCGAATACCTAATAATACATTAAGTGAGTTGTTATAGTCAGTAGTCAAATATAATTCGGCATGTGAGATTTTAAGTGTATTTTTTAAAAGTATAAACCAATGAAACTCATTTGAGTATTTCTAAACTGTAGTTTTTTTTTCGAATTTTTTGACTTTACTCACACATTTTAATTTGCTGTCATTCAAATCTGTGTCATTTGTGCAAAGACACGGGACCCACACACACGCAAACTTTGTGACGTTTGATGTAAGGTTCTCCGTTGTCAGAGGTCGTATGGATGGCAAACATTGAGGTATAATGTACTGATACCTCAATGGTGGCAAATTAATTTCTGTATATTTGTAAAAACAAACGTCATCATCACGTCCGTAATTTTAAGTGATATAAATAGCAAAATACAGATCATAAGCTTAAAATCTTTAAATTGTTTTAGAATTAGCAAAGGTAACATTTTTATTTACATACCGAAATGCGTTCATTAAAACGAAAAACTTTGAAACGGTCAACAGTATCTTCGCTATTCGGGCTATTGCTCTTATAACTGATTTGCCGAGGACATTAGTTAAATTGACGAGTTCTTTCAAGTTATTTTTTTACATACCTACGTTAACGCTTGATTAAAAGTTACTAGTAAGGATTGATGAATACATTATGTAGCAAATGTAGCAACTGACTAATAGCACTCCGTCCAGGCAGTAGTATGTAAGGCATATTCTATATCTCTCTATACCAGCCCCCCTAGCATGACCAACAAATCACGATATGCTATGATATAGCGATTTATCGACACCGAACTGTCAAATATGATCTTTTATCGAAACAGCGAGCATGACCGTGACGTCAAGATGGCGGCTATGTATATCATACTTTGACAGTCGAGTGTCGATAAATCGCTATATCATATCATATCGTGTTTTGTTGGTCAGGGCAGCTTATTCAAATATCCTTTGTTAATCAGTAGAATAATAAATTACAATTCTTTCGCTCAAACTACCGTATTCAAATTGACTCTCAATTCAATTCAATCTGTAACCTAAAAATATCGCGTTTTACTATAATTTTATTTAAAACTAAGCGGCCAAAGCATTAAGTTTGATCAAATTTTATGCGGATTGCCTAGAAACTATGATTTTTATATGTAGGTACTTATTGCTTGCATCGTATATGGGGCACGGAAAAATATTATATTCGAAGGATTTTTTTTGCAATTATTTTATACAATTCATATCTAAGTTCACTATCGAGTAGAAATTTTAATCGACCGGAATTTCACACTCATCTGAGACAACATTTATTTTTTATAAGTTTAAAGCATTTTTGTGTATTGCCAGTTTTATTTAAACGTAAAAAGTAAATTCATGCAACGAGATAATTCTAACCTTGACTCTTCATTAACCGAGATTCTACGTCACTCTGTATACTTCCCGTTCGTTTGAAGTTTTATTGACAATTTTTTATGGCTATAGAAGTTACTTATAGGAAACCCTAACGTAAATTAATCTAGGATAGTTAGTTTTTCTGTATTAATAACCTGATTAAAAATCGAAACCTTGCGCTCATGCAAAACCATGTGCCGATGCTAATACCGCCAAATAAATGCAAATTTATCATCAATAACTTTAAAAAGAAAATACATATTTCTTTCTAATTTTCCAAATTACAACAGTGTTTAGACTAAGTAAGTATATTTTGGATATCACAATGTTTTGGTAAAAAAAAAAAAAAAATGTGTGTCTGACTAATTTTTACCTATATTCTGCAGCCTAAACTAATCTTTTATATATAAAAGTGTCGCAATTTTGTTTTTCTAATAAAAACAACAAATAGATCTCCCTATAAATCATTACACCTTACCCGAAATTTCGATACAGTATTTTCAACTCTATAAAAATGCCGCCGCTAATTCTGAAACCAGCAGACGCACGCTAACGGCATACCTGTAATAAATAAGCACTCCGAGCTACGCAGCAGGCGGCTGCGGTTGACTGCAAGTGCAGCAACTCCTTTGCAACTGACATCTGCTGTTGACAGCAAGTGCAGCGACTTTGTTGTAGCTAACTGCAGCTGCACCAGTTTGTGTGGACTGGTATCTTACCGAGTAAAGAAGGCCTACTACGAAAATGTTTTATTCGTTCTGACATAGAAATCTAATTGTGTCTCACCTTTAAATATTTATGAACAATTATAAACGGTCGTGTTTTTTTAGCTCGTTTGAGTTGTTCGTTATTCTAGGTAGGCCTATTGTTCCGTTCGCCGCCAAATGCAGCAATTCAGGTGCAGTGAGAGTACTGTAAGTTTAATGATATCCTTATACTTGACAATTTTACAAACACAATTACATTAAAATTTACAACTATTGATACTTAAGGTAATAAGCAATATTAGATCGATATAATTATTTAAAGTATTATTAGTATTTAGAATTCTCATAGTAGCAATTCACATTTGTATAATATACAACATTACACACTGCTCAAGTCTTAGGTGCTCGATGTTTGTTTGTGTAGGTACCCTAAAATTTACCTGGAAAGTTATATAGGAATTTTAAAAATTAGTATTCACATCTCGTAGATATAGGACTACAATGTACTATCTGACCAGTCGCAATATATACGAAACCGCAGTATTTAAACGCACCGATCTTTTTTGCTTGGGTGCAGCGAGCATTGTCGGTTGAAAATTGCGGCTTCCTGAATCATATTAAAGCTTGTACGGTGGGTCGCACAGAGCAATACAACCGAGCCAATACAATTTGGAGTATGGTAGGTCGTATGTCTCGTCTAACAAAGCGCTGTATAGCTTCAAGTCGCTAGTGCGTTGTATGATTTAAACGCATCGAAGACGGGCCAGCCTCTCTTAAAATTCAAAATGGGACACAACTTTCCAGGTAATACTACCACGTGATCGGTTTTTATTGCTACATACATTACAATAGTACCTCGGTACTAAATATAGTAACATTGGAACCGACAATTATCACATAATATTGTCAGGAATACCACTAGGCATACAATCTTAATATACCGATATCGCTTTACAAAATGATAACTAATTATTTGCATTTAATATAAACTAAAGCCATCAACTGTCTTAAATACAGCACTAAGTACGAGAGTACATCATGGCTTAGGTTATTTTTTATGTTCACAAATTATTTTGATAGAAGAACAGTAAAACTTTTAAATTTTCAAATTAGCAATCATAAACCATGTTTGTGCTTATTTAAATTGCTTGATTTTAAAATTTCTGAAATATTAGTTAAGATAATATACTTTATGCTCGTTTTAGTGTCTATTTTTAACTATTCTATTTGTTCATACAAAAAATCTCCGAGGAAGATCACCGATACTCCTATAGCTTTAAAGATACTTTGGATAAAATGTTATTGCTGGTAATAAGTATCTTATCCGATATGTTAAATCAAAACTTTTAGAGCGCTGTCATACGAGGCGACTTTGCTGTGCGTCCAAACAGTGCGCTGCGTTCACAATTACTGAGTTTGCACAATTTTTATATGAAAATATGGTTCATTACATCTACACAGGCCTTCAGTTTTGATTTAAAAAAAACAATAATACCCATGCGAAAACCGTTATTTTTCCATTTAGATATCGCTTGAAGACGGAACGAACGTCGTAACAGCCACTTTACATTGCACGCTATTCTGAACCGTATTTTAATGAAGCATGTATCGTGCGCTATTTCTTCCGACACGTGATTGGTCGAGCAAAAGCCACTAAGCAGCCAAGTCGCATAATGTGACAGCGCTCATCTACTACCTAACTTTGGAAGACGACAAAACAACTAAGCATATTAGTAATACAAAATGAATAGTTTTTTAGCTCCTATCTAAAATCACAATCCGGACGAAATATCTCAGATATGTACGTAAGCCTTTTGTTGGCTAGTTAATTTATTGTAGGAAAAGCATTACATATCTTACCATTAGTAGTACACTTGAAACAGGTGAAGTAAAGCCAGTAAAAACCTATCTATCCGTGTTAAAATTGTATGCTCATCTTTAAAAAAGTGGTAAATGTAAAAGGGTATTCAAATTGCCTGTGACGCCTAAAGCAAACGAGTGGGAATAATGCTTGTATGTGGTTTATGGCGTTTTTCACTGAATCATCAATGATATCGCATTTCAACAAAAAAACATTACTTTTATCGAATTGGTATTTAGGGTTAGGTTAGGCTTAGGTAAGTATCCGTCGTACCCAAACGGTAAAAACGGGACCCTATTACTGACTACTGTGTGTCTGTCACAAGGCTGTATCTCATGAACCGCAATAGCTAGATAGTTAAAATTTTTACAGGTGATGTATTTCTGTTGCCGCTATAACAAAGCAGAATAAAATAAATGTTTATGTGGGGCTCCCATTCAGCAAACGAGATATTTTTTCCGTTTTATGCTCGATATTAGTAACAGCAACAGGTAGACGCTTGAAACTAAAAAAAAGGTTACACTATATTAGTGTCTAATGTTGTATAGATAATGGTACGGGTCTCTTTGTTCATCCATCCAATCCAATTAAGTTCTTCCATTTTTGATGCAAAAATGAATAAATTAAAAAAAAACTATACAAACAATTCATTCTAACTTAATATATTACATTCGGGTCAAATATTAAAAACATGGACAACACACTACTTAAATATTATCACAACGTCATCAGATCTATAAGTTGATATTACGAAACGAATGTCCTAAGCATACCAGTTAATACATTAGGGTATACATATATTAAATTACTTATTGCAATCACTGATAAATTTAAGTATACATAAAAAACGAATAATTGAAAAAACCATAAAACGCATTTAAAATACGATAATAAGCAGATTTGATAATTTTATAACCAGTAAGTTGTCGCCCCGAATTCTAAATATAAAACCTTTACTGCGCTCGCGCCTTCAACCAAAGTTTTATGGCAGTTGTATAAATAATTTATGAGAGCGCATACCCATTAAACAGCTTTAATATTAGTTTCCTATTAGAATCTATCCTTGCGATTGGGATTGAAACACCAGAATTCATCACGCACCGAAATAATAAGTGATAGCACAGTCAACAATTTATCAACTATATCACAAAACGCAACATTTTTACGACCGCTTTTTAACATAAAATGCAATTCGTAAAGTTAATAGCAACTGACACAAGCTATATGTTATATTTATATTGTATAGTATACTTTAAGACAAGCGGTTGATGATTTCCATAGATTATTCTCTATTTTTGAAATAATGTACTGAAACAAATATGTTTTTAGGGTTCCGTATCCAAAGGGTAAAACGGGACCCTATTATAAAGACTCCGCTGTCCGTCTGTCACAAGGCTGTATCTCATGAACCGTGATTGTTAGACAGTTGAAAATTTCACTGATGATGTATTTCTATTGCCGCTTAACAAATACTAAAACTCAGAATAATAAAAATATTTAAGGGGCTCCCAAAAACACGATTGTTGCATGGAACCCCTTTTAAATATTTATTTTAGAATTATATTTTTATTTAATACTTTTTATACGATTAGCCCCAACGGCTCAATTCGCAATTTTGTAATAGCGTCCAATCTTGGATTTAAAATTTAGCAAAGTGTATCGTTTTTGCGTCGGGGGTTAAAAATATTAAATTTATAAAAAAAGTACAAAAACAAGCGATGCGTTCAAAGTGTTTGGGTTTCGTTGTGTTTTAACAAAAACATACACTAAAGAAGGCCTGCGAAAGTGTCAAAGGTTTTGCGATTGTACGTCAGTGTCGTTTTAGTTCCGCTATTGGGATCAATACTCGCCATACCCAGATCGGTAGTTTCCCTGAGCAAACTAACGAAGCTGTGATACTTCCCTGAGTCTATCTTAGCGAGATTCATTTTGAGTGTTGGTTTTTTGTATTTTGCAGTCTTTGTGTGCCAGACTAGGACTTTGGAGCAGTTATCTGCTAGTGGTTCTATATCTTCTACCTTTAATCCAAGACTGACCAGAAACCTGTCCTCCTCGTGACCGGCGATGTAAGGCATGCTGGCCGACGGCCTCAGGTATTGAATGTTGACAGCGAACCCAGCCATGTCGACGGGATACATACGTGATCCTGGCCATGAATCGAAGAATCCAACTACCTGTAAAATAAATTAATCTTATTTATGGAAGTGATTTTATGTGATTTTGTAATACATGAGAGGGATTTATTTGGAATTTTAAATATGTAACACAACGGCCGTCATGGGGGTTACCAGTGACCCACCACTTAACAGATTTTTAACGTTTCTAGTTTCGTGGGAATTATTGGCCTGAAAAGAAATACAAGTAATGTCCCACACAAACACCCTCAGTATTGGTAGTCTATGGATGTTACGCCATCTAACAGATGTACGTAAAATAATCTTTTTCGTGATTTGTAAATTTAATATAATTAAGTTTAATGATGTGTTTTTTCGGACAGTAAACTATACGTTGGGTGGGTAAGCCGTAAGGTCACGGTCACCAGAATACGGTTAATTATGAAATCCTCTATATTAAATAAATACAATTAAAATAAATACAGTGCCAGCCCAATTGTTTGTCAGCTGTGCATGATACCTAAGTATATTTTTTATTACATAAAATACTTCATACAGGCACTGGTGCCGGATCGCTAATTATCTACAAAAGCTAGATGCTAATATTATTTAGGTATATATTCACATTGTGAACTATAGAGCTAAGCTAGATATATATACTGCAGCTACGCACTGTAAAGAAAACACTAGTAGTTGAGAGTTGGGAGACATGAACGAAGCGGAAGGAACTGATTTTCGATTCGCTTTGCTCCGATTGTGGCTAGCGCTTTATCTATCTTTATCACCGCTAGATGCCGAAGTCGCAAACAAACCGAACGCGGTAGAATTCTTATAGATTAAGTAGTGTTTGAATACACTGCAATATGTTATTAACTAAATCTTTCTTTACAAGTGTGATAGACAAACAATAAAAAAAAATACCTTTCCATTTTTAACTACTGGAGATGATACACCATAGCCACCAATGAGTCCTACTGGAAACATGGAAACTTTTTTGGTAACTCTGATTTCATTGAATAACTGTAAGTCAACAGTATTGTCGTCATCTCCAAAGTAAAGGATGCCTTCTTGTACATTTTCCCGGAGCCAGGAGAGTGCAGCTCGCCGATTCGCTACGCCACGAGGAAAGTTTGTGGAAACTTTGTAGTTGTAAGGCTTCGGGCTAGAGATGTGAGTAAACGGCAAGCCAGATTTTCTGAAACAGTACATACAATAACATGCCAAAACGAATGTCGCGTGTATAAAAAAAAGCCGAGGGTACACTAGGGGACAAAACAAGCGGCATATTGTGTAACATTTCGCTCAACATCTAGTTCCCGGGGACGATGTTGCTGGACTTTGCTGGTGTCCACAATAGTCAGTAGATGCTGGCAACATCATGTTGCCCTGAATAGTACCGCCTACAATAGCATCGTTACTACAATATATTTAACGTTCATCAACATCGTGTAAGAACGGGAACAATGGCGTGAGACAATGGGCACACATACTGAGTCCGGGTAACTTAGTGTTGTAAAAGAACTGAGTCTTTTAGTCCTAATTGTGAGGCTAGAGTTCTCTTTCAGTTCTTTTACACCTTTAATTTTTTGAGTTCTTTGAATCTTAAGTTCTTTCGGTTATTTTCAGTCCTTTGAGAGCTTAGAGTCCTCTGAGTTCTTTAAAGTTTTATGAGTTAAAAGCAGACAACTGTTGTCCAATCAAAGGGACTCGCATCGTGAAGTCTTTGAGTCCTGAACTTTAAAGTAGAGGACTGCAGTCTAACCAAAAATACTCGCATATGAAGTCCTTGACTTCCCTAGACTTTTTTGTAAAGCAAACTAACTACCCACTACCTACCAAATCAACCCTATACATTAATTTTTACGTTTTAGAATCCAGTTTAGAGCTCTCTGAAAGATTGAGCTATTTTTAAAAGACTTAGTCGCGCCAAGTTTTATCCGTAAGACTGAGCAATTTTAAAAGGACTTAGTCACAAGTTCTTTCCTTAAGAAAGAGCTCTTTTTAAAGGACTCAATCGCGAGTTCTTCTTAGAAAAGCTGAGTTTTTATTCAAAGGACTGTCATGATTTCTTTTTGTTAAGTGTGAGCTCTTTAAAAGACTCAGTCTCGAATTCTTTTTGAGTCTTATGTAAGAAGACTACAAACTCAGCGAGACTTGAGCTTTTATATATATTTTTTTTTACTTGAGTCTTCGGAGTAGACTAAGTCTCGAAATTAGGGCTAAAAGATTCAGATCTTTTACAACACTAGGGTAACTAGGGCAACGTTGCAGTAACATTCTAACTTCTAAGTCGCAACTCTTGGAAGAATGTGTAAAGAACTCCTATGAACTAAAAGTCCTCCGAGATGACCAGGTCAAAATTCAACCCAAAACATCAGATGCATTTAGGACTATCGTTAAGGAACTAGAAAACAAAAACACTGAATTTTATACATACAAACCCAAGCAGGATAGGCATTTCAAAGAGATATTCAAGAACATACACTCTTCAACACACCCGGAAGATATCAAAACAGCTTTTAATGAACTTGGTCACACAGCTACGAATGTGTGGAACATGAAACAAAAAATAACAAAGATACCACTATGTATGTTTGTAGTTGAGATCCTGCAAAATACAAATAATAAAGAAATATATAAAATAAGAAATCTTTTGAATCAATGTGTCTTAGTTGAACCGCCACGCCCAACTCGTAGTATACCTCAATGCTCTAACTGCTTACAGTATGGCCATACTAAAGCCTACTGCAGACGTAAATCAAAATGTCTCAAGTGTGCTGGTGATCATACAAGTGCCAACTGCTTTCGCAAAGAGAGATCAGACTCGGTGAAATGTGCCCTGTGTGATGGAAACCATCCCGCAAACTATAAAGGTTGTACAGTATATAAAGATCCCCTAAACCAAAAGTTTCCGAAACACCAACAGACTTTAAAGAAACACCCGTAACCAACAATAGTCTTAACAAACTAAATGCAAGCAAACCAAAACGTGACCTGCCCATCGAGACCGATTCAGAACAAGCACATATTTTAAACACAAATTCTCAATTGATCACCATTGTTGATGAACAGCCCCAATCCACAAGTTATGCTAATGTTGTCCGCGATGGTAAACATAAAGAGGAAAACCCCAGCCCAACTAGCCACGAAAGCTTCGATAGAAAACAACTGATAGAAATGTTAAAACAAATGATGCAACAAATGTCTGCCATTACAAACCTCCTGGTAAATCTGATGAGTCAGCTGTCCAAGAGTCAACCTTCTAGCTGACTAAGAATTGCTACATGGAATGCCAATGGGCTATCAAACCACACTACTGAAGTTAAAACATTCTTAGACACAAACAAAATAGATATCCTGCTAATATCTGAAACACACTTTATTTCAAAGAGCTTTTTTAAAATACCTAAATATGATTTCTACCACACCATGCACCCTGATGGTAGTGCTCACGGGGGTTCAGGCATACTAGTCCGCAGTAGTATTAAACACTATGCATCAAATCACTATTGCACTGAAGAGATACAGGCTACCAACATTATAGTGGAAGACATCAAAGGATGTTTGACCATATCTGCTCTATATATTCCACCTAAGCATAATCTCAAATCTGAAGCATACCTCAAGTACCTAAGAACTCTTGGGAATAGGTTCATAGCTGGTGGTGACTATAATTCTAAGAATACTGTATGGGGCTCAAGAGTCACAACATCTAAAGGTCGCGAACTATACAAAGCAATGAAAAGTCTGAGCTTAAATGCAATTTCTACAGGGGAACCAACCTACTGGCCGACTGACTTAAAGAAAAAACCGGATCTGGTAGACTTTTTTCTTAGCAAAGGGCTATCAAATACGAAAATCACTTGCTGCTCTAACTTTGATATGCACTCGGACCACTCTGCTGTCCAGGCTGAAATCTACTGTGACCCGATTTATGTCAAAACGCCATGTAAGTTGCACACAAATAAAACAATCTGGGATAACTTTTGAAAAATTGTCACTGAAAAACTGAATACTAAAATTCCTTTGAAATCAAATGAAAACATTACTGAGGCTGTTGAATTTTTTAACCATTGCATTCAAAGAGCAGCCTGGCAAGCAACACCACCTATAAGTACTCGCAACTCATCTCAAATCTACTCCAGAGATATAGAGAAAAGAAAGGCTTGAAAGAGAAGAGAAAGGCTATTAAAAATGGCAAGTAACCCGCCACCCCCAAGATAAAACTATTTTAAACACCTACACTCATAAGCTTAAAGACCTAATAACAGCTTGCCAGAATGAAAGTTTTGAGTCTTACCTGGTACATCTGGATGCTACAAGCTCTACCAACTATTCTCTCTGGAAGGCCACAAAACAGTTAAAAAGACCTATCCCCTTTAAATCACCTCTACGGAAGAAGGATGGTAGTTGGGCTAAGACTGACTCTGAAAAAGCAAGACTATTTGCCGAACATCTGACTGAAGTCTTTACACCTAACCCGGATTTTGGCACAAAAGCTGCAACTGTGAAAGAGCATCTAAATATCACACATCAAATGGATCTGCCAATACCCAAATTTAAGAAGGACGAAATAAAGCGCGCCCTCAATAAGCTTCCACTGCTCAAAGCGCCGGGATACGATTTGATAACTTCCAAAATCTTACGCTCCCTGATGTTGCTGTTACTAATCTTACAAAGATTTTTAATGCCATAATACAAAAAAGCTTCTGTCCACCTCAATGGAAAGTGGCTGAAATAATTGTCATACCTAAGCCGGGAAAACCGCCAGAAGAAGTGACTTCATATCGCCCAATTAGCCTGCTGTCCATAACCTCAAAACTTCTAGAGATTTTGTTTTTGAAGCGATTTGAACCAGCTATTTCTGAATCAAATCTTATTCCTAGCCATCAATTTGGCTTTCGGAGGTCGCACAGCACGATAGAACAGGTCCATCGCCTAGTCGCCAAAATCAACGCATCATTCGAAAAGAAGCAGTTCTGTTCTGCTGTATTTCTAGACATATCCCAGGCATTTGATCGGGTGTGGCACGACGGCTTACTCTGCAAAGTTTCTAAAAAAAATTCCCCGAGCTACTTCTCCTTTATAAAGTCATATCTACAGGATCGCCATTTTTATGTTAAGCTGGGCGAAGACAAAACGGGATTACACGCCATTAGAGCAGGTGTCCCGCAGGGCAGCGTTCTGGGTCCACTTCTATCCTACACTCTACTTCTATTCTACACTTCCGACTTACCATCAAATGATGCTGTCCTTCTGGGCACATTTGCCGATGACACAGCTATTCTGGCTAGTCATGAGAATGCAGTTGAGGCCTTCAAGATACTGCAAAGAAGTCTTGACGATGTGTCACACTGGCTTAAAGACTGGCGCATCAAGGCGAATGAAACTAAATCCGTACACGTCACTTTTACCCTTAGACATGACTCTTGTCCAGTGGTCAAGCTTAATGAGGTTGAGGTACCTCAGGCAGACAATGTTAGATACCTAGGTCTGTATCTAGACAGACGCCTTACCTGGAAACATCACATCTTCACAAAGAGAAAAGCACTTGGGCACCAGGCCAGATCACTCCACTGGTTGATAGATCGTCAATCCAAAGTCTCATTGGAAAATAAACTATTATTATATAAGAGTATTCTCAGACCAATTTGGATGTATGGCATGCAACTGTGGGGCACGGCATCAGAATCTAATATTCAGATAATACAACGCTTCCAATCCAAAATACTACGTCAAATAACTGATGCTCCATGGTACTTCACTAATGATCGACTCCACAAAGAACTTAATGTAAAGACTGTTAAGCAGGAAATAGAGGCGTCGGTTAAAAAATACACAACCAAGCTTGAATCACACCCAAACGAACTGGCCTCGGCTCTCATCGCAGCCGACGACTGTATAAAATGACTCAAGAGACGGACACCGCTCAGCCTTAACAGAAAATAGGACGAGACAAGTCGACAAATATTATGTGTGGTTGAATCACAGGATTCTCCACACCTACAATAAATAAATCCACATCACACATACAGATAAATGTTATCTATGACAAAATACTGGAAAAAATGAAAAAAAAAAAAAGTATTGCACACATCATTTGTTCCATAGTGAATCTTTGTCTTACATGTCTTATTAAAATAAAATAAAAATGTTTTGTCCCTTACTTGAGTATGCTAAGTACTTGTCCTGAACATAAAGGTTGATCATCCGCTATAATCCAATGTATTCGAGGAACATGCATTAATGTATGAGACAGCCTTGTCAGTTCAGGTACTTGTTCTGGCCTTGGGTATGTAGGTGTGACAAAATATATGATTTTCAAATCAGTTTTATTGGCCAGATGCAGTCGGTCATCGTTGAAATTTACATAGCACAATTTATTTTTAACGGGAAGCGTTTTGAGACTTAGACTTTCAAACCTGCAACAAAGGAGTATTAAGTTATGACACTATGATTTTAAAATGATGTGAATTGCTTGGTGGAATTATTGCTATTGTTTGTGCTATATGACATAGTAATACAGAATAAGGAAAACGCTAAATGATTATCCATGGATGTTATAATAATATAGCAGTAACTTTAAGTTCAATGATACAGTCTGTCAAATCAAATTTTTACAAACAAAATATCCAGTTTATTTTTTAAGATTGCATTTGTTTCCAATCAAATGTAGGTATTAAAAAAGTAATTTTGGTTTTTATTTGTTATTAAAGTATTAGGCGCGTTCTGCACATGATACATTATGGTGTTTAAGATAATTATTGTTAAGTAAATTATTGTCGAGTAATTAGTTGTTTAAGTTTTTAACAAGCTTTTTGTTACGTACAGGCGCAATCTTGTTATGTAAATTTATGTTTAAGGTTTTATGTTTTTAAATAAAAGGTATTTTCATGTAGGCCTAGTTGTAAGTTATTGTGAACTATCTCAGGGCTTGTTTTATTTAATAACGTATATCAAACCTTATAGTTTAAGCCATTGTAGGTAAGTTTGGTAAAGGTTTAATAGTAAAGGTACCCGGTGTGAAGAGTCACCTGTCGGCCGTCTTGCTCACGCGGGAAATGTATGAAACCGAGAGCAAGGCAGGTAAAGGCCTATAGGCTGTCACTGTCCTCTATATCAGAGTTTAGGAAGGTATGATGGCTAAACTTTATATAGGTAGGCAAACATAAAATATGGAAAATGTAACGCAGTAATGTAATGTAAATGTAGTTATGTAGGTAGTCACAAAATCACTTAGACAGAGATAGTACTATAGCATCTTACGTCTCCCTCTAAATCTCGATGTAAACGAGGGTAGACGTAAAATGTATAACATAAGGAAAAGGATGAGAGATGTATTTGTTCTTGTCTCTAGTTTTGTGAACCATGTTAGCTACCGTGCTTTATTCGATAATGTAGATGTAAGTTAGCCTTAAGAGTAGGACTCTTAGCCTGGCAAAGTTTGAGTTCCATAGCAAAAAATGTGCCTTATGTGGACTGTTGACTGATGTAGGATCATGTTAATAATGATGTAAACAGTATAGCTAATGATTAAGCTTAATGGAACAGATAAAATTAAGTGTACAATATAAGCAGAACATAATCATTAGTGTCGTCATTAATTATTTCCATAATGTTCACTGATGATTCTTTTGAAAATTTAGAATTTAATAAAACAGAATCACTGACATGATCATTAAATTGACAAAAACTTTATCTCTAAGCATCACTAAATCATAATGACTTGAACTAAAACTAATAATTAACTAACTACTAATCTATTCAATGAGAACATACCCAATGACTCCCAAATTTGTCCAAACCAGTAATATTACACACAATAAAAGAGCCATTATAAAAATTCTTCTAAACACAGATATCTGTCGCATCCTCAGCATTCTATCCTAAGGCATTTTTCCGATACAAACGTTAAGAAAAATCAGTCATTATAATATAGTTGTGTTGTTGTTATATTTGGGGTTTTTTAAAAGTTCCAGCACCACGGCTCATCAAAAAAACAACAATGATGATACAGTTATATCAGTGACACTTTTTTTGTAAATCCGTAACGAAGCACATTCAATAAAAAATATGAATTTATTTAAGAATTAACAGCAACTAAAAAATCGATTTTGTAACCACCAAAAACATCACGAATTTAATTATTTTTTGCCCATTTATTATAAAAGCTATTTTTTATGGCAGCAATTGTGCTCTGTTCACTGATCAAATAATACTCACAGATTAATATATGTCTAAAGATAATACTGGTCTGTCTGTCTGGCTGTATTTATTACTTTACTCTATGGTCTGTATTTAAATCCTCATTGGTCTGTCTGGTCTGTTACGTCACTACGTGTGTCTGCCTGTCAGTCAACTTTTTTTTTATTTTATTTGGCTCGCACGACAAGTGCATTTGCCACGGACGGAGTAAAAGCACATGAGTAAAGATGGTAAAAGGTCCCTACCTTTTACCATCTTTAAACGAAACGATTATGGGAAAATTAAAAGGTACGGAAACACAGAGAAGGATAGGATCAGGTTAGTTGATATATATTTTGTACTGGATGAAATAAATTTACTTATATTTTTATATTATTAGAAGAAATGAATATAGATAAAATATTATATATTTCTGAACTATTCATATGTAATGAGGTTACAATAGGAGGTAGAGAGAGAAATAATAGTGAGGAACACAAAGAGGAATTATTATGTAAAGGACATGAAAAGAAAATGTGATTCAGGTCACCCATGTCAGCACCACATTCGCACATTTCACTTTCTATAATGCGCAATCTTGCAAGGTGAAATGGAGTACAAGTATGGCCTTGCCTCAAACGAATTATACACGTCGTAGAAGTCTTGCCAAAATTAAAGATGTGAAACCATGGTTTTGAAGGAATATTCGGCTGTATAGTCTTGTAGTATTTGCCTTTAACTTGATTGCTGACTTCCCAATCTTCACTCCACAGGCTATGAAGATGAAGCTTAGGAAGAGTGAGCAGATCAGATGAGAAGATTTTGAACGGAAACATATCCCCATCGACAACAGCATCACTCGCCAGACTATTCGCTTTTTCATTTCTAAAAATACCTTGATGGCCAGGGATCCATCCAAAATAAATAGTTTGGCCTCTCTTGGAAGACTTGTTCAATAAAGTCCTGCATTTAAATGCAACTTGGTTTTTTTTTTCGGACGGACCTGTCGCTGACGGCCCAATGAAAAGACCTTGTCAGCTACAACCGGGCAGAGATGGCGAGCGCTGAAGGCGCTCAGCCTAGGTCCGCCCCACTAGCGGTCTCTGCGACCCGTCCGAGTGTGAGGCTTCGCGCATCGAAGCCTCAGGCTCGTACGTGTCGGGCCCCATACTAGCGGGCGCGATCGGGCCAGTGCGGAGTGCATAAGGCACCCTACCAAGCGGCGAACCCGCCAGTGGTGACGCCGGCGCGGCCGGGGACTGCCTAGGCAGGCCGGACCGCCGTCGAGCTCCTTTCTGGCGGGCTCGATCTGGGGGTTAACCGGACTCGGGCCTCAAGGGCGCCTCTGTAGGCTCGGACCTCGGCTTGGGCCGTCGTCCGATGTGTCCTGTGTGGTGGACAGGGGAGAAACGGCCAGGCACATGTCTGTGTCGGCCGAAATGGAAGGCGGGACCTCGCGCCCTTTGGCGGGCGCGGTGAAACGAGCTACTGCGTTGTCTAGTATTTGAACTGCTTAAGGCGGTGTTGGCTGTTGTGACAAATGCGGTGATATCGTCAACCTGGTCATCGAGTATGTGGCGAGGCCGACGGAATCGGCGAGCGACATCCTTCTGGGGCGTATACGCGGCGGCTTTAACTACGAGTGGATTTGGGTGGTTTATGGCCTTATCAAAGAATCGCTTCGACGCTTCTTTCATACAGAGGGTCATAGACGGGATGTCGAAATCTCTGTGGAGATTTTTACGGCGCACAAACCACGGGGCCCCCGAGGCTTGGCGCAAGAACTTATTTTGGACTTATTTTGCCCTTAAGGATCGATCGGGGGATGTGAGCAAACACCGGACTGGCGTAAGTCATCACAGGTCGGATTCAGGTCTTGTAAATTGTCAGCCTATTTCTAAGTGACATTTTACTCTTTTTGCCGACAAGGTGGTATAGTCGGTGGACATAGAATTTCGCTCGTTTAAGAACGCGTCGGACGTGCGGTGCAAACGTTAGTCGCCGGTCTAGAGTGACACCTAGATATTTGGCCTCCGTCACCCAAGGGATCGGTTGGCCAAACAAGGTGACGTCGGAATAGGGTCTTCTGCGGCGCATGGGCCCGAAAGTCCGCACGACATAGTGCTTCCGAGAAAAGTACACGCAACTGGGTTACTGCTAGTACCACAATAAAACGGAAATTTCACTATGGATTGCAAAGTACTTTTTGAATCAGTAAAAATTACAGCTTTGGATAACTTTATGAGTATAACATACTCAATAGCCTTTTGCAGTCCATATAATTCTCCTGTATGAACGGATGTCTCCGGTGATCAGTACCATTTAAATTAATTGAACTATCTGTATTCAGGCTGGGATCCCTCCGCATCCATGCTCTCTCCATCATAAGTAACAGTCACAAAATTAGATACCTGAGGAGTTGTCCCTCCACCAGGATCGTCTGGTTCATTTATATTGAAAAGAAAGAAAACTTACCAAATACGAATCTAACTACTATAATATACCAATCTCATCTTAATATTTCGTTTTAGAAAACAAATTTACGAAAAGTCAGAAAAGTCAACCGCGTCACACGACGTTTCCCGCGCTTTTCAGTCAAACTTTTTTGTAGGAAGGAGGTACTACTGGTATTTGGCCATTTAAAAAAGGAGAAGAAGAGGTACCAGATGTATTATTTGATCAGTGACCAGAAGTACTACCACTGATCAAATAATACTACGTAGTCTACTGGGTACGTATATCGTCGTGACCATAAAGGTAATATACCTTCCTGTGTACTAATAATATATCTTTATGGTCGTGACAGAAATACCTTCTATTATGACACTTACGTTGTATTCAATGAACTTAAAATCACTATAGTAGTATCAATATTCTCTGTGGTGCAGTAGGGTTTGTGTATTCTGTAATGATTGTCGATGAATGGAGTAAAAAGCATAGACTTTTAAATAATTTTTACATCAATGATTAAAAGGAATTTATATAAATAAATTAATAAATTGGAATTTAAATCAGAATATTTTGGGATCTAAAACATAAAGACTGGCTAAAAATGTATTGAAATGTATTCATTTTAAATTGTGCAAAGAAATACTTTTAATTTTATTTCAAATTGATTACCTACATTTGTTTTACAATTATAGCTAGCTTAGCTTTTCCAAAGAATTCAAAATGCAGCGCGTACGGCTCACGCGGTGCAGCTGTCGAACAGTGTTCAATCATCACCTCTCTGCGTCCGACCGATCCGAATCGTATGAAGGAAATCGGATTTGCGAACGGCGATTTAGTGGTCTTAAATAAGTGTTCCTTTAAATAGTACCACGTCTTCTTTGATCCGACATTTCTTGGATTTGGATTGATAGATAACGGATCGGATGCAGTGTGAAGAAACCGCTCTATCTAATCATAGCTGAGCTGAGATTGGTTGGTGATGAGTTGACGACTCGACAATTCGTCATCCATTCATCATAGAATGGCTCTACTTTATTAGAGTAGCACACGCTGTATATTTGAGTCATTTGGATCTCTTCTTTCTTGCGAAGGCAAGTACTCTTATTTGATCAGTGGCAGGCAAGTACAGTATTATTTGATCAGTGGCAAGTACCTCCTAAGTATTATTTGATCAGTGGTACCTCCTACCTACCCATCACAGAGTACCTACATACATATTCAACAATATAATATTTATATATATATGCCACTAGTTACGGTACTAACACATTTTGTTGATTAATTAGATTGATAATTTATCAAGTTATTTTAAAATATTAGTAAGGTACAAGCATATTTAATAAATGCAAGATTTTTATAACATTTTGGAATGTGTATAATATTAGGCGTGAAGTGTTTCCGAAATAATTGATTTATTTCTCGTGTCATGTTGGTGCCATTGATCTTGATGTGGACAACTTCAGTGTGGTGGTGCGATAGTGATTGCGCGTAGTGTTATTGTTTTGTGGAAAAAATTGTGAAACCTAACTAAATTCTATATCCTTTCTTTAAAAATCTATCATATTTTCTGCCTTTGGTCCTGGACACTTATTTTTTTCGCGGAACATGTCATTCACCAGCTTGGTAAGTGAAAATTTGTGCTACATCAACACCAGCCTATGGCGGTACAATCGTGTGGTAATTCACAGCGTTACTTAATTTTATTTTCTTTTTTATCACTAAAAATCATGCTTTTTAACAAATAACTGAGGTATTATTAGTAACCAACTCTCCAATAGAGAATCATCGCTTTAGGGACCACCTTTTTTGATGGATTCGGATAAGCTTCCTCCATATTTTACTGCTACGTGCATGGTACCAACTACATAAAAATAAGTACATACTACAGAGGCTTTTTGGCTCCAAATTTTCGTTGTTTTTTACTTCTATTTACAAGAAAATGTTGTTATTCCAGCTTACATACATGAATAAATAGTCAAATTATACATTGCTCATTTTTCGACACATATCTCTTTATCTCAAGTTTGACCTCAAATCAGACTGGGCTTTTAATACCGAAATCATAGCTGCTTTGTATTTGTGGTTTACATTTTATTTACTATTGTTTGTTTTGACCATTGCCAACCAATCATAGTTTGTGAAAAAAATATGAGCAGGGTCTGATTCTGATGCTCAAATACAAAAATTTTCTCACTAGGACCAACTTTGAAATTGCGAAATTGTAGTTACTTAGAATGAATTTGCTTTGCATTACATACAAAAAAAGTTTAAAAAACTAGGAACTGACTTCCAAATTGACTAAAAGGCGAAAAATAATATTTGCTTAACTAAACATACCTAATCAGTTATTTTAGGAGTCTCTGCTCCATGAAGAGTTAAAATGTATTCATTCGCACCGACGCCATAAATAATTGTTTAGTTAACCCTCTTGCTCCTACTGTACCTTAACCCACTTGTTACGAGAAAAAAAAGTTTATCAGATCAATATAAAATTTTAGCATAGTGTTTGTGTTCAAATAAAAAGGGTAAAAAAAAATTCGTCCGTCGGAAAAGCGGGAAATAGGTGGTCCTTTAAGACCCGCTAGTAATATGGACTGCTATGATTTACGTAAAATTTGAATATTTTGTTTACAAATGACTTTGAATTAAATAAAATACAAACACTTTCAAAATAATGATTAATTAAACTATGAAAAAATACAAAGTGATAAAATTCTAAGACTCTTTGTTTTAAACTTTCATGGTCACTAACATTAGAATAGTTTGTTACGGGATTGCTACCATGTACCTTATTTTTGAGTTCCCGATATTTCGGCACTGTTGCAAGCGCCATGATCACGGAGTAACATAATACTCCGTGTTCCGTGTGTGAGTTACTCCGTAATCATGGCGCTTGCAACAGTGCCGAAATATCGGGAACTCAAAAATAAGGTACATGGTAGCAATCCCGTAACAAACTATTCTAATTCTAAGACTCGTCAAATATATGGAATTATTCCTTGGTGTGGTATTCTCAAAGCAAACTTTAGGGTGTCTCTTACATTTTAAGCATGTGAAGTTTGCTTTAGTGTGACAAACAAATGCTGCATCTTTGTCGTTCTGGCATGTGCCTCATGAAATGACCTAAACTATTCGTCATGTCTTGATTCTTCATGGAGGCTTTTTGAGGACCTGCAAACCTTTTTAGTTCCAGATTTCTTGTGTGTTTCCAAAAAACTGGTTGCTATATTTTTCCGAAAATGGAGACGATCCTTGTTTCTACCATCTGTTTTATATAACTGCCATGCATTATGCAAGGCCATGTCCAAGCAGTGGCAGATGATGGAAAAATACCACTTCTTTACTTACCACAGATCGATGTTTGTTACAGGCTGATGTTTTGGTCCGAACGATCTACTCGGCCAATATTCTCACTGTAGGCTTTGATTGTAGCCGGTTGGTCAACTTGGATGTACTTTTTCTGCTGCTGAGAAAATCTTTTTATTTTATTAGTTGGCAAACCTTTACTGTGTTTGTTGCAACAGTTACGACACTATTATCATGTCACTTGCAAATCACAATCTCTTCAGCTCTGGCAGACCGGTATTAGCTTGCTACATATACTTATCTGTGCCGGTATTTGTAAGTAACTCGCTCTGACTTCTGTAGCTCCTTGTTTGTCTCCAAAGGGAACTTCGACTATCTGTTTTCGCATATTGTACCAGTTGCTTTCAAGCCTCTTTAACCCAGTTCATCAACTAGAGGTCCTGATGTGAAGAAATTGTCGAAGAAAAGATGAAATGGTGCCTGTGCATTAATCTTTTTCAGGAGGCAAAATAGACGTCCTCATTATTTTCTAAGTCTTCCAGAATTTCATTTAAATTTAAGGTTCGTTTTCGGGGTCTGAAGACTAGTTCAGAGTTTTTTTATTTTTTTTATTTATTTAACCCCTTTCAGTGTTAGGTAAGGTTAGTGTGAAGATCTATTATTATAGAAGTTGTTTAAAAATATCGTTATCATCAGAAGTGTCGTAACCATGGGATAACTGTTCAATGCCTAAGTCAATTTTAAAAAACGAACTAAAATATTTTTCTCGTTTCTGGGTGTACTGGTTTACGCCCCAGTAAATAAAACTTCTGTCTGGTATCTCGTAAGCGCCACGTCTGCCCAATATACTACGAAATACTTTCTGTTGACAAATCGCAGTATTATTGACTCCTAGAGTTAAATAATTGAAAAGTGAAATGAAAGTCATAGAAAAAATACCGAATACGGACTTGGCTCTTTATTTGGTATAGGATCATTCAAAGTAATGTTTATAGCTGTATTGCATTTCAGGGTAACCAATCATTCAGGATACCAACCGAAGTTTCAATTTTATGACTTTCATTTCGCTTTTCAATTATTTCACTAAACTTAATCATAGTAATATAATTATGCCACTAAACTTGAACCGTATTATAGTTATATTCTTAGTAAGACAGAATGAATCGCTTACCTATAATAACTGTTAGGGTATATAATTATATCCCTAGGGATATAACTATATAACGGCTTAATCTATGGTACTGCAACATATATAAGCCGCGCAATACAATTGCACTTTCATACATTTAGGCCTCCGCCTTTGCCATCCACCGTCCCCTCCGATTTTTTTATATTATAAATATAAATTATTAAATAAAATAAAAAAGTCGAAAGGGACGTCCAGATCTGGCGAATCGCGCACCGCACGTGCATTTTATGTTTGTTTGATGCGCGCGCGCGAACGTGAACTAGAACAGATCGCGCGACGCTCGCGCGCACTGTACTACAAGTCTTCCATCAGTTGCGCTAAAGAGGCGCACCAAACGATTGCAGTAACGGCAGGCTTGCTGCGTGCGAGTTGCGCGTCCGCGGCGCTTTGGCCAGATTTGGACGTACGCTTACGGACAGGGATGATGCGTAATTTATATCACGTTTTGAGAAAAAGTGTCAATTCATTTTAACATGAGGAGCAAGATCATAGTACAAATGATTTTTTTTACGAGCCCTATATTTTTTAATAGCATCGCGCCGTTTTTGTTAGAGCAAACACTATGCAATCCAAATAAAATCCGCGAGCCAAGCGAGCGTGAAAAATTTCTGAACTCTACAATATCTCACTTAACTACCTACCTTAAACCACAAATTACGTATAGCAGCGGCGCACTAGACAGATAGTCCACTCGGAACTAAGCGCCATATCGTTAAGAGTGTACTACAAGAAATTGTGAAAATTAAGGTATTTTTATATCACTTTTTCTAGACGCTGAATTGATTAAATACATTAAAACCACCTTTGTAGGCTAGCCTGATCCTGGATCTAGGTCGCCGCCTTGTTGAAATTTTAAAAAAAATCCTTATAATAAAAAAAATACACATGAAAGGTAATAACTTCTAAAATCATCTTTTTTCGATTACTTTATCAATTTTACGCATTAAACAATGATTCTCACATGAAAATGTTTGTATTGCAATTCCGCAGACCGCCCCCTTCTTAAAATTTAGTATAAATATAAAAAATATGAATATTTTAAGATTTCTTAATTTAAAACACAAACGCCTGATATATTTTAAAAACATTGCTCTTATTAATTTACTAGGCGCACACAATTGAATGGTGTGATGCGTATTTTCAATAAATTCCTTGGTGAGGTCATGCACATGATGCACAGATATTATTTCAAGCCATCCTGCCAGCTGATGATCATCCCCGAATTCTTCCCCGATGTCCCCAACTAAAGGCAGCCGTGTTACAAATCTATACTTTGCAGTACATTTTAGTGTTTTTGCTGTCTTTCAACTCAAATGTCAAGTCTTATCCCGTACAGAGTAGTGCAAACGCAGAGCATGCAAACCAATAGGTATCTAGCTAAAACATAAAAGAGTCTTGATAATTATAGATGTCATCAATAATGTATAAATAATAGTAAAAACCCTCAGTCATTATCTAACATTCACTTATAATCACCATTCATAAGAGCCCAAAAACGCTGTATCGGCTGCCTAGGTGTTGATTACCTTACCATATATTTTCAATATCATTGAAATAACACGGTACCAAATTTCAAATCGATGTGGAAGGTGGTCAGGTCCTCTCATTAACTACTGAAGAGCTGATGATCTTCAATCAAACGGCTGATCAGGTCATGGTTACATTACCTACCATAAACATTCAATATCATTGAAGTAACACGGTACAAAATTTCGAATCGATCGGCCGTAAGAAAATTAGTCAGATTCCCGCAGCAACTAGAAAAGAGCTAATGCTCTTTAAACGGCTGAAAAGATTTTCATGAAACATGGCTTAGAACACTTAGGATAATAATCATTATGGGTTGTTATCAAAAAAGTGGCACTGTAACCTGTCGAATGGATTTCAGTAAAAAATTATATATGTATGTAAACCTATTACGTTATTTAGTGTAAATATTGGCTTCGAGAGACTTTTTACACAAAGGCTGAGGATTATTAAGTAAAGGGGGTTGATCTATTTTCAGCAAAATAAAATTGTAACATCGGTTTCTCAATAACTTGTCGTGTCCAAACACTACTAGCCACACTTTGATGTTCTGTAAAATATTACGTTATTTTAATATGCGCTGAAAACCATTTAAATATTATTCAGTACACAAACCAAATAAACTTGACATAATCGTCACTTGAAATAAAAACGTAATATTATAGCAATAGATGTTTTAATTATGTCCAGATAAATTATATCTTTAACCTGCCGCTAACACTTGCGCCTCACACAGACACTACAATATACATGACCTGCACCCCTCGCGTAAAATTTACAGACAGTAGTCGGTGATCCGCCGGGAAAACAATTTTTGTGGAAAATGGTGTTGTTTTTGTACAAATTACGTCGAAGCACGACAATCTGATTTTGTAACGGGTATGTGATCTTTGGGCCAGCAGTCATTTTGATGTCATTCTCATCAAAATGACTGCTGGCCCAAGGTGGAGGCGAGTAACCCAAGATAGACCTCAGTGGAAACTATTAGAGGAGGCCTATGTCAAGATGCACACTGAGATTAGAGATATTTGTAAAGGGGGTTGATCTATTTTCAGCAAAATAAAATTGTAACATCGGTTTCTCAATAACTTGTCGTGTCCAAACACTACTAGCCACACTTTGATGTTCTGTAAAATATTACGTTATTTCAATATGCGCTGAAAACCATTTAAATATTATTCAGTACACAAACCAAATAAACTTGACATAATCGTCACTTGAAATAAAAACGTAATATTATAGCAATAGATGTTTTAATTATGTCCAGATAAATTATATCTTTAACCTGCCGCTAACACTTGCGCCTCACACAGACACTACAATATACATGACCTGCACCCCTCGCGTAAAATTTACAGACAGTAGTCGGTGATCCGCCGGGAAAACAATTTTTGTGGAAAATGGTGTTGTTTTTGTACAAATTACGTCGAAGCACGACAATCTGATTTTGTAACGGGTATGTGATCTTTGGGCCAGCAGTCATTTTGATGTCATTCTCATCAAAATGACTGCTGGCCCAAGGTGGAGGCGAGTAACCCAAGATAGACCTCAGTGGAAACTATTAGAGGAGGCCTATGTCAAGATGCACACTGAGATTAGAGATATTTTATAAGCTAAGTTACCAACAATGTGTATGTTATCTCTAATACCAGAATAAAGGGCTTTATTATTATTATTATGTGATCTTTAATCTGACTTCTTTATTATTATTATTTGTAATGGCAGTACATTTATATACCTAAAAACGTAGCCATTTCGTTGTTATCACACCATAACCTTTAATGTCTGATTATCCTGCCACTCTTTACCCTGTTCTGAAAGCAGGTTAATGAGATTGAACCTCCACAGCTGAACATAGGACTCCCACAGTGAATTCCAGATCGGCTGGTTGGAACCAACCTATATGGATCACTAGGAATAGCTTTCGTGCTCTGCTCCTCCACTCGGACCGACATGGTGGCGTTTTTATATAAACACTTCAGCACCTCGATGTACCTATAGTTAATATTGCGCAGTTGGGGAGACTGTAGTACTGCCCAAGTCTCGATCGAAGCGAAGGGCTTGTCATAGTCCACAAACGCTAAGCATTGTGGCAAGTCATACTTTTCTGTCTTCTGTATAACTTGTCGCAGCGTATGGATGGGGTCTAAAGCCTTTTTGGACTACTAAAACTACGTGCGAGACGATTCGTGATGATCCTCGAAAACAATTTGTAGATATTGCTCAGAAGCGAGATTGGTCTGTTATTTTTCAGCAAGGTGTTATCCCCTTTCTTAAAGAAGAGCACCACCACATGAGTAAAGAAACGGAACAGAGACAAAGCTACATACGAATGCGCTGTGATAGGTACATCACTACAGGTGCAACGCGTGTGTGTGCGTGACCACTGGCCGCTTGTCACGTATGAGCCGAAACCGCTTCAAACTAGACCAGCCAGTGGTCAATCTCAGGGCTTGCAGGCGTGACACGACGCTCGAATGTCGTGCGTGTTTTGTTTTGTTATCGAGTTTCTCACATAATACGTAGTAATATTTTTGTTTTAGTATTTAAAAAATGTTGTAAATATGGTTCTACATTGTACTGTGTGTGATAATACCTCCTAACAATTTTATTGCATTTGTTGAATTTATATTTTGATCTTCATTTACAAATTGTAATGACATATTAGCACGTTTGCAAGATTGTACATTTCATATGCCATGTGATTATTACCCATTGGATTATTTGAAAAAACTTTATATTAGATTTAGAATTTATCATTCGATTAAAAGACACAACAAATTATAAAAAACGAAAAGTAATAAAAAAAAAATTTAGAGTATGTAATTTGTAAAAAAAATAACGTATTTTAATAAAAAATGTGAAAAAAAAGAACATTTATATTTTAAATTTATTTAATTGTGCTAACCCTACCAAAATAGGTATAAATTTTGCTAGCTCTTTAGAAGCTTTGTCTCTGTTCCGTTTCTTTACTCATGTGGCACCACCGTACATCTGTTTCATGCCTCCGGCGTTATCTCCTCGAGCAGGACGGAGCTGAAGAGTTTCTAATGGACTTTCAGTATCTGTGTTGTATTGAATCACTGAGGTAATTCCACCGTTACCCGAAGTCTTTTTTGTTCCTACGCTGTTTGTGCATGTCAGGTTGGTAATAAAAAGCTGATTTTGCATGGTTAACTGTTACTTACCAGTTCAAAAAAATTTCTTTAACTTAGTACCGTTTCTCATTAACCTGTACAAAAGCTCTTTAACCTGTGAGGCAAAAATGTTAAAAGGCTGTATTTTCCATATTTATGTCTTAACTCCGTTCACTTGAACTAATTATGAACACAAAGTATACAATAATTCGATTTACATTCACAAAACTCCATATTTGACACATTTTTAAAAATCGTTAAAATAATTCAAGCGGTGCTACTTTTTTGAGAACGATCCTTATCTATGACACAAAAACTAAACGAGAATCGGTTTATCCGTTTGAGAGCTACGATACCACAGGCAGATACACAGCAAACACGTTAAAATTATACCACCCCTCTCTTTTGCATCGGGTTCTAAAAACGCTGGCTCCGACAGCTTCTCGCTGTCAGAGCCAGCGTTTTTGACACTTGAAAGATTAAGTCTGCTCTGCAAACGTTTCGGTAGTTTAGTTGAAAAAGCACTCGCCCGGTATGCGATGATCGTGATCACACACTTACACACCCCAATTCTCAATTTGGTTGCAATTTAAGTAATTTAAATATTACTGGAGAAAATAAAAATCGTTTTCATTACTACTGTTACAAGGTGTGCAAAATTGAAATTGTAGAGTTGTAGAATTCCTCAAAGCAGCAAAGAACTGACACACAATCACGAGTAACATTATGTCTATCTATAGGTATGGGAGTAGGTGTTCTCGAGTATGTCAAAAATCCTCTTGATATACCCTGCATATCGGAAAATCTTTAGTGCTAAATGTCATGCTAAAGTATGTGAACTCATGGAGCTGGCCAAAGAGAAAGTCATAGAGGAAATAGCAAAAAAGGGACCAGAGAAGAATTTGAGTGGCTATTAAAAATGGTGACGAGAATGCATGTGGCGTAGGAGTCAGGAGCTGCAATTATCATTGGCTACAGAAAAAGCTATCTACATTTTGCTACGTTTGGTGCGACCGATTAAGGCCACACCAAACACATACGAAAATGAAATAACAAAAGAAAATGAACTTGAAAAAATATAATTAAAATAAAATTAAAATTGGAACAAAAAAAATAAATATTCTGTGTTGTGTGGCTTGCGTGGGGAATTTTGATTGAGAACGCAAAAGAAAACTTATTTATTTTACAACTATGTAATTAAACTACACAGAATTTAGAGGTATGAAATTCCAAACCGGTTAACAGAATAATTTATATAAAAAATTTACAATGAACGGGCTTATCGAAAAGTAAAAAAACAATAACGAAGGTGCCGGATCCGGATAGTCGCCCTTATCCTTTGCAGTCGGATTAAATAGTCGTTGCTATCGCAGAATCGTCTCTTTTCCTCGCAGAAGTCGTTGCTAGCGCAGGATCGTTCCTTTTCAACGCAACAAGGTGATATAAACAAGTACGTGCTGGAACTAGCACCTACTCGTAGCAGGTCAATTTGGTGCTTATTAAAGCTAGCGCTTCGGCAGGTAGGGGGGAGAACCCGTAGACCGGGTCCTTTGTTGATACTATAACAAAGAACACTCCTACTTAATACTAAGGAAAACAAAGATTACAAATATGAACATCTCAAGAGCTTTTACATTATGGCAATATGAATTACAATTTGATGGTAGACTTTGGATAAAAAAATAAACTAAAAACTGAACAAGCAAAGTCACGGGAAATTGCTAGTTCTTAGAAAAATTAGCTCTGATAAATTAAAACGGATCGCTCACACGATCAGTAGTTGAGCGACACGCCATACAATTTTATTACATTAAATGAGTTTACGAAACTTACCAGTAATGAACTTTACGATATATTATGCGTCGAGCCAACCACACAACTGTCCATTTTCTCTTTAGGACAGACATTCTTTACATGACAGACATGCCCATTCAAAATGTTAATTAAAAAGAAAATTATTATAGGTGGCCAGGAAAAAAATAAATAAAAAGTTTAACTTCAAAAGAGTTCCGCAGCATAATGCTGCAGCACACCCTTTCCAACAAAAAAGAAAAAAAAATAAAAATAAGTTAACATTAATAGGTTGACAACCCTATGACAAAAGTTGGCAACCCTAACAAATAAGCAAGCAACCATAATGCGGTTTAGAAAGCTGACAGCATACGAACAAGATTAATAAACTAAGAAATATTTTACTAAACGAAAAAATAATAATAAAGAAAGCAATAATAAGGAAATACTACTTAAGAATGTCCTTAATATGGTATTGTCCGGTATGAGATGAGTCCAGGTCTTTTAAAAAGTACGTAGTTCTAGAGATAACCCTAATAACTTGGCATTTGACAAACCGAGGTGCAAACTTGTTAGTGAAAAAGTCAGCACCTGAAGATCTAGAAAAATTTCGCCTCCATACAGTATCACCGACGTTCAAAACTGAATCACGTCGGTTTCTATTGTAAGCACGAGAGCTTCTTAAAAACGAAATCGCCAGGTTATCGGAAACTTTAGCGTAAATTTCAGCAAGGGAAGAAAGATTAGAGGCATGCTGAGTCCGACTCTCGGCCAAATTAGAGCTCTGAGTCTGACTATTAACACTATGAGAAGGAAAAGACACCTCCCTACCAAAAACGAGAAAGTTAGGAGTGAAACCAGTAGCGAGATTTACGCAAGAATTTAAGTATAGTTTGACCTTTGGTAATAACTTTGCCCAATTCCTGTGATTATCCTCGACAAGAATACTTAAACAAGTAACAATTGTCTGATTATATCTCTCAACTGTGTTAGCTTGAGGAGTATAATACGGGGTATAAAATGGCTCAATCCTAAATGAAGACAAAAAGCGGTTGAATTGACTACTGCGAAAAACAGTAGCATTATCACAGAGAATTGAGTGAGGAATACCAAATCTATAAAATATCTCTACTTCCAATGCTTTAGCAACGGAAACGGCATCAATTTTTTTTAAAGGAACCAGCCAAACATATTTAGAAAATACATCGACCATAGACAAAATGTACTTGAAACCGTAATAGGCCAAGGGTAGAGGCCCAATAACATCTATAGATATAATTTGAATAGGTTGAGTAACATCCTTAGGATAACACATTTGCCCTCGAGGTCGGGTATTAGCAATTTTATAAGCCTTACATAAATCACACCTGCTTAATGTTTCAGTGACGTCGCGAAACATATTCGGCCAATAATAGCGCCCTTTGATCTTTAGGTAGGTCTTAGTAACTCCCGGGTGAATCGAGGGAAAGTCATTATGAACCTCCCATATTATTTCATCAACCTTCTCCTTGGGAAGAACAATACGCCAAGGATCAGCAGACAAGGGACTATCGACAGGCATACGCCTCATAAGTACGCCATTCTGAATAGCGTACGCTGGGAACATTTGTGGGGAATCACGAGTACCCAAAAATATTTTCTTGTACCAGCGATCATCAGTTTGATCAGGACCTTGATCGAAGGAAACAGGGGAAATATGGACTCTAGACAAAGCATCTGGAACAACCAGCTGAGATCCTTTGCGATGAACAATATCGAAAGAATATTGTGAGATAACAGTCGCCCAACGAGCTAAACGACCAGAAGGATTGTTCAACGTGAGGAGCCATTTAAGGGCCATATGATCAGTTATAACTGTAAATTGCATTCCATCCAAATAACACCGAAAGTTTTTAATGGAATCAAGAACGGCTAAAAGTTCACGCTCCGTTGTACTGTAATTACGTTCGACTTTAGAAAATAAGCGAGAATAAAAGGCAATAGGATGCTCACCATCCTCGAACTTTTGAGAGAGAACGGCACCTAGGCCAACAGATGAAGCATCACATTGTAAAATGAACGGTTTAGAAAAATCAGGACAGCCAATAACAGGAGTATTAATTAACGCATCCTTAAGTTTTTTAAAAGCATTATCGGATGATTCATTCCAGACAATCGGATCATTACCCTTCTTAGGACCAATTAAGGCGGTAAGTGGGGCAATTATAGAAGAAAAGTCCTTAACAAAGCGTCTATAGTAAGAACACATACCAATAAAACCACGTAGAGCCTTAGCCGTCATGGGAACCGGATAATCCCTTATTGTGTCCAGCTTACCTGGATCAGTTTGAAGACCCTTTTCATTTACGATATAACCCAAATACTTAAGTTCCCCTTTGCAAAATTCACACTTCTTGATGTTGATAGACAAGCCAGCCTGTAACAAACGATCACGAACCTTACGAAGCAGGGCTAAATGACTGCTGAAATTACGGGAAACGAGGATCAGATCGTCAACGTACCCGAAGACACAGTCATCACTGGTGGAGGTAAATTCAAAATTGACGATCATATCGGTCAGTCGTTGCATCTCAGAAGCGGCATTTGTTAAACCAAACGGCATCCTTACAAATTCGAACAAACCACGTTGAGGAACGATAAAAGCTGTTTTCTCGCAGCTTTCCTTATCTGCTAAAGGAATCTGCCAGAAAGCACTCCGGAGATCGAGGGATGTCATATACTTGGCACCTCTAAGGTTATCCAGTATATCAGAAATACGAGGAAGAGGATAGGAGTCCCTAACAGTGACACTATTTAGTTTTCTACTGTCGACACAAAAACGAACTGTACCATCTTTCTTTGTGACCATCACAACTGGACTAGCCCATGGAGAACGAGATGGACGAATGACACCTAATTCCAACATTGAGTCAATCTCTTCATTGAGAACTTTTAACTTAGCTGGAGAAAGGGGATAGTACCTCTGTCGAATAGGTGAACCGATGGTATTGATTTTATGGGAAAGCCAGGTGGTTTTCCCGAGACCAATCTTTTCTGATGAAATATCATCAAATTCACCAATCACTTTTTGAAGTTGGAGTTCCTGTTTAGGAGTCAAAACATTCCGCGGATGGATATACCGGACTTCACAAATGTTTTGAGAAAGAGGTTGAGGAACAGAAGAGGACAGGAACATATTTCCTTTAACATGTTTGTTAAAAGCTTGGCTAAAAATAGAAGTCAAACCGAATTTATTCCAAAATTCCATTCCCAAGATCACAGGAGAAGACATATTACGGGCAATCAAAAAACTATGATCAACAGTATCACCATTGAACATAACAGGAATAACAACAGAACCCAAAATATCAATAGGAGAATTATTAGCTGAAATGACAGAAGGAACTAAGGAATTAGAATCAATTGAAACACCAAGTTGTTGACTTAAGGCATCACTAACTAAAGACATTTGAGCACCAGAATCGAGAAGAGCTTTAACAGGTTCACCCTCTAAATTAATTTCGATAAACGGGCGATTGTCTAAAGTGTCTGTCGTAATCACCGGTGACACTGTACGACGAGAATCGTACCGTAGGTGGTTTTGGCAATTTCTTGGGTTACATTTAGGACAATTTCTGGTGATATAACTAGGACTGTGGCACTTAAAACAAACTGGACCGGGTACAATTGAGCAGTCGCTATAATAATGGCCGGTTCCACTACATTTCAAACACGTAAGGACGGGGGACTGACTGTTATCGGATATTGATGTAGGGCAAGAAGCAGAGGGTAAAAATTCCTCAAAGTGAGAAGCTATCTCAATAAGGGTGGCCAAAGAGGAGAATATATGTACCGAAAGGCAAGGGAAAAATTTTGCATGCATATTATGAATAATAATTTGTAAAAGGTTCGAATCAGAAATAGGAGTAGAAAGCTTACTATTGAGATATGTGACTTGTATTATAAAATCACGGATAGGTTGATTAAAATTTTGTTTAAGGCACCTAATAGTCTGTTCAGTCACAAAATCAAAGTCTGTCGGACTAAAAGTCTTAAAAAAAAGATCCCTAAGGAGTTGAAAAGTAAGACCTGGCTGTCTAACTGTCCTAAAATATTTTAAAGCATTATCAGAAAGAAGCTCATGAAATCGAACAACCAGATACTCATCAGGAATATCATCAGCTAATTTCCTCTCTTCAACACAAATAAAAAATTCCCTAACACAACCTTGGCCAGAATATGTCAGATTCCACTTAGATAAATTTACGTGCTTTTTATAAAAGTTGGCATTAACAGTATCAGAACGGATTGGGGAGGGAATACTACAAGTAGGTGGAATCTGCCATGACCTAGGAGGTATTGGGGGAGGTCTAGATAAAAATGGGTTTTCGCAACGTGGGGATTCAAAAGAACCAGGGTCAATCATTCTGGAAGTTGTCAATAGATTGCCATATAATATTAAATTAGTGAGGTAAATGGAAAATAATAATAATATTAAGGCTAATCTGCAACAATGATGTGTGCACTAGGCTTTAGGTAAAAAAAAGAAAAACCCGCAAAGAAGCCGAGAAAAAGAACTAACAAAACAAAAAAAAAAATGATAAAAATGGAGTAATGCAATGGAGGTATGTAATCGTAATCAAATGTAAAGTCTTCGGCTTATGAGACTGGGTACCTCTAGTTCAGCGGTCTCAAAGACCCTAGGAAAGTACACCATGAATCAATTACCTGCTCGGTTTGTGTAATGTGGCGGGATATTCTCCCGAAGCACACACACTGAGTCAATGGAAGAACACAGACACGGAAGACTCCGAAGAGTTTTACGAAACTCCCGAACTATGTCACATCCACGTGAAATCCACCAGTGGGCAGATCGTGAAGTGTTACTGTGTGTAAAAATGTATTGAGTAACGATCTGTACAGTGTACTGACATGGTAGAGAGTTAATGAAATATGTGTGAAAATGAGAAGCCTAAAGGTATAGCGCAAGTTTACAGAATATATCAAAGTAACTAAATACTAATTTGCTCGATATGAGCACCACACACACACCAAAAAAAATTTACTTTTGTTCGGGCGCCAATCGAAAAGTAAAAAAACAATAACGAAGGTGCCGGATCCGGATAGTCGCCCTTATCCTTTGCAGTCGGATTAAATAGTCGTTGCTATCGCAGAATCGTCTCTTTTCCTCGCAGAAGTCGTTGCTAGCGCAGGATCGTTCCTTTTCAACGCAACAAGGTGATATAAACAAGTACGTGCTGGAACTAGCACCTACTCGTAGCAGGTCAATTTGGTGCTTATTAAAGCTAGCGCTTCGGCAGGTAGGGGGGAGAACCCGTAGACCGGGTCCTTTGTTGATACTATAACAAAGAACACTCCTACTTAATACTAAGGAAAACAAAGATTACAAATATGAACATCTCAAGAGCTTTTACATTATGGCAATATGAATTACAATTTGATGGTAGACTTTGGATAAAAAAATAAACTAAAAACTGAACAAGCAAAGTCACGGGAAATTGCTAGTTCTTAGAAAAATTAGCTCTGATAAATTAAAACGGATCGCTCACACGATCAGTAGTTGAGCGACACGCCATACAATTTTATTACATTAAATGAGTTTACGAAACTTACCAGTAATGAACTTTACGATATATTATGCGTCGAGCCAACCACACAACTGTCCATTTTCTCTTTAGGACAGACATTCTTTACATGACAGACATGCCCATTCAAAATGTTAATTAAAAAGAAAATTATTATAGGTGGCCAGGAAAAAAATAAATAAAAAGTTTAACTTCAAAAGAGTTCCGCAGCATAATGCTGCAATTTGCTGATAAAAATGAATAGTGTATGGTATGCGCGTGAGCTTAGAATTTTTAATCTTGAAGAACCTGAGCATGTGTGCTATAAAAATTACTCTGGATCATCTAGCGGTACGAAGTCAACTGCCATAGTAGAAAGCTTCAAAAGTACATTAAAAACTAATTACATACTCAAAGCTGATGGTATTCCGCAAATTGTGTACTGCGGCACACTGGTGTGCTGTGGTCATACTAACTAAGTATGCCTAGGAATAATAAGGTTATGTCAATTACAATTTATTTTTAACTCTTTTAGTTTTTATGATAGACATTTGAAAGTTGGTTTTTACGATTGCTTTTCACCTATATAGTCACAGGTTAACAGGATGAACACTAATAAAATCGGACCTTATATACACCCACCGGCATATTTAGCGGAACATAAAAAAAGGTTTGATATCAGTATCATATAAGGTTGCTGGCTGGTTTATACGTCATTTAATTTAAAAAGCAATAATTTCAAATTAAGAAAACAACTGAACATCACATTTTATGCAATTGTTTTAATTTTATTTAAATACACCTTATCTGGAGCGAACTTCGAGTATTTCTTCCTTCTGAGTTTGATTTAAAATTTCATTGAAATACTGTTTTTTGTTAGTTTTTTTTTAATAACGCATCTTTTTGAGTTGAGGACTGAATTATGCCTGACTTAGCCCCAACGGAGATTGCCAGGGCACTCGAAATGCGAAGAAATGGTCAAACCTACAGAGATCTCTCGATATCAATCCAGAGATCTTCGTCGACCAGTTTTAACGATCCATCGCAGTATCCAACGGTTCAGGGAGACCGGTACTTATGTGAGAAGAGCAGGACAAGGCAGAAAAAGACGCACTTCGAGTAGGGATGATCGTTTCATTCGGCTTCGTGTACGTAGGAACCCCCGTTTGACGGCCGTCCAAGCCCGACATGAGTTAGAAGCAGTGCGGGGTGTAACCGTAAGTGAGCGTACGGTACGAAGAAGGTTCGAAGAAGCTGGTTTGGGTTCATTTGTGCCCGCAAAGGCTCCAAGGCTCGAAGTAAATCATCGTAGAAACGGGTTGACTTTTGCTCAGGAACATCGAATTTGGAACGCGAACCAATGGAGTAAGGTATTGTTTAGTGATGAGTGCAGAATTCTCTTAAATCAAATTGACGGCAGGCAAAGAATATACAGACGCAAAGGAGAACGATACATTCAGACAAATTTTGAAACTACAGTTGCATACGGTGATGGATCAATAATGGTTTGGGCGGGCATTTGTTTGGGAGCTCGCTCAGACTTGGTAGTGATTAACAGAGGGAGTCTGACTGCAGACCGCTATATCAGAGAAGTTTTAGAAGAAAATGTCGTACCGTTTTTCCCATATATCGGTGACGATTTTGTTTTTATGCAGGATAATGCTCGACCGCATACCGCTCGGGTAACTCAAGCATATCTTAATGATATGAATATCACTGTTATGGAGTGGCCGGCGAGATCACCGGATATGAACCAATTAGAGCACGTTTGGGACTTGCTGAAAAGAAAAGTTAAGTCCAGAATTCCAGCTCCTGCCAACGTGGGTGAACTGCGAATCGCCGTAGTTGAGGAATGGCGGAGACTATCCCAGGAGACCATCGATAACATCATTCTCAGTATGCCTAGACGGGTAGAAACTTTAATAAGAGCACGTGGAGGAAATACGCGATATTAATCACCATTTTTCTAATTTAATAAATTGTTATTTTAATATCAATATTCACTTTTCCCGGTTACATTAAAAGTTCAAAAATGTACCATTTTTCACAAAAAGCCTTTACTCGCAAAATGTGTTCTTAATGTGTTCTCATTTTAATTAAAACAAATGAAACTTTAAATAACAAAAGAAGTGTAGTGAGTAGATTTTAAAATAAAACCATATAATATCAGTCACCTTAGTCTTATATCGTATGACCTCGTTCCGAATCTTATCCCTTAATGAGATCCCCAACGTAGACCTTTCCATAGCACGCTGAGTGACGTGTAGTCGGTGGTGGGCCAACTTGACTGTCATGTTCCACGTTTCGGCTCCGTTGGTTAAAACTGGTAGAACGCATTGGTTTAGCACCCGGCTTTTCAGGCACTGCGGCAGAGTCGACGTGAAGATATGACGCAATTTTCCAAATGCTTCCCAGCCAAGCTGCCCTCTTGTGGCGATTTTCCGCTCGAAGTTGTCTCTACCGAGCTGTAGTACTTGCCCAAGGTAGACGTACTCTTGGACAACTTGGAGCGTAGTGCCCTCGACGGAAATTGGTTCCGGGATGACATGTTCGTTGAACATTACCTTTGTCTTGTCCAAATTCATCCCAACCCCACACGTCTCGAGGCAGCGTTAAGACTGTGCAGCATTTTTGCAAATCCTGCAGCAATTCTGCCATAATAACTATGTCATCGGCAAAGTGAAGATGCGTAAGATATTCGCCATTTACATTAATGCCCAGTCCGTTCCAATCCAGCGTTTTGAACTCCAGTGCGATGGTGAAAAGTTTCGGAGATATAACATCTCCCTGTCTAACACCTCGGAGCAGCTGAATGGGTTTTTACGGGGGTTTTGTACTTGGACGGATATTGATGCTATACTGTACAGGCTTCTTAGCACCTTCACGTACTGCCAATCGACTTGGCATCACTGCAAGGACTCCTGTACAGCCCAGGTTTCGACCGAGTCTTTCTCATAGTCAACAAAGGCCAGGCACAGGGGCTGGTTATACTCATCGGACTTCTGTATAACCTGCCGCACCGTGTGAATGTGGTCTATGGTACTGTAACCTTTGCGAAACCCAGCCTGTTCCGGTGGCTGGAAAGCGTCAAATCTTGCGGAAATATGGTTTGTGATGTTCTCGAGAACAGCTTGTAAACGTGACTCAGGAGCGTGATTGGTCTATAGTTTTTCAGGAGACTTTTGTCTCCTTTTTCATGAAAAACAATGCCACCACGCCCCCACTCCACGCTTCCGGAGTTGTCCCATTGGTTATGACGGAATTGAAGAGCCTCTAAGGTTGGCCAAGCACAGGTTGGCCTGCAGCTTTTAAGAGCTCAGATGTGATTCCGTCTTCGCTGGGAGCCTCTCCATTACTAAGCTGTCCGAGGGCCGCTTCTATCTCATCCTCCTCCACGTCTGGGAGATCTTCAGTGAAGTGGCGGGTAAGCTTGGCTCTTGGATCGTTCGCGTCAGGCTGCGGCTGTAGGGAATGCAATGCATACAATCGGCCGTAAAAGCTTTCGATTTCGGCCAGAATCTCCGGAACCGATGGGACGATTCTGCCATCCGAGGTTTTCAGCTTTGTCAGGAGACATTTTCCCAGTCTTTTAGGAAAGACCTTCGACCCCCGATTCTGCTCAATCGCCTCCTCTATGAGGCAAGTATTGTAACTGCGGAGGTCGCGTCTCACCAATCTCCGGGTCTTTTTATGGGTGCCAGACAAAGCTTCCTCCGTTGCATTTCCCGTCGATGTTTCATCAGTTCCAAAGTCGCGCCCGAAAGTTTGGACTCCCGGCACGCTTGCTTTCCCTTAAAAGTGCCTGTTTCCCACTTCGTGTATGACTCCAATCACACCGTTAAGGTCCCTGTCCACGTCCTCAGTAGTTTCCAAAGCAGCGAATCGGTTTCGGAGCTCCAACTGGAATGTTTTGGAGTCTTAGCCGGCCTAGACCAGTGTCGGACGAAGAGTCGACCTCATCATGCGGCTTCTTTCCAGCTTAATGTTGATATTTAGGGTGCCTCTTACCAGTCGGTGGTCGCTATCGGTGTTAAACCTATTTACCACAGAGACATCCCTAAATATATGCTTTTGATTAAGAAAAGATTGGTTTCCAACTAAGATTTTGGCAATTATAATATGATTATAAATAAAGTCGAAAATTAGACTTAGTAAAATATTGGCAAATAAAACTTGATTTTAACCTTTTTCGTGTTTTTTTATTATTCGAATAATATTCGAATAATTCGAATAACATCCAAAAATATTCGAATACCAAAAAGTTTCGAATATTTGCAAGCCCTAGCTGTGATGGTTTATTTTGCAAGTAAGAAGCGAAAAAACAAGAACAGATTTTGGATTCATCCATTACTGAGTGAAATACATTGTAAGGGATTATTTCAGACATAGTACTTTACTGACCTAAAACGACATGTCAATCAATTATTTAAGAACAAGCAAGACCTCGTTTGATGAACTTTTCCAAAAAATAAGAAAAGATTGACTATTCAAGTTAGTGTAAAGAAAAACTAAATACTTTTGAACAGGCATCACGATGTAATTTAAACACTCTGTAAACAAGTAAAAAGTCTGGCCGCGGCGGCCAGTGCGCGCACACTGCTGCACTGGCGTACTATCCTACAATTTTTCGAATCCCAGTGGTCGCGACGGCCAGCGGCCAATACGGGTCGCAGGTTACGTCGCAAGGCTACTATTCTACAATTTTTCGAATCCCAGTGGTCGCGACGGCCAGCGGCCAATACGGGTCGCAGCAGGTTAGGTCGCAAGGATACTATCCTACAATTTTTCGAATCCCAGTGGTCGCGACGGCCAGCAGCCAATACGGGTCGCAGGTCACGTCGCAAGGATCTTATCGGCCGCCGCGGCCACTGGTCTGGCTGACAGTGCGCGCTTAGGCTCTTTTTAACCGACTTCAAAAAAAAGGAGGAGGTTCTCAATTCGTCTGAATGTTGTTTTTTTTTGTATGTATGTTACGCCATTACGCCGTCAATTATGGACCGATTTCAATTTTTTTCTTTAGTTTGATAGGGTATACTCCCGAGGTGGTCCCATTTACACCAAGTCAGATTCTGATAATGGGATCCCTGGGAAATCGAGGGCAACCCTCAATTTTTATAGGCACCCATAATGTTTTGTATATATTTTCTGACTCAATGCTGATTTTTGGGTCTGGTAATCATTATGTCATGTTGCTGACCTGATGATGGAAGCCACATAACCCCTTAACGGATAGGAGTTAGAAGATAATACTGCAATTTGTCGACAGAACGTATTTCGCAGTGTGTTGAGCAGACGTGGAGCTTATGAGGTACCAGACTGCCAATTTTTATTTACTGGGGGCCTACCCGCACACCCAGTAACGAAAAAAAAATGTAAAAGTTCCTCTCTTATATTGACTTGGTATTTAACGCAAGACCTTATCCTATGGTTACGACACCAAAATAGCCGCCGTTCTGATTGGATTGTAGAAAAACCCTTTCCTTAAGAGAAAATTTTCGTCGAAAAATTGACCCAATATAACACCTTCTTTTTATCATACCATTGGATGGGTGGTCTACAGAAGACCAACATTTGTCTAGGTCACTTTGCTGTGAAGTCATTTTTAGCGGAGTTAGGAGGGGAAAAATAGAGAACTTAACACTTAAAATTGTGAAATAAAATAAGTTTATTAAAAAAACTAAAAACCGACTTCAAAATGAAACTAAAAAGCGAAAAATAATATTGACTAAAACATACCTAATCAGTTCTTTTTGGAGTCGGTGCGAATGAACACATTTTAACTCTCGATGGCTGGCACCGACTCCAAAAAGAACTGATTAGGTATGTTTTAGTCAATATTATTTTTCGCTTTTTAGTTTCATTTTGAAGTCGGTTTTTAGTTTTTTATTAAACTTATTTTATGACACACTGTATTGAGTTTGAGAACATCAAAATGGCGTTTAGAGTTGTAATATTTCTCATTTCATAACTACCAAGAATATTGACAACATTGCTTGGCTTTTAAAAATAATGAGCAAAGTACTAATGGATTAGTGTATTTCCTATATTTTTTTAATCTCATGCTCAGTATATTTCTGTATATTCTGTATATTGCTGACTTAATTTAACTTATCAACAATGTGAATTTTATCGATTTAATATTTTCTCTATCCAATAAACCTTTACTTAAAGTTTTAGAAAAAAAATAAACTGTCAGTTCTGGGGTCCTTGTGAGAAGTACTTAATCCAGTTTGATATTACATTACATAACTTAAAAAGTAAAAAATAAAAAACCTGCGTTTAAAAAAACCGACTTCAAAAAGAAAAAAGAAAAAAATAACATTTAGCTTCAAACCTAATACTTTTAATATTAATAAAATACTTAATTTGTATGTGCTTTCTACTCAAAGTCGGTATAACACCATAGCACAAAGCACGTAAAATGGCGGCAAGGCACCATAGCACAGTTAGCGTCGCCGTGTGAGACGTCGAGATCTTTTGTATACCTATGTGTACATGATTTTAGATAAATAATGCTCTGTCTTCCCATTTAGACCTAGACGAATGATAAGAAGAGGACGAGTATAAACTAATCGATGTATCGGTGTAATTAAGGACCTAACCTAACTTATTTTAAAAATTCAGAATAGCAACTCTAGGGAGTCAGCCCAATTTAGGTAGTTGTATTCGAGAACGGCGGAATAAACTTTCTGGAAACTTTATTTTGTGCTTAAACTGTTATACAGCTTAAGTCTAATTTAATGAAAAATCAAAAACGACTCCTAGTAATAAATAATAACACATTCTTGGGTGGGCAAAGAGGATTCTGCAAATCCCCGGGACGGGATGCTTTTCACACTTAAAATTCACTCGTCTCTTCATATTTTATTCTCATTAATCTTATATCTTTACATTTCGAGTTGCGCCCAAGAGATGAAGACGCCAAGTTCGGCGTGTTCAGAACTCAAAGCTCTAATTTAAAATTAAATAATATTAACAAAAAATTAAAAAGGTAAATGTCATTGGGCATCTTACTATACTAAACCTATACCAACCAACGGCCTACAGAAAGAAATAGGATAGATTGTATAGAATCTAAAGAAGTTGTCCCAAATTATATGGACTCGGCCTAGAATCTGTACAGTTAAAAATAGGTAATAACATATCTAACACTTTGTTATCATCCAATTTCTCTAGAATTGCTGCGTATCTTGGAAGACACAATTTGAAAAACAATAGAATAGCAATATTCAACCATCATGGCGGAAGATGACATTTTGGTGACGTTTGTTGTATACACTGACAAATAAAATCTGACAGCGACTGACATTGACAGAAGGCCTAGTGCGAGTGCAACAAAACAAAATTGTCGCGTCGCTTATTTTATTTCGAAACATCAATGTTATTTTTTATTACTTTTCTATCGATTAAAGTGACTTGGTTGCACACTTGGTTGTTTTGTGCAACTCGTACTAGGCACCTAGTGTATGGTTTTTTTTTTATCGTGCGCCCATGTTGTCGCCATCCTGTATGCCTATTTGAGAGCGAAATTATTGAATTGTTTTAACGTTTGAACCACTAAATTATGCATAAATTAAATTGATTGCATTTTCTCAAAATCAGTAGATTTTTCTCTATTTTTTGAGATGGTTACATTGTGTGGGCCGAAAACGCAACTTCTCAACAGCCAGTAAACCAAATATGGGTTCAGATATGTTCTTTTGTCCGTACCGTACCTCCGTTCTGTATCAGCGTTGCGTTGCAAGAACGCTAGTTTGGACGCCCGTACCTGTATCCGTATCAAGACGCCGTACCACCGTACCGTATCGAACGGGCGTTCAAACTAGCATTCTTGCAACGCAACGCTGATACAGAACGGAGGCACGGTACGGACAAAAGAACATATCTGGACCCAGCTCAAGAGATATGTATCGTATTTTATATTTTGACAACTTGAGAACTCAAAAATTCCATTCGGCACGTATCCATATTATAATTTTTTTTAAGTCGATAAACTTTGAATTTGAACATAGCTTTAACGGGCAAGAAGTACCGCCCATATCACATTGTATATTCATTGGGGCTCTATAGATAATGGTACGGAACCCTTCGTGCGCGAGTCCGACTCGCACTTGGCCGGTTTGTTTTTAATATTCGTGATGATATTTTCGGCGTATACGAATATTCGGTGAATACTTACTATTCCACGAATACAAATACTCGTATTCGTTGCATCACAAGGTCGTTTTAACAATTTAAAACTAATTTGGTTATTGATAGGAAAACTTTCGTTAACCGGGTCAGATCTTGCCCAATTTGAATCTGAATGATCCTTTCGACACGTAAAGTGGCGATGATTTTTTTCTCGTCTATCCCATGGCACGGATTAATGATGGTAGGTCGTTTTAACAATTTAAAACCTATTTGGTTTTTTTATAGGAAAATTTTGTTAACCGGGTCAGATCTTACCCAATTTGAACCTGAATGGACCTTTGGACACGTCGGTAGCGTCGTTTAAAAATATTAAGGGGATGTAAAAAAAAAACTTTTTATATTTTTTGCTAAGACTCAAGTGTTCTCCTCGGCCTGCTTTAAGAAATGTAAATAAACAATTGTAGCAAATAAAGAAGCTAAAAGAAAAAGTATTACAGCTAGGTAGGGTGAAATTAGAAAAAAATATTGAACTTGTACTTGTAAATGCATCCCTCTGACCTCACCTTCTGGGAATAGTTTTTTGTTGCCAGATGAAAAAATGATTATTTATAATGGCGATTCTAATTATCTCGAAAATCGTTTTTTGGGTGTAATTTTATACTTAAAACTGTTAAAGAAATTTCCGAAGTAAAGGAGTTGTCCCAAAATGGATTTTTATTCGTCAATAATTCAATATTTATAACCAAAACATGTTATACATATTTATACAGAGCAGCAAAACAGTAACATTTCTTACTGAATTAAATAAATTATGGCACCTCTGATTTCGAGAAATGTGTTTTTCTCCCTTAAACTGCAATTACAAGCAAATTATTGTAACAAAATAAATATTACCTGTAAGTTGTCAATAACCATTTCAGTTTGCACAATAATAAAAGAAATGACTTACATTATATTTAATACTTGACTTAAATAGAAAAAAATAATACCCAAAATCGGGCTGTATGGCTTTTTTTATTGCCAGAAATATCGAAATACCTATTTTTTTAACTATATTAAACTTTCGCGTTGCATTATTTAAACTCAGCCTGTGACCACGGTCGGTGTAGCCCGGTCGAAACGTCAGGCAACAAAATTTGTTAATAAAAAAAAACAAAAAACCCGACTGCGTTAAAAGTGAACTTAAAAGATAAAAAACAAGATTTAAAGAATCAATTTGCAGTCTGAGGCATCAAATATCAAATCCATGTTACTTGATTCGACTTTTTCTACACGGATGTAAATTACTTAATTAGGTACTTACTAACGCAGTGCATACCAAGTGAATCATCATTATGCTGTTAATGGATTTAATGCCTCCGACTGCAAACTGATTCTTTAAATCTTGTTTTCATGTTTTAAGTTCACTTTTTTCGCAGTCGGGTTTTTTGATTTTTTAGTTAATTAATTTTATTTTAGACATTTAGTATGTAGTGTTCTACTCCTACTTTTTAATTAACTATAAAGCCTTATTTGTAACTCTTCATTGAAAAAAAAAGGTATTAACTCTAGTAAGTAGTATCTGAAATCTGTTTTTCCCGTTTCATTCATGTACCAATAGGAATTCTGTGTAATAACATAGCCTATGTCACTCCCACAACTGAGACGAATCTAATGACATATCATAAATTCATAATAGGTTGGGGAAAAAGTTTCTTCGCATTATTTCGCAAGAAGAAAATTCTAAAAAAAATTATAATATAGTTTATTTACATTTAACAAAAGTATGTAGGTACCATTTTGTTCGATAACTTTTTGCCATCTTATAGGTGTCCCTACCTTTTACCTTTGGTTTTTCATTTGTTTTTCGTACTTTTAAGATGAGTGAATATAATGAAGAAATTCGATACATTTTAAAATTTGGTGGGATGGGAAGGGCATTATTCATTATGAGCTGTTACCACCAGGCAGGATCATCGATTCTGAACTCAACTGCGAACATCGGATGAGATTAAAGGAAGAAATTGAGAGAAAGCGGCCGGAATTAATAAACAGAAGAGGTGTGGTTTTTCATCATGATAACGCTAGACCTCACACATCTTTGGCCACTCAGCAAAAATTAAGAGAGTTTGGCTGGGAGGTGTTAATGCATCCGCCGTATAGTCCTGACCTTGCACCTTCAGATTTCCACCTGTTTCGCCCTCTTCAGAATTCTCTAGGCAGTGTCAGGTTAACATCACGAGAGGACTGCCAAAACCACTTGTCGCGGTATTTTGATCAGCAGCCCCAAAATTTCTATAGCAATGGGATCATGATGGCAAAAAGTTATCGAACAAAATGGTACATACTTTAGTTAAATGTCAATAAAGTATATTAAAAAATGTTTTGAATTTTCTTAAAAAATGCGAAGAAACTTTTTCCCCAACCTATTATTTGGTTAAGGCTAAGTTAATATGACTGCGCGGAACTACCGACCGCGCTATACATGCTAATCCGCGCGGGTCGGAGCGCGCTGCGCGGTTAATGTCGGTTTAGATAACAACTAATTTTAAAAAATATGTTGGAAGTATTTGCTATTATAATATGTACATATTTGGCGAAGATATTGCATAACATAATACATAAATCTGTTGGTTGGTTTGATGAATGTTTAGGCTAAGTGTATATGACCGCGCGGTACAAGATCAATGTAAACAGCTATTATCGTTTACTTAAAATATAGGTACTTGAAAGTCCTATTATTTCATGTTCATTTAAAACCACGGAAGCCTTTATTGCGCCTCTGTACCTTAAAATACTATAGTGAGGTCAGAAATTGATATCATCATTTTGAAAAAAAAAAATAAAAAAAAATACACATCGGATTCAAAAAAAATGTGTATGAAAATGCAAAGAAATTTAATTATGATATCCTTCACCATACTATCTATATGCATAATTATGCTTACATAGTTTCGGCTTGATATATCCTTTATCAAACACCCTGTATATCTTGATAGAAGTAGTTCAAACTTAAAATTGAATGAAATTCATTAATCTCAGTAAGCAGTGGTATAATAGAATATGTTTTAAAACTCGTAATTTGTGCCCTATAATAAATTATTAGTTGATTCGTAGAAAGTACGTCCGCTTGCCCCCCTCGCCAAGCCCACCCACTTCCCGAACACAGCCTGCAATACACACACAAACGTGGCTCGTAGATGGCTTTCCATGTGTGTTGCAGTTTGCAACAGGTTTGCCTATGTGTGTGCATTACATCTACCGCCCTGTGATTGAAATTAACCTGAATTTTCAGGTGTTAACGGTTGATATGAGCCTGACACCGCAACAAGCTGGCTGTGACTCCGAATGCCTACTGTGAAGTAATTTGTAGTGGTTTTCGCATATTGGCTACAGCGAGGAGAAGGCGCCACGTGCGGGCCTGCGTACACCCGGGGGCGGGCGCTCTGCGCCGCCCCACAACTCCATAAGTAAGTGCACTGCATATTCACGACCACCCCCTCATTACAACACTAGCACCACACACTAACAACCCGTTACCATGGTGATAGCTCTCTAGACTTTATAAGTATCACCTGCAGTCGGGAATCGCGCTATTCGGAGTTCTGCCTCGAGCGAATCCAGACATCAAAATGGACCTCGAGCGCTTCGTGCTAGCGTCCTTTGCAGTTTTATTTACCATCATGGTTTATTTATTCTTTATTATTTGGATTTACTTAACATTGTATTTTTTCGGTTTGATATAAGTATTCAATGCCCGGATAAGAACAAAAAGTTAATTTATTAATAAATCATAGTTGCGTTTTTTAAATTTAATTTTGTTTATTAAAATATTTTCTGTGAGTATGGACAAAGTTAAAAGTGACTAGAACATTATTGAAGTAACACCATGTGTTATTCGGAAGTTAAAAGGCCGGTCGCGGCGCCGGCGGTCATCGTTGCCAAAAGGTTTGTAAATTGCGAGCTCTGTACGGCTGTATGCTTTCTCGGCATGCGAAGTGATTGTTTATCATTATTGTTTTATTTGTTACTTTGCTTTCTGTTATACATTTATTTTAAATAACTTCAGATAAATACATTTTAAGTTTCATTTCGATTTTAAATGTCAAGTATTCTGCTTTGCGAATCTTCATCATCATCATCATCATCATCATTTCAGCCACAGGACGTCCACTGCTGAACATAGGCCTCCCCCACTTGCAGATCGGCCGGTTGGAAGTTGTTGCGAATCTAACTTTCTCTTAATTTTTACTTTGATTTTATGTTCTCGCGCTGTGCATATTACTGTAAATTATTAGAAATGTTTTTTTTCACTACCTACAGTGGTGCAGCGACTTTTTCTATCTTTTCTTTATATTTGGTTCTACATATTTAGAATACATATTATTCTTGTGTAAGAATAGGTAACAAAAGAAGGTTAAAATTAATGTTGTTTGCTTATCGTGTCCTCGATCAATTTCTTACAAGTTGATCGCATTGACGTCGGTAAATATTTCCTTCGATCGAAATCCAAATGTGCTGTGGAGTGAGGCGCCTTCTGCCTCCCCAGCCTGATTGCACCACATCAACATTAGAGGTCGCGGCATACAGAATTTTTTTATGTGACATATAGCTAAGCTTGGCCCTTTTATTTGACATATTTAATTAAACCCAGTTGTTGTATCAAGTTAAGTATTCCGAATAATAAGTATTGTGTAATCAAACATTTATTATTTTTCGGTACACTATCACTTATCGTGTGTTCAACAGTTGGATTTTTTTGACTGCTTAAAACTACTGTAAAAATGAATTAATTACTGTAGTATATATTTTTTTCTGAAACAGTAAAAATCGCATTGATACATAAAAAGAAGCCTAAGCAAAGCAATTTCACATTGTTATTCACGCTACCAGTAGTCTAATAAAGAACGATCTCGGCTCCCTGGGCGGTGTGGAGACTCGGTTTAAATTGAGAGCCACTTGTTGATCTAGTTTAAGCTCTAACTAAAACGTCTAAACCGACAAGTTGTCATTATATTTTCTTAATTTCAAATTAGTTATCTACCTGCTAGTGCATTTTGAAAAAATGTGTAATATTTACTGCAAACTGTGATACTTGCTTCTTATTTTGCTTTATTTTTAATTCATTGATTTATTGATATTATTGTATGCACTCATAAACCACTTATTCATTAGATAGTAATGAAACTTTGGTAATGTCTTCTGAGGACGCCCGAGAGGGTTTTTGATTTTAATAAAAGACTTCGTGAACGAAGTCGCGGCTACAGCTAGTTATCATATACAGGCATATCAAAGACATGCATACATTCGAAAAATGTGCCGCTGCCGTGATAAAGTTTGTAACGTGATTAGTATGTTCGCTACGCATCTGTTTCCAAGTGTCCATGCAACCTGCTGTGCTCTGTATAAAGTGTGTGCGAAATATTCTTATAATAATGCATTTACAAGTATACAACAGCAGATAGCGTCTATCCGTTGTTATATACAATTTATGCAATATGTATGAGCTTCAAATTATTTTATAAAATACGTCTATTTCATTTAACGTGTGCTTGATGCGAAAGTCGTGAAAAGTGTACAAAACTAGCGATTAATATTAATAAGTAGTAATATAATCAATGTTGAGTCCAATTCATACATATGAAAATAATTTGAATAATGCTACACTCAATTTAGAATATAAAAAATGACATTTACATTTTAGGGCAAACACGTGTCTTTCAGGAATAGCAGAGTCCGTGCAATTATGAGGGTTCCTTACTAAACTACATACTAGTTTCATTAGTATAATTCGTATCCGTACATCTATATGTAAAAGCTATTTAACTTTAAGATATATTAATACCTGAAAAATGAAAATTCGACACGAATTATATATATAACCTGCAGTTGTGGAATAAAATTGTAAAAAAAAATAATTCTTATTTATTTAATCGTACCTTCTTTTTCTACGTGTAATACGTGTATACCAAAAGTGTTGCGTACTATATTAGCAAGTAAACATTAGTTGATAATAATTTTCATAAAAATCAAACCCGCAAATAAAATTTGTTACTTAAATACGATTTGAATTAGCTTGATCGATCTTTGGGGTCATATTTTTCGGTTTCGCAAAAAAGGCATACTAATAGAAAGATTATTGATACCATAAAGAGAGAGGGAACGGTAGGAAATAAACGAATGTTACGAGTCTCGAACGATTCAATGTACTTAGTGTGAAATAATTGATTAAAACATTTTATTCATTCGTTTAAATGACATAATATTACACTATCTTCTGCTCGCGACTAAGTCTGCGTAGTCTTCAGATAAATAGAAATGAATTTATTATTCTACATGAAAACACAAAAACGGGATAAAAAGTTTGCTAGATCAATCAATGTATAGACATTGTATATGTTACTGGTAATTCTAGAAGATGTAGTAAACCTAGGTGTACCCGGGTTTATTTAGTATTACCCAAACGTTTTTGGTAACTTCGAATATTAGGTAAAAAAAATTTTAATTCGGAATTTACCCATACTCACCTAGGTCTACCCAACTCTGGCTGGGTAATGTTAGGAATTGGCATTGCAAGGAAACAAACAAGGGATTATCAAGGAAATGTTCTCACTCAGGGAGTCCATATTGGCTCACATAACAAACCCTATTACTAAATAAATAAAGAATTTCTGTAGAGTTTTGAATTTGTTTATTTACTGAGTTTCGCATTTATTAATTCCAACGAGGTTACCCGAGCGAAGCTATTTGAAGATGTAGAAAAGAAAAAAGCAAGTTGGCTTCACTCATTGCTTATCGGAAAATAAATAGTAGCTATAAACGTAATTATTTATATTATCATAGTAGCGCACCATCTGTCTGTTGAGCCTGTCACGTCAAATGTCATGTTCGCGAATCCTAAGTCTATGTGTTCGCGCGTGCAAAAGCTGAATGTCAAGCTGCACGCCGCCGCTGTCCGCACCGGTGTGAACTTGTCTATACAAATGCTATGGCACGATCTGAATGCCCACGCCCACGCCACCACGCACGCCACCGTGCACGCGTTGGTTTGGCCGGGACTTTAAATATTATGGGGTAATGGTGTGAAATGTAATAATATATTCATTCCGCAAAAAAAGTGTTTACGTGATATTTTTAATGTACCACCATTGACACCATGTACTCCAATTTTTAAATAATATAAGCTCTTGACTTTCCTTTGTTCATATATATTTTTAAATTGTGTATATTCGTAAAAACCCATTTGAAATTGTTTACTAAAGGACATGATTTTTTTGGTACTAAAATAAAAATAAAACGAAATAATAAACAATTTACTTACGAATACAATTTATATAAGACATTACTTCAAAGACTAAATGCTATCATTCTACACGGCTTTTAGATTTTTAAAGAACGCTATTCAATTAATAGAAAAATAATGTTTATAAATACGTTGTATGCATTTCCGAACGAAAGCTATTGTCTGACAGTGACAAATTTCAGAATTTTTTTCCACCTTATACAGGCAAAGATCTACGGCCATGCTGCCAAGTCATTAGTTATTTATAATTATATTACATGATTTGTTAAAAATCAGGAAAAATGGCAGATACTGCCATTTTATTAATAAATAAAAAACTAGGGTCTTTAAATTATTAAATCAGCGATCAATGCATTCATAATCATTTATTCTTTCTACTTTCACATATCAGTGTCAAGTTTAAAGAGTTTTGATTTTAGTACCAAACCCCATAGTAAAAAAATAATGTCCTTTGATTAAATAAATAAGGACTATTTGAAACACAAATTTTGATTTCAATTTTAACTACTTATTATGTTTAAATTTTAATTATTATAAATTGTAATTACTATGACAATTTGATATTATAAATTGATTATTATTACTTGTTTGTTTTGAAAAGTAACTAAATTGATTAATTCTATATGTACGGATATATATATTTTTTATATACATATGCCAGCTGCGATGGTGAAATAAGCTTGTACCACATCTAGCTGTAACATCAGTATTGTTTTAAAGGTTATCTCCATGAATAAATATTTTGAATCTTGAATCTTTGAATCTCTTTGAATCGTTGAATCTTTAAGACTATAAAAGGTGACTAAATGTTCCATAAAGAATACATGTGTACATGCAAGGCTGCTGGAAAATTTTGCAATTCAAAAGGACACAGTAGTTTGTCTCGCTCAAATAAAAAAATCTATTTGTTTAAAATGATATTTATTTTTGTAAACTAATTGACTATACAAATTTTAATATACAGGGTTATTTTTAAACCCATGCCATATTTTTTCACGTCCAGCTGTACAAGCAGCACATCAAATTTATAAAATAAAAAACATTTGCTTTAGGAGATTTTTTCGTATTTTTTCAGACACAAAACAAAATTGTTGCCGCTCGTTTATTCGTATGCGTTGGTACGTTCTGTGACGATCGTAACGTGTCGCGCGAAGGGGCCGTGGCGTACATGAAGCGCTAGGGTGACCAAGCGCGCCTAGGAATTTAGGATTTAAAAAGTGACTGTAAAATCCGGTTATACATACACGGTGTTACTTTGCATCCTTGCCATATTCACAGAGATAAAAGTAGCGAACAATACCTATTGTAAAGATAAACTAGAGACTCCCATAAATAAAGCACACTAAGTTTTTAGTAAATTTGGTTTTGCAGTACACATAGGAATAAACCGATTTTGCCTCGAACGGTACGCGATCACTAATCAAGTAATACTACAAAGTCTTTTGTGCCGATGAATAAGAACAGTGATGTGCATGCGTTTCGATAATTAGTGTTGTGTTTAATAGATTGTCGATAAAATAAAATACTCAAGATTAAAAAAAAAGGTCTTCCTTTTTTACTGATTCGTTATCATTGTCAGTGATATAGTTACCTCTGTAAATATGGCAAGGATGCAAAGTAACAGCGTGTATATAAAAAATATTTTTGTACACTTAATATTTTTTATTACTTCCCATAAATTATATTAAATTTTTGCGGGTCCAAAAGTGCTCTTTAAGCTTTTATCCCCCGCAACCGGCTTAACCCTTCCCCTTCTTGAAAACCTTGGAAAGTGTCCCTTTTTACAGATTTTCTCAATATTCAGGAAAACTATACAAGCTAGGTCAAAATAGTCAGACTGAACTTATTAATGAATAACCTACAAATAAGTACTGACAATCATTTTGATACAAGTTATAGATTAAGACCTAGGGTACTTCAAAGATTACTGAAACCTTCGCTTAGAAAAAGTGAAACATTTAAGACAGGAAATAATAATATTAATTATTTTTTACAAGAAATATGTTTATAATGCAGTTTTTATTTAAATTGAATCAGTATCGTCGCCATTGTACGGCAACAAGGCCCTTAAAAATGGTGCACATAGTCAAGCAACGCAATCCAGCTTTGACACATCCACATCTTTTTCCGCAGCCTTTCTTGCAGAAACATGTTACAATTAATTTTGAGTATCGAATGTGGAGCAATTGAATTTGTGGTATAAATGGGTGATAAAAAAAATTATTCGCCTTCCAGCCCTAGTTTTCTGGGTTCAATGTGTTTCCTCACCATAATTGAACTTGATAAAAAGTAGACATTGAATGCTGACAAACTGCGGCTGAAGAAGTTGGTAACATTGTTAATATCACCGTTTTGCTTGTCAGACCAACGTATTTGTTAAAGTGGACGTATCGTAGCTCGTTTAAGGCATCCAGGTCATTGAAAACAGTTATCATATCTTGCATGTCGGTTTTTTTACCAAGCAGAATAGACGTCACCAATACTTACTGGTTATAAATTTTTAGTCAACTTTGACGCATCATAGCTTAGAAACTAACACGTATTAAAATGAATTTTGTTCTTATTTGTAGGTAATTTAATTCTTAATTATTTGCTCTGTGACTCTTATGTCCTAGTTTGTATAGTTTTCCTGAAAATTAAGGAAATCTATAAAACGGGCCACTTTTTGAAGGGGAGAGGGGTGAAGCCCGTTGCGGAGGAGGTGGGAGGGTTGTGTACCATAATGTACTCACCTATAGGTATAACATAGCAGCATTAAAACATAATTATAAATTATGCCGTTTGCCCATACATTGAAATCTAGAATAAATATACTACTAGGTGAATTAATAAATGAGTGGGTAAATCCCGAATTAAAACATTATCATTATTATTTGGACATTACCCAAAAACCTTGGGTTTATAAATACTAAGTAAACCCGGGTAAACCTAAGTTTATTCCAACTTGCAACCTTACCCGTAACATATATGCTTATTATATGAATCAAATTTTAGCTGTTTCCGTTTAGCCGATATTCAATAATCAGGGTTCGAAGTGATAATTATCAAGATTAGAATATGTTGATGACCTATAATATCAGGTAAAAAAGGATTGCTAGGCTTATAAATATGTTTGATAATTATCAAAAGGCAAATTTATCTTGATGATTTTAAACCCTGTCAATAATACCAATTTCAGTAGTTTGAGGAGTCATTTGTCAAAACCTTATTTCTAAAAGACTTAACAAAATTCGCGAGCTTGTTTAACTTGTTTGTATCGTACTAAAATATTTAGCTTACATAAGGTACTAACTATCTATTACAAGATCTGAATGTATGTGATTTGTGAAATTGCAAGCGTTTAGTCCTTACGCCTACCGGCTGGGATCGCCGTGGCATGCTCATTCTTATCTAAGACTACGGAACCCTTCAAGGTACCCATTCCTTCTCGTACTTAGCTGGTTGTCTTGACCTCATTTATATTTGATAGTGCGCACTAATGTTCTCCGTCAGTATTTTAAGAGACTGCATAAACGCAATGCAGGCTTGGGAGAATCAGCGGGGAAAGAAGACCCTGTTGAGCTTGACTCTAGTCTGGCAGTCTACTTTGCGCTAGATAAGGGCGCGTGCGCACTCTATGCGTTTATACGAAATTTACTGATAAGTCGTGTCGCGTTTGCGCCTACCATCGACTATATTAATTCGCCATATACAGAGTGTCCCAAAATTAGCACGTCACAGTGATACCGGAGATAGATGTGCCAAAGACGCATCGAACAAGCCTAACATGTCCATAGAAAAGTTTTACCAGTTTTGAGTATGACCAATTTAAATATGTTTTTTTTTAAATAAGAAATTTTACATAAAGTTTTTATCAGAGTTTTTATTTTATTTTAATTGTAAGCCTACGCCTTTGGCAATAGTTGTTTATGATGAAACAATCATTATCTAGTCGATAAATAGTGTGAAATAACGACAATCGATAGTCATTCTCAATTTAATTTTTACCCAAAGAAAATGGTTTTGACTTTGAGGAGCAACCGTGAAATAAATTATATGAAACATAATGAACAAATACCATTAAAAACTTCCCTATGCTATGGCAATTCCAAAATGGTATAACACTTATATCGCATAAAAAAAAAATCTAACAAATTGAGTTATCTCTTATCAAACTCGTACCCAAGTCAAATTATTATTAAAACAAACTAGGAAGTCCTGCAGTTCCCACGATCAAGTAGATAAGAAATGGCCTGATAAAGATTATTTTTTTACCTGGCTAAGTAATTAGAAGTAAGAGGGATAATAAAACCGGCCAAGTGCGAGTGAGACTCACGCACGAAAGGGTTTAAATATTTTTTTATTCTAGTATTTTTTTTTTTTGGTATAGCGACAACAAAAATACATCATCTGTACAAATTTCAACTGTCTAACTATTACGGCTCATAAGATACAGCCTGGTGACAGATGGATAGACAGACGGACGGCGTAGCCTTAGTAATGGGGTTCCGTTTTTACCCTTTGGGTACAGAACCCTAAAAACTAAGTCGCTGCTTACGCCAAAATGGCACCTGTTTTGGATGTAGACAGTATTTCATTCCAGAACCCTTTTGCCCCATCGGTCCGTTCTACGTGCTATGTGCCCCCCACTGCCAGATTAGCTTCCTAATCCTTCGGGCTATGTCTGCGACTTTGGTCCGTTCACGGATATCCTCAGTCCTGATTCGATCTCGTAAAGAAACACTGAGGAGCATAGCCCTCTTCATAGCGCGCTCGATAACCTTGAGCTTCCTTATTAGGCCCATAGTGAGAGGCCAAGTTTTTGTTCCGTATGTCATCACTGGTAACACACACTGGTTGTAGACTTTCTTTCGCTATTAGGCACTAAGTGACTTTGGACGAGAAGATTTGAATTTGTCGATTAACCTCCTTCTCCAAATTAGGCCTACCCAACTGGATCACTTGTCCCAGGTAAACTTGTCAATAATCAATCTACGATGAGAATTATTGGAAAAATTGCAAGAAAAATACTAAAAACTACAATTTTATTCTTTCATACAAACTGTTCGTACAGTGTACGTAGTCGATACGAAGTTCGCCGGGTCAGCAAAATAAGCTAGACTTTTGAATCCCTTCAAAGAAATTAATTAAGAAATTTTGCCTTTATTATTAAATTTTTACCTCACAGCTTCAACTAATGTTATTAGTGGTATTTGTATAATAGTTGACAACAAAACATATTGGTTTTCAAGAGATCTTACTCGTGAAAGGGCAACATTATAATTGCCCATGAGAAAAACACTCCTTTCTTAGGCCCATGCCAACCATCGAGAACATTTGTCCTTGGGATTGATTATTTATCATCATATCGTGTGACGTTTAGCTGCTAGAATCCTTACAAATTAAATATCGATTAAATCGTTGGCAATGCGAGCTAAGGTTTGATCCGCGGTACCACAATCGCAGGTGACTGCTTCAGCCCCCACTTATGAAGGTGGTGATTGGTATGCCCGCATCATGACCTGAACCAGTTTAGCCTTACCCATACTTGGCGTGTAGAACTAAAACCATCGGGTTTATATTTCGGATCCTCAATTAAGTGTTTTTGTGGGTCCTCAAAGGTGTCTCAACATAACTGCCACGCTGTCTTCAGACTGAAGTCGGTTTTTAGGCTGTTATCAGTCCAGATCGGGGATCTTGTTGAAAGTCGCTGGGGTGGTGATGTTTCAAGTAAATTCTGGATCGGCATTCCTTGCCGTGAGCACTTCTTCCACTCAGACGCAGCAGCGTTACTTTGACACCGGACAGGAGAAGGTATATGAGCTAGAACAGGTTCTAAGGGAGTGGGGTAGGTTTTATCAACCACGTTATTATGCGCATTGCCTTGTTTAGTTGGGTGTCCACTTTGTATGCGCGGTGCGATATTATACTGGTGGTGGTGCGCTTTACTCCACCCAAGTATTTGCGTCTACGTCGCGTTTTCTAAAGGTGACTGAGTTTGTTGCGCCGCTTCTTCTTTCACCAGCCAATGTGTAGTCCCGAAGCGGTGGTAGGTGAAAAAATTGGGATATGTAAAAGTAAGTGCCATTGATGGCCAATTTACAGGAATAAATTACTTTAACTTTAAGAATTCCCCGGTGCCACCGCTGCCCTACCACCATGAATCCTAAGAAAAGCCCTTTTTCTAGCTCAACTAATTACCGCTCTACTCAGATTTGTCACAATGACAATAACCCAGTACCATTCTTTACGTCAAGAAGTGCTGTTTAAAGTGCTGCTTGGCTTAAAAATCTAAAATGCTCAGCAGTGGACTTGCTATGCCTTAAATTGTAATGAAAACGAAGCAGCATTGGACACCGAAGCGTTTTTATCACCAAACACTTTTGTACCAATAGTAGCTAATTGAATGACTCCTTTTAAAGCGCTTCTTAAGACGAACAGACATTATTGTTTTCTTAAAAGTGCATTTTTAACTCAACCATGATAATAAAGATAGTATTATACTACGTACTACTGTTGTTTAATTTGTTGTTTACTTTTTTTTACTTTTGGAGAGTAGATGTATTAAAATATTGAAAGAGTAGGTTTGCTATAAAAAGTATTTTAACAACACAGACATTAAAGCAAGTAAACTCACTAATCAACGCCATCTACTGCCAAGTAATTAACCTACCAAGTGCCAAGATTCCATGACGTATCATTTAATACACGAAACTATTTGATGGTAAACGACACATTCATGTGACTTTCGTACAAATTTGCAAGACTCAAGAAATTAACTCAAGAAACACGTATAACCAAAATTCGGCCGTCTTTGGGTAGCTGCATTTTACATTTGGCAAGTTGTCAATTGTCATTTTTACAGCATTTTTCATTCATCCAGTCGGCAACAGATGGAGCTCATGTATTAAAAATATATAAAAAAATATAATCCAAACTTCCAAAAAAAGATTATTATAATATTGTTTTTGTAAATTTTTGTTTTTAGCAATTCCATGCAAGGTTTAATTGAAGATAAATAACACTTGAAAAAATTCATCGACCTCAGGTGGGACCACATATTGTTTTTTGTTATTTGAAGACGTTTGATAATATTATCCAAACCTGTAATCTAACACAATTAGTTTTCATTAAATTTTCTTTCCAGCTAAAAAGCTACATTACATAGTAATCAGCGCCCTCTATAATAAATTATCTCGTATCCCTCGGGAACTGTGCATTTTTCGGGATTTTAAAGTAGTAATAATGTAGCTTTTTAATGGTGATAGAATTGTTGAAATTGGCCTTGTAGTTCCTTAGTTTATCCATATCAAACATCCAAAAATACAAATCTTTCCTCTTTATAATATTAGTATAGATTATGTTTGATATAAAAAAAAATCACGGTTGTTGCTTAAAGTCGAAACCAATTTCTTTAGGTAAAAATTAAATTAAGATTGAAAATCGATTGTCGTTATTTCACACTATTTATCGACTAGATAATGATTGTTTCATCATAAACAACTATTGCCAAAGGCGTAGGCTTACAAAAAAGTAAAATAAAGACCTTATAAAGAAACCGATACAAACAAAAAAAAATACTAAAATTGGTCATACACAAAACTGATAAAACTTTTCTATGGACATGTTAGGCTTGTTCGATGCGTCTCAGGCATATCTATCTCCAGTGTCACTTTGATGTGCTAGTTTTGGGACCCCCTATTTTGCCTAAAGCTGTCATTGAAGTTACTTGCATAAATGAGAATAAAAGTAGGTTTGTATTTTAAACTAAACTCTTGCGGGGTAAAAGCGAACAACTAAAATCTTATCAACTGTTTAAAAATTCACGATTTAAACGAAATGAACTGTTTAAAAAATCCGTGACACAATAGCTTGTCAGAGCAATAATATTGGCGTCCTTTTTACGAGTATGAGTTGGACTCCGAAACTATTTTCTTGGTTGTTTTTTATAATACTATGTTGACGTATGTTACTTTGTTTCTTTTTAGATACCGGCCCGATGTCGGTTTATTGACATCCGAACCAGCGAAACACGATGATGAGCTGAACCCTCGCATCATCGCTCCTGATCCATTCGCATCAGATGATTGTGTAGATGTTTTTTCACCTGATCACCAACTCCTACTGACCACGTACGTACACATATCAACATCATGACAAAAGCATTCATCTAAGTACCTACTTCAAGACGTGTTTTTGTAACGATATTAAAAATAGTCATTTTTTTTAGGATTGAGGACGAATACACAATGAATACAAGTGAAAATGAGCCATCGTCTGGTTTAAATGGAAGACTGAGACCCAGAAGGTCTACTACCACTAGCCCGAACACTAACAAAGCCATACGCAAACCTGAACCTAAGACCTCTTTGGACCGGCAGAAGCGAACAAGCACTCCGTCCAAAGCGTCCTCGACCAAACCAGATGATCTCGCACACAAGTCTGATTCTACTAATGCCCCTCAACATCTCTGTCCTTTCTGCGATCGGAAATTCGCAACGAAACAAACGGCGTCACAGCACGCGCGCCGCGTTCACTTTTCCCCTAAGGAGGGTGCTTTGATCGATTGTCTCTTCTGCAACCATGCCGAGCCTGACTCTAACGATATTCTTCGCCACATGGTGGATAGCCACCCTAACCAATACTTTGCCTGTCTTGATTGCCATACGAGATTTTCTTCTACATCAGAACTGGCAGAGCATAAGCTTAATGTTTGCGAAAAACAAAAGGCACCTTACCGCAGCAAGTTGCGACAAAAGGTTTCTTCCGGTGCGAAGAAAACACAAAAGCTACTCAACGTTCAAGACAAAGACGCTAGAAGTGATAGCAAGGATTTTACCGAGGCACACCGTTTTAACGGCGTCGTGATATCTTGTGAACTAAAGCCGTCGCAAATAAGGGATGATAATGATATCGAAGATAATATAACAACGAACTTAATTCTACCGCCCAGCAAGAATTTGGGCACTAATACCGCAATTGAAAAAAATGCTGTAATCGTGCTTGATGATATTCAGTGGAATAAACGTATGCCGACAAATTTCTCGTTCCACAACACAGATGCTGATCAGATCCTTTCCCGGTTGGGAGTGGTACACAGGTCACCGAGAACGGGAGAATCCACCAAAAAGGATTGGCTTAAGAGCGCTGAAGAGGCTACTCAAAAATTTGAAAAATGCTTTGACACTAGCTTTTATTCCAAAGTGGCCAGTAATGTTCATGAAAATATGTCAAAATTTTTAGACGGATCTTTTAACTTCAACCCGGATCCGGATAGTATAATTAAAACTAGAAAATCTAAAAATAGTGTGGTTATTAATGCTGCCGAAGGTTTCCCAATTCTATTGGCGTGTGAGCAATATTCTCGCAGCGTTTTTGACGGCTATATGCCACGAGCTCTTGCGCCAAAGCATAAGTGGAAGTGGGAAAATGAAAAAACTCCTTTGAATCCCGATGATATAAAACATGACACTCATGTTAACAACTGCATCATAACCCTTGTGTCCAGTCTAGACATTTGGACTCAGTTGTGCATGAGACGCAAATTTGAAGACAAGTTCGGTATAGCTCCACTGGAGAAAAAGACTGAAAAGCAGAATACCATATGCAAGGAGCTTAAAGAAATACTAGAAAGTAGGGAATTACCATCATCTTCCCAACAAGTAGTAAAGTTTATTAATAAACCAATTCCGCCGGGCGTCAGTCTTGATTTCCCTGCTTCTTTGGGCCTGAAACCCTCTGCTCCGAAGTACGACGTGCAACCTGCAGTGCTAAGTGGGGAGTGGGTGCGACCCAGGTGCTACGTATGCTGCGCCTGTGGAGCTCAGACTCGGGACTCGAGAGGTCTTTCATCGCACATATCAACCCAACATCCAAACGCGCAAGTGCAATATTATGAAATTGTTGGCGAGCTTCTGCTTAACGCTGATATTCTGAAGCACTTGTATGTCCCACCTAGTCAGATGTCTAATAGGACAAGACCACTTCGAGGGTTCAGAGAGTGCACAAAGTGTAAGAAATCTATCAGTTTAGAGGACCTTCATCAACATATGTTGGATTGTGCCGGAGATACCCCTGCTGTGCGTAGAAAGTGTCGATATCGTCCATTTGGCGTGCGTCGGCGACGCACACGCGTACCTGACGATGCTATCCGCAAAAAGATAAGGAAAGATATTAGACCCAGACAAACGAGGCAGAAAACTCACATGAGACCTAGACCAAAAATAAGGACTGAGGTTGGCGATGGTAAGTTTAAAATCAATTATTGCATAATTTAATTGAAGATAAATAACACTTGAATAAAATCATCGACCTCAGGTGGGACTCGAACCCACGTCCCATCGCATGCCGGGCGAGTGCTTTGGATTGGCATGCGATGGGACGTGGGTTCGAGTCCCACCTGAGGTCGATGATTTTTTTCAAGTGTTATTTATCTTCAATTAAACCTTGCATGGAATTGCTAAAAACAAAAATTTTTAATATTGCATAATTTGTTTCTTTTTTTTCATCTTATATAAAATAATCTGTACAAATTAGTGGCTATAAACAGTACCAAAAAAAACTTATGACAATATATCTTGTGCTTTCAACAATATAATATTATTTCTAGCATGTTTATGAACTTTGTGAGCAGTAAAAAATAGCTTAAAACTCAACCATTCTTTACACCAATCACAATTATTTAGTTAAATTCCGTAATTAACAAGCCCGCAATCAGTATAATGAAGACACCTTCACTAGCGCTTCTAGCGTCGAATTCATTTTATCGCAACGTTAAGTATATTTATATACGACCTCCGTGTAGCTAAGAGGCAAGCAAGCTGGACTTGGCGTCGCCATCTCTAAGTTTTGGTTCGATTCTGGGTCGAGTAAAAAACTAACATTTTTTATAAACGGATGTCTCAGTTCAGAGTTGCGGTCACTGATTTCAATTACACCTTTCGGAGATTGAATGTTTGAGAATTTATTTGTTTATTTTATATAGGTATGTGTTACAAGAATGGGAAATTCTTCTTTCTGCTAATAAAAAGTTTAACATTGATTTTTTTTTGCAGCTGAAACTATTCGCAAGATGTTAGCCGACTTACCAGCCAAACGTCATCGTGTGATGGTAAATCCAATGAACCCAATCCTACGGCCTCGGAGAAAACTTGATCAACAAAGAAATAAGTTAATCATGAAAAGGCGATCTTCAGATATTTTAAAAAACCGTAAACAACGCATCCTTAAAGGAAATAGTTTATCTCGGACGGGTTCGAACAGTGGAGACAATGACGATAACGACAGCAAAAATCTACACAAAAGCGATGACGAAAATAAACCTTTAAAGCAAAAAGTAACAACTATAAAGATAACGTATAGCACTAGGCAAACTGAATCCTTGAAACGGAAGGTCGCCCTAAACAGAGCTAAAAGAAGAGCACATATTAAAAATCAAAAAGCTACTGAAGAAAAATTTGAACAACATGGCGGTATGTCAGCAAGCTCGAGTGGCTATGTAGAACAGTTGTCAAAAGACAACTCGCTTCAAAGGATTGACGTCAGTAGTGGAGCATATAATACAAGAGAACACTCAAGTCGCGGTCGATCCAACAATCGAGACGACCAGAAACCTGGACCAAGTAGCCAAGATAATAATACGCATAATTCTTATGCACCCACTCAAAATGCTCCACTCAAACATTCAATAGCTCGTTTGACAGCTGACACGGATATTCATGACATAAATATGCAATTCCATCATCCTTACCTAATGCCACCAGAATGTAAAGAAGTTACTCAACATGTACCTACAGGACAGCAACGCCTGTTTGAAAATGAAGCAGTGGTTACGAAATTAGATAAGCCACCCTTACATTTTAACCCCAGTGGGCCAGTTGACACATTTATGTGCCAAAAGAGTAAGCAGTGTAATACAAGCATCAATAAACGAAAGGGTTTGAATGATTGTATAGCAATGCTCAAAAATAAAGCTGGTCAGACAGCAGAGACGTCAGATACAGTGCCATGCAACAGTGATGACCAGTTGAATTGTGAAATGGTAGCGGCTAATCAAAACTCACCAAATTTAGATTTCCAAATGAACATGAATTATGACACAAATACGAGGCCAGCTGAGATTTTTTCACGTCATCAATTTATTCCAGATACTTTTATGGAATATCATCCTGAAAGAAATTTGATAGCACAGAACTTTGCTGATTTGCCGTTTCATTATTTACCAAGTCAAAGGATAGCTTTTGATCTACCTCAACCTGATAGTAGCAGGATTGACCCTCGCTTTCTTAAACCATCTAAACAAAAGCAAAGCCAAGGGAACCAAAAACCTACTCGAAGAAGGTCAACTCGTGCTGAAAAAGACCAACTCAAAAGACAAGACTACATACTACGAACCTCCTCGGTTCATTATCCAGTAAATGTGTCGACGCCCTCAAAACTGACTACAACACATTCACGTCGCGCTTCTACCCACAGTGTCGCTGTCAGTACGAATACAGTGGTTAATAAGCGTAGATCGAGCGGATCCTACAATCATACCAGAGAAACTGTTAATGATTACCAAACTGAGGCTATGCTTTTACGTCAACGACCATTAGAATATCACCCTCACCAGATTTCGCCAGAAGCTAATTTTATGGAGCTAAATCCTTCCGAGGCTTATGTGGAGGCTCAAAAAAACTTTCAGAAGCAAATGATTGCATGTGCTGAAAATTACATGAGTAAAAAGCAGCTCGCTATATGTGTTGAAACTAACTACACAAATAAAAAACCCAATGACTTAAGCCCTGAAGCTGTTTACACAAGCAGCAAGCAATCTGCAAGTCCTGGAAGCGATTACATAAATATGAAGCAAGCCACTGTAGGCTCAGATGATAGTCATACTAACAAGAATAAACAAGCTATATCTCCGGTTGAACCGAACTATAATAAGAAAAAACAAGTCTCTAATGCCAAGAAAACAAATTATTTTTATAAAAACCCCTCCGTCGTCAACACTGAAATTGCTTACAATAAACCATATTCCGCGCAATTACTTGAAACTGATCTTATATGTAAGTCTCAAGGTGCTTCATATGTTGAAAGCACTTACGTGAATAAAAAAGCTAGAGCGGTATCGGCTGAAAATAATTCTTCAAACAAAGCACATGATGTTGCTCGTAACGAAAGTTTTGCTAATAAGACTCATCCAGTCAGTACAGCTGAAAGTAACTTAATGAATAGAACACAAGCTTTATCCCCCGCTGAGAGTAACTTTGTAAATAATATTCCAGGACAAAGTGTCAGTGAAACCAATTTCGTCGGTAAGAAACAAACTTCGGACGCTACTGATGCAAACATTAGTCCTGCGATGTCGACTCTTATACAAGGTGAAAGTAATTTCATCACTAAGAAGAGAGCAGCAACTTCTGAGAGAAGTTTTGTCAGTAAAAAGCAATTAGCTACATCAGAGATTAGTTTTATTAATAAAGAACAAGTAGCATCCTCAGAAATTACATTTATTAACAAAAAACAAGCTGCAACCTTGGATAGTGGGCTTGTTAATAAAAAACAGGCAGTGGCATTAGAGAGTAACATGAATAAAAAACAAGCTATGACCCCAGATGGTGGTCATACCAACAAAAAACCAGTATCTACACCAGAAAGCAATTATGTTAATAATCCTCGACCTTTTCCAACAGTTGAATCCAATATTTCTGACAAAAAGATATTCGATGTTCACGAAGAAATTTATCCAGAAAGTGGATTTTCCAATTTACCAGCTATCATTCCTCCTGCATATCCAAATATGGACGCTAATTACGATTCAAGCTCCAATGAAATTGAAGCACCTCTTGACCTTTCTAGAAGTACAGCAAACGAAAATACAGAAATCTCGGAAATGAATGAAACCACATACGTTTCGGAAAATTTCGACAATTATGAGACTTTAGATCTGTCACATAAGAGTTTAGAAAATAATGATGAAATTATCGATGTAGTTGATTTGAGAGTAAAAGTTAACTCGCTGAAACCCACCATAGACATGGCCTCTAAATTGCCAAGCAATGATGACATGGATAGTGCCACAGACCTTTCAATACGTGACGATAATACACCAACGGATTTGACGGTCAAAAGGAAAACTAATAGCAATGCTTATGAATACGACTCGCGAAATCTTAGTTATAATGATGTTCCAGAGTTAGTTCAAGATCTACGTAAGACAAACCCAGAAAAACAACCTATCGCTTTAACTTCAAACATAAATGATCCAAATATCCCAACAGATTTATCTGGCCGAAGTAGAGATTTACCATTAGATATGGTTGCAACAAAATCGTCCAACATGCACACTCATATGGAGCGCATGCTTGACGATGTAGATAATGTAAAGCCGGCGGATCTGTCCTTGAGAGAACAACTTAAACCAAATTCTTCGTCGTCTGTTACCAATTTTATTGATTGCGTTCAACCAACCGTCGTCGACGAGTCTCCATACATCACGAAATCTATCTATGATGCTAATGTTTATCAACCAATGTATAGTACCACTATTCCAACAACTACCAGTATTGCAGCCACAGTACAGGATACAATCGTTACAGGATCAGCCAGATATTCTAATGCAGCAGTAAGTAGTAAAGTAGTTTTGCCGGAAATAAAACAGATTGTAGATGGATCCCGTAACAATACTTCTCTGAACCTCGCAACAACAGCAGAGGTAGGCGGTAATAATGTTAACAAAGCGATATCATCTACAGCTTCACCTATTCCATTATTTACAGTAGCAAATACAGTTGCTCACTTATCAACGTCGAAAAGTGAAAGCACAACACCAGTTTATACGTTAGCGAACGCATGTATATCGATGGCCAAAATGGAACCTTCAAGTACAGACCCATTACCAGACGCGGTTTTGAACATTCCGAATAAAACTATTGCAAGCGCTGTACCCCTCTATACATTGACAGATACAACTGTTCATCCAACAATACATCACGGACAAGTTCTTAACAAATCCTCTCAAGGCGCTCTTTCCGCAACTAAAAATTATATTCACAGTTCGCAGAATTCTACTGATTCAAAAGTGAATGTAGAACCTAATGTATGCGACTTACCGATTAAAAAAAAAACTGCCGATGAGCACAGTAAAGAAAGATCTACCAAGAATGGTGATTTAGATCCTGAAACGGCTAAGAAGATTGCAATGCTACCTAAGGAACTTGTTGAAATCTTGGGCACAATGCCAGTAGACCATAGAAATCAATTATTGAATGTTCTTCCTCAATACGTCTCCACATCGGCTCCACTTTCTCAAAATGAACCTTCGAATAATCCGTCAGAGACTAACACTTCAGTCGTAAATAGGATATTGTCACCTACGAGAATGTCAGATTCTGATGTGAAGCCAAATTTGGGATACTCACCAGTATCGTCGTCGCAATCGATGCGCCCTTCATCGCTCTTGAAGCCTGCCACTGCGTCGTTAGCTTGTGCTGACAACGTTGATGAGACTAAGTCAAATGTAGAAATCGGTAAAAATGAAGTTCCCCTGCCTCGAGTGAATGAAGAAGACTGGAACACGGTTATAGATTTGACTGAAGATGAACCTGTTACTGCTGATATTAAAAAAATAATAGTGGAACCAACTGATAAGGAAATAATACCTTTAAACAAATTGGTAGGCGTTGCTACCAATAGTAAATTAAACAAACAAAAGGTCAATGATCAAACTGCTAGTTTAAGAGCAGTTCGCATAAAAGCGCCCTCGGAACGAAATAAATCTTTATCCATGGATAACAATACAGGATCTAAAAATTCTTGCCAAGAACAACTTATAAAGACAAATGTATTATATGTACAAGACTTAGACACCGATGCAGATAAAACAACAGACTTAGATAAAACGTTGGCTATTCAACAGGCCGAAATAAGTAGCACCCAACATAATACAACGATTACAGGACACAGCAAATATCCACTTGCAATATCACCTAGTAGCACAGAATATAGTGGGGATGAATCAAGTAAACATGTAGCTCAACCTTCACCGATACCAGTAAATGAGATAGTGTCAAAAAATATAGACGATAAAAAATATGAAACTCCTGTACCTAAAACTGGAATAGTCACATCATCTATTTCAACGAATGTATTAAATAACGTAGATAATAGTTCAAATACTATTGCGCAGGCTTTACCGAAGTCTTGTGAGGTTGCTAATAATGATTTACTATTGATCTCTAAGAGTAAAGAGTCTGACTCGCTTATTGGTGAGGTTACTAATATTAACGCCGCAGTAAGTCGCTATGTGGAAGGTTCAATTCGCTGTACAAAGGAACCAGAATACGAAGAAGACTCTGAAGATGACATGTCTTTAGCCGCCATAATACAGCAAAAACTGCGTGATGAAGTGAATATATGTGAGGTTAATTTACAAAACGATAAAACAATCCAACAATCCAGTAAGAAAAAAAAGGAAAAGAAATCAAAAAAATATATCAAGATAATTAAGCATGATGAGGTATTGGAAGACGTTTCCTTTAATGAGATCAGAGATATTCCGATACCAAAGTGTTCTAAAAGCCCACAGGTAAACAAGATCAATGATTCGCATAGTGATGCAACTAACTCTCTCCAGGCCTCCGCGACACCTGAACATTCCAAAAAACGACCTAAAAGATGCCGACGTCCTGTTAATATTCCAGATGCTATTGTTATCCAATCAGATGAAGTACAAACAATTCAAAGCGACAAAGAAATTAACAAAGAAAATGATGTGACCTCAAAATTCATGATTAATAAGTCTATTAATGATTTTTCTGTAACTACGGGTGCCAAAGGAGCTATTAAAGATTCACCACCACGTAGCCATGGTGCAGTATTTAGTGAAGAGGTCCAAAATGAAAGCTCCAAAATAAAAACTAAGCTAAGAGTTATTACAGAATCTCCGAACGATAAAGATGTAACTATAAAGGTGAGAAAGATGAGCGATGACATGTCTAACTCTGCAAGTATTTCTAATGATGGACAAAGAATCCGCAGAGGAACAAAGAAACGGATAGAATTGTCCGAGGCAATCACAGCTGAAAGTGCTGATAAATATGAGGAATTTACGCCTGAATCCTGTAATGATCGAGATATTGAACCTACGTTGATCACGTCTGATAAGCTTAATTCACAGTCTGAGTATGTTCAAGCAAACCTTGACAATAATGTTAACACGAATTCTGTAAATAATAAGAAAAATAAACCTACTCGTTCTAAAAAACTAAAAAACGAAGATATTGAAATTATTGCTGAAGAGGATGGAGTCTCTAAACAGATTACAGATAGTTATGATACTGAAGAAACTACTATCAATCCAACTCCTTTACGTCGTAGTAGACGGGGAAAGTCGTTATATTTGAAGAATACTTTGGTGGATAAAGACCTATACGAAAATACGCCTGAGCATAAAACGCCTTTAACAAAAAAACAGCTTATCTTTTCTAAATTAAGATTGGACGAAGAAAATCCTAAACTTTCGGCTCACTCTACACCAAAAATACAAAATTCAAGTATAAATGAATCTAGTACATCAATTGCTGAAAATATAATAGATTTTCCACAGATAAGTCATATTGAAAACCCATGTGAAGCATTCGAAGAAAAACCAAAAGGTACTAAACGCAGAATCAATACCCAGCCTTCGAACAAGTCGAAGAAAAAGAAATCTTTTGAAGAAGAAGATGAAACAAATAAAACACTTGACGGAAATAATTTTGAAAATACTCATCGTAGCTTTGAAAATCCATCATTGTTCCAAAATGATAGCGAAAAAGAGCAATACGAATCTTTGAAAGAATTAAGCGTCGCTTCAAAAGATTTAAATGAGATGATTACTCCCCCGCATTCGCCATCACTCAGTACCTATAAATGCAACAAAAATGTATTATCCACGGAAAAACGAAAAAGCCATAATCAGATTTCATTTGATCACAGCCTAAGTCCAAAACCGAAAAAATGCAAAATTACTAAAGGCAACAAGAAAAAAGACGTAAAAGTGATGAATGAAAATAACATAACGGAAGATACCTCTACCAGCATTGCATGCGAAACCAAAACTGCTTGCTATAACTTAATACCAGCAAGGCGAGGGCGTTCGAAATCTGTTGTTGTCAAATCCTCTGCTACAAAACTGTATGATCCTTACGACATTGATTTAGAAGATATGGCTGAAAAAAATGAAACGTTTAAAAGGAAACAATATACAGGTAATAAAAATAGCAAAAATAAGACCGTTAAGTCGTCAGCCTTTAAAGATACTAACCAACCTGAAATAGATGAACGTGAAAGCGATCAAGAATGCGATGAAAAAGATAATGGTCGCCATGATAATGATATCTGCATTGATTCAGATGATTCTACCAGGAGCGACGTCCCTCTTAAATGTTATATAAATAAAAAAGAGAAAAAGAGGAAAGGTGTTAAAGCTGGTAAGAAACCAAAAAAAACTGAAGATCAGAAAGATACACCCGAAAATAATGGAACTAAAGACTCGCCTTCATCTTTAACTGACAAAACAGATGATGTAATCTTGACTGATGCTGAAAAACACAACCAATCTATACGATTTATGCAGATGTTTGGTTTCCTTGAACAAAAAATGCCCAGATTATCAAACATATTAGCCTCGAAAAAAATTTCAGAAACGATCAATATTACCAACGAAAGCGACGATAGGTATTTCGGTTTTAAACAAAGGTCTTCGAAGAAGAACAAACGAACCGAGAAAAAAACAACTACTAAGAGTGTATTAGCCAAGATACAACCACAACCATCGACACCTAAAAAGGTCGCTGCCAAGCGTGGTCGAAAGAAACAAGTTAGTACACAACCACCATTACCCCCAGTGCCGCGTTTTTGTGAGATATGTAAACAAGAATTTCGACGATCAGATAATTACATAAGACATTCAATGAGTAGTTCATTACACCTATCAAAATTGTCAGAGACGGAACTGAAAGTTAAAACCATACCTATTAAGGACAAACCAAATTTTCTCGTAACATATAGAATCGATTTGGAGCGTTACAAAATATTGCTTGATAGACTTGCAGCACTAAAGAAGAGGAATGCAAAAGCAGCTGCAAAAATTCCAATACCTACACAAAAAGATGTGCGACTTAACGTGGAACAAATTATCGCCGAAAGGGAAGAGATGGAAGGCCTTAGTAAAGATGCGGCTTTGTTCTTTAGTTGCTGTAAACTCTTGAAGGGTGCAAACAAAGATCGCGATGGATCAGCTTTAGAACACTTTAAGAATGCCCTCGATGAGGAAGAAGCGAAACTACGCGAATGTGACGATGATGACGTCGATTCAATTACTGCTCAAAATATACTAGAAAGCGAAGAGGTACGCAATTTAGAAAATGACTTGATATCAAGATTGAAAGAAGCCGCTATGGCCCCTCGCGATGCTAAAATAAACAAAGAAAGTTCTATTGATTTGGTAATACCTGCAATGGAAATACCGCAAGTAGCAATACCGGAACTGGCAATACCACTAGTGGCCGGACCACCAGTGGCCGTACGACAAGTGGCCGTACCACAAGTGGCCGTACCACAATTGGCCGGACCACAAGTGAATATATCACAAACAGAAATACCACAAGCGTCAATACCACAAGCGGAAATACCAAAAGCAGAAATACCACAAGCGGCAATACTAGATGCGGAAATTCCACAGTTGGCAATACCACAAGCAGCATCACCACAAGCAGAAATACCACAAGTGACAATACCACTAGATGAAACAGCAGAAGTGACAACACCACAAATTATAATACCAAAATTGATCATACCACAAATGGCAATGCCGGAAGTAGCAATGCAGCAAGAAGAATCGCCGCAAGTGATTATATCACAAAATACTCAAACAAATGCAGGCGTCGAAATAAATCGCGTAGCACAGGAAGAAAAAGTGGTACATACGGAAGAAACACCGGAAAAAGCGCATGATCATAACGTGTCACAGGATTTGAGAGAGGAAATAGACTTTCTTGAAGTTCATGAAAGGAAATCTAAAAATAGTAATGATCAATTTTCAAGTCCTATTGTTGCTGATTGCCACTACGATATTATAGAAGATGTTGACGTACCTGTTAAGTCCAAAACAGCCAAAGCAAAAAAGCACATAGAAGTGAAAGAAAAAATGTACCCCGATGTTATTGAAGATATTGACATGTTTGAAGACAAATTTGATAAAATTAAAAGAAAATGTAGATCTCAAGCTGCCGCAGCAAAACATCCGCAACCTGTAATAGAACAGACGACTAGGTATATTTTTTAAATATTATTATGACCTGTTTTTGTATTGTAATTAAAGTTATATTTACAAATATTTTTTGTTACAGCTACAAAGGAAAAAAGAAATCTGAAAAGAAGAAAGAAAAGAGGGGATCTAAAAAAGCTATATATCAAAATGCTCAGGTGCCTACAAAAGGTGCATTAAAAGGTTTTGATGGTATTAAAGTGTCAATACCAACGAACGATATCAATTTGTCAAGTATAGTACCAGTTTACGAAAGCTCACCTAAAAAGAAAAAGAAATCAGGTTCTAAAAAGAAAAGAGTTAAAAAAGACTCTGAATCGAGTGGTAAGTATGACAGTGATCATCGCGTAAAGGATAGTTCAAATAATAAACAGGTCGATGTTTACGAATTTATGGATAACGAAGACGCTGAAGTATTTGAGTTTAGGGCGTCTACTGTTATGGAAAGGTTCAAAAATATTGGTCATAACAAAGAAATTCCAAGTTCCTCAAAAGTCAATGACGTTGTCGAGGATGACAATTCAAGTGATAGTGCTTCTGATGGTGATGATTTTGTCTACATGTCGGATGATTATGTTTGCAGTGATGATGAAACTGAAAACAGTCTTATGTCGTGTGAAATGAGCAACGTTAAAATTGGTAACGAAATAAAAAAAATTGCCTCACAGAAAAGAAAAGATGTAGTAGAGAAAAATGCCGTGATGGGAAAAATATTTAAACATAATGCTGTTAGGGCTGAGAAAAGGCCACCTGCTATTAAAGAGCCTGCAAAGCCAAAAGCCAATCTTGATCAGTTGTTTGACAGTTTGCTAGAGGAGGAACCTAACTCATCAGTGCTTAATAGCGAAGCTCTTTCACATAATGATGACGATGACTTAAAGACAAAGTACAATCAAACATCAAAATATGATGCCTCTTCCGATATACTTTATGAACAGACGTCGATTGACGACACCTTTGTAACGCCGCAAGAACCATATTTCCCCTCACCTGAAAATAGTGACATGATTTCGACAGAAATCTCATCTAAACGTCTAAACTCTTCTTCAAAACGCCGAAATTCCTCTCCATCAAAACACCACACATTTAGAAAACATAACAAAATTGCTTCAAATAAGTATGACCTTGCAGACATTAATTACGAGCCATCAACTTCGAAAAAGTGTGATACTTCAGTAACCGAATATGGGCCAAGTACATCAAAGAAATACGACAATCACTTGTCAAAGGTTTATGAAGACTTATCACCAAAGAGCTATCCACATAAATCCTCAAAAAAATATGTAGAGAAGTTAAACCATCACGAAACGAAAACCAAAAAGCGGAAAAATTCATCGTCATCTAAACATGACGATGACGAATTTATGCCATACGATAACGATGTAAAATCACCTGCAAGTAAACCAGACGAGGGAATAAGCACGAGTTACGATAATAACACTGAAATATACGATCAATCTACGTTGGATGAGACTGGTGTGGCTAGGCAAAGAGCGCGGCGCAAGTGCACCGTCGGCAAACAAAACGTTCTGTCCGAGTATTGGAGTTCCGAGTCCGACCTGGACGGGGGTCCTCCAAGGCCGAAAAGCGTCGAGTCTGTCATCTCCTGCGTGGGCCGCAAGAAGAAAGGAAGGAAGAACGACGGGCACCAGACTGGCGGAAGGCGAGGCAAGGCAGGGCATAAGAAGCAAGAAATCGAAAGCAGGGTAATTGATAGTCGTGTATCGAACGATGCAACAAGCGACTCCGAGGGTGAGGTTCCGGTTAGTGAAGAGAGTGTGGAAGAGCGCACTAACAGCCCGAGGCCAAAGTCCGCCGCAGAAGTGGTAGCCAGCACGAGTGCAAGCGACAAAGCGGCCGCCGCTGCGATGCCGGCGCCGTCCACGTCTCACGCGCACGCGCACGCACACGCGCTCGCGCACGCACACGCGGTGGCCGGGCCCTCGGGCGCAAGAGGCCGCCGCGGCGGCGGCAACTTCTGGTCCGCGGAGGGCGGCGACGAGCAGCAGGAGCACCAGCAGCAGCACGGCTGGATCGTCGGCGACAGCCACAAGAAGCTCGTCACCATGCTAGCGCACGCGAAAGGTCGCAAGCGGAACGATGACAAGCGACATCTGGTCGAGTAAGAAAATAATTTTATTTTATATTAATCCCTGTAAATATTTTGTATATAGCTCTTTATAATTAATATTTCCTGGACTTAACCGGAAATATCATAGACCATTAGCGTTTGTACATATTGTAATGTCTTAGTTAAATTATGTTTCATACTGTGAGGACTGTTTTTATTTAATTAATTGTTTAGCAGACCTTGCAGTATAATAGCTGAATCTTTAAAAAAATATTTTTATCAGATTTAAATGAATTCAGTCGATGTTTCAAGTCCTCTTTCAAAATAATTGATTGTTTAACTACTTTATGTAAAATTATGCGATATTAAAGACGGGGTAATTTTAAATGTACATAAATTTATAATTATGATAATATTATGTAGCAAAATACAGTTTTCGATATTGATGTCATGCAACCCTTTCCTTTTGCTGTGTAATCGTGTTATATTAATAACTAATAAATAATATAATATAATGACAGTTTAATGATATTGATGTTCTACTACAACAATCGTTACTTGTGGCTGATTATTACCAGGGCTGGCTGTATCTCTTCTGTCTCGCGACGTGCACGCACACGCAATTCAAAGTTTATTGTGTCAATTTCCTTTTTTTCCTATTTACGCTTTGCACAGGATAGTCCAACTTTAAATATTGAAATATGAGTGTTTAATAGCCGTTTATTATAAGTGCATTCGTAGTCTTACCGAAGTACATTACTCGTAATAATTATTGTCATCGTTTTAGGAGCTCTCTTACTGCTGCACTATGGCGGCACTTTCAATATGTGTGTACATACGTGGTCATCATAGTTGTTATTATTTTGTGTTCACAGTTCCTTATAGCATTATACCAATTGTGTGAGATATGCCCCGTCATTAGGTAGTTGTCGAAAATGTTCGGTTAGTCTTCAATTTTGTGGAGGACTTATTTGTATCATCGTTTTATTGCATAATATATATGAAGATAATTATAAAATATAAAATAAATGTATTTTATTTGGGCAATGATTTGAAATTTAGAATTGTATTAATGCTGATTGATTTATGTAGAGTGGTTTTATGTTGGGTACTGTCTGTGGGGCTGATAACGCGGTCAGCGTGAATTGTGAATTTGAGTTTAGTTCATTTGTTAACTATTTTTATACTTACATAAGATATTTTGAGTAGTCAATATTAACATAATATTATGAAATTTCAATGCATTAGCTATTGTTTTTATTTCTAGTCCAGTAAAGGAAAGACTAAAAACCCCATTATCAGCCTCGGTACTATCATGTGATTTATGAAATATTTTTAAAAGAAGACTTATTATTTTCTAAATTTACACAAGAAATTCTTTAGCTTGTGTGCAATGATTTAATTTTGTTTATATGATGGACGTAAACAACATTAATTCTTAAATAAAGCTCAATGTTGAAATTAACGTATTTTATTTAAACCTTATTGTTTTGATACAATGCAATGGCTACGCAAGCGCAGCCAATGATTTGAAATGTATAGATAAAAACTAAGAGATGTGCCACAGTCGCGTGTCCGAGTATCGGCAGAACACACTCCTGAGCACCTACTAGATAGCTAAGATAGACTATTTTCTTTCATTATTATTGTACTTGCAAGAAATATTGAATATCACATGTCAAACAGCGTAATCCGCTTAAACGTTGGCACGAACCCTATTATTTTCACCTTATATTTTTAATTATAATTCATAGATAGTTTTAGGGTGCAGTCGCCGTCATAATATATTTTGTAGCGGACAAGGTAAACAAATACTTCTCAACGGTTTAAAACGCCAATAAGTTACTTATACTACGAGTCACCATTAATTATTACTAACAAATTGATCCATGTTGGTCGAAATAAACAATTTTATTAATATTATTATTAATATCTGAACATTCATTACCTTACTTCAATTACCTACTTGTACTTATTATCAAGTGACGATATGAGTGCTCAGGTATTGGATAGTTGTTTGTATGAAAACTGTCATCTGCTCAGATATTATTGGTAACTTGTAGTTTATGGAATTTACTGAAATTATAAACTGAGTAAAGTAATTGCTGAAATAGCCAGCTACAAAATATCTGACGGCGAATGTACAAAGAACTTTAATCACACCTTCCCTTTTAGTCTAGCATGACCAACAAAATACGATATGATATGGTATGATATAGCGATATATCGCGACACCTAACTGTCATAATATGAACTTCTATCGATATCGGCGAGCATGACCGTGTTCAAGAAAGAGCAAAGAGGGCGGCTGTTATCACATTTTGACAGTTGGGTGTCGATAAATAACTATGTCAAATTGTATTTTGTTGGTCATGCTAGGGGGGCTTAACACACTGGGAGCAATAAAATTTTAAGCGAGGCAAGATCGCAGTCGGCTCGTCACGTGTTCGAAGCGGGTTCTGTGTGTGCAGCGCAGGGAGCGTGTAGCAAACAGGCGGTGGATCCTCCGAAAATTCTTTGAATCTATATAAACTTTTTTTTGATTTTCTTATTTAAAGCGACCACGCTGATGGTCGCATTCTGCTAAAACCTATTGAAAATCTAGTTTTTCCTAAACCAACTACAAGTAAATACCTACGCTATTTTATTACTAAAACACATTACAAATCTGCCTAATAGGTGCCTACTTTAATAAAGGCAGTGCAAGTTCATGGAACTTTAGCAATTGCTACCTGAAAATTAGGTACAATTTTATACCTAATGTGGTCGTATGCATACCTGCTAGTTTGTACCGTTCTTTAGACATACTCTGACTAATCTGTGGTTCAAACTAGCAGGTATGCCCACGAACACAGGACATACTTTCGGCTACACACAGACATCGTTTGAACAGCGACACTAATGAACATATTATAAATATTGGATGTATTTGACGCAACATTAACAACATTATCGTAGAGAATTCAGGTTCAGTGGACAAAATATCATAACCAATGAACAAACAATAACTATGAGCACACTTAACCAAGGAATTTATATGTTGCATTCATGGACTACCTACTAGATCCATGGTCAACACAATGCTACACCTATCGGGATAAATATAGGGAAGCTGTAGAGCTTCCCGATTTCAATCCAACTCTCTAATTATTTGAAAACAAATGAAAGACGTCTAAAGCTTTAAAGTTTTATTTATTAGTCTTCTTGAACCGCACGCACACTACGATGGTGATCCCCGTGAGCAGCACAGTGCAGCTCAACGCCACCACCACCGGCACCAGTATGCTGACCAGGCTCAGCGAGGCCAGCAGCTCCGTCGACAGCCTGTCGGTGTACTCCTCTGATAGCTCGACACTCTGCAGGAGTTAACATTCTAATGAAATTTGTAGTTATCACACTAATAGTAGGCATGACGACTGGGAAAATAAAATAAATTCTATTTAGTCCATCAGTTAGATTATCAAAGAATACTTAATGGACTCTTATTTCTTTCTTTTGTCAATCAACCAAAAATTTACAAAGATAAAGCGCGTCAAAGCTCGGCAGGGTGCTCGTGACGTCACTTCTCAGTAGCAAAATTGTACCTACCCCTAGGTTTGACGTAATGTGAAATTTCAAATCAATATATCTCTGTAATATTTTGATTATGTGAAAAAAGAAAAAATACGTGTTCAATACTTTTTACCCGACTGCCAACGAGGGTTATTGATAATCTATCCGACTGGCGAAGAAAAAAGGTTAGTCGTCATTCCTATTGTTACAGTCTCGAAGTTACGATTCAACATCCATTTGATAGCATCCAAGCTCCTATCTCACCCAGACTATTATGAATAGGCTCGAACCGGCAGGCAATCAAATGCAACGCAAACGGTTTCCCGTTACATTCAAGGCGAATTACCGTGACACTACTAGGTACCCAATATCGATAACAGTGACATCATTTTAAAGTAGTATTGAATAGAGTCTGGGTGTACTGAGTGAGACCTCGTAGCACAAGATGTTTAATCCTTACTCGATATAATGACAACTGGCGAGTTTTTAAAACACAAGGTGGGCTGAACATTAACAGTGATGTTCAACAGACTAGAATCTGTTGCAAATGTTGCAATTTATGACAAGCACAGCACAGGTTATGATTAGCTAAGTAAGCAAATAAGGTAGAGCAACAACATTGGGTTTTGTGACCCCCGGGATGTAGCCGGAACTAGCCTTGGCAGGATACGTCCTACGGGTAGGACCAATCGTAACGTAGTTAGTACTTTTTACAAACTTTTAATTAGTTTCACGACCGTGATATTTTTACATATCTCTGTCTTGTACGGTTACAAACTTCTAATCGTGATTGACACCCTTTCCCGGAACCCGATTGAGCTGAACTTTTGCATACTTACGTAAGTCGGATGACAATGCAATATAATAGTAACATGGGGCTGATCTGATGACGGAGACGGAGCCTGACCATATAATCTGAGGTTTCAGTTGCCGTAAATCTATCGTGTTTGGGGTTAATTAAGTTCACCTGATGAATAGTTTGTGATGGAATGATCATGACCAGGGTATGATGATGGAGACTGACCCTGGCCATAGGATCTAAAGTTCCAGTTGCTGTAAACCTACTGTGTTTGGGTTCATTAAAATGGTCTTGGCGAACAGTTTGTGATGGGATGATGTTGATCAGAGTATGATGATGGAGACGAATCCTGACCATAGAATCTGAGGTTTCAGTTACCGTAAACCTATCGCGTTTAGGCTCATTTAAATGCTCTTGGTTAATAGTTTATAATGGAATGATAATTATCAGGGTATGATGATGGAGACTGAACCTGGCCATAGGATCTAAAGTTTCAGTTGCCGTAAACCTATTGTGTTTGGGTTCATTAAAATGGTCTTGGCAAACAGTTTGTGACGGGATGAAAATGATCAGAGTATGATGATGGAGACGGATACTAACCATAGACGTTTATTTAATTATATTATTAAATATAATTAATTAATTAATTAACATTAATTTCAGCGGTAGCATGCGACCGCAAAAATGTCTATGGTCTAAGTAGTTTTGCTATGCTGAGAAGTTAGGACCTTATGTTTTGCCGGCAACGTCTCCAACACTCGAACTGTACCAACTTGACGCAAGGGTTTTATTCCCCTGGTCAATTCAGAGAACGGCCCACTTATTCCCTAAAAATTAGCAATCAACAATAATCGCGCAGTCATCGCCCGATTAATGGTTAGTGTCAAAACCTATGGGCAGCACTGACAGTAGACTGCTTTGTTATTTGCTGTAAATATTCAAATTTTTAGAAGCCGGAATTGGTCAATTTTCGCTATTGCATTGCTTTTGCAAGATACGGAATCATCAGGGTACGGCTTTAATTACCGGGGAGTAACGGCGCAATAAATACAAACAAAGTACGTGTATATATAATATCTAAGACCTAAGATGTACCTCTTCGAGCCATAGCAACGGCGTTAGTGTAAGTCGTAGGTTCTGCGTGGCAGGGATCCCAGCGATTGGGCGCATAAACACGTTAAACTGGGCCCTTTTGGCACCCCGCACCAACGTGCCAGTATTCTGTCAACAACAAATTACTAATTATTATTATGTATAATATTAATCCAGCCACCGAAGTGTCTGGTCCACCGATCAACCGAGTAGTGAGTAGGTACGTAAATATAAATATAATTTATGGTATTTAAAAATATCTGCCACGGCTGCAAGTATTACCTACTCAAGATAATATAATACTTGAAAACAAAACATCGACCGTGTAATGTGGGACCCGAACCCACGACCGTGCAAGTGCTTTTTCAACTAAGCTACCGAGGACGAAGCTGGCCTGACGAAATTTTTTCAAGTTCTCCTAGCTCTAGCTGTCGCTTCTACGTGCTAGTTGGAAAAATGTGAATGGTTTTAAACAAAATGATGCTTTATCTTTAGTTTATTTTGTTTTTTAATTAAAAAAAATATGACGTCCTGGCATGTTTTTTTTACTACCGTAATCTATGTAAGTAATACCACAGAATACTTTCGTCCATTGCAGCCGTGGCAGGTATTTTGAAACACCTTATCGTTACTATCTGAAGACTGAGACAGCAGCGTCGGCAGCTATGATACAAATGCCTAGTAGAAATAGCCCGCAGTGCCTTCGAAATTGGTAATCAACTTGAACTTTAGTTTATTACTTGTAACAACATTGCTACATTTGGATATATTTGAGTCGTGGACTATAAAGATGTTTCACGACATATAAATAATAATCCATCCACCAGAAACAATCGAAATGTGAATTTACAGGCGTACTTAGTTGCGTTTTACGCGTCATCACGCAAGTACCGCGCCGTACGTAACTATCGCGATTCCCGTGCGATTGAAAATGTCATTCACTCCCACAGACTTTGGCATCGGAAACCTTATATGGCAAATATTAAACTTTTATTTAAACATAAATTCAGTTAATAATATGTAAACAAAATACTTACTGGCTCTAGATCCATGAATAATCTGTGGTCTTCTTCAACAGGATGCATTCCAACTACACCGTTTCTGTACCGTAGGTCGGCGTACAAGAAGTGTGGATATGTAAGCACCATGTAGGCACCTGCAAATAAAATTGGTTGAGTCTACCTGTGACCACGAACGCTGTAAAGTGTTCGAAACGTCAGGTTAAATAAAATGTTAATAAATCGCGAAATAATCCGTAAAAGTAGTTTCATTTAAACGAGCTATTACTCTTAAACTAACTGTATGCAATCCTAAGTCATTTTAAAGAACCTATTCAACGATACCCGCACACGATGGAGTATAGACGATGAAAAAAAATTCCCCAAGTTACAATTCATGTAGTCCCCTACATGAATTGTAACTTGAGGATATTTAACCTAAAAAAATCATATTCTATATTATATAATAATCTAACCTAAAAGAAAAAATATTTTTGCTATCACTTTGTCGGCGTGAATGAATAAATACCTCCACAAAATTACAGCTCTCTTGTGCCAACAGTCTCCAAGCAAATCTTTGGACGGACAGACAGACAGACGGACATGACTTAACTTAAAGGATAACTTTTCGGGACTACGGAACCCTAAAAAGACACTCACTAACACAAAATTAAACAGTATACTGGCCAGGCCAGACGACCATATGCCCTATTTAAACTTTAAATCACGACAAAGATTGACAGACGACGCACAGCCGCCGCCCTAATTATTAATAAAAAATAATTTCATGGGAGTCCAACATACAACAAGTATAACGTTGTTTTAGTTTAAAATGTAAAAAATTATACCCATGTTTATATTCAGTAGTAGCATAAAATATTACTAAATGGTGAAATTCCAAACCTACCTACTTACCTAAAGAAGCGTTTTCTACTGATGTCAAGGGTGAGGTTTCCCTAATGTTCAGTTCTGTTCAGTTTCAGTGTATCCTCAAATATTTTTAACTTTTTTTGTTTTTGTGTTATCCGCGTGTTGTTTTACTTAAGCAGTTCTTATTATACATAAGAAGAAATAGGTAGGTGTCTATGATGCAGCTGATTTTGTGTGTATTCAGCCGAGATGCCACTTTTAAAATAAATATGGCGTCTACAGGGGCGGGCGGACTCTGTGGGCGGCCTCCTTCAGCGCGAAACAACTTGTTGCACGCACTTGGCTTGGCTTCCACGGGCTTGGCAAATGTTCAATTGATAAGACTAGCCTTGCATTGGCCACGAAAGCTATGGAAGTACTGTCTGGGTTGGGTTCTGAGCGATAGGTAAGTGGGGATACTTAATCACTTCTTATTTATTTCAGTACATATAATTTACAAAAACTTCTTAAACTTACACACAGCAAAGGAAACGAAGTGAAATGGAAGGCAAATTAATAATAATAATAAATATTGGACAACATCACATACATTGCTCTGATCCTAAAGTAAGTAGCTTAAGCACTTGTGTTATAGAAATCAGAAACAACGACGGTACCCCAACACCCAGACCCGAGTCAATATAGAAAAGTACGTTTTATACATTAAACCGACCGGGGATCGAACCCGAAACCTCAGAGATGGTGGCGCCATTTAAAGTCATGCTCGCCTCTCAGCCTTAACTAAGTGTTATTCCCAATATTGCATTTTAAAGTTAATCTATAAACGTCTCATGATAACACTTTTGGCAATAGACCTTGACCGATGACATGACCCTTATGCATGAGTAGTGCAGACAGATGTATACCTATTACCTATCATCTTTATAACCGAATTCAAAAAGGAGGAGGTGCTATGTTCGATGGTATAAATATACTTTTTTTGAATCTTAAGATAATCGAGTGTGTTTCCAGTGATGACATACGATGGGGCTTATAAGGAAGCTCAAGTTTGCACAGCATGCTATGGAATGGGCTATGCTAGGTGTTTCTTTACAAGATCGAATCAGAAATGAGGACATCCCTGAACAAACAAAAGTCGCTGGCCTAGCCGATGGATTAACAAGCTGAAGAGGCTGTGGGCGGCACATAGCACGTATATACAGCTGACGGCCGATGGGGCAGAAAGGTTCTGGAATGGAGGCCACGTACCAGCAAGCGCAGCGTGGGACGTCCACCCACAAGGTGGACTAACGACCTGGTACACGTAGCCGCTGGATGCAGGCCGTCTCCAACCAGGCAATCTGGATCGATCCGCCGTATTGCATAACGACTCCGTTTTGTAAAACAGCTAGTTGGTTTGTGATACGGCGGATTATACAATCCGACTACGACAGATATATGGACAATTGAACTAAATTGAAACATTTAAAAATAGTTTTTTTATTTTAGTTATTTAATAGCAAGGTATGATAACACTGAATACAAAAAAGAGAACTACCTAGCCTAGAGTAAAACAAACGCAATACCTAAATCTGTTCGCAATATAGCTAAAATGAACAGACTGATGGAGCAATTTGCATACAGGCCAGAAATTTTCCAGATAACGTGGATCTATTCAAAAGTTACAATTGGAATGGGACTTTGCAGGATGTTTTGCGAATCGTGGTTGAGTGGAACGTAGCAACAAGTTAGGGTGGGCGACGTGGGCGTATTCGGGCAGACAGAGGTCACTGTGTCAGGCGGTCGGACTCATCGCCCGTCGACAGACTAGGGTTGCAAGTCAAGCCGTTTTCAATATCGATAAATATCAACTGGCCAGTCACTAACGGCCCACGTTACTATAACATTAATTATTTGAGATAGATTGACTAAAAATCAATCGATCGATTAATAGGAATGGACAATGGTATTTTATAGTGGGAATATAATTGGATACCCTAAAATAAATATTTTAGGTTCTATTGTTTATAGAAAATAACAAAATCTAAAAATATTTACAGCACCTAATCCAACAGTTCTGTTAACATTTTGAGTTAAGGTTTATGGTTGCTAAATTTTATTACAATAAAAAAAGACTTATTTTTCTTGTTTACTTGAATAACATTGGCTACGTAATTAAGTTGTTGTATTTTTTTTTAGACTTTTACAACAAGAGGAGGAGGATGTGATGAAAAATTTTCATTAAGAATATGTAACTAAAATATTTTATAAATAAGATTTCGCCATTGTTCTTTCAGCTAATCCCTTGAAAAAAAAACAGACATATCTAAAAACTATTCATACTCAGTGCTGTTGGTGTTCCGAATAAAATAAAATAAAATAAGTAAATAAAAATAAACTTTCATAACCATATTATTTATTTTAATTAAATATACATATAAGTAAGTATCGGTCAAATATTTGATTGCCTAGTGTCTAAAATGGTCTTATAAAGATATAAAATCGCACTACTCTGTAAAAAGTTATGCGTAATCATACATAAAACATATATATATATATATCGATCGCATCGACATGCGAACCTCCTCTGTTTTTTAGTCGGTTTAAAAGGGACCCTGGCTAGCTAACTTCATAATAATAGCTAGGATCGTTATGAAGTTAGCTAGCCAGGGTCCCTTCTTAACCGACGAAAAAACGGAAGTCGTAGTTCGCAAGTCGATGCGATCGATATATATATTTTTTTTATGTATGATCACGCATAACTTTTTACAGAGTAGTCCGATTTTAATATTTCTTTTCATTAGAAAGGGTATATCCCGAAATTGGTTTTATGTAAATTTGGAAAAAATATCTTACCCTAAGGGTGGGAAAATAGGGGTGATTTATTGTTCACCTTCAGATTTTAATGCTGATCTCATATCCAAAGAAAATCATAAAATAAAAACTTTTTTACAAAAAATTAAACCGCCGAAAAACTGATTAGGTATAGGTACTTACAATGGTTAATGAACTTAGTTATTAAGGTTAAATTAAAAAGAGTTTATTATTTTTTGCTTTTCAGTTTTTTTGGCGGTTTAATTTTTTGTTAAAAAGTTCTAAAATACCCAATTTTCTTTGCTTCAAAAATAAGGTACTTAATCTGGACTAAAATTTTAAATAAAACGACCGAAGTGCAGGTCACGTAAGTAGTTAACCGTCTCATACAGTTCCAATTTCCATACATTAGGTACCCGTAATGGACATCTACTGTCTACGCGTATCTTCGTACCCTCATTCTGTCGCGCAATTTGTCGCAATCAAGAAGTTCTTGGTCGCAATAGTGCTTAAAAGGTATATGCCTTTAGTGATTAGTATTCTGTGCTGAAGGCACAAAATATATGCTTGCGGACTCTGCGGATGTTTCACGTATTCACGACTATACGCGATACGAGTTTAACAGTGTTATATTCTGAATCCAGCTTATTTAGCACTTCGACTGTAGCGGAGTCCACAGAAGCGCGCCCTGCGCAAATACGAGTCACTTGTAAGTGACTACTTTTGCGACGTTTGGACCGTGTGGGGAACAAGTATTAAATAACTTTTTGGAATAATAGCACCAAACTTAATTTCGATTTCGAAAACAAAAATACTGGCCTGTCAAACGTTTCGCGTCGTTGCTACATGGGCACGCTTTTTTTTTAAGTCCTAATAAATAAAAGTATTGCATACAATTAGATTTCATTTGACGACCTATGTAGCCGAGGGGCGAGCACGCCGGACTTTAAATGGCGCCGCCATCTCTGTGGTTCCGGGTTTGATCCCCGCTCGAGCCAATGTAGAAAACGAACTTTTCTATTTTTTCTCGGGTCTGGGTGTTGTGGTACCGTCGTTGTTTCTGAGTTCTATAACACAAGTGCTTTAGCTACTTACCTTAGGTTCAGAGCAATGTATGTGATATTGTCCAATATTTATTTATTTACTTTATTATTAAAATAAAATTATTTTTTTGTGTATTACAAACTTGAAATTGACACTAAATTTAAAATAATTCAGTACAACAAACATATAATATATTAGGGGCCTGTTTAACAATCGCTGAGTAAAGTTCTAAATTGGCTAATCTGCTCAGTAAAGAATAGGGATGTTTTAAATTTTTGGAAAAGCGTTTGAAAGCTAGCTATAGTGCCCTGTCAACGTCAAAGTCAACATCCATATTTGTCTGAGCAGATAAGTTCTAGTGGCTTATTTAGAACTTTACTCAGCGATCTTGAAACAGGCTCTAAGGCTGTAATTTATTCGTTAAGTTTCTTCTAACTAGAAGGTGATTCAACTGCTTAAATAATAAATACTTACCGTACACTAAACCTCAGACCAGCAGTCATAAGTTTATTTCAGTAAAAGATTTTTGTTTGAGACTTCAGTACACAGAATCACCCTAAACCCCAGAAGGAAACTAAGTAATAAATTAGGATACTTTTTTATTAGTCTAAAATACACTTAATATGATAAAAAACAACTTTTCGTAATTCAAAGCTAATTAGAAATGCATTTTAATTTCATTTTGGTAATGTCCGAAAACTATTTCCCAACATGAAAGCGAACTACAAAGGTACACTAACGAAATTTAGTTGAGATAGGGTAGACTGGGGTCAAATGGACCATGGGTCAATTGCACCAGAGCCGATTGGTCAGTATCTAAGCATTCTAGTAATGAGAGCTTGCCCTTTTAAAAGGTCTCGTGTATCTGTCACTGAGGCGTGAGCGTAGTGCGGACCACACATATACCGTAACATAGTTATACGAAAGCGATTCATTACTATCTTAATATAATTATAATACGGTTCGAGTTTAGTGACATAATTATATTACTGGATTAAGTTTAGTGAAATAATTGTAGGAGTGCAGTGCCTGTAAAATTTTCCTGTAAAAAATCAAATTCATAGAGTTCTACTAAAAGGTGCGCCTGCAATGCGCAAAAACAGAAAAATATATAGTCTTTTACAAAAGCTATGCTTACAAGTAAACCACAAGGTTGTGCTTTCTAAAAAAAATATGTGTAAATAAACCTTGTTTATCTAGAATATATAAACATAAACTTTCTTATATTAATCTATAATAAAACATTGATAAAAATAAAATGTGTCGCGCGGAGAAGTTTTGTTAGGCGATTTGGCAATTACCATTAGTTTGTAGGCGAATCGGAATCTGTGTAAATATTAAAACAAACAATTATATTGTTTACGCATTGAGATAACCACAATTCCAACTTATTTTATACTAGCGACTGTTGGGTATAAATAATAATAATAAAGGTGTAATTTAGTTACTAAGTGTAATAAAACGATAGCAAAATTAATTAATACTTTTCGCTGCAGCCACACAGTATAAATTTCTTCTTTTAAACAATTGCACTTTCCTGCGCATTTTTGTTTGCATCATCAACTCCATGCAAACAGCGGCTGCTGGTGGAATGAAGGTGGTCCACACAGGCTCCCATATGCCATTATGTTTGGCCCCACCACAGTCATCATCATTATTATTTCACTAAACTTAATCCAGTAATATAATTATATCACTAAACTTGAACCGTATTATAATTATATTTCTAGTAAGATAGTAATGAATCGCTTTCGTATAACTATGTTACGGTTTATAATTATATCCCTAGGGATATAACTATATTACGGATTTATCTATCTTACTGCGACATTTAATACACCACCAAAGACACGGGAGTCAATTGAACTAGATACATTTTCATACAAATTAAAAGGTTAATTTTTACATTATTTTAACACGATATAGAAAAAATAACATAGTTGTTAATCAGCATTTGTAAATGTAAACGTTTGCTTCTTAAAAAATGAACTTAGAAAGTTAGAACCAAATTTTTATTTTTACGTTCTGTGCGTTATTAAAACAAAAGATTTTGCGGTTTTCATCCTGTGTATAGGTAATCTATAACAATACATTTTAGGTGTTTAGATATATAATATCTTTGAAAAAAATGGATATGCCAAGTAATTCAGTCCTAAAAATATTAAAGGCCTGTTTTACGATGTAAGAGTTAGAGTTAAGAGTTAGAGAAAAGTTATGTAAAAAATAAAAATTTGTAGAGCATAATTAAGTGCTTGAAAATCGTGTCATAAATGTGTCAAAAATGTGTAAACTATAGCTTATTCAGAACTAATCCGTACATTGTGTAACAGGGCGGTAACCACGAACTCTTAAAACAATCTCAAATCTGTCAAACATTATCATTCTCTCAAATTTTGTATGAAATGACGTACAAAAATTGACAGATTTGACAACTTTGAGATTGTTTTAAGAGTTCATGGTTATGGCCCTGGCCCTTAAACTGCAAGAATAATTGTCTTCATATGTCAAGTAATAGGTGTATGATAAATGCAAATAAATATCTAATATTATACAGGAAATATTTACCGTACCTATATTAATATTGGTTTTATAATTTTAATGGCATAACAATAAAGTTCAATATCAAAGACTTCAGTAAAAAACCTACTTTACATTAAATGCCAAAAATGCCAAATGCCTCCTTATTTGTACTTAATTACTTTTTTAAAGGGAAACTGTCTCATCTGAAATACTTACTATTTACTCTGTGTATATTTAAGTTTTTAGTGAATACCTACCTTTAATATTCACGACGTAAGGTTTCTTTTTTTATTATTATACTGAGTACTTATACGTGCTCTATGAATTTAATTGAGTATGTATAATAATGCCAGCTGTAGTAGTTAGTATATTCAATATATCCCACAGGAATATTAAGCCGGGATAAAAAGTACTCTAGATGATATTCTGAAAAATTCAAATTTTTATCCAAATCCGTTCAGTAGTTTCTTTCGTGAAAGAGTTACTAACATTCATACTTAAAAACTTGGCATTTATAATAGTAGGATGAGTACAAAAACACCTTTTTTATTATAGTAAGTGTTCGTACGGGAAAATATTTCCACAAAACATTAATTTACAATATACATAAACTTTAATTAACTACTATTTTAAATAACAAGTTGATATAGTGTTAAACAGATGATTTAAATTATCGTAGGATTTTGTCTAGATATTCAGCCTATTGCAGTCCACTGCTGGACGTAAGCCTCCCCCAAGGAGTTTTTTTATCCAGCCACTTGACTGCCAGCCATTTTCCCAAGGACGTTGGTTTATCGGACTGGGGGGCGTTCTATACTACGTTTGCCAAGGCATGGTCTCCACTCGAGAACCAGTTTACTTCACCACCTATCATTGGTTCTGCGTCAGATGTGGTCAGAACACTTAGGCTTGCCACATTCATGTCCGTTACTTATGGTATTCTGCCTGATAAAATCCGAAACGAGATCGTTTCGGATTTTATCCCTTAACGAAATCCCAAACATCGTAGGATTATCACAAAATATATATTTTTTAAATACATATATAAATATTGGACAACATTACATGTTTGCTCCTATCTATCCTTATCCTAAGGTCAAGCACTTGTGTTACAGAAATCAGAAACAACAACGGTACCACAATACCCAGACCCGACACAATATAGAAAAGTTCGTTTTCTACATTGGCCCGACCGGGGATCGAACCCGGAACCTCAGAGATTCCACAAATTACGTATAGCGGCGGCTATTTTGTGGAGATTCGAAGTTTGGCGCGCTCGCCTCTCGGCTACGGAGGTCGTCATTTTAACAATTAATTCCTTATAACTAAGCAAAGTTTGTTGTACTTAGGCGACTATCAATCGGAAAACATACTTAAATATCATAAAAAATTTGCTTATCTTGTGATAAATGTGTTACGTTTGTACATTTGCTTCTTGCGGAAGTCGAACCCTCAACCACCTGGCAAATGGCAATGTAACCATAAGCCACTAGACCTCGTCAAAAACTACATAACTAACGTTTATCTGTCAAAGCTGCAGGAAAACCTTATTGCGATTCTCGTAAAATGTCATGCAATGGTGATAATGTGCGTATGCTAACCACGCAGTACAAACAATGACGGCTTCACGGCCATTAGTCATCTCTCAAGTTCATCAACTGCAGGTTTTGCTTACTGACTACTTCATTAATTCTCAAAATAAGTACTACGTTTAAACTGTGTGTAACGTGAACTACAAGGTGGCTACGATGATCCCTGTCTTCAAATGCAATATCATAATAGTTATTCAACTTAAGTCCACTTCTGTCTGGACTAGCCCTCTCCTAATGCAAGCCTATGAGTTAGATCTTCGGCTATTACACTTCTAGTTCAGTCAAGGAATGACTCAAAGGAGGGTAAAGAGTGTGTCAGCGGGAACCTAAGCGAATTCTTCAGAAACTTATGAAGAGGGAGCCGGAGAGAGGGAGGGAGGGGATTACAAAGGTCTCACCAAAAATTTAGACCTTTATCATCCCCCCCCTCCCTTCAGCTCACCTTCTAGACGTCAGGATTTTTCTCTCGTATAAGTTTCTGAAGAAATTGCCTTAGGTCTCGTTCACACACTCTACAACTACTTTATTGACTGCTTGTTTTACCCGTTGAGCTATATCTGTCACATTATAGTGCAAGAAGGGTCATTTTTTGCAGCCACTTAGTACTTTGAATATTATTAATAGCGACTTACACCAAGCCCGCATTTCCACGCCGTAGCACGAGTAGGTACTTATAACTTTACTATTATCATTACCTACACACTTTTTTCGGGTATTAAGGAATCAGTATCTATATTTTCGGTTTGGTTTTTTTTAAACCTAGACTTATGGACTTTTATTAATATTAAACCTTTTTTTTAGATGAGCTTAACAGTCACAAAAATAGTTGTGTAGGCGATTCTGAGGCCTTATAAACTTGTCAAAATTCAGTTTTAATTTGGTCTCAGTAACATTACTATCGTAAACGGGATTCTCCGTAACTTGACGTAAGTAAATTAGGCAAATGTAATACAAACATTTTTCATTCCTTTTTCCTTTTCCAAAGGGTAAAACGGGACCCTATTACTAAGGTTTCACTGTCCGTCTGTCTGTTTGTCTGTCTGTTTGTCTGTCTGTTCGTCTGTCACCAGGCTGTATCTAATGAACCGTGATAGTTTGACAGTTGAAAATTTCACAGATGATGTATATCTGTTTTAACAAATAATAAAAACATAATTAAAAAAATGTATAAGTGCGGCTCTCATACAACAGACATGATTTTTTTGCCGTTTTATAGACACTGGTGCGGAACCCTTTGTGCGCGAGTCCGACTCGCACTTAGCCGGTTTTTTTCACTTACGAATTGTAATTACATTTTTTGAGTTAATGAGAAACCGTTTTTTACGAAGCAGGGACGGGTAGCCAGTAAGCGATGAAATTAAGGATTCCATGAGTCGTTAGTCACTAAATAGATTATGAAAATACAATAACGTATGTGTGGAGGTAAATAAATGTGATCAGAGTAATTGGATACTATGTGGGACGACCAGCAACATGCGGTCTTATATGGCGTCGCTTTCCCGGCCACAATGGAATATTGTCTAATTATGTATATCATGTTTAACTGTATCGCTATGAGTAGGTACATTATATTATACTCGTACCTAATGTGTAGACGAGCTCCAGAACCAATCTATTAAGTCTAAGCACCGGACCGCGATTCTCTAATTTGACACAAGCCTATTCAATAACTATCGTAGTGGTACTAATTAGTCTGTGCGTCCATCATTTTGATTTACCAGAAAAGCCAAGTCAATGCAAATACTGGCACATAATAAATATTTTGAGGTAGTTACCTAATATCATGATTAAAGAGCGGATTTGAAGTAGCGATCTCAATATAAATATGGATATGACTAGTGCAATTTGACTATTTTTTTAACAAACGAAGTTTTTATTTATTATCATCTACTATTTTGACCAATATTTACAAAAGCTTCCATAAAGGTTTAACTGTATTGTTTCGATAAGTATCATCATTATTGTGCGTAGAAAAAATTATAAATTATATCGCTACTTCAAATCCGCTCTCTAATCATGATACCATAAAATTCATGTATTAAAATCACTATTCCTGGATCTGTATTTTAAACTATAATACTTACTACGCACCGCAGCCTGTTATAATGTTTACATGAATGGCTTTGAGTATAATTTACTTCCTTCCTTTTTATTAGAAGTTCATTTGACTGTTTAATATTAGTACCTGGGTTATCGAGTATTTCTTTTCTAATAATGAAACCTAGCTAGATAGATTTATCGCCCCCGAAACCACATACTAAATTTAATGTACATCGTTGGAGCTGTGTCCGTGATTCAGATTATACATAAAAAAAGTATAGTAAAGTAGCGTGAACAAAAAACAAAATCTTAAAATATAAGGTGTAATTTTTTTTATAAAAAAATTACTAAAAAAACTAAAATTAAGCTTTATTTTGTTTAAACCTTAACATCTGTCCAAGAGTTTTGTTAATTTTTATCAAAAATAATAATTACGTCCGGTCTATATATATATATATATATAGATAGTAATTTATATTACATACATTACTTTATCAATTATATAACTAATCAGATACTATGTAGAGTGTAGACATACTTTCTAGGTATTGTAATTTATCTTTTTATATTTACTTTATGTTTCAACCACGAAAGTAAGCGTTGATATAAATAATTATTTTAAATAAGTATGTATATTTGAATATGAGTTTTAATAAACGCCACCCTCCCTTTTGATGTAAATAACAAAATTATCTACAAATATCCTGTTCGTTTTCGAGCTGCCAATAACTATTAAATATAATTAAAATTAGACTCTGATAGTCTGATAGAAATGCCAAACTCGTGTTGTATTTAACGCGGTGTCTAATCTAAACTGGAGGCCTAGCACAAAAGTGTATCTTTCGTTCGGTCGTATAAAACTAACAAATTAAAATAGTCAGTCTCATGTGTCAATTCTTTGATAAAATATGACCAATACAATCTAGCCGTGTAAAAAACCAGACCGTTTTCAATTAATTATAAATTGTCAAACCTTTGATACGGCGGAATGGATGTTTTAATTTTGATCGGATAATACGACCGACCGAACTATGCGCTTTCGTATTAGGTCCAACTGATATTCAGTTTGACGTGCAAGTTCAGCAACTAAATTTATAAACGATTTGATATTCCGGCGCTTGCTCTATTTGCGAACTGCTGGATAATGAATCTCTAATTTAGGCGGAGGCTAAAGAGATGGCGCCAGGAAATAGGTTTTGATCTGAAGGAAAATATTACGTAAAATAAAACTTACGAAAATGTAAGGTATGTAAATCATTAACAGGGGATGAATTTGTGGTTGCAGAAATACTGACTAAAGAAGTTCAATGTAAGTCTTACATCTTATGTGGGACGTACTTTGGTTAAGATTGCACAGATCACAGAAAAAGAAATGTAATATGTATTATTATTAGTGCTAATTATGATAATTACCTATCACTTTGACTTTAATGTTTTAAGTACTTCCATAAAAAATAAACAACTTTATTCAGTCATTAAATGTGCATTTGACTTATATTATATTTCGGAATAATTATATACTGTTTGTCTGTATAGTGTAGTTATGTGATATTTTAATAACGTAGAGCAATATTTATTAAGTAATCTGCTCAAACAACAAAATAAATGATAAACACGAGACAGGATGTTCCCAGAAACTATTTCTCGTAGATAATCGGATGGAGAGAAATGTTATTAATAACAGCATCCTGACAACTCTAAGAGATAGATACTTGCACACAGTACACAATTTTCTACTTAAAGTATTAAATACACTTGTATACATAAATACATTTTAATTGCATATTATGAGGCCGTCTAACTTTTATTTATTTTCTTGTGCAAAAGTTAAAAGGGGTGTCAGTGAAATGAAGCTGCGTCAAAGGAGCTTGGAAATTGAAAAGAAGAAACCAGTAATAAGTGATTGCATTCCCTTATAGCAAATGGCAGGTAAACACGAGCCATCAGACAGATTCTCTGCCGCTACCTACGTATAATACTGAAACTGCAAATTTTTAGAAGAGTGCTATAAAGATTTACTCACGAAGTTTTAGGCCGAGTGCGATTCCACAAAATAATCGCGTCACTTTGATTGATTAAAAAACGTTCGATTTGAGTGACTTGAGTATTTTGTGCAACTCGTACTAGGCACCCAGGTAAGACACGCTACGCTCCGTTTTTTTACACTTGTGTTGTGGATAAAATTTTGCAAAAAACCATTTCATTTGATGACACTTATAAAAATAACAGAAAAATACTTTCAATGTTTCTACTTACATATACTGTTTAATGTTACATACTTACCTAGGTACTGTTTTCTTCATTCATCGAACACATTTAATTATAAATAATCTAAGTGTACTTTTGCACTAACTTGGATGGAATAATTACAAATAAGTAACATAAGTAGTCCATAAGTAGGTACAGTTTCCTACTTATGGACTTTTATGGAACAGTTTAATGTTGATAAAAGTAGTATCTGCTATTTACGTCTTCCTGCTAGTGGCACTAGGTACTTGTGGCGTGACAAAGAGGCGAGCGAGGATTTCACGACGTATTATTTATTGAACTGTGATTTTTAGTTGGAAAGTAATAATAAGAAATTTGATGTTGAATTTAGACATTTAAACCCTTATTGTTTTATCTAAACGAAAGTGTACAATGTATTTTAAAGATTCTAAGGTTTCGAATAAAAATAGCTTTCTTAAAAACCACATACGTGATTTTTCGTAGAGGCCGACGTTGTTATTGATTTACGTAGGATCTCTTTTCTTATAAATTAAATGAATGAATAACTAGGTAAAGAGAGTCTGTAATAGGATCTGATATCAAATGAAATAAACAAGGACGTTAGATTATGAAATGAGCTGAAATCAATTTTGCTACCGGTTTACTCTTTAATGTCACTATGATTTAAATTAACCCAACATTACTAGACTTTGAAACGCTCTTTGGTTTCTCTGAACTTATTTTTAGCATTTGTTATAGCCTCTGTTTGCCAGGGGCAAATACTTAAATAATAGTACATTATGATACAAGTGTGCAAAGTTGATTATTGCACACGAGGCATTTTTGTAAGCGAGAGCCGTAGGCGAGCGCGGTAAGGAAGCCGAGTGTGTAATAATCAATGCACACGAGTTCCACACAACGTTTTTCAACACAATTGCGAGGAAAAAACTAAACTAACATCTAAAATACCCTCTCCGTTTTAGCTGTTTTTCTCTGGATTTTGGCGGCAACAGGCTATCACTTGCGTTTCGTGCCGACGGGGTATATAAGTATTTCCGACGGGGTTGAATAACATTTTACTCGTCTTCACTATGTAGACATTTTTGATAGTAATTATCCACACAGCAACAACTTTAAAATATAAATACTTAGATAAAATAAACATACATACATACATAACATACTTAAATATGATACATAAAAAACAAGGAAATAACATAGCTAACAACCAGTGATATTGCAGGAACATCAATTCTCAAACCAGAAACGATTAGTTTTCAAAGTGCAAGAAAATGTGCTTTGAGCCGACTTTTAAAAATAGCAATTGACTCGGTTGGATTGCCGTATTGCTAAGGGTACCTAAGGAAGGAGTTCCATAGACGTTACTTTTCACAACCTTTATTGTCGCTGCTATGTTTGTTTTTGTTTTTTAATAAACATAAATGTGTCTTTTTAGCGTTCCGTACGCAAAGGGTAAAACGGCACCCTATTACTAAGGCTCCGCTGTCCGTCTGTCTGTCACCAGGCTGTATCTCATGAACCGTGATAGATAGAGAGCTGAAATTTTCACAGATGATGTATTTATGTTGCCGCCATAACAACAAATACTAAAAAACAGAATACAATTAATATTTAAGGGGGCTCCCATACAACAAACGTGTTTTTTTTTTTGCCGTTTTTATAGGTACTGGTACGAAACCCTTCGTGCGCGAGTCCGACTCGCACTTGGCCGGTTTTTTTAACTGAAATATGTTTGTTTTCTACCTTTTATTAAAACATGATTTTCGTCAACTTCATGTTGATATTTTACTTGGCATCATTTCTATTTTTAGTTCGCTCGACGCAGTCGCACGCTGTACGATTTTAATTTATTAATACACACATTTGATACATATTCAAAACTGTATTTTTTCTTCTAAAGTATGGTAAAATGTGCTTATTATTATTATTATTCTTTCTTTCATTTTGGATAAAATAATTTTTGATTTGGTTTTATTAAACATGTTAAACATTAAAGTGAAGATACCTAAAATGGTTTTCAAAATTACTTCAACAACAAAAAATAAATCTGACGCTATCATAATAATCATCGAGGTAGAAAATTAATACACTACGTATGTACAGACAACAGCTCGTCGACCTACCTTATATCGTCAAATTTTCTCATTTGAAAATGATCTCTACATGACAGGCTTAAAGTTGAAAATCTGTTGGAGAACTTTTAACTTTTTAGGTAGGTCGACGTGCTGTCGACTGAATACCTAGGTAGATCCAATTTGGACGAAAAGGGTCATTTTTGCAATTAAAAAAAGATTTCATAATTCAATTTGTAATAGGGAGTAAGTAATTGCAAACTTTAAAGGAAATATTGATACCCTAATATGTACTAATAGCTTGACTATTATGGTATGATTCCGAACTCCGCAGCAAACAGCAGTGCTGTCTGCCTTAGCAATGCTGCCACCGCAGTGCTTCCTGCCGTGCTGATTCCGAGCCAGGCAGCAGTGTTGCGTTGTTCGTTGTGATGCAATCATTGTTTTATTGATCTCATATATGTCTCTAATTAAATTGTTCCTCTTTGAATGTGAAAAATTCATCTTTTTGTTGCCAATTTACTTAACAACATTCACGTAGGTATGTAGGTATTACTATCGCTGCGGCGGCAGACGCGTCACTGCCACACTGCCACGTAGCAGTTCTGCCGCTGCAGCATTGCTGCCGCGACAATGCTGCGTAGCTCGGAATGTAATCCTACTAATATTATAAATGCGAAAGTTTGTAAGTATGGACGGATGTTTGTTACTCTTTCAAGCAAAAACTACTGAACGGATTTGGATGAAATTTTGCATACATATAGAATATGATCTGGATTAACATATAGGATGCTTCCAACCGGCCGATCTGGAAGTCACTGGGGGAGGCCTATGTTCAGCAGTAGACGTCCTGTGGCTGAGATGATGATAATGATGATGATATAGGATACTTTTTACCTCCTATAAATGATCCCGTGAGATACATTGAATAAACTAAATATCACGCGAGCGAAGTCGCGGGCAACAGCTGGTCTCGTATAAACTCGTAGATAATTGCTGCGGCAGCACTGCTGCGTGCTGCGGAGTTCGAAATCATACCTACCTTTATTTACCATTACTACCAGTATAACGTGTTTCAGGACTTCCAGCCTGGACAAGTATTAGACAGACAACAGAATGCTATATTAACATGACCGATCCAGCTAAACAACAAAATAGGAAAAAGAAAACGACTTAAAATTTGACTCGTTTCGCGTTCACTAGTTTTCCTCAATAATTTCTTAGCTTCGTGGAAGCAGGCGTCGATGGGAAATAGATCAAAACCATTTCACCTAAATAAACATTCCAGGAACAAAACGTTTCGCAGATTAGTACGTTCTGTAAGGGTTGCTACACACATAATTATTCGTGCAGGCATTAATTGGCAAAGCCGGGCAGCAAAACCGAATATGTCTAGATGGATGTAATGTACCTTAGATAGTAGATGCTTCGGGTCTTTTTTGTCGTTCTACATTGAACCGAAAATGGCGGTCCGAATACGTGTGTAGCTACCCTAACCAAGCATGCCTTTTGGGCGCCTATATGGCTTGCAGTCCGTCCAGCCCACACCCCTTTTAATAATCCCCTGTCCAAACAATAAAGGATCTGCATGTTAAATTAATGCTTTTAATGAACTCAAACGGTAAATTTACAAAGGGATACTTTTATTAATAACTTTTTTTTAATAAAAACCGAATGGAATTATTATTATGCTCTTCGTAATAGACCCGGCAACTTATAATATGTTCGTGAACAAAAGGTAAAATGAGTGTTGATCTGAGTACAATTTTATTTTTAAATATATAAGTATTGCTGGAAGCATTGAGTTAACAAATTCCTTATGTGATGAATAATCAAATACAATTCCTTTCTTTTGACAAATAAATTCTCATGTTTTAGGTTTTTACGGGTATTTAACTTAAAAACAAAAAGCATGTTTGTTTGAATTTATAAAATTATTTTTAACCTCATCATTTTTTAAACTTTTTGTAAAACTAGTTTTTTTTTAGTGAGTTAAGATTACTCTAAAAATTAAAATAAATTAAGATTAGTAGTTATAGGGATAAGTGATTGCAGCTCCGATGGCTACTAATCCAGAGTGCACGAAATCCGGATTAGTTTGACTTGGGGAACCTGCAATTCGATTTTTATCTCCCGTTGCCGGTCACAGAAATTAGTTTGTTCACCCTCCGCCATACCACCGCTCTGCAAACAGGGCACTATCGATTTACGCAGTAGATTGAAATACTCTACTTAACAACAAATACTATGTATTTGTATATTTGATATGCACCCTCACCTCTGGCTAGAAGCCGGGTATTAATTTTGCTATCATGGACAGGTAAACGAGGTTGTTAAAATGCTAGAATTTTCATTTTGCACAACTGGCTCCCTGCATAGGTACTTCGCCATTGATTTTCACTGTAGGTAGGAGGTGCGATGTGATTTAAATTGACAAAAACTAGATAGAAAAAATTTGGCGATCCATTCCTTTTTTTGTCTCCAATTCCAGACATTGTCAAAAGCTCCGCTCTTTTATTTGATAGTGGATTCTAAAATAGAGTCGCAATAACGTCACTGGATAGGTATTGTGCGCTAGGCAGTTCGAGTGGCTCCATCCTATCTACGAGCACATAAGTACTGGATTCACTAGGGAATAAATGATTTTAGAGCCTACATTGACTGAAATACTTACTACCGCCGTCTGGGCGAACCCACCTACTTAAATGAAAATAATCTAAGATGCTTTAGGTGGGACATTCTCGATCCAAGGAACGCCGACTCATGTTTATCTTCACCAGACTAGAAGATATTGAAGTAGCCTTTCAATAAGTATAAAGTCCACCTTAACAATGCATTCGTAATATCTTTGACGTGTATACGTGCTTTTGAACCAGATATAGTTCGAACTATTTGCTATAAATGTAATTTATTGACCCTGCAAAGACATAACCGGGTTGCGATGATGTTTAATGAATCCACGTTTTAGTTACTTTGCATCACTCTTAGTGAATAACAGATAAGTAATAATAAACGACATTAACAAATGTCAACCCAAAGCAGTTTTGGCTAGTTATTCTGGGTGACAGCGGCAATAATCGAAATCAAGGTTAATGAATAAATTGATTGATTAATTTGTATTCCGTATGTGGTGTGGACCTAGAAGATGGATACTGAGAAAATGATGTGTCACCGTCGAATCTAAACTCGACTCGCAGAACGAGATATATACCACAAGTTTCGAGAGCTCAACAAAATACAGGGTGTTAGGTTGATAGTAGCCAAACTAGCAAGCCGTGTGTGTGAACCTATATTTACAAAATACATTTTTAGCAATAAGACAATCATTTTTCCTTATTTATCCCTTTTTAAAATTTAAATATTTTTTATGCTTTTAACAAATCATTTTACTTTAGTCTTTTAGCTATATTTGTGTTAATCGACTCACATGCTTGAAAAGTTTGTTCAAACCTCTCTTCAAAACACCCTATATATTATTTTGTGACCATTAGTTCATCAACAGACGTCTTTAATACCGCCATGAGGTTTTTTAAATTTATTATTGGGCATATCAGGTTACTGACAATAATTAATTATGTTCAAGGTTTATTAGCATAGTTAGCTTTTGCCCGCGATCTCGGTCGTTAATAGGCCTATTTTCTGTCATTTCAATAGAACAGTAATTCAGTACATAAAACACAATGAATCCAAGTTAGATTAACGAGAGTATGGAATTTCCAAAAAAAAGGGAGGTTCGTTTATTTTTACCGACTTTTAAAAATTACAAAAGTAGCATACAGGGTGTTAGACCAGTAAATGGTATATTAAGCCGACACAAGCCTATGTTAACATATGCATATAAATAGTACGGTGAAGTCAGAAATTTGATATCATCATTTTACATTTCCATGCATAACATAAAAAAACCTAGTACCTAGTCAATTTCAAATCAAAAACATTTGTATGAAAATATTTTAAAAAAAAATCATGTTATCAAATTACTCACTTTACCATGGTATTTATATGCATGTGGTAACAAAGGCTTGTTTCACCTTGATAAACCATTTACTTAATACCCTGTTACATGTCAAACTTTTGATTGGCGATGTTTAACATACCTGCAAATTATACCTATGATCTACAATCATTTTTACCTGATTATGAATAAAAAACCCATAAAAATATAAAACAAAAAATACATTTGTAGTAAGTTAATCTAACTGACTATCTTAATTTTAGATTTTACAATTCGCTTTGCTGTTTTTATAATTAAAAAGTAAAAGATGATAACCGTTTATCATTGCAAAGAGCAGTCATTCGCACCTTTTAATTTCCGCATCGAAAACATGTTTGTAATGTTAATTATGTTTTTGTTACCTTATTATAAGGATTAATCGTCAGAAGCTATGAGGATCATGTTTTATTATTAAAATAACCTGATTATTTGATAGCTATATTTGGAAGAGCAATCAAAATATTAAACATAGTAAATGCCTTTTTAGTTAAATTATAAGTAGTCGAAATGGCAAATAAGTTTTACAATTAAAGTTAAACAAAAGATTTTTGTCTGTTCAGCTGTAGGTACATACTTATTCTAATATTTACACAGTATACTAGTGTCGCTAGGACGTGTATTTGGGTTCTGATGTTTGTAGCTTAGCTTGTTAGTGCGGTGCTTTGGTTGTGGCGGCCAGGGCTCAGCGGGACAGGGGTGGTTGTCCCACCAGAAAATATTTTCAGTCTGAATGCACTTTTACTGAGTTCTGGGAATAATGTTCGGAACGTCGGCCGCTGCGTCGGTTTCAGATACAGATCGAATATCGATTGCCAGCTTTTGGTTGTTGATGCACTTTTTGTTGTAAAAGCCGAATTTGGCACTGGCCTTTGAGTGGTGGCAGACTTTGTGTAAAACGGCGTGAGGGATCTACTGGATGCAGTTGAAATCAGGCGATTAGATGAGAACGGGAAACTAGTTGTAAACTGAGTACTAGTTGTAAACGGACGAACAGTTGTGAACGGACGACTAGTTGAAAACGGGCGACTAGTTGTAAACGGACGACTAGTTGAAAACGGACGTCTGGTTGCTAACGGACGACTAGTTGAATGCGGACGACTGTTTGAGAATGGATAACTAGTTGATGTTCCTGTAAAATTTTGAGTCAACAATCTCGATGTTCTGAACGATTTAAAAGCTGGCATTTCGGTAGTCGTACTTGTTGAAGTAGGAACTGTAGTGAAGCTTTTCTGGTTTAATCCAAATCTGTTCTTTAGGGTTGGTGGAAAAGAGATCTGCCTAAAAGTTGTCGGTCCTGTAGTTTCTCGAATGCCAATTTGAGAGGTCTTAGGCCTAAATGTAAATGTTCGGCTCGTAAAGGTTACCGGCGTAGTTGTGGTCACTAGACCTTTAGTTGTAGTTGACTCATAAATTGGTTTGTTTGTTGATGAAGGACTTGTTTGTATTTGCTTGTATATCGGTTCTTTAGTTGTAAATTGAGTTGGGCGTTTTTGAGAAGTCAATGTAAGAGTTGTGGGTTTTCCAGTGGTAAACGTGAAATATGTGAACGGCTTATAGGGTGCCGTAGTTATAGCAGGACTTTCAGTAGTGACCTTTACGGTCGTATGCTTGGTACTAGTTGTGAAAAGTAATGGTGTCGATGTAGTTGTTTGGATTCTGGCTGTAGGAGAAAAAGGAATTGCACTTAGTCTGGCATCAGTCGTCAGCTTAGCTACTGTGGATTTTTCTGCCATTGGTTTAGCTGTTATAATTGCTTCAGTTTTCGGCTTAATTATCGTGGTTGCTTCAGTTGGCCGCTTATTCACTGTTGTAGCTTTAGGTGTAGTGTGTGTCCGGTCGTTATAAATTGCTACATTTTTTAGCGTTGGAGATGCAAAGTATGAAGATGTTGACTTTCCTAGCTCCGACCACTTTGAATTTGTAGTTTTCTTTTCGTCCATTACGGATTTCTTACGGAATTGGTTTGATTCAATTCTTCTCCATACCTTGATAGGTGCGTAGGTGCTATATGTAGTTATTGGAGCAGACGTTGTCGTCGTTGTCGGTGTCGTGAAAGGCTTCGACTTCCCGCCGAACACTGGCAGAGTCAGTTCATCGATATTATCTATTTTAAAATTCAACCAGTTAAATGGAGCACTTGTTCTCTTTCCCGTTTCTAACACTTTGCTAAAACTACCTCGAGTAATCGAGTTAATGGTCAAATACGGTGGATTCAAACTATCGATATTTGGGTTATACTCAAATGTTGCATTACGGTTACGGACGTTAGAATTTAACGTACGCGATCTCATTCGGCTTCTAACTGTTCCTTCTTTCAAGTGACTGTCGCAGTCCACAATATACTTTTTAGTGTTATGTTTGCAATGTTGAGGGTATACCACCCAAGCCAGGAATCCATCGCCCTGTAGTCGCGTGTGTTCCTCGTGTACTCGAAGGGCGCACTCCAGGTCGTCGGATATGTCTTCGTCGCGCAGCGCGGAGCACGGAAGGCCGCAAGCCTTGCCGGGGCCGCACCAGTAAAGCTCACTGATCTGGAAGAGTCCGTGGTCGCCGCTGTACGGATTGTTGGCGGAGGTGTCGAAGCGTGACTCGTGGTAGGCGATGCAGACCCACGTGGAAATGTGGTCGCTGGCCACGCCGAGGGCCCGCAGCTCGAGCGCGAGCTCGCAGCGGCTGTAGATGTGCGCGGAGGCGAGCGCCAGCAGAGCGCACGTCCAGCACGCAACGCGGATCATCGTAACTTGCGTCCGCGCATCTCGCGCCGACGCAGGCTTTTACACGCGAGCCTCCCGCCTTGCGCCACGCGATCTGTGTCGCGCCCGTATTTTTAATGGCAATTATAATTGTATTGCAAGTACCTACCTACACCGATTGCTGATAAATAGTATGCTATTTTTTGAATAGTATTTACGGTACCTAGGCCGTAAGCCAACAGCGGTCGTGCATCGTCCGGCGTCGGCCAGGCTGTGGTTCACCTTGAGGTCGTCGGTCACGTCATCATGCTTCCAGTGGTTCTCAACTGATAGTAGAGATATTTTAAAGAAAGTAGCAACGATAAAATAAACTTCACTCTATAATTCGTCATTGTATTAAACATATTTTTAGCGCATCCACCTATTTCTTGACTTACTGACTGACAGACAACACCCAGCGTACACATTATACGAGTCCATTAGAACTGCAAAAGACTAAATCTCAAAACCACAAATTAATAAAATTATAATTAATGAGGTCCTACGAGTGAATTCAATAAGATTTTTCGAATTTATTCCTATTCTTAGGTCAGTGAAACAGGATAAAAGTTAATTTACCACATACCGTCAGAGGTAATCGTTTACGCGATATTTCCGACATGATGATTCCAAACTCTTGTTAAAAAATCTATTCTAGCAGTTATTTGCAATGATACAAATCATACAGGACATAGAACAAAATAAATATTTACATAATGAGAATCTCGGTGACGACAAAATGTTTGTCAACCACACCTCAGTTTGGAGAAACGTCTTTTTTTTGGTCATATAATATATTTATGTTGAGTACCCCTGCTTGGCCGCAACGGGTCAATAGGTGAGACGTCGGCCTCAGTTGCTTAATTTTACGATATGTTGTTTACTTATGTTGTACAGTTAGCCATAATAACCGTAATGTCTACTGAACATGATTTGTATTGATATAAATCTATTCTTAGTTGTAAATCAGGTCATATAAATACGTTATTTTTAACTTATTACTTAGATGGCGAGAGGCTTTGCTAGACTAAGAAGTTAAAAATTAATCAAAAATTGTATTATTATATATATATATATTATATATATATATTATATATATATATATATATATATATATATACATATATATATATATATATATATATATATATATATATATATATATATATTATATATATATATAATACAATTAAATATTATATTATTCAATTAGGGCTCTTCAGATAGAGTTCCTATCTCATAATTACTACAAACATTTTTTGATATAATTGACAAATGTTTATAAATGTTCGTTCGGTTGTGCCACGGTGTAGCAGACTACTGTCATTAAATAATTACGTACTTTAATTACTTACTTTTTAATTTCAATAAAATATTATATAACAAATTCCTAATTAATTTAACGCCTTTACAAATGTTTTGTAAAGGCAATACATACTCGTTATGATGTGAATGGCACAAAAGATATGTTTTTAGTTTTTATACTTAAGTTTTGTAAGGATTTGCAATAAAACCAAAGCTACTTGTAAATTATTAGTTATACTGACTCAGTAATAATAGTCATTTGTTCATAAAAAGGCTTCTTACGTGTACTTATTATTTATACACTTCCCAAAAATAATTCTGCTCTATACCACCTCATTGTTTTTTCGAATTAAAATAACTAGAATAATAATACAGCAAGTGGGATGGTAATCTACAAAAAAATTGTGTAAGTGCATAAAAAAATATATCCATTTAATGGGACATGCACGCAGCAGGATCAAAAAGAAGATACATATTTTTGATTTCGACAGTACCTACAAATAAATAATCCTAATCTCGATTAAGTTCTTAGCATCTATAATAATAACTGTGCTATTGTTTGTCTAATATGCGATTATAGATTTAGATAGAACCTACGTCTATTATAATTAAGTAGCCATCATTGTATTTGTATTTCCGATGTTTAAACGTAGTTTAAAAGATGTACATTCAAAAACAAAGTTCAAAATAATGTAGGCCCCATTTTGGATTACTTTTTCGGTTCAATATTATAAATCAAGTTTATTTTTATTCTTTTAATAATCCTTTCCCTCCCACAGATCCCATATCGGGCTACCATAACAGTTTGGATCATTGCATCTTCAAGATTTTTCTGGTAGTAGCACAGGTTAAGTAATTTCAATTAAGTTAATTTTAATTAATTAATAAATTTGAATTTGAATTAATCCGCTTCCACAAAGTTGACAAATTGTAGTGAAAAGAGTACCTACCTATTTGCGTTGACACTCTACTACACGCAAATAATTATTCAACGCAACAAGGTAGTACACGATTCATCTCCTTTAAAAAGGTTAATTATTCTTTTTTGGATAATACGACGCATGTTATTTAAATTGTTTTATTATTTACGTTATTTTATACCTGACCTATGATATCATGGTAATTATATTAATGTGATAACAAGTTCCGCATGATTAGATGCAAAATTTTAAATCGATCATGCAGACACAAGTCGTGACGTTAATTAATAATTGGTGTCCTGTTAAAAATAAGGACAGTAGCAGTTTATTATTTACACTCTAATGCTTTGTGGTAACTATGTGTTAAGCAAGTCTAATACTTAAAGGCACCTTACAGATACCTAATTCAATGTAAAATATAAAAAAGTTGTTGAGTTACAAACCTTAAAACTTTCAAATTTATTATAATTTTAATAAGATTATAAACATGCATAAAAATGTAAGATTACAATAGTAATTATTGTTTAGTGTTGACAATTAACAAGAGAAAATAATTCTGTGTTATCTAAAATCCATTTTTCTTTTACTTCGGGGTATTTTTAAAAAAAATGTCGAATACAGAGCATGCATTAATGTCCTGTGTCTGGATTTACAGCTATTTTTAACCGACTTCAAAAAAAGGAGGAGGTTCTCAATTCGTCTGATTTTTTTTTTTTGTATGTATGTTACGCGATTACGCCGTCAATTATGGAGCGATTTCAAAATTTATTTTTTTCAGATTCTGATGATGGGATCCCTGGGAAATCGAGGGCTACCCTCAATTTTTATAGGCACCCATAATGTTTTGCATATATTTTCTGACTCGATGCTGATTTTTGGGTCTGGTAATCATCATGTCATGTTGCTGACCTGATGATGGAAGCCACAGAACTCCTTAACGGATAGGAGTTAGAAGATAATACTGCAATTTGTCGACAGAACGTATTTCGCAGTGTGTTGAGCAGACGTGGAGCTTATGAGGTACCAGACCGCCAATTTTTATTTACTAGGGGCACACCCAGTAACGAAAAAAAAATTGAAAGTTCCTTTCTTAATTTAACCTGTTATTTAACGCGAGACCTTATCCTATGGTTACGACACCAAAATAGCCGCCGTTCTGGTTGGAGTGTAGGTAAACCCTTTTCTTAAGACTTAAAAATTTTCGTCGAAAAATTAACCCTATATAACACCTTATTTTTATCATACCATTGGATCAGTTCTTTTTGGAGTCGGTGCGAATGAACACATTTTAACTCTCGATGGCTGGCACCGACTCCAAAAAAAACTAATTAGGTATGTTTTTGTCAATATTATTTTTCGCTTTTTGGTTTAATTTTGAAGTCGGTTTTTTGTTTTTTATTATTGAGAATAGAATAACGAAGGTGACAAGTTATTTTAAAAATCTGTCGATTAAATATCGCTGTTGGTAGCATGGTAAAGTTTGTTCTATTAAGCAGTACATTACGAAGTACCATAGGAAGTGAATAGTAATAGTACTAGTAGGTTAGAACTGGGCATACAACAACGGGAGGACGAACTACTAGACCACGCACACTTAATAATTATCAGCCTTATCTTACACAGCTTCTAGATCGACTGACTCGCAATAAGAATACTGGTAATCAATTAAGTAATTAACAGGCAGGATTGGTTTCTCGAGGCAAACAGCTGTATAAAAAAGAATCAGTAAGCCCTCTACTAAATAAATCGAATATATAAAATTCTCGTGCCACGGTGTTTGTAACAAAACTCCTCCAAAACGGCTTGGCCGATTCTTATGAAATTTTGTGTGTATATTCAGTAGGTCTGAGAATGGGATGTAAACTATTTTTCATGCCCCTAAGTGATAAGGGTACACTGGTACACCCCAATATAATGGCAAAACAACGTTTGCCGGGTCGGCTGGTAAAATGTATAATATGTTTTATTAAAGCTGAAAGATCTCAACGTTTTGCATAAATAGGTGGAAACAGCATTGCAATCGGATAAGAACACAAAAAGTTACAACTGTTTTTGCGATTGTAATTTTGTTTTTCGCCTCTCCTGTAAAGTTGCCATTTGGCGGTTACCGCAATTCATATTACGATTGACGATATGGTCTTGACAATATATCAATTATGTTTTAGCACAGAGTAAGAATTATACTACTAAGGGTCTGTTTCACAATTACTAAGTAAAGTTCTAAATAAGCTACTTAGAACTTATCTGCTCAGTAAACAAATAGGGATGTTGACTTTGACGTTGACACTTTTGCTGGTTTTTTCAAAAATTGTCTTCCTCCCTGTTCATTACAGATTAGCTTACTAAGAACTTTACTCAGCGATTTTGAAACAGACCCTAAGTCTAATTATAATAATTGCACCTATAAATAAATATAATTATTGGACAACATACATACACATACATTGCTCTGATCCTAAGGTAAGTAGCTAAAGCACTTGCGTTACAGAAATCAGAAACAACGACGGTACCACAACACCCAGACCCGAGACAATATAGAAAAGTTCGTTTTCTACATTGACCCGACCGGGGATCGAACCCGGAACCTCAGAGATGGCAATATCTATTAATAATGCTAGTGACTGTAGTAGACAGTAAATGTAGCTAGTCGGCGACACGCACCATACCTAGATACAAACCTGCGCGACCCTATTATTAAAACTTCGCTGTCCGTCTGTCACCAGGCTGTATCTCATGAACCGTGATAGTTAGACATTTGACATTTTCACAGATGATGTATTTCAGTTGCCGCTTTAACAACAAATCAGAATAAAATAAATATTTAAGGAGGCTCCCATACAACAAACATGTTTTTTTTTTTGCTCGTTTTTATAGATAATGGTGTGTTGGCCTTTGTGCGCGAGACCGACTTGCACGAGGCCGGTTTTTAAAAAAAAAAAAATATGTACTTAGGATTAATTAGGATTCTTACAAATTTATTTATTTATTTAACAAACAACAGTTTACAGTTGGAATATAGTAGTCCCACAAAACTATTTACATATTTTGTCTGTGCGATCACGAGTCTCTAACATACTAAATAAACTTAAATACTAAGCTAAGTTAGCTAAATAATACTTTTTAAGTTTTCTTTTAAATACATTGATTATCTTGTTCCCGGCGTATATCCTCGGGCAAACTATTTAATAGGTATGGTAACCGTTTTTTTAATGTTCTATCACTAAAGTAGTAATTTACTTTAGGTACCTCAAATTTGCCCGCAGACATTGACCGGGTACAATTACTATGATTGACCAATGTTGGGCTATACTTCTGACTGTCGTTGTTATTTATTGCTAATTGGTACTTATGTTTTAAGCTGACCGGGAGAATTCTACGAATTTTAAATAATTTATAATAATTACCTTTACAATTTGCCTTCGTTTTATTATTTACTAGTAGTTTAATAAATCTAATTTGCATTGCTTCAAGCTTATCAATGTGTGTTTTAAATGTCAATCCGTAACTGTCAAGAGGCGTAACCCAAAATTAATTCCACTAATGACAGGTATAATAATTTTAATGTAGTAGTAGGAACTTTAAATCTTATGTGGTAAAATTTACCTAAGAGCAATCTTAACTTATAATGGCGATAATGTTATTACGCCAATCATGTCTGGTGTGAGTACGTTTATTACCGTCAGTTAAACCAATAATGCTAAGTATCATTTTTTTATGTTATAATATTTATTAATAGTGGTATTAACCTGCTATTTCAAAATGGCTAAACATTGAGAGAATTCTAAAAAATTAAAAACCGTGATACCATAATGCAACTAAAGATTGTTTCTTATTCCTTAAGAGAGTGTACCTTCTGTTCTCTACCTCAGTTATGGTATAATGGAACCGGTTGGATACGACTGCTAACATTTAGCATGTTTTAAAATTTATTTGTTGACTGACGGTTTTACGTACATAGTCAATGGTCATCTATTCCGCATTTTAGAAAGAAACATACATAATTTTATTATTATGCGCGTTGCTAGTATGTAAACAATTACATATTATGTGCTATTATTTTTTAAGACAACATGACATACATTCTTTTATCCTAACGTAAGTGATTAAGCACTGTGTTATAGAAATCAAAAACAACGGCTGTACCACAACACCCAGGCCCGAATCAATATAGAAAAGTTCGTTTTAACACGGGACCTCAGAGATGGCGACGCCAAGTCCAGCGTACTCGCCTCTCGGCTACGGAGGTCGTCAATTAGTAGTCATTACACATATCTACTAAGTAAAACAAAAATACAGAGCTGTATAATTATGAAGAATTCTTTATGCGTGAATGGGCCCACCCGGGGGAGGGATTAAAGAGATTTATACTAAGCAGTTTAGATAAAGCTAAATCCTTTTATAGATTTTTAGACTGTGCGTAAAAAATCCAGTGTTTTTTTACATAATTCAAAAATAGTATAAAACAGCATAAATTTAATTTAGCTTAATTTGAATCCCTCATAATCGAACATTATTCTTAGATGGTCGAGTAATGGACAAGATTTTTTTTCTCAATGAGAAACTCGACTATCCCCCTAGCCCTCTAGCATCAATCAGGCAACATTCTCTTAAAATCATATTCTTTTTGCACACTTTAATAAACAGCTTGCTTTTCTTGCATTTCTTTTGTGCTACTACTTTACTGTACTTTGATAATATATTTTTTATTAAACGACAAACATGAGGCAAATTGTTAATAGCGCGAATTTCGTCTGACGACATTTTTTAAAATAATCTTCTCTGATATATCTGAGTTTCATAAAGTCACAATAAATTTTATTATTGGTAATTAATAATATCGATGTGCATTACTACTGATGCTTAATTCGTGATTGAATTCATAGTTCAGTGGAAAGCTTATAAAGGGATGTTAAAAGAGGCTTAAAATCTATTTCATCATTCCCGTTCGCCCCGTGAAGCCCCAGCAGAGACGTGCGGTAGGCAATTAGGCAGTGCCTACCTGATAAATGAAATGAGTTAGGCAGTAGGTACTTACAAATGTGTTTCATTGACGAAAACCACTGATTTTCATCAATAAAACACTTAAGTATCTACAGCCTACCTAAAAAAAATGCCCGCCGTTCCCAGCAGTGGGGTAGCAGTCGACCGTGGGGCAGTTCCCAGACAGTCATACAGGGACCGCAATAATCAAGTAAATTAAAGGTACCAGCCTGTCAATTCTCTAAACAAAACCGCGATCACTTCGACGGTTAATAATATCAACCAAATCTGTAATTAAACAGAGTCCAAGCTAAATGGCTCCTAGAATAATGTTAAAAGATTCTTAAGTATTTAAAAGTTGAAAGAAGACATTCGAGACATTTACTAAATAGCTCCCTAAAGAATGTTAAAAGATTCTTGATTATTAAAAAGTTAAAAGAAAACATTCGAGACATATTATTAACAAACATTTTTAATCGGTTGACTATTCTTTAGACAAGCGTTTAAACCTGTCTATCTTCTTGTAGTAATGACATTAGTCTGTAAATCTTTTTCGGTTGTCTTATAACATTGCCAATTATTATTATGTTAATATAATACAAGTACCTAGGTAACATTTCTAAATTAATTTAACATTTTGTGCCCGACGAGGATGCCACTGTCGGAATTAATTGAAACATGAATTCTCTGAAATAACATTTACAATAATGTTTAGTTTCGATTTCGAGTAGTGACGATATCCAAAATTCCTGGTTTATATTAATTTAGTGCAATGGTTATCTCATGGATCACTGGAAATGCCAATTAGTAGGTACGATATTTAGTTGGGAATATTGTCGAATGCAATTCAAATGGAATTCAAAACGAAAGAGGTCTAAATCCTAAAATAAACAGCAGGACAGCAAGAAAATACAGGTAAAATATTTTTAAAAAAACATGCAAATTATACTTTTAAAGTATTAATTGGTTGGTATTCACTGTTTGAAATCCTTTACTTTTATATTTTGATTTTTAGATATATTTTGATGAAATATAAAATACCCCTAGATTCTGTTGAAGCATGTATATTTTGCCTAAACGAATGTCACTAAGTTTGCAATATCTTCATTTCTAAAGTTGTACTATAAATTATTTCCATTTAGCTGCCTAGGGGAAGTTCACAATGTACGGATAAGTTCTGCATTAGTTCTGAATAATAAGCTATATTTTACTTATTTGAACGATAAACACGATTTTTGACACATTTTTGACAAAATTTTCAAACACTTTATCCTTGCATTATTTTTATTTTTTATACATTAACTTATCCGTACATTGTGAACAAGCCCTAAATATTTAGCCCCTCGTGTCCTTGATGTGTCAGCAAGAGATCAAATTCAGGGTTGTATTAATTAATTACCCCATGCGGAAGGGTTTGCCTATAGCCTTTGAGGCGATATGCCCGCACGCAAATTCCTGGTTTTTCGTTCTAGGAAACCTATTCATGGATGCTAATTGACGACCGTATGGAGTATCGGTTCGCGCTCCGGACTACAAAGCCTGGTGGTTGCGGGTTCGAATCCCGCGAGGCGCAAATGCAAGTGTGATGAGCACAAGCATTTGCCTAAGTCAAGGATGTAAATAAACATATTTAGGTATTTAACTATGTTTATCCATTATCTAGTCGCCATAGCATAGTAAGCTATGCTTAGTTTGGGCACTGATCAAGGCAATATGTTTGGGGCTAGATAATTGGTGTGATTGTAGAGACTATTATTATTTTTTATAAATATATTATGTTTATCCGTTATCTAATCGACTTAGTACAAGCTTTACTCAGTTTTGGGGGTAGATGTGGTGTGATTGTTTGAACAATCTTTTATTATTTTATTTATTTACAAGCGAATGAGTCTTGGATATCTCTATCATCATTATAACGTTTATATCTCTGGTCTAAAGCGCTCAATACCGTCATAATAGTGCACTGATAAGCCGCATGCATTGTAGGTCATACCATCATACCTGAGATTTAATGACTTTTATGTGCTACTAATAATGTAATCTAAATATTTTTGGGCCCACATATTGTAAAGATTGGTAAAAAATTGCGGTCAGCAAGATTTCAATACCCATAAAGGCTAGGGTGTGTTACAGTTCTCATAAATTTGCACTAATAAAACCTATAGTACCTAAGTACCATCATCGTCAAAAGTAGCTGACCAAAAACTGACTCTGATTGTGCCATAGATGCGTAGCGAATTCTAAGTCTCTAACTGACGACAGTTAGGTGTAGTGGTTCTCGTTCCGGACTACAATGCCTGGCCGTTGCGGGTTCGTATCCCGCAAGGGGCAAAAGTTAGTTTGATGAGCACGAGCATTTTTACCTAAGTCATGGATGTTTATAAACGTATTTAAGTATGCTTATCCGTTATCTAGTCGCCATATTACAAGCTATGCTTAGTTTGGGGCTAGCTAATTGGAGTGATTGTTAAAACAATTCAATTCAATTCAATTCAAGTCTATGGATGGTACTGTACTGACACTTCTAATTGTCATATAAACCTTAATTGAAGATAAATAACACTCAAGAAAAAAATCATCGACCTCAGGTGGGACTCGAACCCACGTCCCATCGCATTCCGGGCCAGTGCTTTACCAACTAAGCTACCGAGGACGTCACGTGACACGATAAAATTTCTCAAGTTTTTATTCTCGCTGTCGAAGCCAGCGTATCTCTGATCAATGTTGTAGCTATATGTATAGCTGAGTAGTATACTACCGTCAACACACGATAGAAATATTTTTACAAATATTTGACTATTGGTTGACAATACCTTAACATTAACCTTACTTAACTATTTACTTTTGTATGCTTAATGATTTCGGATGGCGATTAATAGATTGTAATGTATATTTTTATAGTGTTATTGAATAGTCCAGATTAGCTAATTATATTTTAAAGACTAAAAAACTATACTATATAAAAACAGGACCTGCTGTATTCGGTTGTCAAACCTACTCGAAATCGAATTTTCAGTTCGTATTCCATTAAAAAATAACTACAACGATTTTACTGCAAGATTTCTAATAAGTAAGGCAAGGATTCAGGATCAGCAGCAGTTGTTGGATAGTTTTTTGTTCAAATAAATACCTTTTTTTAGGGTTCCGTAGCCGAATGGCAAAAAACGGAACCCTTATGGATTCGTCATGTCTGTCTGTCCGTCCGTATGACACAGCCACTTTTTCCCGAAACTATAAGAACTATACTGTTGAAACTTGGTAATTAGATGTATTCTGTAAAACGCATTCCGATTTTCACACAAAAATAGAAAAAAACAATTTTTGGAGGTTCCCCATACTTAGAATCGAAACTCAATTCTTTTTTTTATCAAAGGTGAGGTATCTTTGGATAGGTCTTCAAAAATGATATTGAGGTTTATAATATATTTTTTTTCTAAACTGAATAGTTTGCGCGAGAGACATTTCAAAGTGGTAAAATATGTCCGTCAGTTAAGGAGAGCGTAGCGAATGGTTTAGTCTATGGTTACAGGGGATCTTCTAAAATAAGAGAATAATAAAACTAAAAAATATATGATGTGCATTACCATGCAGACTTCCACCGAAAATTGGTTTGAACGAGATCTAGTAAATAGTTTTTTTTAATACGTCATAAATCGTAAACCGCAATTAGATAATGGTACGGAACCCTTCGTGCGCGAGTCCGACTCGCACTTGGCCGGTTTTTTTATTGTTCATTTTGGTAGTGTGACCTGTGACCCTACCTTAGCGTTCGTTTGAATATATTGCGTGATCGTTGGATGCTTTCTAATCAGTGATTTCTTTTCCTACAAAATGTAACGTAGATTATTTACCGAAAATTGAAATAATTGCGAATAGGTAACCTCGTTTCTATGACTTACTTACTACAAAACACACGTTCTTGCTCTGGTCCAAAGGAGTAGCTAAAGAGCTTGTGTTATATATAATAGAAACAACGGCGGTACCACAACCAGACCCGAACCGAGGTAAAATCGTAGAGTTTGAAAGGAAATGGCGACGCTAAGTCACGCATATACGCAATGCTCTGAACGTAATGCTTAATGAAAAAGCTTACTTACCCACACAGCTGTACAGTTCCATGGCTCCCTTCAGTAGACAGCCGTCTTCCCTGCTAACGCCAGTGGTCAAATTAATGCAGAAACAGCCCTCATGGTTGTCCAGGAACCACTCGTTGGAGGTAAACCTGACCACTGGGATCCCTGCATAGTCCAACTCTTTCTCGTAACGGAGTTCTACTGACCTGGGTACAATAAATAATAAAAAAATACAACACAAACATAAAAATGGAAGGAGTTTGGTGGAACACGTTCACTTTCTGTAGTTTAAAATTAAAATAGACCAAGATTTTCCTGAAAATACTACACTTATAATATACCATTTTAAACTTTCTTGTTGCATTTTTTCAACTACCACTTCTAATGTAAGTTATCTGTGTAATACAAAACAACACCATCTAAATCAAACTCGGATACTGTGTGCAAAGTTTGTCGCTTACCTGTACATGGTCACAAATAAAAAAATAATGCGGGAGGGTGAATATTGCTCATCGCACTCGGGTAGACGCGTCGGGAAAATGATATCGCAATAAAAAGGGGTAAGTATGTGTTACACTTAGGTTTGACTTGACATATATAACTTTATTTTTATGAAAATGCGGGTATGTAGGTACCTATTAGTTGTTTTCGGGTCCACATTTTAAGGAAACTAGTATCACCGCGAAGAAGTATTTTGACGTTATACCCGGGGACAATAATTCTACAAAATATGAATTACTCACATAAAAAATCAAGTGATAGATAAGTAAAAACTAACCGAGACGTTTAAGTTTCGATTTAATGAAATCAAACCAAAATATTTGACGTCTACTTATTTTTGTCATCAAATGAAATGGGGGTAGTAAAAACCACCCATTTCAATTACCGATTCGATTTTGTCGTGTAGATTCGCCGTGAACGCAAATGTCTTGGGTTCTATTCGCAGTTCTGTTCTTCAGAATAAAAATTATAATAAAAATATATAAAAATTCTGTCAATCACACTAATTATTTAGCCCCAACTGAGTAAAGCTTGTACTTGAAGACGAGGTAACAAATGAACGTAGCTATAAATACATTTTAAACATCCATGACTAAGTTACAAATTCTCGTGCTTATTATCACACAAGCAGTTGCCCCCCTTGCCCGATTCGAACCCGCAATCGCCTCCCTGTCGTAGTAGTCTTGAGCGCGAACCTACGCCAGATGGATAAATGATATATTCGAGTCTCGGTGTGAGCGAAGACGCGCCGGGTAAATGTATTGTCTAATTAGACAATCGCAAAGTCGCAAACACAAGGATATTAAATCCTTACTTCCAGAACATGCCATTTGGTGAGTTGGCACATATTTATATTTTAAGTACGCAAGTATTAAATATTCCAAAAGGGGTTGGCTTCCGTCCAGCAGTGAACTGCACAATAGGCTGAATAGATTTAATATTCCCGACGGACCTGAAGACTTCCAACTTTTCATGCAATACATAATCACGGTTGCAATTAAATTGGTTTTAAAACACTCTGGGTGAAATTTAAAATCTTTCCTAAATTTAAATTCTTTCTTAACTTATTTATGTTTAAATAAGAATGGGAAATAAGGCACGCAGTGTCCGGAGTAAAAGATATTGTAAAAATAGTAGATCATCCAAATACTAATATCATAAAGGAGAACGTAATGATGCCTATAGTATTTTCTTCGTAAGTAAATGAAAAAAACATAGCTGGATGCAGGCCGCTCCCAACCGGCCAATCTGGAAGTCACTGGGGAAAGCCTATGTTCTGCAGTGAACGCCCTGTGGCTAAAATGATGACGATAAATAAAAAGTGACAGCGTAATTACAAATTACTAAACTTACATAAAAATATGCGATGTACGACGACCACACACACCACACTTAGGCAAGATGCAACACATTGACGTAAAATTGTTGCTCGTTTTCGTACTTTTAGAGGTAAATCGCAAAAGTAACGTGAGCAATGTTTGTATTTTCACCACAATTGAAAATTTACACGTGGAAAGTAAGTATGAAACACTTGTTTATAAAACTTCCCTTGCGAAATTCGAAAAATCAAAGAACTAGTTTCTTGAAACATACAAATGGCCCTACTTGGGCAACTCCATTGCGTAGCAATAGGTATTTTATTTTAAATCATTTTCGGCGTCATTTACACATGCCAAGTCACATCATTCTGGTGCTAATCGACAGCGTGATAAACATGTATTGACAAACAGTTTTCTAGTTCTAGAGTGTCTATGCTAAGGCCTCTAACACATTAACACGATACTGCGTCACAGGCTTTACACTAAGCCCAAAAAGACGGATAAACGGACATTGCGAAACTATTAAGGTTCCTTTGTCTTTGAACGTAATTTAAACTTATTTTTTCCTTCTTTCAGTTATCATTTCGTATGTCCTAGCGGTAACGCTTAAACACGTCTTGCCTAAAGGTAAGTCTTGACTGGTAGAGATTTCTACATGAAAATAAGTCCACCCCTTTTACACTTTTGTTGTACCGGTACCTACTAAAATTTATTATTTAATGAAATTAAATCAATAAAAATTCGAATAGGTACTTATAAAAATAGTTATACACATTTGAGTTTTAAGTTACAGTAAATTTATAATATGTAATACCTATCTCATTAAATAAGAGTCAGATAAACAAACATCGAAAGCCATGGTCTTGATTCTCGTAGCAGGGAGAAAGGAATTTAAACTTTTTTGTGTTAGTTTCTTGTTGGAGGCCCCTTGTACCAACTAGACGATGTGTTTTGCCGGGAGCTTGTTATTTATAGCACACCAGAGCCAATTTTAAAAAGTTCCTTTACTAAGCCCGGAGTCGAACCCGAGACTCTGCATTCAAGGCGAATCAACGCACCATTTTCTTCGACTTTAACTTCTTAAAAAATTTAAAATCATAAAATTAACAAGCTATCACTTTGTTAAATTCTTGTACTGTAAATGTGTAAATGTTATTGTAATATTTTATAACTGGCTATCTATCCGTAATTAATATAGCCGATATTTTCTGTGTTGACCGTGAACATTTCAAATCACCCTTCCTCCCAAAAGCCATTTATAGGTAGGACGGGTGGAAACTGGAGTAGGTACTGGATAGACACAAAGCGCAGCCTACGTGTGATGTGTGATAAAATCCAATTGGCCCCCTTTGGGAGAATGAGGGGATATCCTTACTTAGTCCTTAATCTAACAAGTCTAGTCGAGTTGGGGGTTTAAACAGTATTGACTACTTCTTACTCATTCAGGATTGTAGTTTAATTTTGTAGATATCTTCCAACTTAACACTTTGGTTGGCAATTACCAATAGGTGAAACAACTGCCGTGTACCGCATTTAGTACGCCGGACTTCAGAATTGTTATACATTTAAATTAAGTACATGAATAGTTGTAACTGTATAATGAGGACCTAACTCATAAAATTACTTTATTTTAGTGAATAATTCTACTGCTCATAACCATAAGTTAACAATGTAAAAGAAAATAATAATAAAAAACAATAAATAAATTGTTTTGACAAATAAATGCCAGTAAATACCAGCAGAAGTAATATAAATTTTATTTTTCTCGATATAGGATTTCTCTTGGCGCTAACTTTGGATACGTTTGGAACCGAACGGGGAATTAATAATTAACGCAGCTAAATAATTATGGGTGCTTTCCTAAAAAAAATGATACTCCTAATTTCCTTTAGTATCCGTGGTATTTAAGTACCTTATTTTGTTATCTTTGCAAGACTTTGAACTCGGTACGAGTAACAAACTATCTATACATTTGCGTAATACATTTTAATTTGAGATTAAAATCTTTAACAACTGTTCTTTAAGACAAAAATATTATTTTGTTTAATGATTTAAAAGTACATTAAATTCGTTTATTAACATATCGAAGTACTGATACTTACATATTGTTTTAGAGGTTGTTGGATAACTCAGTATTTTTCCTTTATAATATATTTGGGTAAACGCTAAGTGCTAACTCATTCTCTAATAAAATATTTTTATAATCGAGAGGAGACGTTACGTAACATAATACCCGTATTTATTGATCGCTATTGCATAAAGCTGGTTGTCATTGGAGATGGGCAGATGTGTGCGATCTTTTAAAATGTTCCACATGCATACATACTCGCAGCGTGGGTCCGCCCCTAACTCACACACCGGGAGGATGATAGTGTGGTTCGGCGTGACGGACGCTGTGTGCCTTCACTACTAACCTGCATATGTCTGTGTTTAAAGCGTAGAGCGGGGCGTCTCTGTCGATGAAAGGGTTGAATATTCCAGAATCCGTTCCGTTGATCATGTTGCACCTCTCGGGACTAGCTGTGACGGCCTCCGTCCAGTAAGGCAGCTCGAGCAATCCGTTCAAAGCGACGATCCGCCCCACGTTCGAGTGGTCTTCCACTCCTCGGTAAACTTCGTGCAGACTGCCCAGTTTGCCGTTTCTCTGCATGAGTATTAAACATATACATATAAGATTTCGATAGTAAAGAAATATAATGCTGCGGACGTAAAAAAATCGTTCTAATTTACCCATATTTGAAAACCGTATTAGGAACCTCTCCTATCGTATTGTCAAAAACCATACAATAAATAACATTTCTTCGTAATAAAGGCTTATTCGATAAATTCTTAAAAGTGTCCTTGCAAGGACACCTAGGCCATGGCCTCTTCAACAAGATAGTCACTCAACACACTATGATGATAGTTATATGCTAGTTTCTCTGGGAATTTAGGAGATACCCAGAAAAACCGAAGCGACCGGTTTTCAATTGACAAGATGACAAGCTAAAGGACAATGGGCAGGCCACATTGCTCGCAGAACAGAACTTACAACCATTGGGGAAGAAAGGCTCTCGAGAACAGGTCTTGGCTCTACCAGGTGGAGTAACGACCTAATCAAATTTGCGGGCAGCGGCTTTGGTGCAAATAGCGAAGAACCGCTCGCTGCGTGACCTTCCTGTTCAGCGGACTTACAAAGGCTGATGATGTTGAAAGAGTTAATTCGCCTATTATGGCAAACCGTTGGTTGTTCGTAAACGTCAACAACTGTAGCAAATCTTATAAAATAAAACTTACATATCCCAACACGGAGAAGTTAATCGTGTTGTCTGCCTGCACCTCCATGTTCTGTACGTCCGCGGCGAGGCTTCTGATGAAGGTGCAGGCGATGCTGCCGGGGATGTCAGGGTTTTCGCACAGCTTGATGCCGTCGAAAAGGAGGTCACCGACCCTTAGCTCCGCGATAGGGCTATTCCGGTTGCCGAACACGCCATTCAGGGCCAGGCTCAGCGGCGTCATCAGGCCGCTGAAGCGTTCGCTCGCTACCTGGAGAACGCCCTACAACCAGAGTTGCCAAATTAAATTGACAAAATCACCGAATATTGTAGAGGACTGGGGACATGATTTGCTGAGGGTAGACGCGATAGTTAGAAAACACCACACAATAGATAAACAGCTTGACATATTTTTAATAACTTGATTTTTGATTTGAAAGTCCTTGCATGTTGCATAACGAAGGCAATTCATGTTTTTGAGTATTTTACAGTCCTAAATAAACATTTTGATTGCTATAGCAGCGTTTGATTATAAATTATCCATGTGATGACTTTTTCTAAATTTGTTTGCTAGATTAAACCATAATCCTTTAGATTTTTTTATGTAATAGGTATGTAGGTAAGGTCTTTTAAAATAAAATACTAATTACATGAATAGAATTCTAAAATTACTGAACCGAACCATTCTTACTTCGGTATTTTGTCCCACTGAAAAGATCTCCCTTAACTTTCACTGGCAGCCGTGCCTGCAACACATCAGCGTCTGAGTGCATCTGTGTGCAGGAGCCTGCGACTACACATCGGGCGCGTTGCGAGGCATCTATCCTATCACTGCCTCCCTCCCCATGCCACTCGATCTCCCGCTTTTCCACGAACTTTCACTCAATAACAATTTGCGATTGAATCCCGGCCAAGTGGGTGTGACACAGGATTACATCTGTCACACTTCATCAGTGCGCTACGTTAATACGATTTCAGTTTCCTAGTTGAAACGCTGGGGACTGAGCCCTGATTTAATTTCTGCTACCGTGATAGGCTTTTACTGAATAGAAACTGACCATATCCAAGCCTCTTGATTTTTTTAATAAACCTATTTAAGAGATCGCATTGCGTACAAATAAATTGCCGAAAGGGGAATTGCTATTATAAGTTAATTATAATTTAAGCAATGCCTGTTTACAAGGTTTTGTTTTGTTTATATAATATTATCATGGATATTAAGTACATATTTAAAAATACTAATTAACTAAAGATAAATAACACTTGAAAAAATCATCGACCTCAGGTAGGACTCGAACCCACGTCCCATCGCAAGCCGGGCGAGTGCTTTACCAACTAAGCTACCGAGGACGTCACGTGACAAGATGAAATTCCTCAAGTGTTTTTTCTCGCTGTCAAAGCCAGCGTATTCTGATCAATGTTGTAGCTATATGTATAGCTGAGTAGTATACTACCGTCAACACCCTATAGAAATATTTTTATAAATATTTGACTATTGGTTAAGATCAGAAATGCTTAAACATTGTAAATTTTTGTTTTTAGCAATTCCATGCAAGGTTTAATTGAAGATAAATAATGTGAAAAAATTGTCACGTGACGTCCTCGGTAGCTTAGTTGGTAAAGCACTCGCCCGGCTTGCGATGGGACGTGGGTTCGAGTCCCACCTGAGGTCGATGATTTTTTCAAGTGTTATTTATCTTCAATTGAACCTTGCATGGAATTGCTAAAAACAAAAATTTACTAATTAACTAATCTCTGAGATTACGTTCGATAACGTTTTCACTTGCTACAGCTCAGTTTTATAAATACTTATAAGATGTTACCAGACTTCAGGAGTCCTATCATTTCTTTATTTTCATTAAGTCTATCAACTGTTGGTCTACTGACCGACTTAACTACCGGTACCTACCTAACAATGGTAAATGATTTTAGATAAAGTTATATATAAGAATACCTACCTATTAAGGTTGTACTTAAAAGTTAAAGTTAGTTTAAGTTTTTTAAAGTTTTATTCGCATAAGGAAATTGCACCGTATTTGTGTTTGATGAAGTAAACATGATGTTGACCAGATACCTACCAATCTAAAATCTAAAAGGCATTATGTTTCAAGCTTACTAGACAATAAAGTCAAAAAACGACAATACGGTATAGTTTCTTAATTCATTAGAATAATCTGAAGTTAAAACCGAAAAGTATTTTTTTGTATCTAATAATTAATATATAAGGTGTAAACTTATCAGTTAACTCTTTTCTAGGAGGTGGTTCTACTGCTCAAATAAAACAACTTTTTGTATGAGAGCAACTTCGAAATCGTAAAAAAATATTTCATATCTTTATACAAACTGATCTCAGCTGATCTGCCGTTTTGTATGGGGAAATGGTATTTTGTTTTGCGATTTTGAAGTTGGTCCCATAGAGAAATTTGTTCTATTTAAGTAGTAGAATCATCCCTTAGAAAAGAGTTAACTGATAAGTTTACACCTTATAGTTCAATCAAGCAGAAACTATCGTACTGATCACAAGTCCGTGATGGCAGGTAGTCCGCAGACTGCAACCACAAGCGACCGACCGCAAATGTGTCCCAGCAGTGTCGCTCACAGATAAGTTAGAGTAATTAGTGTGTCCAAGGAGCGGCAGACCGCAGCGTTGCATGTCGTCTACGAAACTGTCCTATTTTTGTAAGAAGATGTAGAGAAACTAAGTATTTAAAATATCCCGCCCAAATATCCGTTTGACAACTCGAGCCTCGGACTCCAGTCGCTTTTTTGTAGTAAGTATCTTTTTTTTAGTGAGTGGGATTGGAGCGAAATTCAAACACGTGTAACTGTCCCGTGAACTTTCAGAATATGTTTCGATCAGTCTAAAACAAAGGATTGAGATTTAAAATCGTTTAGTAAAGTAAGTAAAGTAGCAACGCAATAAAATATAATTATGACCATATGGCACATATATTTGATACATGCACTATTCGCATATTCATCGATCAAAACATACTCCCTGTGAACCTATTACGTCCCGTTTGTGATAAGACACCAATTACCGAATACTGACCAACCTATTAGTGATCAATTTTCTAAATCGCGGAACTCGATCGTCATAACGCTCCACTTTTTAGGCACTATCGACGCGCGTTCGCTTAATCGAAACACGATGTAATCGTAATCAGCGTGACGTACCTACTTAAAACCGTTTTTACTTAACCAATAATATCCTGTGCTAATATTGTAAACAATCTTAGCATGTCTTCTTACAAAGATATTTGTGTGTATAATCAACGAAGTGGAAGAAAAGTATTTTGTGTTCTATGATTTATTTTCAATATATTTTATTTGATTTCTTTTAAAAAACCAACAACGTAACTTACAATTCTACTGAAATATAGGTAAAATAATTACATATTTAGTAAGGCCAATAACAGGTTTTTCTTAAAATATCAATTTTAGTCTAGCTATATGATCCATTCATCAAAAGTGCGTGCGTGCGTGTGTGCGTGCTTACGTGCGTGCGTGCGTGCGTGCGTGCGTGCGTGTGTGTGTGTGACGTGTGTGTGTGTGTGTGTGTGTGAATTCTAGCAACAGCGTAACTGTGTTGCGCAATGTACTTAGTTTCAATCACTTAAAATAACTACTTGCTGATTAACTCTGTTAGAAATTGAAATCGTAGCATTGGATTAAAATTTATCATAAGGTATCAATTGTAATTTTAATCTGATTAATCTCACCGTTGATAAAAATGGTAAACAACATTTCTGGGATTTAGATAAAGTAGTTTTTATGCAATATGTTCTAAATTATGGCTTCTTAGGAGAGCGTTTTATCTGATAAGCGGATAATTTAACTAATAAATATTTTTTCTGCGATATCTACATTTTATTGCGAAAAGTATTCAAGGATAAGATCTGTTATAATTCGTATTTAGTTATTTCTTAAAATTAGTGAATCGTGGTCTTTAAATCGATTCAAAAACTTCTCGAGTTCTTCAAAAGTTTAATCATATTGCGCGGAATCCTTATATTCATATTTATTTCATTTACTTATAGCGCAAGGTCCCAGGCATAATTTATTTTCTCACACACCAAATGTATGGGATTAAGTAGAGTAAGCCTATGTACCTACCTTGAGTGTATGCGTATCTGCTAGTTTGCCCCGACGGCCAATTAACGGGTTTCAGTGCCGAACTTTACGTATGTTTTAGAGAATCCAGTTAAAATTTATAATTAATACTGCCAGCCACTTTCCTTCGGCGGTAACTTATAGTTGGTAGAGCATTCAACCAACCGAATGCTCTAAGCTTAAACCAGCTGCAACCGCTTTAAAACTACCAAAAAAATAATGTAACTTTACGTATAATCTCAATCTTAATTTTTAAACATAATACTAAGGGAACTATTATAATACTCTTTGTGAGCAGCCAGGCCAATCTGATGGACCATGCATCCCCCAGACATGCATAAAGTGTCGCTACGAGTATGAGCGCGAAGTCATTATTTCGTTCGCTCGAGCGTGAGAAAGAATATCTTTAAGGATCTATAGGTAATTTTCTCTTCTAGACTCACCGTCTACTTAAGCATAATCACTTTATTTTTTTAATTACTACATTAGGAAGTACATTATTACACACATTATTATTTAATTCAATTAAATAATTTAAATTTTGTTCCTAAAATATTTATTTAAATCATAGTATGACTTTACAACTAACATTTTATTTAATTCATTATCAAGTTTAGTACCTTGGAGGGTTTTAATCGAGTTTGGCAAATGATTGTAGGTAAACTTTGACGGCCATAATAGTATGGACCGCTTTTATACAGCGCTAGGCGGGTCGCGAGTAAAATAAAATCATTTGCTTGCGCGGCGGGAGGTATACCTAACGGCTAGATGGAAATACTTTCTATTTTTTCTAATAAAACGACACAATTCAAATATATAAGTAATGCATGGTGACCGTAAGTACTATGTATTGTGTAAATAATGTCCTACATGACTCTCGCGGTGCTGCAAACGTTATAAATCTGATACATCGCTTTTGTAACACAGATACCTGGGACATGTCGGTCGAGTTACCCCAGAATATGAATCTGTAACGTATCTAGGAAGCAGCGTGGCTGTGATATATTATGCAGTGAGACGCACACTCCGTATTTGTATTTTTGCCGAGTTCCCACAGAGCATACGAGAAGCTGCTAAGCTTACTTACTACTATTTCCACATGTGGTTTCCACGAGAGTGTCAAGTCACAATGGTGACTCCCAGTAACGAGAATTGATTTACTAGCTCAATGATTTGTCCCTGGTAAGATATCGAAAATATTAGCTCTGTTCTCTGATGTGGTCAAAATTGCATCATTATAGTTTTTCCGAAATTGAGGGCAAGACCTATTTCTTTTAAATATGCTACAGTTTTGTGTAAGCAATCGTTAATAAGGCCTTGCAAACTACTTACGTTATTTTGCTCGCAAGTGATTATAAGCGTGGCATCATCATCAAATAAGAATTTTTTTGACCATGTAAACCAATTGCCAAGTAAAATACTTGGTCTATGTGTAAACTAAGAATAATAAACACTCAACACACTGCCTAGAGGTATAGATCCAGTTACAGCTTGGGTTGAGAATTTAATTTGCTTAAGCTCTCTGGTTCCATCATTTAAATAAGTAGGTATATTCTGTTTACTTCCTTTAACATTAGCAATCTGTCAGTGAAAGTTTTGTCAAAATCGATTAGGCTGGTTCGGAGATTAGCCAGAACAAATAGAAAAATAAACAAAAAAAAGATATTTCTTTTAGATTACCTCGGTACTGACCAGATGGTCGGTAGTTTTCAATGTATTTAAATAATTATAGTCTGTGATGCTATAAAGCTGTTATTTTGACATTTAACACTCTTTATTTCATTTATTTGTATGATTGTCATTTTTAATTTAATATAATATCTACGAGTAACCTAACTTAAATACTTATGCTATTCAAGTTTTACGATCCCCAACTATCTACTATCAGTTTGTATGAGGCTGACAGAAACAGAATAAGTCTTATGAGGCATATTACAAGATTTTGTCATATCTTGTGATACCTTTTAAATGACCAGTAATCACCAAACAACCGCAAAACTGTCAAAATTTTGTAATAAGCCTTACTAAATAAACTAATACAAAGAGTAGGTACAGTCAACAGCACGTCGACCTACCCCAAAAGTCAAACATTCTTCAATAGATTTTCAACTTTAAGCCTGACATATAGAGATCATTTTCAAATGAGAAAATTTGTCATTTTGTGGTAGGTCGACGAGCTGTTGTCCGTACTTACCTACGCACTACGCAACCCCACTTAAGAGACAAAGGCAACTTCGGTACGTTTGTTTTAACTTAATTGCAGATACTGCTATGTTCATTGTACCTTAAAAGGGATAGTTTAAAAATAGTTGCTTTGGAAGAGGTAAATGTGTTAAACTTTTACTAAGAGCCAACAGAAAATCATGAATCATGAAAAAAATATAGTATCGAGGTAGAGCGTTCGCTTGTTTATAGGAAGGAAAAAAATATTGTAGATTAATAATTTTTTCAACACAGTTGCTTGTAAATTGACTCTTATAACACCGTTTTTAGTTTCATAATTTAACATATTACGCACTTGTGCTATTAACATTATCGCACTAGTGCGGTAATGTAAACTTTTTTTCTAAATTTTAGCAAAAAAATTATGTCTAAAAACATAGAATATTTTACTAATATTAAATTATTTTAGGGTTAAGATGAAAAATAAATATTTCATTTTATCAAATTGTATATTAATAAACACAAATTAACTTAACTATCATTTTTAGAAACAATAATTTATAGTTTATTTTATTTTTTATATTGCTGCTGCTCCAGCTGCACAGTCGGTTCTTCCTGTGGCTTTATTGAACCTGCGCGCGTATTGAAAGTGCGGCGCGCGAAAAAAACAAAACTTACGTGTTATTTTCCATAAATATTTGGTAAAGTTGTTGCTGTGTGGATAATTACTATCAAAAATGTCTACCTCAAATAGTGAAGACGAGTAAAATATTAATTTAACGCGCCGGAAATACTTATGGCACGAAACGCGAGTGATAGCCTCTGCTGTTGCCGCCAAAATCCAGAGAAAAATACCTAGCTGCTTACGAAATACTCAATCAGTGGAAAAACAGCAAAAAAGCCGTCATATTCGAAAAAGGTATTTATAGTTTTGATTTGTTTCTTTTCCTCGCAATTGTGTTGAAAAACGTCGTATGCAACTCGTGTGCATTGATAATAACACACTCGGCTTCCTTACAGCGCTCGCCTCCGGCTCGCGCTTACAATAATGCCTCGTGTGTAATAATCAACTTTGCACACTCGTATCATTGTACTAATTTTAAAAGTAGCCATGTATTTTGCCTTTTGTTTTAAATGTTAGTTTTTTATAACTGTTGTTTAAGGGCTGTGGATTTTGTGTAAAATAAAATAAAAAAATATTAAAATTTATTGTAAACGCTATTTACCGCATATTTGGTCAATGTCATATTTTACTTGGATTACTCGTATATTATGAACTTTGTGCGTATATGAGGAAAACAAATGATATAGAAGTGTTTCAGCGTTTATTGCTTGTTCGTCATTGAAATTCTCTTTGTAAAAATATATCAGTCACGTTCCTATAAATCAAAGAAACGACATCCATGAAAATATGGCCATCACAGCAGGAGACCTAAGCTTACCTAGTGATTACGAACACAACAGAAAAGCGTAGACGCGCCAACATTTTTATGTGTGTAAAGTAAATAAAAGTGGGCACAAGATCGGAAGAAAATTCTTCCAGAAAGACGTCATTTTCTCTTGCGCACAAGCCACACAGACGCCGTCCCGAAGAGCGACAGAAAAAACAAAATGCTAACAAAACATTTATTTATTTGCCGGTCAGATTTGAAGCTATGGCTCTTGGAATATAATTAGTCCAACCTCTTTACCATTTTGACGTTAATTAACCCAATGCCGACGTTCAAGCTTCAAACTTGCGGTGACGTAGGTGGCACAGTCGTCACAAATGTCACATTATACCTACCATGGAGGTCATGTCACCGTGTCACCCTTCTTCACAGCATTTTAAACAACTTCTAATCTCTAACTTTTTGAAAGCATAATTTTTTTTCGTTTTTATACCCTATACAAATATGGTCAACAATGTCATTATTTTGTATAAAAAACAAATACATTTATGAATATAAGTAATAAAACATCAGTTGTTTTATGTGTTGTGCAGAATGCGTCGATTGTGTGGACCGGTGACAAGTTGTCGTGGTTTTTACGGGTCTCCCTTTATAGATAGAGATTAAAGAATAGGCATGTAAGATATAAAAGATGCTTCGCTTTATGAAATACCACATATCGTTATATGAATAATACAAACAAAGCGCTGAACGCCGCGTCAAACGCTGCATACAATACAGAGCATTCTCCGTGTAAAATAGCTGTCTTTCTCCCTCATTCCATTCAGGGGTGTAACCAGGCGACCGATTCGAGTGTCTATGGACATGTTACTTAAAAAGGGGTCTTATTAGTAATAAAAGTTTAAAGTTTATTTTGTATTGTCGAAGATTGTGAATATACCAGAGTCATTAAAATACCTATAGTTAAAATACCATTAAAAATATCAATACAAAACAAATAATAGTTGTTTATGATTAATTTTAAAATATATAATTCATAAAAAAGCATTTTCAATAGTCGAAAACTCGGTCGAATATTATATTCGTCGCACGCCGCACGCGGGCACTATATAGATAGCGTCCAATGAAAATGCGCCCTAGGCAATGTAGGTATTCATAAAAAGTTAAATACAAAATTTAATTATTTTATGAAGAATAGGAACAGAGATAGGCATTCAAATTAAGCGGCTTTACCTACTGTTTTCGGAATTATTAAATTTTCACTTAGGTACCTTATTTTAGTATACCTGCTTCGGAAGTAAGTAAGGAATGTTCCTAAAGTGTCTGATATCTCGTCAATGTAAGCCAGCGTTGACCCGGCTTTTACCATTAATTAGCCTAAAATTACAGCAAAGCTTATGGTATACGAGTTTCTTTTGCAGTTTTGTTGTAATTTACAGATATCATACATATTATTTGAACTAATGCTCATTGTAAAATTGTTTTTTTTTGGTCGTGTGTGTAAGTGAGATATTGTTGCTTGTAACCTACGTCCTATGGCTTTACACTTTATTAATTGGCAGATTAGTAAAATGGTGTAGGACCATGGTGGGTTGGGTTTAAAGTTAAAAAGACTTTAGACTCGCGACCCACCAAGCTCCTACGCGTCCTAAGCCATTGCCCTACGTTCAATAACAATAGAACATAATGTTAATCCATCCAAAATATAGAAAACTAATAAAGGGGTTAAATTTTTTTGACGAAACAAAAGAATTGAGCTGTTTGCACGAGTTTTTAGTTTGATTGAGAAATTAAATACTATCTTCATCCAATGTGACAATTGCTCCATTTGTAATAAGAATTGATTAGCCTCGTGTCTCTAATTATTCCTCGGTGACTTAAGTAATAAGAAAATTGAAGTCTCGTTATAGTTAATTTGCTACCTTTGTCTGACTGACTCACGTCACGAGTCACGACAGTGCGAAGACATCACGCAAAAAAGTGCGAGTCGATCCACGCTCCCAGGATGCTATTTGCCACCAAAATATCCCGATTTATTATGCCTTTCGGGATCTGCCTAAACGCGTCTCAAACTTGGCCCATTTTTTTTTTGTTGTTTTTGATTTTCCATACTACGTGAAAAGTTCGTTGCCGAGATAATAAAACTAATTAATTTTGCAAATGGTATGCCATGTCGGAAATCGTCGGAAAATTAATACGAGATGATTTAGAATTTATCAAAGGAAAGCGCAAAAGCACAAGACGGACTATACGCCTAATGCGTCATGTTCAAGTTAGAGCGTCAAATTTTTTTTTAAATAGAGGAAGTGGAACTTCTTCAAAATTCTCAGTATTTGATACAAGTCTTGAACTAATTAACCTGTTTACATTCAAGAGTCACCACGACACGAGGTCCTGCTGAGTGTAGTACACACTTGCAAACACCTAGTTACTTAAAAATTTGAGGTCTACACAACCACAAATATTTAGGTAATCAATAACAGAGACTGGTATGTATGGGGACAGTTGACCAGACTTGGCAAGTCATACTTAGTTCAAGTTAAAAGTCACTTTATCAGTGTCTGACTGAGATAGGTGGTCCGTACCTATATGTTACCATTCTGTACCTTACTTAATCCGTCTACAGTAGCTGTTGCTGCTGTACCGGCCGCTTGATATCAATGAACTTGTTTACTCGAAGTATGTTTTTTCGATACAAAATTATAGAATCTTGACTTCAAATCTATTTTGAGGATTCGTTTCTTCGAATTTGTTTTAATAAAACAACGAGTTGCGTAGTTTTTTTTTTTAAATTGGTTTCTATTTACGTTATTTAGCCAATTGCGTTTGTCCATAATATATTCACTGTCCAAGGTTTTTACTCGGAGACTCTTAGTAGGTATACTGTATAGTTGTGAAATAAAATCTTCAAACACTGTGTTTTGGTTAACCTTGGTTTTAAAAAAACTAAGTATCAAGTATACAAGAAATCATTTTATTTATCTTTCTTAATGTAGGGTGGAGTCTCCTATTATCGGCCTCCTCCTAATATCGGCCTTTTCGAGAAAATGGAACATAACTATAAAAATAGCCCTAAAATCATATTAGTTTTTATGCAAAAAGCGACTATATATCCACACGCATAACCTCCCATATTTTGGTGCGAGTGCCTCAACATTTGAACGTTCAGTTGGCACTAGAGCACGCGCAGGTACGGACGTGCGTCGTTTGGTGGCATTGCTGAGTCAAATCCCTGAGTCGACGCATTGCGTTGGTAAGTATTTTAATGGAATTAAACATACCTATGGTATTTTATTTTATTTGTTCTTATTTAAAAACAGATAAAATACCGTTTAGATAGTTTTTTTTTACATTTATTTGTATTTTTTATGAAATAATCGTGGGGTCGAGATTAGGGATCTGTATTATTGCAAAATCTCAATATCGGCCGGGTGGCCGACATTAGGGAAATGCATGAAAACGTTAAACCACATGTTTAGCTGATTTGTATGTTAGCAGTAACATTAATAAGGTTAAAAAAGAAACAACAGCTCAGTTTGATCACTAGATCCTAACGTCGGCCGCCTAAAAACGATTTTAATCAGCTACGGCCGATATAAAGGAAATCAATGCGTAATATCGGCCACCTTAATTGGGTACCTACTTTCCTACTACCCTCGAACTTTACAATAAACATCATCATCATCATCATCTCAGCCTATTGCAGTCCACTGCTGGACGTAGGCCTCCCCCAAAGAGCACGATCTCCCGCTTTTTTCATTGATCCACTGCCAGCCACCTTCCTAAGGTCGTCAGTCCATCAAGCTGGGGGGCGTCCTTCACTACGTTTGCCTAGGCGTGCTCTCCACTCGAGAACCCGTTTACTCCACCTTTCATCGGATCTGCGACAGATGTGGCCAGCCCACTGCCACTTAAGCTTGCTACATTTTTGGACTATGTCCGTTACTTTAGTCCTCTGCCTGATGATCTCATTTCGGATTTTATTCTTTAAGAAATCTCCAGCATCGACCTTTCCATAGCTCGCTGAGTGACATTTAGTCGGTGGGCCAGCTTAACTGTCATATTCCACGTTTCGGCTCAGTAGGTCATCACCGGTAGGACGCACTGATCGAATACCTTGCTCTTCAGGCATTGTGGCAGTAGCGACGCAGCTTCCCAAACGCTGCCCAGCCAAGCTGCATCCTCCTAGCGATTTCCCGCTCAAAGTTGTCTCTACCCAACTGCATCACTTGCCCGAGTTAAACATACTCATTGACAACCTCGAGCCCCACGCTTTCGACAAAGACCGGTGCAGGGATGGCATGATCATTGAACATGATTTTGGTCTTGTCCAAGTTCATCCCCAGGCCCACGCGTCGCGAGGCAGCGTTGAGACTTTGCAGCATTTTTTGCAAATCCTCCAGCGAATCCGCCATAATGACAATATCATCGGCAAAACGGAGACGAAGACAGACTTCATGTAAGAATAGACACTAATTGCACAGTTGGTCGAGATACCATCCATCCATCCATCAGCCGAAAGACGTCCATTGCTGGACATAGGCCTCCCCCAAGGACTCCCACGAAGATCGGTCCTGTGCCACCCGCATCCAGCGGCTTCCCGCGACCTTCACCAGATCGTCGGTCCACCAACACTACGCCTTTCGGCCCGCGACCACCATTCAAGGACCTTCCTGCCCCAACGGCCATCAGTCCTGCGAGCAATGTGCCCCGCCCACTGACACTTAAGGTTTGCGATTCAGAGAGCTACGTCGGTGACTTTGGTTCGCCTTTGGATCGACTCATTTCTGATTCGATCGCGAAGGGAAACTCCGAGCATAGCTCTCTCCATCGCCCTTTGAGTGACCTTGAGCTTTCTTATGAGGCCCATCATTAGCGGCCACGTAAGATCCGTATGTCATCACTGGCAACACACATTGATTCCTTGACACCTTGACACCTTGGTCTTGAGGCATTGCGGTAGTGTTTGTGAGGAGCTTCCCGAACGCTGCCCATCCAAGTTGGAATCGATGATCGACCTCTTTGTGGAAGTTGGACTTACCTAGCTGGACTGTTTGTCCAAGGTAAATATAGCGGTCAACGACTTCCAGAGTAGAGCCTGCAACCATAAGAGGAGTGGGTGCGACATGGGAGTTAGACATGATTTTCGTCTTTTCCATGTTCATTTTAAGACCCACTCGGTGGGAGACTCTACTGAGGTCATCGAGCATTGCCCCAAGATCCTTCAGGGTCTCAGCCATGACCACGATATCATCGGCAAAGCGAAGGTGAGTCAGGAACTCGCCGTTGATGTTGAAGTCCTCTCTCTCTCTCTGAGTTGAAATATAAAACGTTATTATATTTTTTTTTTATTGACCTTACTTCACCTTAGAAAAGGTATGCCGATATTAGGGTAACAGGCGGTGGATATTAGGGCATTAGGGGCCGATATTAAGGGAAATCGGCATACTCGGAAAAAAACATCTATATTATCAAAAATAATAAAGGATTCGTAATTTTGCGAATGTAGTAATGGAGTTTCAGTATCCCTCTACCCAAAAAAGGCATTATAAAAAAGGAAAAGCTATTAACGTAAAAATTACAAGCAGTCAAAGTTCAAAAAAAGTTGACACGGCCGATAATTGGTGCCACCACCCGTGTCGTTGAATAGGTCTTTCAGAAATATGGAAGTGTGTAAAAATATTGTTGAAATTCATCAATCTGTTTGCGATGCTAGGTATCGTCGTCAATATAAGTATTTTAGAAACATAAAATGAAATCACTTATAATCATATGCGTGTCGCGTTTTCCTGATGTAGGTATTACCTACTACATAGGTATTTATCGTAACAACATACGTATTGTGCCGTTTTGTTACCTGATAGGGGTGGCATATGATATCCTCTTGTGCGTGACGGCGTCTAAAGCTATTAGCCATTATGTTAATATACTTACCTATCGTCGAGTATGACATTCTAATGGAAAATCTAGAATTTAGATAATAATAAAAGAAATAAAACTTTTTAGCTTAAGAATGTTGACTTACAAAAATAATTTCTCCTAACTTCATTATACCCAATTATATCGGCCTGATGATGCATTCATGAAAATCATTTTTTGAATAATTCATAATGATATTGTCCATGGACGATGGGAGGTTTTTTTAATGGCACTGAAATATTGGGTGATACCTAATTTAGGTAAAAAAATATGTATATTGTCAGCATAAAAAAACACGAAAATCGAATTGAATTTTATTTTCTGTAATCAGCATAGCTATTGTTAGATCTTCAGTGTAGTTATAAATAAATAAATATTGGACAACATCACATACTAAAGCACTTGTATTATAGGAATCAGAAACAACAAAGGTTCCACAACACCCAGACCCAAAACCATATAGAAAGTTAGTTTTCCACATAGACCTGACCGGGGTTCGAACCCGGAACCTCAGAAATGGCGACGCTATATACGCTAGTCAGGCGTGCTCGCTCTCGGCTACGGAGTTCTTGCTCGAGAATTCGTTCGCATAGCACTCACTAACAATTTAATTATCGCAACAGCGCAAATAACTAGTTTTGCCGGGAATTAAACAAAATTCACCCACGCGAGCATTCTACACATTCCACAAGATATTATTATGTCTACAATACAGATAAAAGTAAAGTACAAAGTACCTATTTACATGAGCTTTTTTGTCTATTTCACACTTGAGAGCAATTAAATTAATTATTTCTTCCAGTATTCATTCCGATAAAACAAAAAAACAAGCTCGATTGAATAAAATAGGCCATGTGCGTGTCGTGCCACGCGCAGTGTAGGGTTCCGTAGTTGTCCGTCGTTACCACAATATATTTCAGCAATTACTTCATTTAAGTTACTTTTAATGTTTTCCTCTAACGCTGGGGCTTCACCTGCGTTTAATCCCAGTTTTTAACGACTATGAAAGAACATTCGTAGATGAATGTTTTTTGTTGTTAGTGACCCGGATTCATTGCTCTTGAGTTTATTGTCTGTAGTGGTGAGTATTCCAGTATTCTAGTGAAGCAGGTTTGGAATATGTGTGGAATTTACTGTGTTCCGTTCTGGCCGCGTTAATAGACGGGCTGCAGATTATATTAATAGACAACAAAGCAAAAGTCGAACAAATATCATGTAGCTGAAAGATTTTATCGATGCACAAAATACACCGCATCGAAAACCAATATCGCAAAACTCAAAAATCGACGAAGTGTGTAGGCACCACTCGTGAAACCAGCCGCATGACATGAGGTACTTGCATAACAATACAATTCCTATTGTCTCATGTTTTGTTAGGGCTTTGGCTTTGAGAGCTACCTACTTAAATTTTTACATTTATTGCAAAAAACAGAAGTAGGAAGGGATGAAGTAACATAGCCCTCGTGTGAGCTTTTCGCAATTATAGCGTTTGATGAGAACGTAAACGCGGATAATTCACGAAAAACATGGTTTCTATTGTGTCATCAGGCAGTGCTACAGACTACAAGTGCCTCCAAGTTCATACAAATTAAAACTATAATTTTATACGCTATGAAAACTCACACTAGGCCGGTACTGATTTTGTATTTCTTACGTGATAAGCAACGTTGGTGACGTGGATAAGGTCATCTTCGGTGTACGGGAACGAGGCTTCGGGGTCGAAGTCGAAGTGATCAAGCCTCCTGTAGCTCAGCCGATCCTCTTGTATGTCCTCGATCACTCGGCGCTGGTACAGCCTGTGGAGGTCACGTCTCAAGTTCAAAACAATAATTAAATCATCCAACAAAATAACATGAATGTGTGCGCCAGACAACACTAATTGGGATCATCATCATCATTTCAGCCACAGGACGTCCACTGCTGAACATAGTCCTCCTCCGGTGACTTCCAGATTGGCCAGTTGGAAGCGGCCTGTATCCAGCGGCTTTCTGCAACCTTTACCAGGTCGTCTGTCCACCTTGCGGGTGGACGTCCTACGCTGCGCTTGGCTTTCACTATGGGCCTTATAATGAAGCTCAAGGTTGCACAGCGCGCTATGGAAAGCGATATGCTAGGTGTTTCTTTGCGAGATTAAATCAGAAATGAGGAGATCCGTGGACAAACGATGGATTATTATCAAGCTAAAGTGGCAGTGGGCGGGGCATATAGCACGCGTACAAATGACGGCCGATGGGGCAGATAGAATTCTGAAATGGAGGCCATGTACCGGTCAATTGTGATAGTCATAGAATAACGTGCTGTTTTACGAGGTACCAGACAATCTATTTTTGACCGTTACAAATCCGTCATCACACCAAATTTTTTCCAACCCGGAACCCTTTTGTATTCAACGCGAATGACTGTGCGACCGGCCCGGGTATATAATGTTATTTGTAACCCCTCAGAAAGCATTTCCCTACCTGTAATGGTAGGGTCCCACCTCTGTCACCACTGGCACCGCTCCCGCTAGGACGTCAGCGGCGTTACTGATGTTAAACACCCTGATTTTGAAGTTCACGGGGAAGGGAATCTCCTGGAACCGTTCCATCTGTTCTGTGTCGTTCAGCAGTATTACTTCCTGGGTAACAATCAGATTAAAGGTAAAGTTAATTAAACTAATATTTAGAAGCTATTATTTATATTTGACGACCTCTGTAGCCGAGATACGAACACGCTAGACTTGGAATCTCTCTCTTTTACAAAATTGCCTTCTGTTTGATAACACAAAACGTTTTTACAAAGAAACATGATAAAAAATTTCTCGCCCGTTGACCGCTTACACACACAGGCATAGTCTGTGGCGTGCGCGCTACATTGCGGGTTAGAAATAAGGTTTTTTTTTGATACCCAAAAATAAAAGTCATTTCCCAGCAATTTTTTTTTTGCTTTCTACTTGGTTTTATGTATAGAATTCGTGGTTTAAGGCTTTGTTAAGCCTTTTTTTACACTCTGTATATGAATGAACTGACAAGTCCTTCCAACTCTAGCCCATACTAAAACAGTAAAACTATAGTCCGCCACCATTTTATCTGTGACTAGGTAGGTATATTTATAGGTAAAAGGGGCCAAAGGGGGTGCTCGATGAGCCATGACCCCCCGTAAGCCTTGTTTTCACGAAATTAAGTAAGTACGAGGGGTAACACAGAAAATCTGAATCCCACTTTTATATTCCACGGTAATATAATCCTCTTATCGTTTGTTTTTTAACAAGGTATTTTTGCTAACTACTTATTTGTCTTACAAAGACCTCATAATATTTCATTGTTGAAGTAACGGGAGGGATCCAATTGAATTACTTAAAATTATTTAATTAATTTCATTTATTCAGTGCAGTGACTCTTTATGGGTTTGACAGCCAGACCCGACCAGATTGACTGCAATTTAACTATACGAGTACGTGTTTGTGATAATCGTTATTCGGGTCAAATCGAAATAAAATTTAAAACAGTAGATAGAATTTTAAGAAAGGTTCCACTTATGATTTATCCACCTTTAAGATACCAATAGTGACAGTGGGGAAAAGAATTCGCAGTGAGAACCGCTGTCCGAAGTAAGAACTTAAAACACCTTTGTTTTATATGGTACCAGACAATGTTTTTATGCCGGGGACATCTCCCAAAATATAAAATCCAGGTGGTTAAAAAATAAGAAGCTCTTTGCTAATCTCAGCTTGGCTTAAAGATTCAGACCCCTTAGTGCTAAAAGCGAAATAACAGACCATTAAGCCAATCGGTGTCGCCATAAAAGTATTTATAAAACAGAGCATAAACATTTGATGTAAGTATAATATGATATTTTCACTTACGTTAACAATAGTATTTTCTAAAACATTAGGAATAAAATAGAACCCTAAAATACTGCTGGCTACGACTAAGGCTGAGCCCACGACCACCGTCGATATCCCACAGATGAAACCACTGCACATTTTTAGAATTAATTTCAAAAGATTTAATAGAATTGATGACAATGCCACACCTGAACGATTAATAGGCTAATGAGTGATCTTTACAATAATAATTACCACTATTTATTATTGATAAGGTTAATCTTGTAGAATCTATACTTACTCCATTATATTGATAACAAGTCCTAAATAGAATTTAAATTCCCGTGGGTATTTTTGTTGTTACGAATTAGAAGTAGCTGGTTATGATTTCTCAAGAGATAACGAAATCTTGAAGTAGTAGATTAATTACCTAAAAATATCTTTATTATATGTAGTTTCGCGTAAGCTTTTTGAAAGTTCATTTTAGTTTACCCAATTCTTATTTACTTATTTTTGATTATTTGAAAATGAAGATAATTGTTATCTTTTTGTTGTTGATATTGTTGTTGTTGACGACCTCCGTAGCCGAGAGGCGAACACGCCGGACTATAATACTCGTATATGGCGTCGCCATCTCTGAGGTTCCGGGTTCGATCCCCGGTCGGGTCAATGTAGACAACGAACTTTTCTATATTGTCTCGGGTCTGGGTGTTGTGGTACCGTCGTTGTTTCTGATTTCTATAACACAAGTGCTTTAGCTACTTACCTTAGGATCAGAGCAATGTATGTGATGTTGTCCAATATTTATATTTATTTATTTATCTAACTTTAAGTGAAATTTATTAATTAGACAGTCATTATTGATACTCACAGTACAATTTTCAGGGGCACGCTGCTTGAGGTAACTTTACTCAGATGAAACCAGCTGCACTCTGCACTATTTCCGGCCCTAAGTGTCATTGGCATAATAAATCATTTATTGAAATCTACCGTATTATATATTTACCATGATGTGAAATAGATAGGCCATATTATAATACTTTAAAGTTAAATAAACTCTTAATATTTTGATAGGGACTCGTCAAAATGAAACAAAAACCACACTGGTCACTAAAGTGAAACTCTACTACTTTAGCTACATGATCAGCTCGATAGAATCAATTTATTTTATGGTCATCCAGATAACGCTTAAGAACGAAGATTTCTACAACGTCAATATTTGATTAAATAATTAGTTACTTATTTACGTAACACAATGAAGCTATAGAAGTAAAAAAAGTCTCAGGTAATATTTACGTAATTAATTCCTTGAAATATTGTGAGTGGGTGCTTTTTAAGATATTTTCCGGGAAGTGTGTAGGTAGATAGATATCAAAGGCAGACGACAGGTATAACAAATAAAACAATATTGTACGGCTCTGTTCTGCAGTACCTATCTATTACGTATTTTCCTGGTAAAAGCACCTAGTTTATGGCAGGTATTTTATTTGGAATTTTCCTAGAAATTAATGGAGGCGGCATGTATGCTGCCATTATTTTGTAAAGATGGTGGGAGATAATTCTGGGAAAAGGGGGGCGATGCGTGTGCTTGCAGCGAGTAGGCGTGGTCACTGAATAAACGGGGGCAGGTTCCAGGGGGCTTATGATTTACTTCTGTAACGTCAGCAATGGAGGCTGTGTACACACATGCATTTACATGTTATGTGTGTGTTAAAAATCGCATTATTGCTGCATATTTTGTACATGTTGTTACTATTGATTTAACTACGCCATTAATGAAATTGGATAGCGAGACTAACTAACGCTACCTACGAAAGTGTATTATTAAATTTCAATGATAACGTATAGCTTTTTTAGGTTTTAGACTTTTTGATTTTTATTAATTTTTACATTATTTATTTAGAAAGGTATGTAACCAGCAGCATTTTTATAAAATTATATTTGTTTTAAAACCAATACTATCTTAAGCATATACCTATGTGGCTATGTGCGGGTGGCACAGGACCGATATGTGGAAATCCTTGGGGAGGCCTATGTCCAGCAGTGGACGTCTTTCGGCGGATGGATGGATGGATGGATGTGGCTAGATAAATGGCGTGATTGTGGAAAGAATTGATTAAATTAATTTTATACCTCACAAAAAAAGCCCTAAGCTCAGCAGAGCTGCACTATAGCGACTAAATAAGGGACGGACAGACAAGAATACAATATTATTTATCTGTCGCATGACGTGGACAAATGCATTTGTTCATCACCAGACACTTTTGATCCTTGGGAACGCAAAACACCAGACGAAGACAGTAGCAAAGCTCGTTTTCAGGGTTCCGTAGTTCCGTAATCTGAAAAAAATCATGATAATTGTGCTTTTCATGTACTTTTAAGGAAAATCATAACGGTTAAGATAGGCCATTTTAATTTAAGAATAATAGTCGTCAACTAAGTCGTTTAAAAAATCCTTAGAGGAAAAAATTAAAAGTGACTTAAATGAAGTAATTCCTGACTTGCTGTAATTATTGTGGTAACGACTGGCAACTACGGAACCCTATACTGCGCGTGGCACGACACGCACGTGGCCGGTTTTATTTGTTTGTTAACTATTTTACACAATCTTCACAAGCCTTTTACACAGGAAAAAAGGTGTGATAGATTTAAATTTTTTTTCGTAACATTGTATCGCATGATCTTAAACATAGCTCAAACAATATAACTATCAATGATCTGTTTAGTTTTTTGTTCAAATGTTGTATGAGTGTTTGCTATTCCCATTCCTTAGGAAGTTAATTTGATCGACTAGCAAACACGAGTGAAAAAATATCATCCGTCAAAAGTAAAACCTACATTCATACATTCATAGAGTCAAAAAATTCGGGTATTCCCCCCGCTATGCGCCTGTTCAATTTTTTCTATAGGTACTTCCAGGGACACACTGTATACCTACATATAAAACAAGTAAAAAAAAACGGGCTATAAATGGAAGTGTTTAAGTTTGATTTTGGAATGTATCGCGCTCATACTCATAGCGACACTTTATGCGTGTCTGCTGGGGCCGGGGGGATGTATGGTCCAACAGATTGGCCTGGCTGCTCACAAAGAGTATCGAAATAGTATACTACGTATAATACTAACTCTGTGGTATTATGTTTAAAAATTAAGACTGAGATTGTACGTAAAGTTACATTAATTGTTTTTTGGTTGTTGTGAAGTGTCTGGTACCTATAAGTTACCGCCGAAGAAAAGTGGCTGGCAGTATTGACTATTAATTTTAACTGAATTTAACATATGTAAAAATCAGCACTGCAACTTCTTAAAGTATCAGTAAAATTTCTTAAAATTTGAATATTTTTTTACTTAACTTCAGCACCAAGTCTCTTTTAATTTTCCGGCGGTGCAACAAACTAGCAGATACGCATACACTCAAGGAACATACTTACTCTACTCAATAATTAAAATTAAATAATTTGGTTTCTGAGAAAATAAGTTATGTCTGGGGGGCCCGGGATCTTGCGCTAAAAGTATTTCCATCGATCAAGATGTCCATCACGCTCTTCAAGTTTGATTCTACTTTCCGATGACAGTGTATTCTTTAATTTATAATAAATTGTCTAACAATTTCACCAATAACTATAATAATAAAACGAATTCTAAGTACGTTCATCAATACTAACAGGATTATCAATGGACGAAATGATTTCAATACTGGAATTCGGGCAATAAAGGGGTGCGGTGGGCGAAAGCCATGGCAACCGACGGCGTCCAGTGATTACGGAATCGTGTGATTGAAACATAATTAATACATTCATAATATTTCGCTATAATGTAAATGTATAGGTACCCATGGGGTATATTTTATTTATTATTTAGTGGGCGATAAAAGCATCATTCTTCTCGAACAACAAACTACTTACTTAATATGCCAATGTTATTATGTCATACATCAAAGTAGTTTCATCGACTTTTAATTTAATTAAATAAGGTACTCAGTGTATTTAAAATTTTGTTAACAAATGACTATGTCATTAACTGGTCTTTTAATTCACCGTTAAAAAGTTTTTTTTGTATAAAATTATCAATGAAGAAAGAACATGATGAAGCTATAAGGTGGAAATCGGTTAGTTGTAAAATCATTGGCTGACTTTAGTAAAATAGATATGACTTCCCTCATTATGACAAGTTATTAAATATTCTTTAGAAAGAGTACAATCTTTATAATAACTTAACAAAGCTATGTATTTAATAACGGATAAGAACCTACACAAAAACCTATTAACAACTGTCAGACCAATTTTGTAGTATAACCTACCTAGAAAAATGATAAAATTTAAATTGTGCCTAAGTCTGTAATCCAAAAAATGTTAGATGCCTTTTTATAATTATTAACTAGTCTATATAGTAGGTACCTACTATACATCAGTGACAATAATCAGAGATGGCCAAGACGTCTAATTACCCAAAATACTTACTGAAGTGGATGAATGGAAACAATAAGCAATGAAGCTTAAATTAAAATATACTTACTAAAGATATAATTCTAAAGGAATTATGTGGCGAAATATATATTTAATGGAAATTTTACGAGACCGCTTTTCTGTTGATGCTTAATAATATTTTCTCCTTGCGTAAGTTCCAATTCTGAATAGTAATATGATTTTCATTTTCATTTCAGTAACTCAAACATAGATTATAATATTAAATCGAATTCAGTGCATGAACTCAAAGGACATTTATAAGTCACCGCTAGTCACCTAAAAGACCTTGATCAAAAATCGAGAATAATAATCAAGTGTTGAGCAGCCGATTTTACCGTTGTTTCTTTAAATCAACATGTAATAAATAAATAAATATGTAATTGTATACCTAATCTTAATGAGTGTTGCCGCTCGATAGTTGAATATCGATAGTTGGACAAAACAATAGTATTGATAGGCCTATCGATAGTATCGATACTGTCGATACCATCGATAGCTCAGTTTGGCAAAATAGTATCGGTATATTAGCAATACTATCGATATTATCGATACTATCGAAGCTCAATATCGGATGCACTTTCAATATAATGGATACTATTGCTGCTAAATATTGCAACAACAATCGATAGTTTTGTCCCATCAATAGTAACCTTTTTCTCAATAGTATTCCTATATACAAGAATATTCTAATGGATGAATCCACTTTAAAATTATTGCACTATTTTACGTTATTAATGCCGTCCAGGTCATATTAAATAGTTATATCAAGAGTACAGCTTCAGAATATTTACTAATTAGTTATGTACGGACAACAGCACGTCGACCTACCACAAAATGTCAAATTTTCTCATTTGAAAATGAACTCTATGTGTCAGGCTTAAAGTTGAAAATCTATTGGAGAATTTTTGCCTTTTGGGGTAGGTCGACATGCTGTTGACTGTACATCAACCAATATAAATATACAATACTATTGAATCACAGCCTACTAATAGCGCAAAAATATCGGCAACTAATACAGAAGGCCACACTACTCTTAATTATGTCCTTTTAGTTAGATTCTAAGAGCATTATCTGGATGAATTAATTTGGGTAACTCTTGTTAATGTACAGTATCACGTACATTAACAAGAGTTACCCAAATTAAAGCTTGTCAAAAAACAGAAACTGACTTAATTGCCAGTACAGTAGGGGTGAAACTACATAAAGGTAAGCTCAGCCAGCGGAGCTGGGCTGTGTGGAAATCAACCAAGAGACCCTTTACTTTACCTGCCCAGCTCAATATTACCATGACTCAGCTCCGGTTAAGACCGATTTTTTGTAGAAGAAAAATAGAACGTACTGGATTGCAATAGTGCAACGCACACGTGCTACAATAAAACCGGCCAAGTGCGAGTCGGATTTGCGCACGAAGGGTTCCGTACCATTATTTATCTATAAAAACGACAAAAAAACACGTTGTATGGGAGCCCCTTTAAATATTTATTGTATTCTGTTCTTCAGTATTTGTTGTTATAACGGCAACACAAATACACTTTCTGTGAAAATTTTAACTCTATCACGGTTCATGAGATACAGCCTGGTGACAGACGGACAGCGGAGCCTTAGTAATAGGGTCCCGTTTTATACTTTGGATACGGAACCCTAAAAAGTAGTTCAGAAATCATATGGAAAATCGGCCTACAAAAAATAGGCCCGACCGTTCCACAAAAAGTGTGAAGTGGGTTAGCAGCCTAATAATCTCCTTATTTTTCGAACTTGGTTTGACTTGTCGAGTGTTTTGATTACTACATAAATCTTACGGGTTAGCGACTTGTCGTAGTCGTGTAGGGTGCGAACCTCTTAAAGAATGTCTAGCAGTGACGCTCATGTAACTTATTAGTTATTTGAGTCGGCAACTTAGTTCTTAAGTAGTCTTATTTTTGCCCAAGGAAGTGCGCTCACCATGAGACCCTATTATTAGGTTGAGGAAAAAGTCTTTTCGCATTATAATATGTATGAACTTGTAATAAAATCCCTTTGGCTGTACTATTTGTATCTGGCTGGTTTTGGTATTATTAAAAGTTTAAATTTTAAAGAAGATAATTCCAAATTCAATTTAGGAAAATGTGTTTTTCATTTGTTTTTCGTACTGTCAAGATGAGTGATTGAAGAAATTCGATACATTTTAAAATTTTACTACAAAAAAGGTTAAAGAGCAACGCAAGCCGCAAAAAAAATTGCGATGTTTATGGACCTAGTGCAGTGTCTGTGAAAGTAGGACAAATTTGGTTTAAGCGTTTTCAATCCGGAAATTTTGATGTCAAAGATACACGTTGCTCTGGTCGCCTTATTACAGATAAAATTGATGCCATTTTTGAAAATATGGAGCAAGATCGGCATTTCAGTAGTTACGATGTAGCTGAAGAACTGGGAATTGACCACAAAACAGTTTAGGCGCATTTGAAAAAAAACTGGGTACACAAAAAGGCTCGATATTTGGGTACCCCACGAGCTCACTGAAAGAAATCTAATGAACCGTGTACTCATTTGTGATTCTTTATTACGACGTAATGAAACCGAACCATTTTTGAAGAAGCTGATAATTGGTGATGAAAAGTGGATCACGTACGACAAGAACGTGCGAAAAAGGTCGTGGTCAAAGGCCGGTCAGGCTTCACAGACTGTGGCGAAACCCGGGTTAACTCGCAACAAGATGATGCTGTGTGTGTAGTGGGATTGGAAGGGCATTATTCATTATGAGCTGTTACCACCAGACAGGACCATCGATTCTGAACTCTACTGCGAACAACTGATGAGATTAAAGCAAGAAGTTGAGAGAAAGCGGCCAGAATTAATCAACAGAAGGAGTGTGGTTTTTCATCATGATAACGCTAGACCTCACACATCTTTAGCCACTCAGCAAAAATTAAGAGAGTTTGGCTGGGAGGTGTTAATGCATCCGCCGTATAGTACTGACCTTGCACCTTCAGATTTCCACCTGTTTCGCTCTCTTCAGAATTCTCTAGGCACTTGTCGCGGTATTTTGATCAGAAGCCCCAAAATTTCTATAGCAATGGGATCATGTCCCTACCTACTAAAAAGCAAAATGTTATCGAACAAAATGGTACCTACATACTTTAGATAAATGTAAATAAACTATATTAAAAAATGTTTTGAATTATCTTAAAAAATGCGAAGAAACTTTTTCTCCACCCTATTATTATGAAAATACAGTTGAAATTAATAATTCGGTATTCCTAAGCATACCGCAACTTTTTAAGGCCACTATCATAGTAATAATGACTCTAGTTTTATAGCTTTCTAGTATATTAAACTATTCGTTACCAAAAAATTAAGCCGTCCCATCCTCAAAGTAAGCGCGCCCTTACTCGTCGCCTGCTTGCTGCTTACATTGATAACTCTAGAACTCTGTCGAGGTAGCGACTTTGAGCCGTCTCGTCTGTGTGATACGTCAGGCCGCATCGAAAATAGTTAAAAAATATCCATGATATATAAAAAATAAATATGCTCCAGGCAATTTACCAATTGTGACGTTCCCGAAGTAAGGAATTAACATACTTGTGTTTCGAAATACCAGACAATATGTGTCTTATTCAGAGTGCATTTGCTAGTCCGGGACCATTACTACAGTGGGTGGGTATCAGTGGCGGGCATTGGTTTTATTTCGAGGTAGGCAGTAGATACTTACTAATGTGTTTTGTTGATGAAAATCACTGGTTTTCATCAATATTGCACCGCACGCCCCTGGTGGGTATGGAACAGTGGGTTAACCTTAGTCCCGGACTAGCAGCATTCTGAATAAGACATTATGTGCTTTGATCTCTTCTAACCAAAATAGCCGGTGAGTGTCTGTAAACTATACGGGTACGTACTTTCTGGTGTTAAAGAAAAAAAAGAGCAGCGCATCATCTGTTTTGTTTGAGCACTTTTCCCTTCTGTAGATAGTCTAGTCACATGGCTTTGTGTGGCATGGAGTGTAGCTTTTTACGTACCATTAAATTAATAATTGACAGTAACGAATTTTAGATAAACAACAAATCCGTCATATCTTTTTACACGTGTTTAAGTAACACGTATCAATCAGCTGCTGTTTTATACCACAACTTTTACAATGTTTTATACATGAAGTTATCAACGAGATAGATTTATTGCACATTAAAAAAAGAAGTTACAGTTGAATTTACAGAAAGGTGTACAATTTTGGCGGTCTTATCGCTAAGAGCGATCTTTCCGATACAACCTTTGGGTAGGACAACTATGCAGAGAAAAACTATAAAGAATGGGTATAGTTATGCAGATGTGCTTACTGTGAATTTTTTTAAACATACCTACAATAACAATATGCATACATAAATTGTAGTAAATATTTACACATATAATAAACATACAGACACTTATATGATACATATAACTTTCAAGGAAATAACATGACTACCAACCAGTGATATTTCAGAAACAATGCATTTAGATGTCTCCATAGTAAAAGTTGTTTAAAATCAGCAACCGATTAGGTATGTAACCTGGTTTCCAAGTGTCCTATTCGTACGTATATCGACCAAGACATTGGTTTACCACCCTATGGTTGATTATTACTTGTTCATAGAAAGCTACAAGGTCAGTACAGTATATAAGTATTCCAATAATTTCTTCTTTCCAAAGCTATTCAATGTTTTATCATTTATCCTTGCATCGGGGTGAATAATAAGGGAGTGAAAAAAAACCTCCATGTATTACCGGAACATTTTATTCAAGGTACTATAGAATGTTTGGTAATTGACTGTAAACGATAAATGCAGTTACCACATCAAGAGATACATGACGACGAGGTCATGTCCATCGGAACATACATAAGGTGTTACATCTAATTACACGATCAGTCACATGAACGGCGGCTTCGCATGCCGCGACACAGGACTCGTACTTGTCAACATTTCTAACATAAGTAAGTACATAGCATGCAACGATCCTAAATCAATTATATTAATCAACTAATAAATAAAAAGATTTAACATGATTTCGATGTTAAATATAGAATAAAATAACAAAAATAAACAGTAAAGTAACGAATAAAGTCTACAGTTACGTATATGGTCCTGTGTCGAAGATAAAAAACTCCACCATGCCATGCCATTTTACATTTATTCTTGATAAAAAATTCCCTATAATCGCCTCTAGTTCTCGGTGTGCACAAAGAGGCTCGAATAGGTACCTAGGTACAAGAGTACAGCCCTGACCACACCGGGAACCCGAGACTAGCACAATTGCTGCGCAATCGACTGAGATCACTTCTTACTAGAAGTTTACATTGGCCCTAAACTAGGTTATCTTAAAATTATTTCCCTATATTCGAATACAGTTTAGGTTCAGTTTAAAAGATATCTGTAACCGAATTACAAGTAAATCATTCCGCTGTCTCGCAATACAATTTTGGCACTATTCATAACAGCTTGTTAATAATTTTTAATTTTCGGGAAGAACCTACGACACAAATCAAAAAGTGCAATAAGCACTTTTTAATAGCTATAAATCAATTGTAATATAAAAACCGATTCGATGATTTTAAACGGTTTATTTATTAGCTAAGTTATTTAATTCATGATTCAGATTCAGTCCGAAGGGTTTTTACCTGCTCAATAGTAGCATGCTAATAATAATACAAAAAATACCGTAGCATGTGTACAATAGGAATCGTTGTTATAATTTAAACACTGATTTAGTAATAAACAGGTCCAACACGTTGCATCTGACTAAACTGAACCTAATCTGCAATCGAACAGTAAAACATTACGGAACCCTAAAAACACAGCAACATTAATATCGTATTAAGTAAGTTTCATGCGCGTTTTACGAAATATTTATGCAAAACTCAGATTCGTGCTGAAAAAAAGACTTTTTATGGCCGAATAATGCTATGTCATTTTCATTAACACTTGGCATTGTTGATCATGTCCGTGGTACCGAAAAAAAAAACTTTCTATAGTTTTTTTTACAGAATGAAATTTTATAATGTAATTATTCCTGCAGTGTTGCTGTGTCGTCATCTTTGAATGCATAATCATAAAAGACAAACTCAAATTATTTCCAATAAACTTCCATTTTAGAAAGTTCAATCAAGGAAGTTTGCGGTGCTCCAGTTTCACGGTTAATATGATTTGAACTAAGGGAGCATGGGAGCCCTGGACGCCGCTGAGTGATGACATTGAACAAGTAGCTGGACCCGCCAAGCCAGAGATAAGGAACAAGTGCTCTCTGCAAAAAGAGAGCCAGCTTTCGTAACCATCATAATATCTTAAAAGACGCCGGCAGTGTACCAGTCCTGTAAACTGTACCAGTTTACGTACGGGACCGCGCACCGTAAACTTTCTCGACTAACTATACAACAAAGTACATACTTATACAATGTATTACAAATACTAGAATACATCAGGTTTTTTATCCTCTAAAGTCAAATGTAAAAGTACTGTAGCTTAATCTAACCTTATTGGTAAAAAAATAAACCACTTTACAACTTAATTAAATAATAATTAATATGTTAGGTCAAATTATTACATGCTAAAAAGACGGCACGTATTGGATTATTTGTGCTTTGAATACAAAATGTACAAAATCATTAGCAGTGTACTATCGCACCATTCATAAAGTAGAGTAATTGTATACATTCGGCGTAACATTTGACTCCGAATTCATACAAACTGTCGAAACATTTCAATCGAGAGACATTAAATCGAGATATCCAGAATTACAACATGGAAAAATTGTTGATAATTGGTAAAATACTCGAACATTATCGTCTGCAATGTGTACTTATTATCTTTATAGTGATACTGAGGATTACACAGTTTACTAAAAGTGTATGCAACGGTTGCAAAATTAAACTAAAACCATAATCCGTAATATTACGGAATACTACACACGCTTACGTTGTGTGTGTGTTTTTTTAAACATATCAATTTATAGAATTGTGTCATTACGAATGAAAATAATATTGAAAAAGTAGCTTTGGTATTAAGCATTTTCTATAGTAACATTTATTTTCACAGCGATAATTAATTACTTTCAACATTACATTCAACACCGATACCGTTGAACATTGAAAACAACACTGATAATATTCATATAATTTATGTATTCCCATTATTATACCTATAAACTATTTAGTACAAAAAACCGTTGATAAATCTATGGTAATGTAAATTATTTAATTATGAAACAAGATTGAAATTTAGAGAAAATATAAGTCATGATATGCAACTGCATAAAAAAGATAACAATTGCAATTGTACAGACACAAAATAGGCCAGTTCTCAAAACCTTTAACACAACATGACGATTGGTTAATTGAGAACATTCTTAAATTTTCTAGAAATTAGCCCATAAATTATTCGTGTGTGGCCGTGACTTTTTGCACTTAAATAGAAGTTCATATTTCGGTAATTACAAAGTTTTATCCAAATAGAAAGGTAAACTTCTTGCACAATTAACAATAGCGATTATTATCGATAGTAAGCTTACAATAAAGAAAAACAAAAAGCAGCACCTACGTCAAAGGTTAAACAGTCGTAGAGAGTAGTCATCGCATCAACTTATTGTCCAATATGTTGAATCATTCTACTTCGCGAAGCCTAAAAATTGGTTCATTGGGTACAAATCTTGGCCCTTCAGTCTTACGTCTGTTAAGCCGTAAAGTGTTACGACTTTTAAGTCTTAGTAGCGAATATAACGCAGGTAATAATTACTGTGTATGTCCTGGCAATGAGTATAAGCCGAGTATTATAACGATACGCGCGCAGTGTACGCAAAAGCGATACACAAAGACGCGCTCACTCTTCAAGTTGATTAATAACAGAGTGTAACATCGAGATGGGTTATTAGTATAGTGGAATTTGATTCCCATTTTCGGGTCCGTCAATTGGCCACATATATTGGTTTAATTCCTGGCAAAGGCTAGCTAGTTTAAGACAATCTATAAAAATAGTTGCCCGTTCCTTTAATTTGGAAACTACGCCACTATTATAAATACGACATATTATAGCTAGCGGCAAAACCACTCAATTGATTTTGGAGAAAATGAATAAGATAGTAAAATAGGGCAGTTCCCCTATTACCTCTTATAATCCTTACTCTAAGCGTGCTATGGCGCAAGCACAGAAAGTATTTTGTAGGTTCAGAGTGCCCCCCATCTTGATGTTAAATATGCTTCTGTAGTTGTCTCATTTCTAACTTACACCAGGGTCTACTTCGCTACCAATGTACAAGTTTTTCTATCCCTCTTTTACGGATGGAGAAAAACTTGTCCAAGCGTGTCGAAATCTTTTGGCAGAGCAAACCCCTAAACCCTGTTGCCACTGATCTTCAAATGAAAGTTTGGTGAAGATTAAATATTCTATGTACATTTTAAGTTTTAGATATTATTCAGCGTTTTTCGTTGTAAAAAACTTTGATAAATATTTTGTTGACGCAGGGTGAAAATAACATTTAACAAAATAATTTGAATAAAGAGAATACTAAAACTTTTCAAGAAGTTTATTTGTAGACCTGTAACAACAGGGTTTCCCTATTATTATTTATTATCATTATGATTATATGCGCTACAATACCTGTATTATATGATTTATTTCCATTTTTGCATTATTATTCTAACTACACATACGAGTTTACCAAAAGATAGTTAAATTTTAAAGAGTCTGTTTAAGCCTGAACGGTTGTACAAAAATACTGTTTACTTGTTATGTACACCTATCAGGTGTTTAGTGGAGGAAAATATTTTAAAACAACAGCCGTCTACAATTAAACGAGTTTCAAGTGATGAACTCGGATCTCAATATTCATTCGATACTGCTCTAATCACACTTATTAATATAATTCTTATTATAAAACTCTTCAATACACTAGAGCCTAACTAACACTATTTCACAATATTAGGAATCTAGCCAATGGTAGATTAAGATAAAGTAGATTAAGTGTAACAGGGGCTAAGTGAGTAAATATTTTAAAACAACCGTTTTGAGCTTAACTGGGTCCTTGTGATTGCAGAATCTGTTGGAAAACTCGACTCTGAATGGACTAACTGCAAGTTTTCCGTACGTTTATTAAAGTCATCGGCATTTGACATCTAAAAACGTAGCCACCGTGATAGACTAGTAGGCCGCAACTCGAGCAACGCACTGACAAACCGATTACTAAATAAACTACATCAGAATCTACTCTTATAAACTGACGACCCGTTAAATAAAATCGATCGAGTTTGACGATTTTAAGTCTATAGTCTATACTAGCCTGACTTACTGACGAATAATATAAACAAAAAAACATTTTTGCGTTACAGTGTTTAAACTTCACGACATACGTAAAAATCACAAGAAAAAAAGATCGCTTCTGGGATCTTCACTTTACAAAACTAATGAGCTCATAACAAAGTAAAATTACAAACAAGTAGATTTATTTTAACACTATAAGAAAGTAGTAAATAATATTGTTCACACAAATTCTGTTTGTTTATATTATTCGCCAAGCCAAAAAATATATTACATAATATCTTATATAATTTTAAACATTTTAGGTTCGACATTCAATAGACATTACGCTATTTACCATGAATTGCTAAAGATAACAATTAATTGCATGATGTGTATTATGTGCGTGCAATAGGTATGTAGTAGCGGTAACATATTTAATATTAATCTTCCTATATATTTTTCGCTTATTATTAAAAATAATAATAAATGATGTAGTAAAGAGATAAGGGACACATATCAATCATATACGTTTTACAGTAAAATAATTGGAACTCCTCGTCAATACATACAGTATCATTATAATATGGAGCAAGAACGTATCCAGAACATATACATAGTTTTATATTGTTTAAATGACGTTTCTTTACGTAACGTCATCAACGCATTGGACGTCATATGCGCTACTACTACGATTGTTGTGCCTTTACAAAAATGTAACATCTAATCTAACAGAAACGGTAATAACCTTTTTAAAAGATGCCCGACATTGTCCTGTCCCGAACATTATACATCCACACTCCTTGTGTGTGAATGAACCATGACATTTGATATTATTTTCCACCACTCGTAGTTTTTATGATTGCGATGTATGCTGTCCCAGCCAGCAAACTAAGTCTTTTAGAAATTTTCCTAAAGACTTTAAGCACTAGACGTCATTTTACTCGTATAGACCAGTGGCGGAAAATTTAAATGTTGTGTAGCTACGTCACACTATACTCGTCCTCTACAAGCAAACCTTAGGAGTTGATTACTGATAAATAGTTGGTAAGTCGGCCATTTTTTCATATCCTGACATTTCACCTGACGCACAAACACCGCCAGATTTCGATTGGCGGTTAAACACGCTTGCAGATTTGTCTGTAGTCACATCGCAATGTCGTTGACATTAGGGAGCCCCCACACTAGCGTCTTTCGAGCGTCGACGTCGCGGCAGCGTCCAATCAGCGTTGGGTAAATGCCGCTGCGCAAGGGTTGCGTGGAGAGGCCTGGAGGCTTTAGTTCGTTTGGTAGACAGTGTTGTGTATATTGCGTGTCCTAATGGTCGTACTTGAGTATGGAGTCGATGGAGAAGTCGGGCCGGCGCCGCTGCTCGATCATGATGAAGGTCTGCACGGTGCGCAGCGCCTCGGGCTCGCCGCCCGACGGGCCCGCCGCGGGCTCGCCTACGCCTCCGCTGCCGCCTTCGCCGCCGCCCGACTCCTTTCAGCTGGGCTTCTGTTGCACTTCACGCATCATTAGCTGTAAAGTGGATTACTTGTTAGGAAGTTCAAGCAACTTCTTCTCGGCAGTAGCCCACAAATTGTCCCGAAGCAGTGGTAGGGGCAAAAATATTGGGACGTGTAAAAGTACCTTTAATGGCCAAGTTGCAGAAATAAATGATTTTGAACATTAGCGGAAATTGGGGACAAAAGTTGGAATGGAAAAGCTAAACAAAACCACGCTTTTACGTCTGTTTGTCTTCTGTAAATACAGCTTGGGAGATTCAAATTAAAATCTAAAATAATAAGCTCTTTTTTGACAGTGTGCTTCAGCGCAGACAACGACGTTGCTTAAATGAGACATATCAAGTTACTGAAATGGTTGTTTTTTTTGTGTAAAGGCGAATAGAGTCGAAATTACGAAATAAGTTAATAATACTTTATAAGATACTTTTTAAAATAATTCTGGAACAATAATCCAGACTTATTCTAAAACATAAGAATAGTAATAAAGGAATATTTTCCTGATATTTAAAATCAAGAAAATGGTTCGAATCTGAAGCGACAGCCAACAAGAGTTTAGCTGGAAACTCAAGAACAAATTTTAAGATTCCACAGTTAGTTATGTCAGCAGCAAGTAGTAAAAGTTTAAAAATTTATCATGATGTTAAATTTTAAATTCTAATTTTAATCTTCATTTTATTTTATTATGTACTTATCAAATCTTAATTATTTTAATTGGCTTTTATTGGATTATTTCGATATGTTATTTTTAATGTAGCTGTTTGTGATATGGGTGTTTTTACCTGTAATATTATTATTATTATAAACACATACAAAGTCATTATAACACGTAAACTTAACAAGATAAGACATAGAAGAAGAATGACATTACAATAATACCTCGACGACCTCCAAAGCTGAGAGGCGGACTATACATGGCGTCGCCATCTCTGAGGTTCCGGGTTCGATCCCCGGTCGGGTCAATATAGGAAACGAACTTTTCTATATTGACTCGGGTCTGGGTGATGTGGTACCGTCGTTGTTTCTGATTTCTATAACACAAGCGCTTTAGCTACTTTCCTTAGGATCAGAGCAATGTATGTGATGTTGTCGAATATTTATAAATAAAAAAATACGGAAAATTTGTGTTAGAGGGTTACCTGGTGTGGCCTCTCGGACGTGATGGTCTCCGGCGCGCGGCCGGCGGCCGAGGGCGCGCGGACTTGGGGCCCGTTCTCGCGCGGGCAGCGCGGGGGCTCGGGAGGGCCCGTCGCCACTGAAACACATCAGATTTATAACTTGTTCTACGAGTAGAGTCTACCGACATAGATCCGTTTTAGAAAGTGCGAAACAACACAGTTTCTTTGGCGCACTATCAATACTAACAGACTACACGGTGCAGCGGTGTTACATCCTATTTTGTTTTAAATATTTAAAAACAAGGGCTGTACTTTTTTACATAACTTTTTAAGTCCTATTATCGGAAGTCCGAAAATATTTCTCATACTATTTTACATCATAATTTAAAATAGTATGAGAAATATTTTTTATTTACTCTTCATATTTTTTGTTAATACTAATGATCGAAACTCATAATCATCGGAATTCATAATATCACTAGTAATACAACTCGTTTATACAAATATTAGTATAAATACTAATTTTTGTTTTCATGTATTTTTTAATCGTAAGTGTTATTTTTCCTAATTGTTGTTATTCATAATGTTAATAATCATATATTTTTTTTGCACTAACATTTATTTTCATATAATTTTGAATCATAAGTGTAAATGAAACTGGTTGTCTCAACCAATTTAGATTTTTTTAAGTAGGTAGTTATTATAATCTTGACATTTACGCAATCAATCTGTAATTTTATGTGACTCGGTTTTTTTTGACATATTATATTGTAATTATTATTTTTTGTCTGGACTCGTACTATTGTTTTGTTTTTTGATGACATTGTAATATCCTAGAATATAATGAAATTTAGTCTTATAAGCGTTTTGGATATCTGTATCTGTTAGCTTTTAAGATGTCTGAATAAATGAAATGAAATAAGCTAAATTTTTAAGGTCACCCTGGTTAGTTTAAATAACCTTACGGGTGGTAGGCCTGATTTTATAATATCTTATAGTCGTTAAACGGTTTGGACCGTTGTTAGGTCTACGTTTACAATGTCTTAATTTAAGTCGTCTCACGACGAAAGAGCACTTGATGGAGTCGAATCAATTTATAAACTTGTCACAAATCTCATCTAGGTTGGGTTAGGTTAGAACAGTGACCTCACAAAATTACAATATTAGTTCAAAAATTGTGTCATTATCATTAGTACTAGCACTCTACTATACATATACTTAACGGTTTACAATGACTTAATTATTACACGAAAAATTAATTTTACAAATAATATAATTATGAGTACGAATAGTTTCTTAGTAATTCAATTATTAATAAGAAAATTATGATTACTGACTTTTATGAAGAAAAATATTATGAAAAACAAAATTATGAGTTGTTAAGTTTCTTAGTAATGATAGTATTAATAAAAATAATATGAGAACTGACTGTTATGAGTTCCTATAGTAGGTAGTAATAAAAATGTATGAACAAAAAAAGTATGAGAATAAAAATTATGAAGACAATTATGATTATTATGAATACAAAACGGTAGTAAAATCAAAAATAGGAACATTAATTTTATGAGAGCCAATATGAACCCAAGAACAAGATACATAAAATACTTATATCTAATTCTATCTCTAACAAAAACCAGCTTAGGTTTTACCGTACACTGTGAAATTGAATCGCCATCAAACGAGCGCAATGACATTTATTTTAAGAATAGTACAGATCGATCATGTAGCGCAACCTACACAGATGCGTTAACACTAGCAAATAATAATCGATATTTTAACATGTCAAAAGGCAACAAGTAGGCATAAACTTTGAATGCTTGGCTACTGCTCCGCCCGCGCCAAACTAGTTTACGAGTTAGTGAATTCACACCTACCTCTCTTGTTTCTATTTGTCGATAGTGTTGTTTTGTTGGAAACAGAGAAGTGTTAAGACTTTTTCACACTTTCACGGTGATAGATTTAGCCTTACCTACCTAACGCTAGTCAGGTCAGGCGCAGTCAGAGCTTGGTCTACCTTAGGCAAAGCCGGGTGGCAAAACAGAATATATGGAGATGGATGTAATGTAGTAGATTCTTTGGATTAGCTTTATTGATCGACATATACTGCTGAACCGACAATGTCGGCCTGAATATGTGTGAATATAAATGTAGAGTAAATGTAAAGTAATAAAGGAAAGACTGCTTTTCAACGGACACCCGGTTTATTTAGGTTTTAGCAGCACCAGGCACAACTTTCTACACCAACTCTTCGAAATACAATCTTCCGTAAAACAATAGAAAAGCGACCGTCATCACATTCAAACTCGCAATCGTTTCTCCTTTCGCTCACGCCGTCTTCCTTCTCTTCCACTCAACTTACGACGTTTCATTCTACACATCCCACATAAAAAAATAAACGACGTCGACGTACTGGCCGGTGGTGAGCGGGATGGCTAGGCTCCTAACGAAACTGCCATACGAAGAAGGTGAGGTATAAAGGTACACATACCTGGGTGCATCTGAACGCCATCTACATATTGTCCGGTGGTGAGCGGGATGGCGAGGCGAGCGTTCACGGCCAGTAAATGGTCGCGTCGCTGGAGCAGGTTGCCCACGTGGTCTTCTAGACGAACGTTCTCAGTGCGTAGTTGGTGCAGGCAAGACAGCAAAGACGCGACTGTGGACAATCATAAAAAAATAGAAATATTGGACACAGTCTCTTCTCGTCACCACTGCCACAAAAGTGGAACATGACAGAAACTGACCCACCGACTTCAAGTTATTCAGATCGAAAGTTCGAGGCTTGGAAATTCGTTAAGGAACAAAATCCGTAATATGATTATCAGGCAGAATACCAAAGTAACGGACATAGTCAAAAATTTAGCAAGCTTTAGGGCTGGCTACCATCTGTCGCAGAACATTGAGAGGTGGAGTAAACGGATACTCGAGTGGAGACCAAGTCGTGGCAAACGTAGTGTAGGGCACCCCCCAGCCCGATAGGCCGACGACCTTTAGGACGATGGCTGGCACTGCTGGGAGTAATTGGATGAAAAAAGCGAGGTTTCGTGCTCATTGAGGAAAGCTTACGTCCAGCAGTGGACTGAAATAGCTATCAAGCTAGGACAACACATTGCTCTGATGTTAAGGTAAGTAATTAAAGCACTTTTGTTAGGGAAATCAGATATTACGACGGTACTACAACACTTAGATCTGAGAACATTTAGAAAAGTTCTATATTTACCTAATCGAATCCGAGACCGAAGTACTCGATTCTCGGCTACAAAGGTCGTCAAAAAAACATTAAGTATGAATTAAGGCCTTAATACCACCCAAGTGCCTAAAATCTCGAATATGAAAATCAAATTGTCAGAATACCTGTTGAATCAAATAATTTAAAATAAGATATGCTAGAAAAGGATTTAATAAACATCTTGAATTGAATAATTTTGATTTTCCGTTAAGTCCCTTGGATTAAAACATGCACAAAAAGGTGTCTATTTTTTCATAAATTGCAAATGCTCTCTTAAACGGCACAAGCTATTTCATTACAGTTTCACACAAAACAAGATTCCGGAAATAAACATGTTTCAATTGAGAGTTTTATTTAAACATTTTCGTTAAAAGCATTAATTTCATAAAAAACATGTTTTTTCGAATTTTAGAGGTCATCCTTTCGCGCGACATTGTATGGGCGCGACGCGTCAAGGTCATTCAAGCATGTTAAGGGCCTTAAATGAAAATGAAACTAGTGGTCTCCGCTATACTCTTAATCAGGGGCGTGCGGTGCATATAGGCGATTAGGCAGTGCCTACCTGATAAATAAAATGAGGTAGTAGGTAGTTAGGACACAAACCATAGCAATTACTTACTATCGAAATGCTGAGCTTGCTCCATGAGGAATTGTGAGCCTTGCTCCCACTGCCTCTCTAGCAGCTGGTCGAGGCTTTGAGCGCTGGACGAACTGCCGCGACCGGAACCGCTTGAACTCTGTATAAAAACCAAAGGGTATTTTACTATGCTTGCGAAGAAATCTAAAAACGATAATATGACGAGCTTATCACCGAAAGCAATCGAAATATGATAATTTTAACTTATAAAAAAAAAAATTATGTAATTATTTGATTTTAATGATTGTTTTTTTTTTCTGTGCGACAATCACGTAAAACGGTAGCCGCCATGTTGCTGTGTGACGTCATTTTAACGTAAACAACGCCAACAGAGCACTGTTTGCTATCGTATCATTTTGACACAGTATTACAATAATTTATAGATATATCATCAGATACCACTAATCTGCTAAGAATTGATTATTTGATGGTTGCAAAACACAGTTAAAAGACGAGTGTTTTCTATATAGTGACGAATCGACGTACGCGACGTACGAATCAAGGTATCATTGCGCCTAGCGTTTACGCGCAGGAATTCAGGAGCTTTTTAAGTTACTTAAGTGTTTTATAAAATAAAAAATTAAATTCTAGTTGATTATAAATACTAAAAGATCAAATAAGACACATTAAAAAAAATAGAGTAATTATACCTCGCCTCCCATTTTGAAATAAAAAAGCTTTTCATCATTGTCGTCACCAGTTTTTGAAGTTCACTGCTTGACATAAGTCTACTCCATAGAACTGAACAAAGTATACCTATACATACACGTCCGACTGGAGAGGACAGGCTTATAACCTCAATTATGAGGTGGTTTGGTCCATCCGTGCAGGCGCGCGCGGTGCAGCTGCGGCCGCGCAGGCTGCAGGGAGCGGTGGGGCGCACACTCACCGAGGCGGCCTTGTTGATGAGCGGCGGCGGCACGAGCGAGTCCCCGGCGGCGGCGCCGGCCGCGTGCGCCGCCAGCTCCGCGCTGAGCTGCTCCTGCAGGCGCGCGCGGTGCAGCTGCGGCCGCGCAGGCTGCAGGGAGCGGTGGGGCGCACACTCACCGAGGCGGCCTTGTTGATGAGCGGCGGCGGCACGAGCGAGTCCCCGGCGGCGGCGCCGGCCGCGTGCGCCGCCAGCTCCGCGCTGAGCTGCTCCTGCAGGCGCGCGCGGTGCAGCTGCGGCCGCGCAGGCTGCAGGGAGCGGTGGGGCGCACACTCACCGAGGCGGCCTTGTTGATGAGCGGCGGCGGCACGAGCGAGTCCCCGGCGGCGGCGCCGGCCGCGTGCGCCGCCAGCTCCGCGCTGAGCTGCTCCTGCAGGCGCGCGCGGTGCAGCTGCGGCCGCGCAGGCTGCAGGGAGCGGTGGGGCGCACACTCACCGAGGCGGCCTTGTTGATGAGCGGCGGCGGCACGAGCGAGTCCCCGGCGGCGGCGCCGGCCGCGTGCGCCGCCAGCTCCGCGCTGAGCTGCTCCTGCAGGCGCGCGCGGTGCAGCTGCGGCCGCGCAGGCTGCAGGGAGCGGTGGGGCGCACACTCACCGAGGCGGCCTTGTTGATGAGCGGCGGCGGCACGAGCGAGTCCCCGGCGGCGGCGCCGGCCGCGTGCGCCGCCAGCTCCGCGCTGAGCTGCTCCTGCAGGCGCGCCGCGGCGCCGCTCTCGGGGTTCAGCTCGTTGCCCAGCATGTGCGGCGCCGTGCAGCTCACGCCGAGTCTGCTGAATATACTGAATATTCAATGTAGACGTCCTTTGTAAACACACAGTACTTAACTGATCTTAAACACATGTTATGGCGGCTGTACATTCTCCAGCGAGAGCTCTCGACATGTCTTGCCGAGAGGACTCGCGCGAGAGGTCGTTTGACGAGTGAGATGTTGTACACTCCCATTTATTCAATACGGTTTCAATTGTCGAGAAGATGGTCGCGTTCTAAGTTGCGTTCGGCCGCTGCCCTATGCGCTATCAGATAGTACAATTAAGAGATGTTTACATTTATACAAATGTCCCAAATAGGAATGCATCACACCGATAACCAAAGTAAGAAAAAGTCTGCCTGGTTAGAATGCTTGAGCCAAACAGAACAACACTAGCGCGAGTGTACACTGATTCACTCGCGTCCGACAAACCACCTCGAAAAGGAGAGCAAACGAGGCGAGACGAGACACAGAGACCGAGAAAGTGTAGCATATATACTCTCGCACTTGTCAAGCCTCGCGGTCCCTCTACGTAGGTGACTTGCCGCCATTAATAATGAATATTGGACAATATCAAGTAAAGATAATGTAAAAACTGTAAAAGCGTCTAAATAGCTCCAAAATTTTTAAAACTATGAACAAAAGAAGACTGATTACAAAATGACGGAGGCCATATAGTAATTACAAGCAAGTTAATTTAATCAATTTCAGCTCCCTAGAAACTGTATATTACTATAATTTGTTAGTGTTAATATTAAGTTACAAATCGAGTATAATAAATAATGTTCCCATACTACTTACTTATTCTCCATTTTTGGTTTTAAGGGACGCTCCGAGCCTGAAAATGAAGAATAATTAGCTTTTTTTACAAAAAGTATTAAACACAAAATAGTAAGAGTAGTAATAAAAGACACAAATGCACATGTAAGCACTAAATTAGTTTCTAAGTTAACATGAAAGTGGATTTGGTCAGCGGGCGGGCTCTAAAAAATAGCTTCCTACATTGTGTTGCTATTTAAGTTCCAATATAAACCGAATAATTCCAATAAAATCTTCTGTAAAGCTGAGGGTAGTCGATTTGCTTCTTAGAGTTATATAAAATGTTTACGTCTATGCAGAGTAATCTTTCCAACTTTTAAAATCTGGAAATGTATAATCAATCAAGATCAAATTACATAATATATGATAACATAGGTAGTCGCGAGTTAATAGAAGTTTAATAATATTGTGATTTGAGTGCATAGTGAGTAAAAAAAAATGCCTCATGTGATAACGGGTAAAACGTCTAAAAGTGGCTTGTTTAAGAGGTATTTATTATTATTTTGAACTCACTTGGCGAGCTCGGTGGCGAGTCTTTGATGGTTTCCTGATAAATCGGCGGCGGCGTGGGCTGCGGAGCCCGCCGCACGTGTGCCAGGCTCTGCGACGTGGCCGTATCTGTGACGGAAGCAATATTTACGTATAAAATCAATATGACAATGTCATCATTTACGAATAACAAAACCTAAGCCTTATGTGATAAATAAAATGCTTCCTCAAATCACGATGTGTTGAATCCAATATGATTACATTTACCGACTTTATATTGAGGGCAATGGATTCTGATATATTCATATTATTATTCATTTACTCGCTTCATAATGTAACAGCAGTGGTAAAAATATACATTAGCATACCAGGTGGGTAATATGTTACATTGCAGCCTTCATGAGGCATTTGTGAATTTTATCTATAATTTGATTAAATGTTTTAGCATTTAATCAAATTATAGATAAAATAACATTACATACCATTACTCAGTTTACTATTTAAATTGTTCAGTACCTATGTCACACGCTTTGTCACGTCAATAAATTACAAATGTCAAATAAAAATCGTAAATGTCAAGATTAAAAAGCCATGATAAAGTTCAAATGGTGGACAATTTAGGATTGTAATTACCTATAGTAAATGTCATGAATGGTAATTTAAACGCCTAATTAAATTTGCACGCCCACGCCCTCGCCACCGCGCACGCCCACGCCCCCGCGTTGGTTTGGCCGTAGCTTAAATCATAGTATGACTTTACAACTAATATTTTCTTAGAACTCCTTATCAAATTGGAGGGCTTTAATCGAGTTTGGCAAATGATTGTAACTTACTAAAACTTCAACGGCCGTATAGTAAGGACCGCTTTTATACAGCTCTAGGCGGGCCGCGGGTAAAATAAAATAATTTTCGCGGCGGGAGGCATCAAAGAGGATTTAAATACTACAAGGCATAACGTCTAGACGTGTCATAAAAGTGCTGGAAATACTTACTATTTTTTCTAATAAAACGACACAATTCAAATATACAGTGTGTCCAGGTTTTGACCGGCTATAATTTAAGGGCTTTTAATTAATCAAATTTTATCGACAAAATACCCTTCATGTAGGGGCCTAACTCTCCCCCTCTTGAATTGGCAGCCATTTAAATATTTTTAAACTTTTATGGTATAGCATGCAAAAAAATACTATTTAATAGGTTGGGGAAAAAGTTTCTTCGCATTTTAAAAGAAAATTTAAAAAAATAATAATATAAATATAAAATAATAAATTAACTTTTTGCCATCTTGTAGGTAGGGACATGATCCCATTGCTATAGAAATTTTGGGGCTTCTGGTCAAAAATCCGCGACAAGTGGTTTTGGCAGTCCCCTCGTGATGTTAACCTGACACTGCCTAGAGAATTCTGAAGAGAGCGAAACAGGTGGAAATCTGAAGGTGCAAGGTCAGGACTATACGGCGGATGCATTAACACCTCCCAGCCAAAGTCTCTTAACTTTTGCTGAGTGGGTAAAGATGTGTGAGGTCTAGCGTTATTGATGAAAAACCACACTTCTTCTGTTGATTAATTCCGGCCGCTTTCTCTCAACTTCTTGCTTTAATTTAATTTGACGACCGTCTGGTGAAGTGGTTCGCACTCCGGACTAAAATGCCTGGCGGTTGCAGGTTCGAATACCGCGAGGGGCAAATGTTAGTGTGATGAGCACGAGCATTTGCATCTAAGTCATGGATGTTTATAAACGTATTTAAATATGTTTTTATCCGTTATCTAGTCGCCATAGCACAAGCTTTGCTTAGTTTGCGGCTAGATAATTGGTGTAATTGAGGAAACAATTTATTATTATTATTATTAATCTCATCAGTTGTTCGCAGAAGAGTTCAGAATCGTTGGTCCTGCCTAAGGTAACAGCTCATAATGAATAATGCCCTTCCAATCCCACCACACACACAGAATCACCTTGTTGCGAGTTAACCCGGGCTTCGCCACAGTCTGTGAAGCCTGACCGGCCTTTGACCACGACCTTTTGCGCTCGTTCTTGTCGTACGTAATCCATTTTTCATCACCAGTTATCAGCTTCTTCAAAAATGGTTCGGTTTCATTACGTCGTAATAAATAATCACAAATGAGTACACGGTTCATTAGGTTTCTTTCAGAGAGCTCGTGGGATACCCAAATATCTAGCTTTTTTGTGTACCCAGTTTTTTAAAATGCGCCAAAACTGTTTTGTGATCAATTCCCAGTTCTTCAGCTACGTCGTAACTACTAATATGCCGATCTTGCTTCCGTAATAGGGCGACCAGAGCGACGTGCATCTTTGACATCAAAATTTCCGAATTGAAAACTCTTAAACCAAATTTGTGCTACTCTCACAGACATCGCACTAGGTCCATAAACATCGCAAATTGTTTTTCGCGGCCTTCATTGCATTTTTACCTTTTTTGTAGTAAAATTTTAAAATGTATCGAATTTCTTCATTAGATCCACTCATCTTGACAGTACGAAAAACAAATGATAAACACACATTTTTCTAATTTGAATTTGAAATATAATATATATTTCAAATTCAAATTTATTCATTAAAAGTTTAAATTTTAAAGAATATATTATATTCTTTAAAATTTAAACTTTTAATGATACCAAAACCAGCCAGATACAAATAGTACAGCCAAAGAGATTTTATTACAAGTTCATGCATACTATAATGCGAAAAGACTTTTTCCCCAACCTAATATATGGATCTGGAGTTCCTAAACATTATCAGGCGTGGTTCACTTCGCAATTCAGTAGACTTATTTACCTACGTGTACCTACCGGTGTAGCCCCTACCGCGGTATACAATATTAGGCGGGTGTCACGCGCGCTCAGTGGGCCACGCGACGCGACGTAGTAGGTAACCAGGAAAAAAATAGTTTTCTTTCACGCCAAAACACACGTGTTTTTCCTTGTGGTTTTATTCATTGCACAATGTGAAAAATTAAGCATTATACTTATTTACGCTCGAGTGGTACTTTTAAAATAGGAACTAATTTACAAAATATCCACTTTCTGTATTTAAAAATCATTTTAGCTACCATCTTGCAATTTTATTTTACATGGTTGTTATACCTTTTACTTACTTTAAACATTCATTTAAAAAGAGAATTTCGACGTTACATTGCACAGTCGACCCAAGTGAGGCCACCAAAACTACCCAAAACCAATTTGGCAAAAGCGTATCTGAGTAATAAGCACCATATTAGATAGTGTTCATTTTCGTTTGTAGTGAACGGTAGTTAGTAGTTAAATCAGTTAGGTAGGCGTGCGGGTGCAAATTATTTTAGAGCTTATTGACGCGAAGAAATGATTGATAATTTATTGTAACTATTTTGGAAGTGGGTCTTCTTTAGTTTATTTTATTCTGTAACTTTATATTTGAATACCAATTCTAAAATAAGCAACTGTCATAGAGAAAAAAAAAAAGAAATTATAAGAAACTTGCTGAAAATTTTTCGAAATATACCAGTTTTTTAAACGTATTACAAAAACAAGCCCCATAAATGTACTTTATTTTTATATTATTTGATACATTTTGAAATTATCTACAAACCGATACTAAAATCACTACTTTGTGTGCCATACTTCAGGAGCTACTGTAATTTTATCATAAACATTATATTTTACCAAAATCATTTTATTTTCCCAAAATTGAGGGTAGTACAATTTCTTTTAAATATACAATTCTATGTAAGCAATCTTTAATAGGGCTTTGCAAACTACTTACGTTATTTTGCTCGCAAGTGATTATAAGCGTGGCATCATCATCAAATAAGATAATGTTTGAGAGACTACTGAAGGTAGTTCATTTATGTAAACTAAGAATAATAAACACCCTAACACACTGCCTTGATACATAGATCCTGTTTCAGCTTGAGTTGAGGATTTAATTTGCTTAAGCTTTCTGGTTCTATCATTTAAATGCGTTAACTGAACTAACTGCTTTTCATTTGATAGGTTCTACCTAAGTGAACCATTTTCAAGCTTTCCCACGTATACCGAGTGTTCATGTTTTTTATTTATTAAAATATCATATGCAGGTAGACGTCGTGCATACCGATTTTTAATTTTTAAGCTCTCTAGGATCGGCTTGCATGGTAGTCTACTCAGATGAATAGACTCTTACACACGGAATCGAAGCCAAGCAGTTTGTCTTAAAGGCAATTGCCCTTTATATCTACAAGTTCCTTCAGGTGTGCCCCAGGGGTCACATTTGGGCCCTGTCTTGTTTTTACTGTATGTTAACGATATTGGCGATACTCTTAAAAACACAAATGACCTGCTTTATGCAGATGATACAAATATATAGAATTGTAGCTTCTCAATGACTGTCACCTGCTGCAATCTGACATTGACTTTCTCTACAGATATTGTATCGAAAACCAACTTTTCCTGAACATCAACAAATGTTCTGTCATATCTTACAACCGGAAACGAACACCAATTTTCTTTAATTACACACTAGACAACTGCTGTCTCAAACGCTTAAAAACCATTCGTGAACTTGGAATCATAATGGACCACCATGTCAACTTTGAAATACAGTATATCGATACTACTATCGTTAATCGAGCCTTTACAAGTTTGTGTTTCATCAGCAGGGTACGTGTAAACCTTTCAAAAATTCATCCACATTAAAAATTCTTTATCTCTTTCGTAAGATCGATTCTCGATTTTGGATGTTGTCTGGCACCCACATTTTAATCATAATATATTCATATTGACAGAATCAAAAAAGTTTAGGAGATGTCTATTATCTTAGACTACCGTACTCTTCACAAAAAAGAATCGCACGAAACACAACTTTTTTCTCATCGTTTTTTGTCTTTGTACAATCGCCGCAAACAGTTTTTAGTAGACTTTTTTTAATTTTTCTGCATAATAACATGCTCAACTTCATTTTATCTAAAATTAATTTGTTAACGAAAGTCCACCTTCCTCTTCGTTCCTCGCGTACTATAAACACGTTTGTACCACCCCGCTTTAAAAAGAAATACACCCACCCGCAACAACTTTTTTCACCGTTGTTTACACATAACAAAGATCTTTCACAACTTGAATTGTTTTACAGCCCATTGAGAGACATGCACTTGTTCAAAAACTTTAAGAAAGGCCTTAAACATTTTGCTGTGAGTCTATAATAATATTTGTAAAATACCATATATTTCTAACAAAAATTTCTAACTTTCTTTGATATCACCGTAAGCTAATAATTGTATAAGACTTCATTACAAGCTCCATTTCTTGAATTAAGTACTAGCATTATTTTTTTTATCATAAGCGTTATCAACAATCTAACATTAAAATAAGTTAATTAATATCTAAGTTTCGGCACTGTTGCAGACTAAGCGGAGCTTTAATGCAACCGGTACATCAGAGGCTTGTATTGTGAATCCTGGTTAACTGAGTTAGGTCCTACTTTATAAATAAATATGTGATGACAAATCATATGCGTTTTTGCGGCAATTCGAAACTGTACCGATTCCTTTAATTGATTTCGTAAAACGATACGGGTAACTCTTTTTTGTTGAGAAATAAGGATATTTTGTATTAATGAGTGTTATTGAGTAAAAGAATCGGCCCTTAAGATGCTATTAATACATTATTTAGTTAGACCTTGTAAGGTTTAATCCTACAAGAAATTGCGGTAAGGTGGCCAAAATCATTTAAATAAATAAACGGAAACAATTTCACGGCCCAGATATACTAGCTTTCTGTTACAAAAAACCGCGTCCGAATCGATCCACCCGTTTTGAAACTACGATGCCACAGACAAAGGCGTCAAACTATTGCACCTCTTTTTGCGTCGGAGGTTAAGAAAAATCATGTATAGGCATAGATAATACTCACTGTTCACAAAGCCTACTAAGACAAGGTACCTAGGCTTTATCGCATTTAAAGGTAGCAATGAAGTCATCACTCTGACACAAACATTATTTTATCAAATAATAATAATATTATAATATAGCAGCGAAGACGGCCCTACGATAAGGTAGAGCGATGGTATACTCAGTTGCTGGCTAGATGGAAAGAAGATCCGATCGGGCTAACAAGCGTGCATTGGGGGATGCGTATATCTAGCAGTGGACTGAATATCGTGTAAAACCGGTTTGTGATGAGAAAGGATGATTACTATAGAAATATACTTACGCATAGGGGCTGGCGGCGGCGGCGTGTTAGCCATAGAGACCACGGACGTGGCCATGGCTGCACGCTTCTTCGTTCGAATAGCGGTGGGCGGCATCGGTATGCCGGCCAGGTTGATGTCCTTGCTCGTGCTTGGCACTCCACTCACTCTGTTATCCAAAGAATTTTATAAGTAAAGCAATACTTCACTTGTCATGCACAGTACTTAATTGTTAGTCTAACGCTAGCATAAAGCTGTGGCTAAACAAGCGTAATTATGAGTCGCGGAATTAACTTATAAGGTAAAAGACGAGTCTATTCGCGTCGACGAAATAAATTGCGAAACTTACAACTCAAAAAGTTAAGCTTGTTTGGCTTCGGCCTTAAATAGAAATGTAATAGAAAACGACACGTAAAATATTGCAATGTTAATGGAATTTCTGCAACGATTAGGTTTCGCATGGCAGAAAGTGCTTTGTTAACATTTGAGGATTAGGTTCACATACCTATACAGATCTTACATTGAAAACTATTGTACATTTCAATATAGAGTAAAAGTTATCGCTGAATGTACTGTAACGTATGAAGCACAAAATAATGAATGAATGATTTATTGTATTCTTCTGTAATCGAGCCCAGCGAGGTCAACAAGAGCATAAACAAATTCGCACTATAAAAACAAAAATCGCAAAGCTTGAAGTATAGCAAATACGTTTCAATTTAAACACACAAATACCAACGAAAGTATTACAAGCACGTTGTAGTTAATTGGTTCGCACTAAAAATCACATGCTCGCTCTCAATAATATATTTTAACCTCTTTTTCCGATTTGAAGAGCGGTTTTTCATCTTTTCACCGTCATTTATAAGACGGGAGTGAGCAATTAGACAGGACAACGGCAACGGGAGTGAGACGACCTCCGTAGCCGAGAGGCGAGCACGCCGGACTGTATATTATGGCGCCGCCATCTCTGGTTCCGGGTTCGACCGGTCGGGTCAATGTGGAAAACAAACTTTTCTTTATTGTCTCGGGTCTGTGTGTTGTGGTACCGTCGTTGTTTCTGATTTCTATAACACAAGTGCTTTAGCTACTTACCTTAGGATCAGAGCAATGTATGTGATGTTGTACAACATTTATTCATTAATTAATTAAATACGGATTCGAACGAACGAATTCATTCTACTCGATACAACGCGAACGTTATTAGATATATAATATTTTCCAAAATCAAGCATTTGCTATATTAACATTTGTCTTAATATAACTTCACCAAATAATAATTGGACCAATAAAATTAAGTGCGAAATGTACAGTTGCTAATGATTCATTTGGAAAACGAAACATAGGCGATAAGTTTTTTGGGAAGTGAAATTTAACAAAAAATCATTTGGCCAAAGGAAGTGATACCGAGCAACTCACGGGACTTTCTCGTTAGCAGAATTTTGAATAGCACACGCTAACAAAAAAAACCTTAAAAGTACCAAACAACCACAAAAAACCTAGCTTGACATAACAAAAAAATACGCCAGCATATTCGCTTTACATTTGGGTAAAAAAAACCATGCATTGAATCAGTTGTCTTCATTTTTTTTAAAAGGAGTGTGGGGATAATCTTTGCTTGTTTTATGTTAGCTAATGACCACGAGTCATTCGTGTGGTCTTTAAAAGTTTTATCGCAAGCGTACGAATATCTTAGGAACGCAAAGAAGACAAACAAACATTCAATTTTATAGATATATAGAGTTCGACTGTTACATTTTTTTGTCAAATCGTTGACGTTGTTGTCGCTAGCTGGAACAATCACAAACGTGTAGTGACAGATATAGCATGAATGTAAAAAGTAAAACTCTTCTGAGTTAATGTATTAGCGATCAAGGTCCTTGAATCACCTCTATCTTAATATGAAACTGCATAGACAAGAGAGTTCAAGCTTTGTCGTCGTATAAAACCAATCACGATTTGGTATACCCCAGATTAAGATTCGATAAGCAATTGTAATTAGCTTCGCCAAAGCTTTAGCGTCTTCAGTTGCATAAAACATATTCGCCATAAGCAATAACGAACATTTCTAAAAACCCAGCTTTTTGCGAACGAATAAAATAAAAAATAACGGTTTGATACGATAAAAATAACCATTGATATTATCATAACAGTATAATACTAAAGTCTGTGTCAAAACTAAATCAATGTTACTAAAACAAAACATGCAATGAAAACAAAATATGATTGTTGTCAATCTTTGATATTGAACCGATAATGTATGACAGTGAATTGCTGCTGATTGTCATCTGGGCTTATAATAAATAAATAATACATCAGACAATTACACCAATTGCCTGATGAAAAAGCAGGTCATGTTTTAAACAGGTCATTGAATTGCCGTTACCAGGGATAGCACCAAGCTCTCCGTGTGCACACTGCCCAAAAATATTTTAAAAATACCTTTTGTTTTTTTTTAATGTTATTTCAGTGACTTAAAAATACTTAGTACAAATTTATACAAGCCACACAGACATAAGATGACAAACAGTCAAAACGACTGTTTCTTATGATAAAACCTTTATGAAGAGCGCCGTCGTCCTTAGCTGAATAAATCCACAACTAACAGTAACAAAAACGCTTTTTTTTTTTAGAAATTGTGTAGATTTTTCTTGTCCGATAGTGAAATACATTTATTTTTAGAAAACTACATTCTTGTTTTTTAATAATAAAAAGCGGCCAAGGACGCTCTAAGTTCCGCAAGATCGGGGAATAAAGGTAATATCGCCATTTGGCGAGCTGTAACTGGTGAAAGACCTTACCCTGGCTTGTTAGGGTCCTGCTGCATCTCGTAGGCGACGTTCAAGCCGCCCCACGCCGACCGGCCTGGCACATTGTGGGGGACGTGGCTTGGCATGCTGGGCTCCATAGCCGCCTGCAATTTAACAATACCACACTTATTTATGTCTACATGAATTGCACAGCTACCTTTAACAATATTAACCAAAATCGCAATTAAACCATCCGTCTTTATTTCTTTTAAACGACCCGACAGCAGAAACAGAATGATGTTGAAAAGTATATTTAGGTTATCTAGATTTAAGAGACAGTATGTGAACCTTGGGAGGCAAAACGGCATTGTATGGTACGTCAAATCAGTATTTTCTGGATGTGCTGGATGTGTAATCATCACCTAACAGACGAGCGTGGAATTTTAAGTCGATGGCAAAAAGATACAAGAAAAAAACGTCATTGTGGTAAAAAAAAAGTTTAAAATCATATGATATAATCTTATAATGCAAGCACCTAAGCTTTCAGCTCGTACGTAACATAATATTAAATTAAAACCATAATACAAAACCATCATTCCGATTGAAATAGAGATCTTAATATTATGACGTGGTAAAGCCGAAGACCTAATAGTTTTACCTAAAACATTACAAATACGAGTGTGTTTATAATTGGTATGTCGTTCTTTCTCGCAGAAGGAATTGTCGTGATGTCGCGATAGTTTGCATAGGTATATGTCAAAATTATTTGAAACTTATTCCTGTCAGCGAAAAACGCTGTTTGTCAAAAACCCAGATAATCACAAACATAACACGATTTATCAGCTTTATGATAAGTTTGATGATAATATTACAATTACATGGAAGCTTGGACTATTTGCAATTTTGCACTGTACAAACTGTTGAATGCATTCTTGTAGGCATTACTGTTTCTGTTACCACTTTTTAAATAACAATTAAAGTTTCACAGCAACTTACCATTGTATAAAATAAAATCCGAAAAATGTAACACGTTCGCTCAGCAATGGAATGATATCAACGCTGAGTTTACAGTCGTTGCGGTTAACGGACGACATCGCGGTATCGGCATTGGTATGATAAAACTATTGTCGCGCCAAATGTAGCCGGCAGATGTTGGCCATACGGCCGCGTGTGCTATACTGACTGTGGCATCGACCACATGTGCGCTCGCGCACCCAAATCTACACGAAACTCTACCTTTTATTAAAAACCAACTCTATCCCAAAACAGTAAGATACTATTTTGAAAGAGGACAAAGACAGTTCACTATGGCTTTAGGGAGACAAGCAGGTAGAAAAGAGACGCGCAGGTACGATTGCGACAAACTAGGATAATACGCACTAGGCATGCTTCTAAGAATTGAATGTACGGCTTCTTTAGTTCATTGTCTCAGGATTTTTTGCAACTGTTAAGAAAAATTTTAGTTCTTTGTGACTTTTTAAGCAGTCACTCTAACAATAATAAAATAACAAATTTAGGGTTTTATTTAAGTAAGCCATCAACAGGTACGCTTTATTTGTTAGGAAAGTAGTTAAAATAATACTGTTTCTTAAATAATGACTGAAGAATATTCTAAAAGGGTGAAACGTAAAAATGCTCTTTAATATTTTTACGACAAGCTTTTAAAAAGAAAGTAGCTTGAGATAGTTCACCCCAAGGTCGCGATCGGTAACCCTATTGAGCGCTCGCAGTCGCCGCAACAGTTGCGTGTCTGTCCCTTGCTTGGGGTCTCGTTTATTGTATTAGGTGTTCCTTTCGTTTTTTATCTATGGTTCTCGGAAACGTTTTGGGGGTTTATTAACCACGTGCTTAATTATTTCTTGCCGGTTGTGATTTTTAAATATGAGTTTTTTTTTATTATTCGATAAATACAATCAAGTATGCTGTAGTCTGCTGTCATCTATTCATTAAATTTTAAACTTATTTCAACAAGCTTACTTAATATTTGGCGTGAGATTTTACATTTGTTCTGACTTAAATAAAAGCTAGGAATAGACGAAGATCTTTGATGTTAATATAAAAATACTTTATTTAAAAAGCAGTTTTGTAGTTTATTGATTGTTTCGGTCGGGCCCAAGATATTGTCAATAAAAGAAACAGTCGAAAACTACTGGGTACCATTTTCTTTACAACCGACTTCAAAAAAGGAAAGGTTCTCAATTTGATTTAATGTTTTTTTTTGTTTGTTTGTTACGCAATAACTCCGTTAATTAGGAACCGATTTCAAAATTTTTTTTGTTTGATAGAGTTTACTTTCGAAGTAAATCAAATCAGAAATGAGGAGATCCGTGAACGAACCAAAGTCGCTGACTTAGCCCGACGGATTAGCCGGCTGAAGTGGCAGTGGGCGGGGCACATAGCACGTAGAACTGACGGCCGATGGGGCAGAAAGGTTCTGGAATGGAGGCCGCGTATCGGCAAGCGCAGCGTAGGACGCCCACCCACAAGGTGGGCAGACGACCTGGTAAAGGTTGCAGGACGACGCTGGATGCAGGCCGCTTCCAATCGGCCGATCTGGAAGTCACTGGGGGAGGCCTATGTTCAGCAGTGGACGTCCTGTGGCTAAGATGATGATGATGATGACTTTCGAAGTGGTTCTATTTTCACCCGATGATGAAATCACAGGGACATCAAGGAAACTTCTCAAAAATGCAGACCTACATTGAGTTTGGTTGTTGACTTTAAATAACTTGTTCAGATGTTTGCGTCTAAGAGTCGTCACATATTATATGTGACATATATCATACTGCTGAGCTCGATGAAGGTTAGGAGTATGTAGATAATCCTGCAATCTGTCGACAGAAAGTATTTCGCAGTGTATTGGGCAGACGTTGAGCTTACGAGATACCACACAGCCGATTTTTATTTACTGGGGGTAACGTTATTTTTAAATTACTTATTATAATTGACTTATGTATAGACAAAAGATCTTATTCTTAAACACCGGAATAGCAAGCTTACTTTAACTGGATTCTGTTAAAAAATAATTGTTTCAAACGACTTCTATCTAATGAAAGATACTTAATGGTAACGCTTTGTTAAAGACTTAACACTTAAAATATAAAGTTTTAAAAATAAAGAACAATAAATAGAAATATATCCCACAGCATCATTTAACCCGGATAAAAAATATCCTATATGTTAATCCAGATCATATCTATACTAATATTATAAAGAGGAAAGATTTGTATTTTTGGATGTTTGAAATAGATAAACTAAAAAACTACAAGGCCAATTTCAAAAATTCCATCACCAATAAAAAGCTCAATTATTTTGGAGTAACATGGGCTACTTTAGAATCCAGAAAAATGCAAGATTCTCGAGGGATACGAGATAATTCATTATAGAGGGCGCTGATTACTATGTAATGTAACTCTAGCTGGCAAGAATATTTTATGGAAAAACAATTGTGTTACAGTCCTGGTTTAGATAATATTATTAAAAGGCTTCAAATAACAAAAAACAAGATGATAATAATATTTTTTTAGAAGTTTGGTTAGTCATTTTGTATATATTTTTAATACATGAACTACATCTGTTGCCGACTGGATGAATTAAAAATTATGTAAAAATGACAATTGACAACTTGCCAAATGCAAAACTAAGCTACCCAAAGACGGCCGATTTTTGGTTACACGTGTTTCACGAGTTGATTTAAACTTGCAAATTTGCACAAAAGTCACATGAATGTATCGTTTACCAACAAATAGTTTTCCTCAAGCAATTGGCGCAAAGTAATCTAGCCAGTAACGTTTTTTATTGTTTTCATGCAAGTTACTGGTAGACAGGAGATAATTAATAATACAATATTAATTTAGTTTGTGGTCTGGCGAATTGTACCTAGCTACGCAGCATATTTAATTAATTTAAAAATTATTGCACAGATTTAAAACATCATACATTCGTGGTATGTGATAACAAAGAAACGCTCATGGCCAGACGGCTTATCGTTAGGGCCACTACTCATCAATAGATGGCGCTGGCTGAATCCAAATATGAAAGCAACGAAAGGTCCTTTTCCAAATGGGTCCAATGTGGTCTACAGCTTATGTTATATCTTGACGAAAGTGTCTTTGTTTGTTTGTTTTTCTTAAACAAGGTAACTTAGCAACGTCCGCTTTAAGTTTTGTTATATTTATGATACATGGCACAAGGAACCTTGGTTCTTGGTAAGTTAACTACTTGACAATAGATGGCGTTGATTAGTGAGTTAACTTGCTTTACTGTAGCAATATTTAATACTTCTCTTCAAAAGAGGGCGACCAAAGCTAATTTGTGTAAGTAGAAAAATTTAAAAACAACTCATATATCAGTAGGACGTAGTATAATACTATATCTATTATCATGGTTGAATTAAAAATGCATTATACGGAAAACAATAAATAATGTCTGTTCGTCTTAAAGGGAGTCAGTCAGTTTGCTACTATTGGAACAAAAGTGTTTTGTGATAACAACGCTTCGTTGTCCAATGCTGCTTCGTTTTCATTACCATATATGAGCCATAGCAAGTCCACTGCTGAGCATTTTAGATTTTTAAGATAAGCAGCACTTGAAACAGCACAGCACTTCTTGACGTAGAGCATGATACTGTGTTACTGTCATTGTGACAACTCTGAGTAAAGCGGTAGTTGGTTGAGCCCTGAAAAGAGCTTTTCTTAGGATTCATGGTGGCCGCTACCACCGGTGGCACCGGAAAATTCAAAGTCATTTATTTCTGTAAATTGGCCATCAAAGGCACTTTTACATATCCCATTTTCCCCTACCACCGCTTCGGGACTACATATCGGCTGGTCATGAGAAGAAGCTGCGTAACAAACTTAGTCACCTTTGGGAAAGGAACAGCCCGATGCACCAGGTAGATCCAGTATCCTTTCGCCGCCTGCCTGCCACTCCGTTACTGTGGACAGGACCGGTCGTTGCCCGCGAGACGCGACGTGGAAGCAAAATACTTGGGTGGAGTACAGCGCACTACCACCAGTATGGTATCGCAGCGCGCATACAAACAAAGTGGACACCCAACTAAACGAGGCAATGCGCATAATTACGTGGTTGATAAAACCTACCCCACTCCCTTGGCTTACTGTTCTAGCTCATATGCCTCCTCCTGCCTGGCGTCGAAGTAACGCTGCTGCGTTTGAGTGGAATAAGTGCTTACGTCAAGGAATGCCCATTCAGAATACACTTGAGACATTATACCACCCAGACTAATAACAGCCTTAAAACCGACTTCAGTCTGAAGACAGCGTGGCAGTTATGTTTGGACACCTTTGAGTACCTACAAAAACACTTAATTGTGGATCAGACATCAAAGCCCGGTGGTTTTAGTTTTACATCTCAAGTATGGGTAAGGCAAATCAGGTTCAGGAAATGATACGGGCGTTCCAATCACCACCTTCATAAGTGGGGGCTGAAGCAGTCAACTGCGACTGTGGTACCATGGATCAAACCTTAGCTCTCATTGCCAACGATTGAATCGACATTTAATTTGTAAAGATTCTGGCACCTAAACGCCATACGATATGATGATGACAATAAATAAACAAACTTTCTCGATAGTTGGCATCGACTTAAGAAAATAGTGCTTTTCTCAATGGCATCTTACCCGAGAAAGGGCAATTATACTGTTGCCCTTTCTCGGGTAAGATCTCTTGAAAATCAATATGTTTAAAATTAAAAAAGAAAGACAAAACCTATTAATTTAAATGAAGAATCTAACTTATCTAGCTGACCCGGCGAACTTCGTACCGCCTAAGTATCCTGTACGAATAGTGTGTATGATAAACTAAATTTGGCGTTCTTAGTATTTTCCTTGAAATTTTTCCATTATTTCTCATCGTTTAAACCTTTCCTGGACTTCCACGAAAATTCAAAGATCAAATTAGCAAAATCAGTCCAGTCGCTCGCAAGTTTTAGCGAGACTAATTAAATGAACAACAATTCTTTTAACATATTAAAATAGATTACATATATATAGATTACAAAAAATAAGCCTTTTATTACCTACATAAATAAAAATTACTACTTATGTCCTGCTTATAGACACATTAAAATACTATACGTTAATTGTACAAAGTTTCTCACACAAATGTCCACCCGGGCGAAGCCGGGACGGGCTGCTAGTTATTATATATGTGTGTGTATAAATTTCATCCAAATTTGTTCAGCCATTTACGCGGGATTGAGTCACAAACATCCGAACATCCTAACAAACTTTTGTTAGTTTTTATAATATAGGTGGGATGTTAAAGCAATGTTAATTTGGCATCCTACTATAAAGTTTAAAAACTCGACTACGACTGGACCGCGCTTTTTTTACCTAAGTGCGCGGGCCCCGTACTAGCGGGCGCGATCGGACCGTGCCGGGTGCTGAGGGCACCCGGCCAAGTGGTGGACCCGACTAGTGGTTGCACCGTCGTGGTGTAGGTCTGCGCTACAGGCTAGTCCGTGAGCGCAGACCGAACTACGCTCCAATCTAGTGGGCCCGATCTGAAAGGGAAGGACTAGGCTAAAGGGCGCCTCTGTAGGCTCGGACCTAGGCTTGGGCCGTCGTCCGAGGGGCGGACAGGCGAGAAGCGACCAGGTACATGTCTGTACCTGCCGAAATAAAATGAGGGGCCTCGCATTCGCCGGCGAGTGCGCTGAGCAGAACTAGTGCTTGACTGGTGTGTACTGATGGGTTGATTAGCAAGTGCTAATCGGTTGTTGTACGCAGTATATTTATCATCGTGATCATCGAGAACGTTCCTCGGTCGGCGGAATCGTTTATCGACATATTTTTAACAGGAGTAGGTGGCGGCTTTTGACTACTAGGGGATTCAAATTATTGACGGCTTTATCAAAGAAGCGTTGAGACGTTTCTTTCACAAAAGCGGCAATCGTCAGGATCTGGAGGTCTCGATGCAAATTAACATTACGCATTACCTACGGGGCGTTCGTGGCAATTCGTAAGAATTTGTTTAGAAGAGTTTTATTAAGTACATGGCGGAGGCGTGAGCAAACACTGGACTAGCGTAAGTAATCACAGGACGAATACAGACTTTGTAAATTGTCAACTTATTTCTAAGTGACATTTTACTTTTCCTGCCTACGAGATGATAGAGCCTACTCATATAGAAGGCTGCGGTCTGACGGACGCGTTTGACGTGAGGTGCAAACGTTAATTGGCGGTCTAGAGTAACACCTAAGTATTTGACTGTCTACTTCCAGGGGATCTGACGGTCATAGGATCGAGGCGGCGTTAAGGGGTTTGAGAGTTAAAGCGACCCCGGGTAAAGTACACAGCGGCACTTTTCTCCGGGTTGACTTCAATTCTCCACTTCCTGAACCACTCGCCTAGGGCGTTAGCTGCGCGCTGTAGAGTTCTAATGATATAGCCAGCGTGGTTGCCGGAATAATATAGGGCAGTATCATCCGCAAATAGAGCGAGCTCTGAGCGGATGTCGTTAATAAATATTGAAAAAAGTAGGGGGGATAGCACGGAGCCCTGAGGGACACCGGCTCTTATGGGACGGGGAGAGGAGTGAGCTCCTTCTACGCGATAGCGAAAGGTGCGATTTGATAAAAAGTCTTGCCAGATGTGTACATTTAGTTTGTATAGCTTGTAGAGCAAGCCATTGTGCCATACTTTATCAAATGCCTTCGCTACATCGAAGAAGAGAGCACCGGTGAATCTGGGTTTTGGTTGGTTGAGACCTTCGAGGATGTGCTCCTTTAGGCGGTGCACCTGTTCAACGCATGAGTGGGAGGCTCTGAAGCCCAACTATTCATCGATTAATAGATTATTTGAGAAAACATAACCTCTAAGACGGGTAACGAGTACTCGCTCAAAGATTTTGCAGCGGGAAAGATGCAGTTTGCCATGGCGCTATTGAAGATAGCAACCAGAATGCATATAAGTTGGGCGGGGAGGGCGCGTAAGACTATGTTAGAGATCCGGTCCGGACCGGGAGCCTTGTTCTGGAAAAAGCCTATGATTATCGTTTGCACCTCATCGACGGCGGTGGGTGCAAGGGGAGTGGAAGGGGCGAGGGCCGAGAGGCGCTCAACTTCGCTGTTCATCGTGGCAAGGTGAACAGGGTCTACGGGGAGGGTGCTGGGAGAGCACTGGGCCTCTAGGCTGTCGGCTAGGCATTCGGCTTTCTTATCGTCGTTGAAAACGACGGAGTTGTCGGGTCTAGAGAGGGGAGGCATAGCCGATACGTTGTCTGCCTTAAAAGATCTGGCCTGGCTTGGTGCGAGGGCGAGATCTCTCTAAGCAGACCGTCCCATCGGTCGTTCCTAAGTTCCGACATGCGCGCCCTGAGAGATCTCTGCAAGGCTCGCAAGCGGACATGGTTCTCCTCGGTGGGGTAGCGGTCGTAAGCTCGGGTCGCGGCGTTCTTGGCTCTCATTAGCTCTCTCATGTCATCAGGCAGCTTCCATCTATGGTTATCCATAGCTGGAATCTGCCTAGACGATTCGCTGATAGCGGTCGAGATGAGGCTAGTGAGGGCGTCGATCGCATGGTTAGTCTCGTTAGGCGAGACTATCTTGTCGGGAACCGAGGCCAATACTGAGTTGGGGCGGAGCTCGAGGTTCTTCTCGAGTCTATCCCAATCCAGGATTGTCTTTGGGACTGGACGGGGACTAGACCGCGCGACCTGTACGGCCGCATTTTAAAGTTATATTGACTTACAATATGATAAATAGATATAATACCAAACACGCGGTGATAATCTCAGTTTTTTTTTGAGGGTACAATCTGTGGCCTAAATTCCGTCATATAAAGTTTTGATAAATTTTACCCGGGCCATTATAACGAATCTATTGACACCTCGTTCATTAAAATCGGTTAAGTAGCTTAGGTGCTACGATGGAACATACAAACATACATAGACTGCCAAAATCATTACCCTTCTTTTTGGCTTCCCCGTGCTCGGGTAAAAACTATAACCCGACTACTAACTAACTAAAAGTTTAAAAATGTACGACGCATTTTATTATTTGTAATGTGCTCGCCAAGACCTTTCTTTTGATACCAACCAAACACGTGGTGATTATTTCAGCTTCATATAAAATTATATAAAAGCCGTCATATAAAATTTAGATAATATTCTATAGCCTATTTTACCTGGGCCATTATTACGAAAATTTAAACCTCGTTCATTAAAATCAGTTCAGTAGTTTAGGCGCTACGGTGTAACATACAAACATACATAAATACTTAAATATATAAATAGACTGCCAAAATCATTACCCTTCCTCTTGGATTCGCCGTAGTCGGGTAAAAACTAAAAATCGTCTTCAAAAGCGAAAAATAATATGTAATAAAATATACCTAAAATCAGTTCTTTTTGGAGTCGGTGCAAATGAACATATTTTAACTATCAATGGCTCTCATTTATCATGTAGGTTCGGCACGAATTGGCTGTGCCTGCGGACAGACAGATAACCCTAATAAACTATTATTATTAGTGCGCTTACCACATTTTGAGGTAAAGTTATGTGGTCAACGCGACCACATAACTTTAATTTATAAATACAGGCATGACGAATTGGACGAAATAAAAGGGTACCGTAATACCGTTTCATGCCATTTGGCCCCGAAACCCTGAAAGTGGTCTTGGGGTAAACGTGTTACATAATTAGTAGATGGTATTGAAGTCCTTGTATTTTCTTTGTGTTGCAATTTGAAATTATTGTTTTATGGTTTTTGTAATATTGATAATTAATTTCCTCACAAACGAAGTGAAAAGCAGAGTGTATGACTCGTACATAAAACGAATTTTACTCAATATTATATATTATAAAAACCATAAAACAATAATTTCAAACTGCAACACAAAGAAAATACAAGGACTTCCCAATATACTTTTTTTACACGTGGGTAGTGGCACTTAACATCATAGGTTGTAGTCCATATTATTATGCTCTTGAAATATTTATTTATTAGTAAACTCATTAATATTGCCCAGTTTTATTAATTTAGTATTATAACATGGATTATATATAAAAAAATAAATGATAAGTACAGACAGACGGACATGACGAAACTATAAGGGTTCCTTGTCAGGACTACGGAACCCTAAAAACAGGATTTTATTCTACCACTTTCTCGGTGGGATTAAAGAAATATATTATACCCATGTCAACTACAGCTAGTACCAAGATTCTCTGACCTGTGATATGTGTAGGATAATTTACTATACCGGTGTTATGTTGACGCCAAAGATAACATAAATACATTACCTAATTCTGAAGTCTACGCTTGCAAAATTACGGGCACAAAATAAATATCCCTAGAATAGTTAGTAAATTTAGCTATTCAACAAATGATCTAACACATTAATGGAATACATACCTGACAAGAATAATATATGAAAAAAACTATTTAAAATATTATTAGTATAAACTTACCTGTTTTTGTGCTTGGTGGAATATGTGTGGGGAGAGCCTTGACATGTCTGAGGCTGCTGACACCTACGATGTATGAAATATTTAATTAATTACAGAAAAAAAAACATGAAACATTTTAAAAACAGTGTGGCATTTCTAATATCAGTCTTGACTTTCTTGTACTGGTAGTTCAGATACTGTTATTGTGGAGAGCGTCTATTGATTTGATTAGTGCCTCTGACTACAAGCCAGCGGTTTAATGTTTTAATCCTGCGAGAACGAATGTTTTATGTGAATTAACAATTAAGATTTAAATCTTCAAATCGTCTCAAAAATCAATTATAATTTCGACATTAATGTTTGGATTTTTTCGTCCTCACACTCTTTACTTATTTGTTTTGGCTTGGAGTCAAGTCCACTGGTACTACGTGTATTATTTTCCTAGTCAGCGAGCCAGGCAGACCAATTATTATATTGCCTAAGCCATACCATGAAATTGTTTTTCATTGATTCAAATGATAAAATAATCATAAGAATCGAGTATTTGTTAGTGTTTTTCTGGACTGGCGAATAAGTAAATAAACAAATATGGCGTCTTTCATCATTGAAAATTATTATCTTGTTACGGTAGTTACAATCGAAACATAATGCAGTAACGGGTCAAATTCTGTGCATTGAAGATATTTTGAAAAATGTTAGAGTGGATGGAGTTAGGAAAATGATACATTAGGCCGAAACGAATATATTACGTTGGGGAAAGTCTTATCGCATTATAGTATGTATGAACTTGTGATAAAATCTCTTTGGCTGTACTATTTGTATCTGGCTAGTTTTGGTATCATTAAAAGTTCAAATTTTAAAGAAGATAATTCCAAATTCAAATTAGGAAAATGTGTGTTTTCATTCGTTTTTCGTACTGTCAAGATGAGTGAATCTAATGAAGAAATTCGATACATTTTAAAATTTTACTACAAAAAAGGTAAAAATTTGCATGCCGCGAAAAAAATTTGCGATGTTTATGGACCTAGTGCAGTGTCTGTGAGAGTAGCACAAATTTGGTTTAAGCGTTTTCAATCCGGAAATTGTGATGTTAAAGATGCACGTCGCTCTGGTCGCCCTATTACGGATAAAATTGATGCCATTTTTGAAAAAGTGGAGCAAGATCGGCATATCAGTAGTTCAGACGTAGCTGAAGAACTGGGAATTGACCACAAAACAGTTTTGGCGCATTTGAAAAAAACTGAGTACACAAAAAAAGCTCGGTATTTGGGTACCCCACGAGCTCACTGAAATAAACCTAATGAACCGTGTATTCATTTGTGATTCTTTATTACGACGTAATGAAACCGAACCATTTTGAAGAAACTGATAACTGGTGATGAAAAGTGGATTACGTACGACAAGAACGTGCGAAAAAGTTCGTTGTCAAAGGCCGGTCAGGCTTCACAGACTGTAGCGAAACCCGGGTTAACTCGCAACAAGGTGATGCTGTGTGTGTGGTGGGATTGGAAGGGTATTATTCATTATGAGCTGTTACCACCAGGCAGGACCATCGATTCTGAACTCTATTGCGAACAACTGATGAGATTAAAGCAAGAAGTTGAGAGAAAGCGGCCGGAATTAATCAACAGAAGGGGTGTGGTTTTTCATCATGATAACGCTAGACCTCACAGATCTTTAGCCATTCAGCAAAAATTAAGAGAGTTTGGCTGGGAGGTGTAAATGCATCCGCCGTATAGTCCTGACCTTGCACCTTCAGATTTCCACTCTTGCTCTCTTCAGAATTCTCTAGCTAGGCAGTGTCAGGTTAACATCACGAGAGGACTGCCAAAACCACTTGTCGCGGTATTTTGATCAGAAGCCCCAAAATTTATATAGCAATGGGATCATGTCCCTACTTACAAGATGGCAAAAAGTTATCGAACAAAATGGTACCCACATACTTTAGTTTAATGTAAATAAACTATATTAAAAAATGTTTTGAATTTTCTTATAAAATGCGATAATACTTTTTCCCCAACCTATTATGTTCGCTTAAGCATAAAAATGCTATGGTGGAGTCAGAAATTTGATATCAGTTTTGAAGTGTTTCAGTATTTTTTTTTTCATTTTTTTAGGTCATCAGCGCGCGCGCGATTGTTTGGCGTGAAGGTCAAGCGTCAGCCGCCAATAGTTTTGCTCTGCCATCTCTGTAATCCAGAGAGAAGATTTTCTTTCAAAATTTTATTTGTGATTGTTTCACGGAGATCTAATAAATGTTAATAAATGGGAAATTTACAATGCATGAAATTGTTATATTTGTCAGTAACGCAAAATAAATACTTTATTTACTGTATTCGCCAGTTAAAAAAACGGACTCGGATAATGCAGCCGATACATTTGTCTATTCATGGGGCTACAAAACGGCCGCGGGCGGCAGTAGCGACAAAAACTATATTTTAAATATACGTGCCAAAAACAATACCCGTCGACATTTGAAGAGCTTCTTCTTTGTCATTCGTGTTACGCCAGACTGACAAGCAATTCTCAATAATAACTTAGCGGCTGCTTCTAGGTGTTTCTTGGACGCGTCGCCTTCGCGTTGTAGCGAAGATTTATCGTCGCTACATAATAGGCCTGCCACACTATGCTCCTTGCGCTGCTACTCGTCATGCTCCTCGCGTTGCCGCGATGTTGCCCTCTCCGGCCACACTGCTCACTCGCGCAATTAATCAAGACGCTCCGCACTTGGCATTAGTCTTTGCTACACGATGAACCTAGCGATGGACGATGAAACAGTGGCAGCGCAGCGTACGCGCTATGCATTTTTAGTATTGTTAATTATATAAATGTAATACAGAAAAATCTACACTATCGTCATCGTCCTCGTCAAAGATGATGGATTACTTCTATTTTCTTAAAAATGTTGTAATTCCCGCAATTTTCTTTTTATTGGCGAATTGAGAAACTATTAACACATACATTTACATATACTTATATTTTTTTGTAGTTAATTACCCATAAAGTAAACTTTATGAAATTACCATGTCATCAAGTTGTTTAACAAAAAAAGTTGCATTGTAGGTATTATGACTATTTTTAAATATAAATGCGATTTTTTCGTTACTAAAATCGAAATCAAGCTTCCTTATTACCTTTTACAAATTCAATGTCATTCTGAATTTTCCATTAATGACCTATTTTATTATCTTGGCCTACCTAGTTAGTTATATATTTAAAAAAGACACGACCGTCTTGTATGAGCAATCGATGCGGAGTGCGACCCGCGCGATTATGTGGCCAGCCACTCGCGCTCATATTGCCGGCCATTTGACTCGCGTTCAAAAAACCGACAAAATTGGGAGCCGTGGTCAGGACGAGGAGCATGTCGTGCGGCATGACGAGTAATGCGGCCACACTACGTCTCTGCCTCCTATCCTCGCTACTTCCCATGCCACTCGTCGAGTGTGTGGCAGGGACATAAGTTTGAAGTCGACAGACATAAGCTTAAATATAGATTCTCTATCAACTAAAATAAAACTGACATGATAAAAACGAATGAAATTTTATATTATTTATAAAAAATATATTATAGCTAAATATTCATTTAAATTGATTAAAAATAAAATCCCCACGCAAAAAAAAATAATGTCACAAATATTCGTGATACTTATTTTATACTTGGCAGTTACCAATCGCTACCACAGCCCGCAGTACATAGTGTTCCAAATAGATATACTGCGTTTCTTTAAACTGTGTAATTGGGAAAAGCTAAGCAAACTTTTAGACTTACTGTAACCATGCACCGCACGCTTACCCCCGCTTTACAAGCTACGTCTGTTGTAACGTACTATAGATTATTCTACGATAACATGACCTCCTCACACAATTGTAATACTTTTTATCAAATAACTTCTTACACTAACACAATTATGACGGTTCGTCAACTTAACGTATTGCCATACAGACTTTACTATGATAATGTCATACCTACTCATTCGTTTTTACAAGTCAAACCAGTGATGCAGCAAATTCTCTAATTATTTTTTTACGTAATCTGTGAGCATATTAAATTAATTACTGTACTTATTCACTTTTCAAAAAATCCAATTGTTTTGGTAGACAGGTCATGTTAACATAAAATACGAACTTACGCCGAGAACGGTCATTTAAACTGATTTAAAAGACACGCATGTACACACAACGCATGAATGTTACAAGTAAATGAAACAAATCACATGCGATGAATGGTCAATACATCGGGACGGGAGCCAAATCTGTTAAAACATAGACACAAGATTCCTACTCGTTGATTGAAAGTTTTTGGTTCATTGAAGGTGGTAACATAGGCTTTAATCTAAAGGGACGCGGTCACAACAAACGCAAATACTCTTATAAGATTCCTTGCACATTACGCAATTTTGATTTATCGATTATTGGACCAGTTTTATGAAGAATGTGAATGCGCAGTAAAAATAATTGCAACAATTCAAAGACCGAGCGATACTACAGTCGGCCTTTTGCGCACGGGCTCTACCAGCAGAATTAGACACTCTTTAAACATAGGCAATTCGTATCCAATAATATTATTATTGGATACGAATTGCGATTGCCTTAGTCTATGGTTCCTTGAAAGGTAGCTTATTGGTCTGAGAAGACGCGGCCGCTCAAATACAAAACACATCAGTATGGGTTTATTTTTATCAGTTTTCTATTATGCTGTGGGTTTTAATGTAGGATTTGTGAGAATGAGAGCCTTTTCGACAAATTAGTGTAGTCGACCGAATATAAGTAATATGTTATATGTAATGTAGTGTTTCAAACTTTAGTTCAAGTTTACATTCTTTCAAGGCGTAGGTACTAGAATATTCGCCAATTCCATTAGAATACGTACATATGTTCTGCTCAATACAAAAAGTTTAAAAGTTGTTTGATAAGACCAAAGACTACGGCTCTTTGGTCTTATCAATCAACTTTTAAACTTTTTTTCTTATCCCGTTTTATCGTCACAATATTTGTTTGTAACATCCGTGATCGTGGTGTGTACATCCGTCGATCCGACCAGATACTCGGAGGCGTACGGTGCGAACCAACCTTGTCAAGAATACCCTTGTAAGTTGGTTTAGAAACGAGAAAACCAGCATTCCTAGTTGCAACCACTAAATAGGAATTTTATTTATTAGGTGATACATCCAAATGAACTAAAACTTTTTGTAATAATAGTACTGATCTAATACACCGTGCGTAATGGCGCGTACTAGTGACAATCATTACAGTCCTAATGATAACTAGGTAATCAAAAGTAACATAATATTCGTAGTCTTTTGCTGTCTATCCGTAGAGGAAAACTAGGTAAAATTGATCTTGGGTTCACATGTTGGCATCATCTTGTCCTTCTCGGCCTGTGTTCGGTAATAAACGGATATAGCTAGCCATTTCCTTACATCTAGACCCGGCCACAAAATTAAGATTATTCCAAAGCCAAATTGGCGTTTTTAAAAGATAAATAACGTGTCTTAATCGAATTTAAGGATTGGTTGTAAATTTATTGTTGGATAATGGATATATTTTTAAAGTGAGTGAAAGAGACGATAAGGTTATTCGAAATGCCGTCTTTTGTTTAAAAATACCACGCCAATAGTGCACCGTACGCCTCATCATATCGGGCTGTAATGAACCTGTGCGTGCGCGTGCGCCGAGAGGTTGAGTCCGTGGCTGGTAGACGGTAAAGGCACGGAGACGAGCAGCGACGCGTGCCCTTCACGCTCCTTCCCGCCCTACACAACCCACGCTATTAGTACTAGCTTGCGTTAACACACTATGGACACAGTAAACATATAGTACAACCCGCGCAGATAATAGGATATTAAATAGCGATAGTTAAAGTACTTCGGACTCGTTCATACTGTACGAGCGAAAACAGCTGCATTTTAAATAACGACAGTTCACTTCTCACTAGTTCATTCTGTTAGAGCGAGAAGAGCTGCCAGTTTCCAATAGGCATGGCAATGATTGCTATTTTTCAGTCATTGTCATATGACAAAATGATGATTTTTTGTCATATATCTGTGATAAATCATTGGCAATGATTTTTTGTCGCAGTGTCATATTGTAACACTTTTGCTATTTGTTACTTAAAATGAAATATGATTTATTGTGATCAGTTGCTCCTTGCTACTTTGCTACTTTTTTATGAAATGTCATATATAGTTCGTGCGCTACGTAATGTGCTATTTGTGTGTATTATTTAAGCATTTTTTTTTTAAACAATTAACTTCCCCTCATACTTGTACAGGCTTGGGACTGACAATGTAAAATTTTTCATGTGAATTTTTTTTAAATCCTGAATGTGTGAGTAAACTTATTTTTACATTGGCGTATGCACCTATACACTCATCACCGGGCGACTAGTGAATTTAAAAACAACATCATAAAATCATAATTCACACATAAAACGAAATTTCATTGTAAACAAAACGAGCTCGACGTTCCCTACTATAAAATCATAACAAGATATTCTAAACCTTACGGCGCTCAGCATAAAATTCAACAAACTAGAAGGTTTCAACCTGCCACTCGTAACAAAAATCATGACAAACGAATCTAAACTTTACGGTCATAAGTTTAAAGCTCTTAAAATGCTCAGTATCGTTATCGTTCGTCACCTATGATGGCATAAAAAATAGCACAGCATGTTTGTCTTTTTCTAACACGCATCTGTAGCAAATCATTCCTACTCGCTCGCGCGCTCAAGGCCTGCGCTCGCTAGACCCGCTCTGCTACATGTCATCAACGAATGAAAAGAAATTTGCGCATGACATATGATTTCACAGTCTGTGATTTGTAACAGTCAATATGACAAAAAGTAGCAGGTGTGACAAATGATTTTCAAGTCATATGATTTTTCACCTGCTCCTCATGATATCGTCCATGCCTAGTTTCCAAACCCATATTTTATCTGCGTGTGTTGGTATGCAAAAGTTCAAGTTAGCCATTCTAATAATTGCGTGTAACTTTAGGACAGCATGTAGCTGGGATACTGGTCATGTATCTGTTTATTTGGGGCTGGCGAATGTCAACAAACATATTTTCATTATTAGTGTTGCCGAATACTAAACTAGTTAGTCACTGGCATGATACAATTTGATGTAATTGAATATCTATGTTATTAAAAATTAATTAACTTTAATGTGTTTTTGGCGCAAAACTCGACAACGAGTTACCTTTTCACTGTGTTGAGTGTTCCTAAATAGTCCTAATCGGGGTTTTATCGAGAGGAATATTGGAAAAAATTGGCATAGATTACAAGGCCATTTAAATTTTGTCTGGCTTTTGTTATGATGTATGTAAAACTTCTATTATGCACCTGATTTTCAAATGTCAAAGGACAACATCAGCTAGTTTGAAATAACAGTTGCCTGTTTTGATTTTCGTTTTTAGATCGTTCCATAGCTAGTAAGAAACAGACTTCTAAGCGCTATATGTTTACTGTGTTATGGGCAAGCGGTCGAGGAATATCATGCTACTTTGTGTTAAGCGACAAACAAACGAGGGTGCAGTTTTTGTCACTCACGAGCTAACTTTGGCTAAAATGTACTTTTTATGTGTTTGCATTTCATTATCATGTTTAAAAAAAAGAAAAGAAGCAACCTTCAATTATACTCGTGAATACAAAGGCCTCTTAAGAAAGAAACAAGAATACTGGTCATGATTTGAGATATATTTGAATTGTCTTGTATACCATTAATCTTTATCTTTGTCAATGCTTTTGCTCTCAAACATTTTGTTTGACGTTAATATGTGTTTTTTTATGCCGCGCGTGAAATTCATGCATTCCATTGAAACAATAACAGGAGTTCGCAGTTGCAAAGTAATAAATAAGTCATAATCGCATAAACTATTTATTAAGTGTGTGTGACTATAAAATGTAACTTCTTTTAAATGAAAATATCGTTATATTGTTTTCTCCCAAAGCATTGCCTCATAACAAAACTATAACAGAAGCAAAGCTGTAAAGCAGATTCACAAAACTTGATACTTTACTTTTACTATGATATGATGGATGGATTTAATATTATTTCCAGATGTTTTTAATAATAAATTTACTTTCATGCTAAATTCTATAATAATGTGTGTGGAATGTGACCAGTTTAGAATAATTCAATGACAATATTGTCTTTAAGTCAATAAACAAAATACAAAATCATAATAACAGCATTTTAAAACAGTGATGGGGAGATGAGATGAAAAATGACATTAAACAACACTAAAAACGTCAAGGCAACAACTTACCTGCGGGGGCTGTGGCGACCGAATGTTGGACGCAGCGCTCGTGCCGCTGGGGCCTGGCATAGGGCTCGGTAGATGTCTGATGGGCACAAGAAACACAGTGGAGATTCACAATTTTTAAAAGATTTTTTTTAAAGGTGATTAATTAAGGTAATTTTAATTTGTGCATTGACAATATAAGTTTGAATCCCGTTAGGGCTCATGCAGCGTGCCGGTGATTTCGGTCGCACCGACTCGATTGAACGTGTGTAACTAAGCGGCTTAGTGCAGCGTACCAGTGGTAGTTTAGTCGGTGCGCACGCTGCACGAGCCCTAAAGGGTATCTGTTTACATAAATATAACTTTTTACAGGATGTACAAAAGAATGAGACACTCCTTAAAACCATGTTATCAGCTGGTGATATACAACTCTTCCTATGGAAGCAACCTCGAAATCGTGATTTTATGTCCAGATGCTCCATACATTATCATCGAGGTATGAGAGTAAGTTTGTATGGAACAGCTAAAAAAAATCTCGATTTCGATGTTGCTCCCATAGAAAAAGTTGTTGTATATGACCAGCCGATCACGTGGTTTTAAGGAGTGTCCTATTCTCTTGTGCACCATGTATAGATAGCAAAATGGGCTTTTACGTGAATTTAAACGTAACATCAATCAGTCGTCAGTTTCATGTCTTGTTAACCCAACGCTACACTGCCCCTGTCTCACTCACCACACATTTCATTACACTAGCACACATTCCCCTCTTCCCAGCCTGTAAAATCACGACGACGAATAAGAGAAAAGGCAACGGGATGAAATCTTCATAGCGATGACTCATTGACTACTGACAACTTCAAATTAGAGTCGTGAAGAAGTAAGAAGCGCCATAGACGTGTCACAGTCGGGCCAATGACGCTAAATACGTCCTAAAACAGGCCCTAAAAGTACAGTTACATCGCGTCCTACATATAAAAATAGCAGTGGCGCTGGTGGCGAGTATGAGGTGCGCCAACGTATTAAATGTTTGTATATATAGCTTACCGGGGGCTCCGCTGCGAGGCCGGGCTATGCGCGGGCGGCGGCGGCGGCGGCGGCGGCGGCGCCGGGCTCAGGCTGCCGAATTGCGCCGGCATCGTCACTGTCTCTGACCCTTCGGTTTTAGCCTGCGAAATGTTTTGTTGCTGTAAAATGCTATTCGGAATTTGGCTAGAGGACCTTTGTATAGTGAGAACTCGCAAATTCGCGTCGCTGGTTTTTGGTATACAGTTTACAACACACCATACGCCAAAACTTCGAGGACATTGACACTCTGAGATCGAAAACTCTCAAGTTCACATTTTTGGGGTAGTTTAGATCCGTAGTGTGTGAGCACACCAAAACTGCCGTTTACACACCCCTATACCCCCTATAAGGAAGCTATTAGGTAGGCGTATTTAAGTGCAGGTACATCTTGGCACTGGACAAGTTCAGTACCCTAAAATCTCTTAGGCTCTGCAAAATACGACCCGGCGACTTTAAGATATATAGATAGAAGGCAGTGGAATAGGCAAACTTATTACATAACCTACGATGGTTATGTAATAAGTGCGCCCTTTCCCTTATTGAAAATTGCGGTTTGAATACTTTCGGATAACAGGAATCGGCCAACAAAATTTTGTCACCTTTTCTGTTACCCCACAGTTATGAGACATAATGGTGACGGCATCATTTGTATCAAGTTATTTTACACAACTTACCTTCTTGATTATTTTGTCCATAGAGTCGGTCTGAATTTCGTTACCGGGATGAGGGCCTTCCCACAAATTGCTTGGTGGATTAACCTCGTATGGCTGTAGAACATAATAATGCTTAATAAAGTCACGTGTCTTGTCACGAAAGTATTCGATTCTTACAACGAGACCTAAGAGAGATTAGCGGTTTGCGGGCGAATCCAAAGCGAGGCAGGCGAGAGCGAAGAGCGGACTTACCGCAAGTTTGCAGCGAATACTGCGCTTGCGCTTTAAATTGATGCCAAGACTAATGATTTGAGATCCGAAAACATTTATTATTGTAAAATTCGATTTTTAGTTGTCTTGAAACCAAAGTCAAATGACTACTACTAAAGTTAGTCTAACTAACTTTGTTTCAAGGCTGTCAAAACGTGAAATGGCGCGTTTTGACAGCTTGTAATTAAACCGCTGTTCATGCCGTTAAGCGTCACCAGGGGCGTGCGGCATATATAGGCAATAAGCCATTGCCTACCTGGTAAATTAAATGAGGTAGGCTGGTAGATACTTACTAATGTGTGACATTGATGAAAAGGTATTCAGGAGGTACTTAAAGAAATGGCTACAGTATGAAGAGAAGACAAATGCAGAAGGAGAATAAGAGGAGCAACAACCAATGGTGGACCGGGAACCTGTTTTTCTACCGTATGTAAAAGGGATAACGGACAAAGTTGAATCAGTACTGAATAAATACTCCATTAAGACTGTATATACTCCGTTATCAAAATTAACGAAAGAAATACGTACACCAAAGGATGTAATACCTCTGCAGACCCCGGGTGTTTATAAGATTGATTGCAGCTGTGATAGCTCTTATATCGGACAAACTAAGCGTTCAATCGCAGAAACAGTGAAGGCACACATCGCAGCTGTAAGGAACCGAGACGTGTAAATCTGCGATAGCTGAACACCTGTTAAATTTAGGTGTCAATCACTGGATGAAAATACATGCCCCAAAAATCCTCTCAACTGATCGTCATTACCTTTCGAGGTTAGATCGAGAAGCCATTGAAATTAAGAAATTTTATTATTTCAATCGGGAAGATGGATTTAAGTTGTTATCAGCATGGAACACAGTGATTCCAAAGTGTAAGTCGCGTTTTACGCCGTCTCAAAGAAACCCGGATACTGTGAGCATAGTTTGTCGGACTGACTGTACTACAGCTACAAATATATTATTCAAGAAGTGCGGGTGGGTGAAGATTCATCACCGCGCTTGAGCAGACGCGACATACATCGCCAGTCTTCCCGCGACCACGGCCTATGTAATTAGGCCGAAACGTCGGGACAAATAATAATTAAAAAAGGTATGTTGCATAATACCCGTGCTGTTGTGTAGTGTTAAATAATTGATGAAAAGTTCTTATTTTTATTAATTATTTAACTCTCTCGTTTTAGTTCTCAGTAAGTATCTACTGCCTTCCTCGAAATGAAACCAATGCCAGCATTATAAACAGTGGTGTAACTCACCAGTCCAGGCGGTGGCGCGGCGGCGTAGTCGACGGGCGCGGTGGGCGTGTTGGCGGCGGACACGGCCTTCCGCTTCTTAGTCTGTTTTGTGTCGATCGCTTCGGTGTTCGTGATCACAGACTCTTGGTACGACGTCGGCGGCTTGCTCGTCGGTACGTTGTGCACCAATGACGTGGTTACTGTTTGTCTGTGAACGATAGCGGTAATATTAAAAGTTGTTGAAATTACCATACGTAAATTGCAGGAGATATTTTTCTTTTATTTCAATGTCTAAGATCTCTTATTTTGTTGCCTTATGTTACACAGCGATCTTGTTAAACCCCCATTTCCCGGTACTGAATTTTTTCATTATTTCAGCCTATTGCAGACAGACCACTTCTGGACGTAAGCTTAAAAGCACGATCTCCCGCTTTTTTCAATTAGGCACTGCCAGCAATCTTCCTAAGGTCGTCGGTTCATCGAACTGATGTTTTTCACCTGGCTTCAAAAAAAGGGGAGGTTCTCAATTCTACTTGTTTTTAAAAAGTTGTTCCTTACGTAATAGTAGGTGCAGGAGTGGTCGGCAGAGGTATGGACGAGGCAGGAGGAGCAGAGTTTATGACGCCCACAGGCTCCACAGACTTGCGACCGCTTGGGGACGCAGATGGCGGCGTCGCTTTAGATCCGCCTGGCGTCGAACCCCCTGCTGCTAGAATAAGGATAAAATATCTAATACACAGGGTAAGATTTAACTGTTTTTGAAGCATATAAAAAGTTGTATTTAAGTAAGAGACTGTAACATAACCAACTAAATTTCCAAAATATTTTTTTTTGTGTGTACAAAACAATTAAGAAGCAGAATTAAATAACAAGTTTATTTAACTTCGTCTTATGAATCTGAGACTTACACCAAGATTTTACGTGATGCACTAGCTAGAGATTTAAAAGCGAATTTATGTAGTCTTTACTCAACATAAAAATGAACTTTACGTGCATGAGAAGTGAAAATTACCTTTAGGCTGTGGGAAATCCGGTGGGGGGTGCTGAGGCGAAGGCGCCGGCGTGCTGGCCTTGCTGCTCGACCCCGCGTCTCCGGCAGACGAGCCGCGACGGGACGGCGAGGGCTTCTTCTTGTCTGACTGGTGTAGCTTGCCACCTGTGGTTTGGAGTCCAACTTATACAGGGTGAAAATTAATTAACTCTTGAAAGTATGTAATCAGCTGATAAGATACGACTACTTTTACTACGGAAGCATAATGGTTATCCCTAGAAGAAAGTTCACAATTTCTTACAAAATTTTCTTTGATTTGGATTTAATTTGGATGTTGGCCCTGTAGTAGAAGTTGTGTATCACCAATTGATTACACTAAAAAATCTATCATTTAATCCATCAAAACCCCTGGAGGCGTATTTTTGTAGGATTCGAATTCCAATTCGCATACGAGTTCACAAGAATCGCATACGAACACCTAGGAAATTGTTTCGATTCTTGCCGATTTCGTGTGCGAATTAGAATTTGAACGCTTCAAAAATACGCCTCCTGGCTGACAGTGGATTAAACTTATTTATTTTACTTTAAACCTAAATTGCATGCAAAAAAGTGTTTTATGGATAGTGATGCAAAACGATTTAGTCTTGGCCTTTAACAAAGACTCGACTTAATTTAATACGACTCCAGTCGGCAATGTAGACTATAGTTTCCAGTCTTTAGTAATAAGACTCAGTCTCGATTCGAGCTGTTTCTAAAGGACTCGCGCCTGAGTCGTGTTTGATATTCATACAGCTCAAGCTTTAGCTTAAGTTTTTACAAAATACCCTCGGTGTACCTAACCTAAGTACTCACTATTTTAGTATGATATCTGTAATGCTAACAAGACTCATTATAGTATAACATTTGTCATGTTATTAAGACGACTGTGATTCTACGAGTCGATGGTAGCATTCAAAGGAAGTTTACAGATTGTCAAAAGTAATATCACTCTTTCCTAAAAATAATTAAATGCTTTCTTTGAGTGTTGTTCTATATTAATTTACTATTAAATAAAAAAATAAAATCAAATACGGGACAAGTAAAATAGATATTTGTAACACAATTTACTTCCAATATGTACATTTTAATAGCGTGAGTCTTGATAAATATCAACCTATCCAAATCTTGGAGACTTGCGAACACAGACGCGTTAAGGCGTGTCATTTTAGTTTTATAAGCCTTTTAAGCAGCAACTTAGTTCTTTAATATCTGAGGTTAAACCACTTCGATTCAAATTAGTCTTCAGTTTACCTTTTTTGACTACAAGACGAGAGTTAAAAGACCAGTCTAGTCGTGAGGCTCTAAAAATGAGTCCAGACATTTTAAGGGCCTTAAAAGACTGAGTCTCTTGCATCACTATTTATGGATACGTCTTATCGTATTGCTGACTACTAGACCGACACTCGATGTATAATTCAAAAGATTGAGATAACTACAGGTTAGTAACGCCTTTTCAATCAAGATTTATAATCATGGCCTAACTTATGTCATGCTCATGACCCGCGTATCTGCACTGCTGTTGACGCATATACATACCTACTTCACGCCACCAAAAACAGTGTCAATTGGCGGGTTATTGTTTTATTTTTTCGTCACCTCGATAATAGGAATTAGAATATTATGGCTGGTTTATTTAACTGATTATATTTAGCTTTACATAAACCAAAAACTGAAAAGATTTTACACGAGTAGGTTTTGCGGAACATACTATGTATTTAAATTATTTATACACCTCAGGAGTTAAAAGCATCCTATAGTTGCTTTGGATATAATTTTTCCTATAATATACATGGTTAAGCCAGTTTCAATATCAATCTTACAAGGAGAAAACGAAAACTTGTTTTAAAAAAAATCAAGTCATGAGTGTAGCAATTCGCACCCACACCTAAATTGGAAATTAGACTTTCTACGCTTAAAAAGTAAGGGCCCAAGCGAGATATAACCGACAAAAAACATAACGATTAAGTTATAATACGCCGGGTTAGTAAGGAAGTAGTATGAGTACACATAGCATTTATTAGCAAGGGTATGTCTATATTGGTATCTCAAATACAAGTATTAGATACTATCGGTTATTGCAAAAATAAAGAGTACTTACCGCTTTTTAAAACAATAAATGAATGCAAAAACATTTTCTTTCTGCTAACATCGAGCTAGCAACTTTTTATATGACTTTTTCATGTTTCTCATTATTAATCGTTAAATCGACGAGTATTGAACACTACCACATAACTTACTTAAACTTAATATTTCTTAAAGGACTTTAACATTGCCACGACAGTATTACCACCATGCGAGCAAAATTAGTATTAATCCATCCATTACAGACACATAATAAACATTGTACATTCAACGGCAGGTCAACCTACCCAAAAAAAAATAAAGGTTATCCAACTGATTTACAACTATTAAGTCTGACAAATACAGATCAACATCAATTGAGAAAATTTGACGTTTTGTGGTAGGTTGAAGAGCTGTTGTCTGCACCTCTAACTATACAATAAGATTTATTTTAATTAGACCACCTATTACATTTACATTACATCATAACTAAATTATACTAGTGGCGGGAGGCTTACTACGAAAATGTTTTGTTTGATCGGACGCATAAATCTAACAGTTATAAATACCTTTATTTATGAGCAGTAAAAGACAATCATATTTTTCACACGGCTAGTTTCAGTTGTCCATAATTTGTTTTAGGAAGATCAGCTATTAAAATAATTTATTTACCATTTTACAGGGTTACATTGCAAGGTAGTGCCAATTTTTCAAGGAACACACGAAATCAATAACTAAGTCGATCTACGTTAAAAACAAACTATTTTTTCATATTTTATTAATACTATCCGATATCCGATAATCTTGTCTCATTCATAAAAAATACGCACGCACTATATCTGTGCAAACTAGCACTGCAAAGTTCAATGCATTAATAGTCACAATGGCGCGCGAAAACCATCCTTAGACTTTACGGTGTAAGGTACATTTCTAACAGCAGGAGCGCCTGCACAAGCTATGCAATAAACATAAGGTGCACCGTATTTTTGGCGTCAGCGCCACGAATTACGTCTGTTATTATGAATGACTGAGCAGGTCACGTTGTTGTTTTTTCCGGATATTTTAATAATAATGTTACTAAATTAATAGTAAAAAGAAACGACGAAGACAAACTTAATTTTCTCTAGATCTCTGATTTTTTTAAATTTGCCACTACCTGACAATGTAACCCTGTATATATCCTATTACCTGGAGGTTGTTAAGCCACTAGTATATGCCGTTGTTTAAAATTATATGCTTAAACATTATAATATTATTAATCAGTATGAAAGGAATCCAAAACAGTTATGTTTAAGTTTACTATCATTGCAGCCACCATGAGAATATTGTGTTTGTTTGTTCATACGAAAAAAACAACTAAATTTCAATATAATTTAAATAAAATAGTCTAAGATATTTCTCTTATAGTAAACAACTGCAACTAACCGGTTTACAGACTACGATTTATTTTATTGTTTTCAAACTGTGAAACAAATAAAAGAATAATAATTATACCAGTTATTTTGGTTAACACTTCTGAATTTTTAGTTTGATACGCACAAACGAACAAAAGCCTTCCAGGTGGCGGGATTTAAGTAGTGGTATCTGCAAACGATGATAATGGACAGGTAGGAGACGTATTATATTCATACTACTTGATTTTTCATTCGAATACGAAATCGCAAGATCCCGAATACCGTAAATCACTAGTTTTGAAATTTCAGTTCGTGAATTCTGCTACAAATAGTTCTGCTACGAGTGGTTTGATTACTTGTAGAAAGTGTGGAAGGATGACCATTACGCCCGTCCGTAGCACACCTCCGCTGCGAAACACGAGTAGCGACACCGCTGTATGCATTCCGGAGTAGTGATCCGCGGCGCGGAACGTCATGCAAGTCAGTCAGTTTAGTGGATACAATCGAAGTAAAATGTCGTCATTATAGTCTGGATGACTAAGCAAGTACAGAATAGATTTATTTCTGACCTCTTGGTCCTCCTCTCAATTTTTCAGCGAATTTGATGTCCATCGTAATTAAAAACGCACTATAGCTTCTTTAAAATTGACAAACACATGCGGAAACTATACGGTGCCGCAACAAAATGGCGGAAATGTGACAGGTGTCGTAGCAGATTGGCGAAACCGCGAAGGGAAAGAGACAGCATTATAGTGAAATCAATGCGCTAGAATTTTCATCAATTTCGAATCAATTTCGCTAGTGTTCCGCTTCTCATACTTTCTTTCTGACAGGACATGGCGAAATTATTGCGGTTCCACTCTTATGGTTTCGCGGTGGAGGTGTGCTACGGGCGTAAAGTAGTAAGCATATGGTTGACAGAAAAAAACGTTCCGTTTTAAGCGACACATTGCCGGTTTTTTTAAATCAAGCATTACGAGAAATTTTCTGCGTGGAACGAAAATTGTAGTACAAAATTCAATTTAGTAGTAATACACGAGTTATACAAAAAATTGCGTAAAATTGAATGAAAAGAAATAGAGTTCGCACAAGCGTTCGAATTCGAGATTCATTTTAAAGCTATAAAAATACGTATTCTGATGTGATACAAATACTAGTACATTAGGTACTATCGCCTCCGCCAGTTCTAAAACAACACAAACTAACTAATACAGTCAGACTCAAGAATATGCATTCTTTTAAAGTTTATACATCCATTCGGATGAATGAACCTGGATAGGTTGTCGGTTTTTCAGTTACGAAGCGGTTTTAATCTAATGCAGTGTTTAACCTGTGGTCCCCAGACACGCCAGGGTACACTGTCTGAGGGGATCCGTAAGTCCGGAAATTAGCAATTACGCCCTTGTAAAGGCTGATTTATTGACTTCTATAATAGGCTTGTCTGTGGATTGCTGGAGTATTATTGCGAGAGAGCGAAATTTACGGTTAAGCTTAACTTTAAAATATGCACGTGATAATCAACAGCTGTACAATGCCAGTTTAAGCATCTCTTATGAAAAATAAAAAAAAATTGCAGAATATGAGTAAAACTATTCTATCTTATATAGTTTTTTGACAGTGAGATCTTCACTGCATGCTACGAAGGATTTGTGTTGCTTCACACACAAATTCAAATTTTAAGAGACGTGTTAATCGAACAACTCTTGTCGAATTTCTAGTCCGCACTACGGACTACGAAGCCAGGCAGTTAAATCCCACATAGGGGAAAATGTTGTGTAAATGCACACGAGCTTATATACATATGCTTCAGCTTATCACACAAACATTTACCTTACCTTTTAATTAGTACCAATGTCGTGGAGGTTTATTATGTCTAAATTTAATTTTTATTTAGTTGCCCCAGTAGCTTAGTTTGGGGTTATAATTCGTGTGATTATTGGAAGAATATATCACTATAATTAAACAATGTTTCAAATAAATATTGTCCCTATATAGAACATTAACGGTACACAAGGTTTTTGAGGTTTTCCTCTAATTATATAAATACTTATAGTTTAACTAAAAAAACGAACTCTTCCCGCATTAAATACTAAATAATACGATCGTAAAATGATCCCATAAATTAATATATTATAAGATGGACCAAAAACCTTGAAAACTACATACACAGCATCCATGACTCCTTAACATTTTTTTTTATAGATAAGGATCTGACTCTGAACGTATCGAAACAGCCAAGAGATTCGAATGCATATTCTTGGGACTAACAAAACATGCTGCGACATCCACGCGTAATGAACATTCGGAACACACTTTTGTCCGAGGATTTGTGTTTGCGTCCAACAACAGGTGTGTCTGTCAGGTCCAGGCTCGTTTCTGCAGCGGTCGACCACAAAACAGTACTGTTAAATATCTGGGATAGATAACACAAATAATAAAACACAGTAAAAGAGGTATTTAAAAGTATTATGACCCATTTACGCCTATTTTCTGAATTAGTCAAATCACACTGAGAAAATAAGGTCAGACTTATTTTATTATTACATTAGCTCTTTTAGTTGCAGATGTAAAACTGGTAACTAACTGGTAGACGTCAATGTTGTTAATTGCATCCTACGATAAATTAATCAGGTGGATTTAAAGCGTTTTGCGGCGAGTTTAAAGTATTAGGTTAGAACTACAAACAAGAATATAACTATAAGATTTTCAAACAATCAAACGCTTAAAAATATTGTAAGATATGTTAAATATGTAAATATGTAATAGACAATATTAAACATAAACATTCAGCCATAATTTAAGATATGGTTGCGCTTATAAAACTAAGCCCTTACAAAAAAGGGATCGATATAAAAAATGTTTTTGGACTTTTCGATAGTATTCGATCAATCTTATTAATGTTAAATTTTCTGGGTATATATACATACCTACCAACATCTAGAAAGAAGTCTGAAATCTTATGTAACACCTTGTATATTTGACGTTTACCTGTCAAACGGTGACCAAATAAGATTCGGTCGCAATTGACGATGGCTGAATTCGTCTACTGAGGAATGCACAGTATAGAAATCACTGGCATGTAATTGGTGGGGATTTAGCCGTAAGTGGATAATGTAAGGAATTACGGATGTTTGTGAACTCACCCATAGGCTGGCTCGCGTTAGTGGGAGTCTTCGACGAGTTCGGAGTACTCTTCCCGGCCGCAGCGGTGCTCGAGTGAGAGGACTTGCGACCCGGCTGAAAGGACAAGCACTTATTAAAACACGCAGAAGCATCTTGTTGCCGCTAAGCATCTTGTTTCGCGATATGTATAAAATATCTACAATTTAAGCTGTACATACACACTCGCAATAATAAATTAAACGTGGATGAACAACTGGACGATGCTCACCAGGCGGCTAAATCTTCATTACAATAAATAATAATGCACTATTATATTCAGTTTAACTTTTTTAAACTCACGAATGAAGTTACGTTTTTGCTTTATAAAACGGAAAGGGAAAGAAAGGAAAGATGCTGAACAAATTAAGTCTGTTCGAACGTACCCCTTTGGACTTGGTGGCGTGCGTAGGAGTTCCGCTCCCCCCCGCCACAGGAGAGGCGTCCCCCTCCTTTTCGCAACTGGAGTCGCTCGACTGGCTGTCGTGTGAGACTGGCTTGTAAGGCGGTATGGTCTTCACGTTCCCGCCTTTTTTCTGCGCAATCAACACTCGTCACTGTACCAACCGTCAATTTGACACCGATTTCCATTAGAGCTTCGGGTTCAGTACGCGGTAACGCTATGTGTAACAGGATACTTTAATATAATAATTGATAACGCCCTTAGCCACGGCTCAGTTGCAATGGTTAATGTTTCTGTTTGTACCTACGTGCAATTAAATCGAATCACCTAACACTTGCCGCTTCAGACGTATCTAGATGTTGTGTCTGACTCTAGCAAATTTATGCATTTTTGCACAATTTATGCAGTGTCCAGCCCCCAATTACAATTAAAAATATTATCTATCTGCATCGCATCATGGGAAATTTAAACTACTTATGTTTGTTAAGAGTACTCCAGTAGTCCTGTAACCACGTTTTGCATCGAAAACATGGACGCAGGAGAGTCGGCATTAAGCAACGCATGAATAGTTTGTCAACAATATACGTTGTCAAAATATAAGCACCAGTTTATGCATTGCCTAATAGAGCAAATGTGCAATTAGTATCGCTCAAAAAGTTACACATACACCTAAAAATTAATAATTTTATATTGTTCTAACCAAAGATTTAAAAAAAAAAAATATATATTTCGATGGTCATCTATTTAATTGCACGTAAGAGTAGGTATTTTTTATACACGCATGCAGACGCGTCTTAGTAATAAACGTTTGAAAACAAGATGACAGTAAGGTCTCGTACACACTTGCGACCAACAATTTAGCAGTTTTGCAGCTTAACATTGCACTAATAAAATTAAGTGTTATGTAATAATAAAAGTTAATTATTGTTGATCGTAACTGTTTAGGAGTACAATTTTGATATTTTTCCGAATAGTCAAGCTAAAGCAGTAAATTGCATAAAAATAAACAAAAAGACAGTTTTATTTGGGGTCAAACTATTGCATAACGGTACAGAATTTTCGCTTTCATTCCCTTAACATTATTTTCCACACAGTTTACCGCGGTGCATTGTATTTATTTTCTATTTATACAATATTATAAAAGTAAAAAAATATATGTATACAACGTGTCCGAAAATTCAACGATTAGCCGGCGCTGTAGGGTGGACATGATCATGACTACTCGTACTTCAGGAAATTTAAGAAAAAAAAAATCCAGCTCAATTTTTTTTATTACAAAATAAATTATGAAATTCTTCAAAAATCGACAACCTTTATGTTATTTAAGGCTACCACGGCCACATTTTTTCAAAAATATTTGTTATTTTTTGTATCGGCATCCTACTGCCCACCACAACTCCTAAAACTCCCAAAATGCTTACAGTTTTTACACAAAAAATAATCAAAATATTTTACAACAAGAGCAATTATGAAATTTCATTTTTGTTTATAAATAGTATGGATCTTTTTTGGGCCAATTTTCTTAGCATATTATACCATTTTGGAATCTTAGTTAGTTGCGTCAATTTTATAAAAAACTTGCCGCCATAGTGTCCATACTTTTTTTTACAAAACAATGAGGGAAAGTGGGCTAAAAGTAAAAATCTTTCACAATTTTAAGGGCAAAACATATTTTGATTATTTTTTGTATAAAACTGTAAGTATTCTGGTAGGTTTAAGAGTTGTGGTGGGCAGCAGTACTACTTAGGTTGCCGATACAAAAAAAACAAACATTTTTAAAAAAATGTGGCCGTGATAGCTGAAAATATCATAAAAGTTGTCGATTTTCGAAGAATTTCAAAATTTATATTGTAATTTAAAAAAAATTGAGCTGTTTTTTTTTGCTGAAGTACGAGTAGTCATGATCATGTCCACCCTACGGCGCCGGCCTATCGTTGAATTTTGGGACACGTTGTATAAAATACATATAAAAGTAAAAATATTCAAATATATATTATGTTTTAAAGTTCCACCACACGTTTGCCATAGCGCGATGACCTTTATTTATTGTATTTATTTGTCCAGAACATTATAATGGATTTCATAATTTTCATTTTCTACGAAACTCTGCATTCTCATCGACTTTGTAATTATCGGGTTTAGTCATAGATGGATTATGTGAAAGGACCTCCAGGTAAACGTGTGGTGGCACAAAGACGACAAATCTCAGCAAAAATCTTGATCTAGAAAACATGAGCTGAATAAGTATGTTTCGCAAAACTTCGCATCACTGGATCTCCTTGATTAAGTAGAAAGCACTACATCGCAAAAATCCTTTGACATCTCATCCGTTTTATGAAATATGTTTTTGAGATGCGCTCTGCCCTAATATATGCGAGCCTTAATAATACTCATTCATTCTATCACAGAGACTGTGTTATATTATATGATGAAATTAGGGATAAGTTTTTGAGCTAATAATTTCAGGCATTTTCACAGGTTAATAACTAAATACTCGCATAGCCCTTTTTATTGTGCATCCATACTAAAGTTAAACACTGTGAATGCAAGTTTCTAATCCCACTGTTACTAAATAACAAAGCGTATGATAGAAAGATTTTATGGGAACAATGGCGGTACCAAATAATGGAATAATATAGAAAGCGCGATGGGCGTGTTATGTACATGTCATTAACGAGATCGAGTACGCGCGGGTATAGAGACGAGTTGTGAGCGCTAAGCCATAGCTGTTGTGTTCTTATGCTGGGAGACGGCCTGAAAAAAAACATTGTCTAGTAATATTGTCAGAGCCGCGGTTACGGCTACAGCCGATGCGTTTTGGTCGTATAGTACTGAACAACATCCGAAACAAAAAAATACAATAGTAAGTTGGTCAATGTTCTTAACTTTATTGTGCGAACGTTGCTCCACCAAAAATTAAAATATTATAATTTACATGTTTAAAATTCAAGTGAGATAAATTCCAAATGAAACGAAAGTTTATTAATTTAATTTCATGGTGGACTTTTCAATAACTTTAAAACTGTTGTGAATTCAAATAAAATCATAGACACTGCAATCATCAAAATAATTAACCACTAGGCAAAATGAATTATTATAAAGTACAACACTTCTTTTACAAATCCCTATTTAAATTTTTAGAATTTTTATGTCGATAGTATATTAATCAATTTTCCTTGCTAATTAATGCTAAGCGCGTCACTTTACGACATTATAATTGTTGTCCGTACGTACAGGGGTTCGGCTACACTCAAGAGCCAAGAATTCGGATCACTTACCAAAAAAATCATCTACGAATGTTATAGCGGTAAATAAATTCATGTATTTTACCCGACTGCACAAAGAACGATTCTTTTAATATTTATATATTACATAAGTTTTCGGAAACTGGTAAAATAAGAGGCCCATCGCTTTCAAGTGTAATTTTTTTAACCGTAACATAAGAAAAACAAATTATCGGCCGCTCCCGTTGCCAAAACAAAACAAATTAATTAATTCATTTATAATGACAATCGCAGCAACGCGCATTCGCCTTGTGTGCCATCGCTCTTTCATTATTTCTAAAGAATTTAATTGTAAAAAATCATATAAAAACTAACGAAGACGGTTATTGTTAGAATCATATTGTATTCTAAATATAGCTTCCCGCGCCCTGTAGACGATGAAAGGACGAATTTACCGGGGAAAATCAATAAGAGCTTCGTTCATTTCTAGACACAATTTACTACGGGGAATTATAGTGATTTCAGGTGGAAAATGTTTTGGAATGCCGATTTGTATGAATAGATATTCCCAGTAAATTGACTGTACTCATGGGATCTCTGTAACAAACTCAAGGAAAATTCACAGTATTAATTTTTACAGTATTTATATATTTTTTATTTATTTATTCCAGGACAACCAACAAAGCATATACTTTACATTTAACAAAGAACAATTTTAAACAACAGGTTACAGTGTTGCCTTAATTAAAGGCTGCCACGACATGCACAGAAAAATATATGTTGAAAACAAACTATGACTAATTTAGAAATTTATTTAAATGAAACTACTTTTGTGTTCACACACTGCAGACTTAGACATGTCATGCCTTAGATACACCCAACCATTTCATACGATTTGACCAGCCTAAAGTCCTTGCAAGAGAACAACGATTTGTTCCTCGCATGTTACGGGAGGCAATTGAAATTAGAAGACACCCGAATTTCAACAGAGAAGATGGTTGGAAAATACCACCAGCATGGGATCCTGTTTTAACGAAATCCCATGCTAGGCCCCGCACTGCAAGACCTCTAGATACAGTTAGCTCTATTTACATAGATAGGAACACAAATTAATATTGAGAGATTGACTGAGTGACGGTAGTTTATATTTTTAAAAATATTGTAAAGACGAATAACACCTTAGTCTACCTGTGACCACGAACGCTGTAAAGTGTTCGAAACGTCAGGTTAAATAAAATGTTAATAAATCGCGAAATAATCCGTAAAAGTAGTTTCATTTAAATGTATCGTGTTCGCGTAAATAAAAGACAACAGTATTAGAAATTTATATTAAAATATATCACCCATGGATTTCAAATTCGTTATTTCAAGAATCACTTAAATGATTTTATTTTAAGTAAGCTTTTTCGCTATTTTCATACGCCACAAAATCCTTTGTTAAAATGTAAAACCTTTCGTAGGCCGCCATTGCCAACAATATTCTATTTTTTTTAATAATTAATGATTATGGCAATTATTATTGCGAGTCATACGTTTCATGTTAGTTATAAATCAAATTAAGACTGACATGGATACAGACATCTACAGCATGGTGCTATACTGCCGTGTTTCAGGGCTTCAAGACACGAGCCATGAAATAAACATGGCTGTCTATTTGAATACAGCCCATAACCAGCCTTACGTCAGTGCCTATTGAGATTTCTATGACAGCCAAATGTCAGCTCGACTTACTTTCGATGACGCCATGACAGATGTTTTCTACCCCTTTTATAGCTTCTTAAGCGTAGCCAGTATTGTTAATAAGATCCGTCACCTGGCTGAATGAATAAAATTTAATGATGTGAATGAATAAAATATTTTTTGTGAACGAGTAAAAAGTGTCGAAGCCCCATCCATAATGCTGGGGCTTCACCTGCGTGACGCCTAACGTTCTAATAAAGGCATGACTAGCGTTAACTAAATTAAAGTATTAAGCTACGCGCTAAGTGCGTGGCCACACTTATTTGACGTTTGATTCTAGCGTCTAGCGACTTAGTTAGCGTGTGATCTGTGAGTGTGTCTTTAAAATAAAATAAAACGCTTCCAAGAACGCAATACTTTTCTTATTTTGTCTACTCCATCCTAACTTAATAACTATGCACTTTAACATTTATTTCACAAAGAGTTTTTGAATGTGACCGTGTTTTAACATGTTTAGTGTAGTAGGTGTAGCCACAACAACGCACTAAACGCCCGCTTAATCCCTTTGATGTGTCAAAAGTTACCGCCGTCCGAGCTATCGCCTAACGTCTAATGTTATTGAAGCAAATTAGTGCACAAAGACCGGCCACACCTGCGTATTACGTCAAATAGAGCACTAATTAACGACATTAGACGCAGGTGTAGCCCCAGCATAATAAGCACGATTTGATAACGTAATCTATCATATCTGTAAGGCTCGGGTTATCATAAGCTGTTTCCGGCCGATATTAGAACCTTTTTTAAAAACGACCTTAGGCTCGGTCTATACGCTGCCGGAATCCGTAAGCAACCGCAAGTATCCCTTCAAAAACGACGGTTTTCCGTTTGACCCGTATGTTTGTATGTATGTATTTAAATCGCGGACAAACGTCCTTGATTTTCTCGCGTTTGGCTCATCCGCTTTTGATGCGGTTTTCAGAAAAGTATTTGTTACATTCTGAAGCAGGTTTTAGTATGCATATCATACTGCTGAGCTGATGATGGAGGCCACAGAACTCCTTAACATTTAGGAGTCAATAGATAATACTGCGATTTGTCTTCAGAACGTATTTCGTAGTGTATTAGGCAGAAGTGGCGCTTACGAGGTACCAGTCAGTTATTTTATTTACTGGGGGCGTAAACCAGTACACCCAGAAATAGAAAAAAAAAATGCTAGTTTTTTAATGAGGGTTTTCTGAAATGACGCTCACTAGGTGGCAGCTCTGAGACGTCAGGTCCAGAAACCTGTCACAAGTATCAGAGCCCCTATATTTGAAGTGTTGAAGTTTTGTATTTCTTAATTAAATACAATAAATATTTTATAAGAATCGAAATCCCACCATGTTTTTCAGTTCCTATGTGCTTAAAAAACGGGAGGTCATGTTTCCTAAAGATAAAATACGTTTATTAAAACAATGCCTTGTAGCCATTCGTAGAGAACGTTTGATAATAGTCTTGTATGCAAAGGTTTCTTTAGTAAAGATGATTAGGTACGAGCTGCCGAAAGACCTATATAAATCACCAAAAATCATGGAGATATCTGGTCTAGTACCAAATAAATGATTTTGTATGTATTATAATAGGTTTGTCCTAATAAGTATTAAATCAAACAAATTTAAAGAGATCACTAATAAATTATATATTAAATCACTAGAAAATTTCATAAAGTTTCAAAAAAATGTTGGGTTGTCGTCATCATCGTTTCAACCAAAATAGTTTACTACTTAACTGGACATATGCCTCTCCCAAGGATCTTAATATCCACACGTAGTAAAAACATATTTAAAGAAAATTTCTAGCAGAAATATAAATAAAACAAGTGTTTTATTTATATTTCTGCTAGAAATTTTAAATTAAAATCAAAATAATCAATATTTATTGTTAAAAACAATAATCACTGAATAATCAGCGCTGGTTTGGATTTTGAAGGTAGGTACGTTTTTGTATGTATGTATGTAGAAATACCTTATTTAATTATAATAAACTTTGTTTTGTGCTTTTCCATGGTAGTAACTAGTAAGTAGATTTTGTCACTCACTTTTTACTTTTCCGAACCAAACTAAGCGTTATTGACATCTAAATCCAACTCGTGTTAGGTATAAACGTTACAACAGTAGAATAAGCCGCGCTTAAAAAAGGTAGTGATTTTAATTTATTATTTTTAGTTCAATGGTTTATGTTCTAGATGTGTTATATTCATTTGTGGTAATTACTAGTAAAAACATTTCTGTTTCGCCCTGTGCCTTCGTCTGTGCACTGTGTGTAGTGCCTTATATCATCGAATCATGGTTGATTTTACAAAAAGTTTTTAATGAACAGTACATACTTTTTTGTAAGATTTAATACTCCTTTGTATTTATTTTTTGTCAAAAGATATTCGGCGTGTCATTGGCGTCTGTCAAGTGTCAAGTCATTAAATTAAATTAAATTCTGAATTGAATTTCCACGAAATATATTTTAAATTACATTTAGTGCTCCTAAAGTGCATGCTCATACAAGTTGTATAAAGCTGTATAAAATTAAAACAGCAGAAAGAGTTCAAACTCTTGTTCATGCAGATATATGAACCAATCGTGTATTTCTTATTCTGAGCTTCTATGACATTCTGTGATGTACTTATGTGAGTCAATAAAATTGATTGGAACTATCTTTGCCTTCTGGATCTGTTTGTTAAAGTTCCTTTTCGGCTACAGCTACAAGAGAACGAGAAGATAATCTGAGACTATGAATCTGTATTTCTGGGACTGAACTAAGTGTATTTCTTATTTTGAAGTTCTTAAATATAAAATTTTCGTTTAACTACAGTTTTATTGTAAAGTACCCATTATTATTATTATTGCAGGTTCTGATAGCTACTATACAGCGCATACTACCTACCGACCGATTATAAAGTATCGATTAACGATAATCGATTAAAGTGCATCGATATCTCGTTTATGTCTAGATCTATGCGATATTATATAGCCTGTGGACATTTACGGTCATCAGACATCACATCACTATTAAGTATCTCACTCTGAGTTTTTTCTTTTCTTTTTTTTTGTCACTCGACGAAAACGTTTCCAATCAATTGAAGTAAGTGACGTTTACTTTCTTCGATATTCCTACTCCGCTATCTTCTACGTAGTATTATTTGATCAGTGCCCACAACGTCCTTTGTGGTGCACAGATCATTGCATCTGCATTCTTTAGTTTTTCATAAGTCTTTAACTTTGTAGCGTTCTTTTCTTCGTTTGTTATATTGCTTTAATCGGATAAAATGATGACATTATTTAACAGAATTGTTAAGTTACAGTAAATACAGTATTTTTTATAATAGTACAACTATTAGAGCGAAAGAGTTGTAGGCTACGAGTACGATTGGTTCCATAAAAATACTTGTCATACTAATTGCAAAGTGAAATCAAACTAATTTGCCCAGCTTTTTCTAACCTTTCTAAAATTAATAAAACTTTCATCATTGCCGTTTCTTAATTTATTAAATAAGTACAATTTTTTTTTCGCTACAGTGATATTGCCGCATACCGCAAGCTGACTGGATTTTTACTAAACGCAAGAGTAACAAAGAATCCGAGTAGTAAGAGTAATATTTAGGAAAGCGACCGAGATACAGCGTATTTGCAGCTGAATAAAATAAAATAAAATTGGGCAAATACAAAAACTAGATTAAACTGTGTCAAGTCGGAAGAGTTGGTAGCCAAAGAAGTCCCGTTTACTTCTAGTATAGCAAGCAAAATGACCACATCAAATATATGGTTTTTACTTTGCATCCTTTAGTAACACGGTATTATTGTATCTATAAATCTCAGCCAAAACCGCAACAATATTTTACTATATAGGAATATATCAATATTTATTCCTGCTAAAATAACAACATTGAAGGCGCTTGAATAACCTATTATGATCGCTGACAGTCGCTTCATAAATAACTACAAAGTTGTATAAACAAAGGCAATTTTATTGTGTTAATAATAAAATAATAGGAAGTGGGATAAGTAAGAAAATTACCAATGCGACTGGTTACTTTAAATTCACCATTCTCCAAAAAAAGAGGTCAATTATTAGATATTATATTTAATATTTATATGCTTTTTCCTACCAAGATATAAAAAATAAGTGTAAATTGTTAACGTTTAGTTTTGTATTTATACTAATTCACAATTAATATAAAAAATGCAATAAAATATTACATTCAAAAACCGCGTTGTTTTTTTTGTCTCTTATTCGATTCGACATTTCGGCTAATTAATCATAATAACGGATAATTGTATGGTGAATGTACTACTTACCAGTTTACTGTAGTGGTGTTGACAATATCCGCAGTATTTTACGTTGTCCAGGTAGTTCCCGGCTTCCTCGCAAAGTAGGCCCAAGCTTTGAGCGCAGGTTACGTGAAACTGCTGCTTGCACCCTGCAGCATATTATATTAGGAAGGTATAGAGCTAAGACTTCTAAATTATGGCAAAGTCGATCGTTGAAAATCACATATTTGACATTTCATATTTACGACGAGAATAGTTGACGGCAATTATATCTTTCAACTAGAGGTCGCATGCGAGAAGAATTTAGTGTCCTGCAAATTTGTAAAAATCGGCTTATTTTACCATTTATAATTGTTTTCATGTTCTAGCAATATTATGACAAAACCATTAAAAGATGTCATGTATTTTTTTTTGCAAATTAGCTTTAATCACTTTACTCGTCCTATTTTGTCCTACCTGCTACGAAAAAGCGAAACGTTACCAGGATTAGTTTCCACTTAGACCAATCTTTAAAACTTTATTTTATTCTCAAAGTAAAATGTATCATATAAAACGAGTGGAAAACATGGTCATTGGTCAATTATATAATTTATTTCTTTATCTTTTGTTTTTGACTATACCTCGTTTAAACTCGCATTTTTATGGTCTCACTCGACCTTCAACAAAACGTTTCACTTGTGCCTATTCGTAGACATCTTAATATAATGAAACAAAGACGGGTTTGTTACTACAACACTTACAACTCGAGAACGGCTGGACCAATGTTCATCGTTTATGATATGCTGGATATGTCTCCTCCCCGAATAGCAGAATAAATAATCAAAATATACAAAAAGCTGACGAAAAAAATACTGTTAGGCGGTACAAAGTTCGCCGGGCCAGCTAGTATCATAATACATACTCTAAAACCCAAGTATATTGTACGAACCTGATTTGTTGCACTGCATACAAGCTCCGGCTGTTGCACGATGATTCTTGCCTAGATCTTGGCAGATGTAGCAAGTCTGGAAGAACGGCAACAATGAGTGCTAGAGCTATTACAGACGGACATGAGTGCTAGAGCTATTACAGACGGACAGCATTTAGACTGACATTTATCATATAAAATCGCAATTTGATGCTGTTTCTGTATAGTTGGCATAGTTGCATCAAAACTGCAAGCCAACTGTGCAGTGCAGTCCGCTTGCAGACTGCCTATAATGTCATTATAGTCTACTTGGGCTCCATCGAATTAGCTTAAGATTTAATTTTGCGCTGTCAACGTTATTAAAGTTTTATTCCGTGTCAGTGGACAGTTCAGGGAATTAAATCGCTAATCCTGAAATGCGCAAGTGGTACAGTAACCTATTTTTCCAAAAACTATAGAATAGGTCTATGGACCTATTCTGGTATGCCATAGCCTACCAATTTGAAATGTATATCACCACACGTATCATGCCTACCTCAGCATGCATTCCAAACGGTTTGCCTATTCTATAAAACCAATTTCTTTTGGAATTATGAGGTTAGAACTTTAAATATAATCTAAGAATAGTATATGAGAAAACATACTTTGTTGTATCTTTCCGGTGGAATAAGTCTCAAGACAATTGGCTCCATAGAGGTAACATTTCCGAATCTCACTTCAGGGATATAAAGAGCGCAAACAACATGGGCCCAGCCCCCGTTGTCACTCCGTTTCAGAGCCCCTGACTTCGACGGGCATAGTTCGCAACGCTAAAAAAATACAATCAAAATTAAAGATTACACAAGCAGTATAAACTTAACATATCTGCATCCAAATTGGGTTGCATTAATTAAAGAGGCATACATTCAGGCTGCATAACGTTTTTGGCATTCTTTTCGTTTCGCATAACGTTCATACAGAATAAATCATAAGGCACACTTTATTTCCCCATAACTTCTTTTAAAATAATTATACATCAGCAGAAAATTTTCATGCATAAATGTTTTTACAATAACGATTACTAATTATAACATTTATTGGCATCTCACCCTATGACATATATTACAAGTCATACTTTTAGAATATCATAATGTTTACAATATTAATGAATTACATTATATCATGTAAATGTTTATATCATTTTATATGTAATAGTTTACAAAACTTGTTATGATTTTATGCGGGTTATTACTTATTACGCTGACTATGCTCGCTGCGCTCGCTTCATTCACTCGCCTTAGCGCTGTGTGGTCACTATCTTAACCTAACCTATTTCAATCAATATCTAATATGTAAATAAAATTATAAATATTACAGATATGCAATATAAAATTATGTATTATAAAGTATTTTATCATAAACTGCTAACTTAAATTATACTGATTATATTAGATAGTAGTAAATTCTGTACTGATTATATTAAATAATTAATATTGTGTTATATTTTGATTAAAGTAAGATGATTGTTTACAACTGTATGTCTTATTATTTCTTAAATAAACTTAGTCAAATTTATCATCTATTTAAGACTTTAAAGGTTATGGATACCTTCATTATGCGTTTCGTTTTTTATGATAAATTACTTTAGATGAATCACAATTACGTCCTTCACATTTATGCTGACTAAAATTAAGATAAAGAAATTTTTGAGTAAGTTAAAATTATGCCGATGTAACCATTCTGGGTTTATAACACTCTGCTGCCAAATGCCGCCAATTTGTTCATTTTACGATTGATTGGTATTTTTATTTTTAGGATCTTTGACTGCGTCAATTTATTAAACTTCTTTAGCAAATTAATTATGTAAACAGAACTAATTCTAAGGATATGTATCAAATAATATTTACAATAATTGACTTTAAACGTATTATATTTAAATATAAAATTTTATAAAAGAAAACCCAAAATCACCCATACATACAGAATAGTTAAAGGTTCCCAGAAGGCTGGCAGCATTGCCTCGATGAATAGCTATGCTTATTCGCTGGCCAAGATACTCTGCTTATCATAATTTATGCGAGAAAACTTTATGCTAAAACTGTTATGCAAAACGACATATAAAAAAGATTATGCCACCGAAATCTGCATACATTTATAATATACAAGATACTTATTTCTTAGCTAAACTCTTTCTAAGGGGTGATTCTACTGCTATATGTATCCAACGACTTTTTCTAAGATGCCAACATCAAAAGCTAAAAAAAAACACTACTCCATACAAACAAGCATAGTATGGGAAAGCATTTTTTGCGGTTTTGATGTTTGCCCCTTCGAAAAAGGTGCAGTATATTAATAGTAAAATCACCTCCTAGAAGAAAGTTAACTAATAAAATAGTACCTTAAACAAATGCATGTTTGTTTGTCCGGTATGCGCGTTTTTAGGTTATTATCCAATAGCGATGAAACTTAGTGCGTTGTTATGCACACGCCAGGTTAGGTTTCTAAATTTAAATACTGAAGACAAAGCGAACGCCGCGACGTCGCGGGAAACTAGTATACATAAAAGGGAATAGACAAAACACATTTTACCCACCACTTTGCCTTTAATATCGGGACATTCACATTTTCGACAAAACCATGGGCCAGTTGGTACGGTTACTATACCATAACATGCTGTAAAAAAAACAATATTTAATTACACAACAAAATTAACTATTATTCACATAATAATCAAATGACTACATAATTTGTTTAAATAATAAATAACTTTAGACAGTCTTAAATAATGACTTGGAGTAATTAAAAACAACAGTTGTCGGTTTTATTTAATTCATTTATAATATGGGTCTGAAAACGGTAATACATTAAAATTGGTCTGAAAATCCTGTAGAAACAAAAAAAAATTAACCGGTCGACAGTGATTCGGACTCAGCCTAAGTAATAATGAAATTAAAGTAAATATAGTGGCACAGAACCCGCAGTGCGAGTCGCATTTGGGCGTTTTATTATTATTATTTTTATTAAAATTAATTAATTCTCCATGGGTGTCTCATTAGTTTTTTCACGGTTATCTGATATAATAGTTCGCAAACCGAACTGACAACTTAGCCAACTCGAGTTCACATTACAACGCAAGGAGCAAGTATGTGTTTTTTTAAAGCGCGAACGTGTCTATCTGACAATTACTGGAAACATGCGACATTTTATAGGAGCAATCACTTGGTTTTGCTAAACTCAGGAATTTGGGGCACCATAAATAAATAGGTGAGTACTGACCAACGCGCGGCGTGTAACATGTTACAAAGCGAGCATTCGTGCAGTCAGTACGCGGAACTGAGCTCGTTTCGCGCTTTTTTCCCCTTACTGACTAAACAAACACGAATTCCTGCTTTGTTAAAATAATTGTTTCATTACGACCCGTTACGCCGAACTGTACCAATCTATAAAGCTTCGGCCAAACCAACGCCCCCCGCGTGGGCGTGCGCGGTGGCGTGGGCGTGGGCGTGCAGGCCAGTTCACACCAAACACGCGGACACTACGCGTTCAGGAGGCCTAGCACGAAAATATATCTTTCGCTCGGACGTATAAACCTAACAAGAAAGAGATTAGTCATGAATGAAGTCAAAGAAGATTAAAAATGTTGGTCATAATAAAGGTATCTCTAATGATGTTGTAGAAATTAGGATTTAACAATTGTTTATCAGATTATTTGCAGATATACTTAGAATATAAAAGCTCAACCCTTTTACTAAACAAACAAATATTTTTGTAGGATTTTATTTATTTATTTACTGACATTCGCATTAATTAATTCCAATGCGGTTACCCGAGCGAAGCTATTTGAACATATAGGAAAGCAAAAAGCTAGTTGGCTTCACTCATTGCTTTTCGGAAATATTTTAGTAGCTTTAAACGTAATTATTTATAATATCATAGTAGCGCACCATCTGTCTGTTGAACCTGTCACGTCAAATGCCATGTCCGTGCGTGCAAACGCTGAATGTCAAGCTGCACGCCGCCGCTGTCCGCACCGGTGTGAACTCGTCGATACAAATGCTATGGCACGATCTTAACGCCCACGCCCACGCCACCACGGACGCCATCGCGCACGCGTTGGTTTGGCCGGGACTTAAGTGTTTTAAGTGATTTTCGACATCACAAGTTTAAGAAGCGCTGAGAAAGACCATACCTTGGTGGACTGCAACGGTGCACCCATTCCCGTCGCAGTATACCAGCGGGTTGTCCGGCCAACCTCGCTCGTCTGAGCACACGCAGCATCCTCCTACCATCTCCTTCATATTGAACACCGCATTATTATATCAAACCCTGCAAACAACTTCCAACCATCAGTTATAAACTAAAACCCAACGAACAGACCCCTAACAACGACAACGAACCACAAATGAATGATGAAATGCTACTTTAAGCCTTAAACGAATGAGCTTAAGGGAAATTGTTGGAATTTACTATTTCGCAACCCATTACCTAAAATTGGCATTCATGAACATATTTAGCAAACTATTTTCTTGACATTCTACTTTGAAGAAAAAGAAACACTTAGTAATGAATCAGCCAAGAAGCTATGAATGATAGTGAATTTGTAAATTAAAATATGTATATCAAATGAAAATGTTTTCTATAATAGCATTCATATATATATCACCAATGAATGGATCACTTTAAACGGTACAATGCTCTCAACTATTCATATTATATTAATGAGATGTAAGTTATCATCATACCTTTTATCTACACAAAAGTACACAAAATGATCTACAAAGAATAAAAAAATCAGTACACTACATTTACAAAAAGCCAACTGTGTCTAAGCACGAACTGTAGAGGATTCTGTAGTTTCAAATTAACGGGGTCTCAAAAGAATTAGAAATCACACGTTTTTAGATTTAAAAAAAACTTATGATGGACGTGTGTGTGACATAGAATTTCTTTGAAACTTTGATGAAAATCCTTTTTTATTTAGCATTGTAAGAAAAAAGCCTATAGCTATAAATAAACCATACAGACTCAAAAAATATATAACAGAATCAAAATAAAATAATGTCCCAAATCCCAGTAGTACGGAATATCATCGTAATGAGTACTTACAGAAGTCTAAAAATATTATGTTTCTGAGTATTTTTAAATAATCTATTAGGTTAAGGTCAAAGGTAGTTTTAGCCACCGTTAAAACTCTTTAGCAATGAAATTCCATAAAACTTTGCTAGTGCCTATTCAAGTAGCGCAAAGAGGTCGACTTCGTTATAAGAAGGTCCAAATAATAACCAAATTACAAGCATACCTATCTGGCAAAAATATTGTTTTTGTATGAGTTTGTATGAAGCAAATCGCACTGGAGCGTCGCGCCAAGCCACCAATAAGTAAAGTGTAAACTTTAGAAAACTCAAGATAATCTAATCAACATACAAAAAAATAAATAAAGAAAAACCGGCATAGTGCGTGTCGTGCCACGCGCAGTATAGGGTTCCGTAGTTACCCGTCGTTACCACAATATATTTCAGCAATTACTTTATTTATGTCACTTTTAATGTTTTCCCACCTCCTCTAAACCATTTTTGAACGACTATTACTCTTAAACTGATCTATCTAAACTGTTATGATTTTCCTCTAAAGTTCATGAAAAGCACTATTATCATATTTCAGATTTTTTAAGCCAGTAGTTTAGCTTTTAGAGGGGGGGGGGGGCTTGAACTTGAACAAAAATTGGCACTAAGGTTTATTATTTCGCAAACGGATTAATAAATAAAAAAAATTTCAAGCAAACCCTAAGAAATTTTAAAGGACCTTTACAACGATAAACCACACAATGGGGTAGACGATGAAAAAATAAACATACCAATGTTACATGTATTTTCAACCCTAAAAAAATATTTTGTAAAATTTTATTCTACCACTTTGACGGCGAGATTGATATACATATGTCCACAAAATTACAGTTCTCTAGAGTCAACAGTCTCCAAGAAAACCCTCGGACAGGCTGACAGACGGACATGACAAAACTATAAGGGTTCCTTGTCAGGACTACGGACCCCTAAAGTGGATTCAGTGATTTAATAGCACTCTTTTATTGGCTTCACATAAAACTAAAAGCTAAAGTATTATAATCAAAACTTGAGATTCTAATTTCATCAATACATAATTATTGTCTGATAGATTTAAAACTTTTTAGATTTTTTATCCAGGTAACCACACAATAATTTACTACAATCGAACTGATTTGATGATAGAGAAATGAGTGAGTAGTGGACTTTTTAAATTGCCATTAGTAAAATCTTCCAGTTTGGGCTTATTAATGCATTTTGAAGAACCTAATACTCGTAGATATAAAAATGTTTAATAGGTTTTTAAATTATACTAATATTTAAATGATTACTTAACATATTCTACTTTAAGGTTAAAGTTAGATTATAAAAAATGTTTTTTAGTCTTGCTGAATTAAAGCTTTCTTACACTTGTCACTGAGTAAAATGGCTGTGACATACAGATGATATGAACAGATTATCGGATAGAGCGAAAATTATAGCGCCTACACAGAACTATGTGAATGTGATCCTAGCTAAACAAATAAAAAGATTTTTTATTGCAGAAAAAACTGGCCAAGTGCGAGTCGGACTCGCGTCGGAGTCGGACGAAGGGTTCCATACCCTTATCTATAAAAATGGCATAAAAATCACGTCTGTTGTAAGGAAGCCACCTTTAAAAATTTTTTCTGTTTTTTTAGTATTTTTTGTTATAGCGGCAACAGAAATACATCATCTTTGAATATTTAAAAAAAATATAGAAAAACTAAAACATGGAATTACCAGGTTTTCGAAATGTTATTGATGATCAAAAGATTAATTCATGTAATTACTGATAAATTTTGCTGCACAAACAATACTATGCAATAACAAACAATATGTTTTCAATTATAAAATTAATTTAAATAGGCTCAAGAGGTGCTCGTAGCTCAGTGGTGGCAGTGCTTTGGTATCGATTACTAAAGTAAAGCAACCAACGCCGCGGTCGTGAGTAGTTGGGTGAGCATCTCCGTGCTTAGGAAGGCACGTTAAAAGTTGGTCCTGGCTAATATCACTTGATATTGGTTACTTGTGAAGCCTAGTCAGAGGCCTTAAGGCGGCTTGATAACATCTGACAGTAAGGTTTAGTCACTGGCCTTACAACACCCCTCCACCAATCCGCACCGGACCCGCATGGTGGAGAATGGCCCAACCACCTCATAGTTGAGGTGAGGCCTGTGCCCTGCAGTGGGATATTTCCCCTAGATATGTATAGGGATACTTTTACATAGTCTTAATAAAAAAATACTAATTATCTGTCAAAAGAAACACACAAAAAGATACAGGCAGGAATAGTTTTAGTAAGTAAAAATAATATTAAATTATCAAATAAAGGCTAGAAAATAAAAGATGTGTGATACAGATTTTGATTTATTCAAAAAATATATATCCCCACTTAAACAATCTGAAACCAAGTGATATGATAAATATTCTCATTTATTAACTTAAAAACAAAATTTAAGTATACAGTTGTATTTTTGCCCAAACCCGAGTTTAACTCACACTTTAGTTATAATTAGACTATAGGGAAAGAGGATTAGAATAATTGGAAATTAAAATAATTACTTACAGATCAAAATTATTATTATGTTCAGATCAGAATAGTTGTGCACATGAAAAGTGATTAATTTTCTTTGCACAATTATACAGTAATGCCTTTGTTTAATTTAATTTACTATTTAATTAGTATTACATATCCTAAGATCATGGCTTCAGGTCTCTAAGTTGTGCATACATTATTTACAATAAAGAACAAAAATAGAACAAGAATGTGATAAATAGAAATAATATTTACAAATATGTACATACATGAATAGTAATAATACGTGAATTATGTGTAAATAACAAAGCATTTAGTCCAGAGCATGTACAATTTAAAGTTCAGATGGGCATAATGCTGTGAATACAAAATGATTATGAAAGTACAGCTGCCATCTAACTATAGTATATTTACCACAAGAAAAAATATCCGTTCATCGTTGGGGACATACTAAAATTCCGGTAATAACTCATTCATTCATCTTTAATTTGGATTATTGACAAGCTTTACCACCTCACCTGCGCCTACCAATATCGACAAAAATGAAGTCAAAACGACACAATCTAAACTCATGTGAACTAGGTAAAATTAAATTCGAACCGACGTGTTTCAACACTGTGACTTTTTACTGTGCATCAAACAATTTAAGCTATAGCTCCTCAAGCTTTTTGATTTGATAACGCTATAAACTATTCTCCGGCTGCCATTAGAAATTTAGAAATAAATAGCGGCAGCTACACTACACCACAACACAAGCCATGATGAACCACAGACTATACAAAAGCACTGTCAAAAAAATCAAATAGAATAGCGTTTCCCAGTGATGTGCCGAGTCGATGTTTATGTGAATTGATTCAACTCGGTTTAGTTTATACGGTGTTCAAATTATGACTCGAATCCGCGATTCGAGTGCAATACTCGAGTTCTATGTGTAGTATTTGAATGTTGACTCGAGTCCAGATTTGGGGCCAAAATTATGCTCTGAATTTGAGTTCAGAACTCGAGTCTCTTACCTATTTTAGAACAAAAAATCAAAATCAAAAAGGACCTTAACATCAAACAGCACGACGGTTTTTTCAATAAAAAATATTTATGAGAGTTGCAGGTCTAAACTTGTAATAATAAGCATCAATCACTTCATTGCTTAAGTAAACAGAGAGCGAGTGAGCGAGTACAAAACTGATTCTTCCTGACTCGAGTACCGGAATCGCGTGCGGCGTACTCGATTCAAAATAAATTGTTATTCGAGTAGTCGAGTGCATCGCAGGAATCGTGTCTGACTTGAGTCAAACCGTACTCGGCACATTACTTTCTTCCACCGCCCCCGCCCGTGCCAACCCCGCTTGTTCGCGCTGTATGATTGGTATATTGGTAGGAACTTAGTGATTGTATTTTCTTGACTGGGCAATGTTGCCAATGCTCTAAGCCTTATGCTGGGGCTTCACCTGCGTGACGCCTAACATTAAAAAAACGGCATGATTAGCGTTAACTAATTAATAGAGGTTTAATGTACGCGCTAAGTACGTTGCCACACTTATTTGACGTTTGATTCTAGCGTCTAGAGACGTAGTTAGCGTGTGATCTGTGAGTGTGTCTTTAAAATAAAAAAAACGCTTCCAAGAACTCAATACTTTTCTCATTTTGTCTACTCTCTCCTAACTTAATAACTATGCACTTTTACATATATTTCACAAAGAGTTTTTGAATGTGATCGTGTTTTAACATGTTTAGTGTAGTAGGTGTAGCCACAACAACGCACTAGACGCCCGCTTAATCCCTTTGATGTGTCAAAAGTTACCGCCGCACAGTGGGTCGAAACTGCTATTTGAGGGACATTCGGTATTTTCTATCTTATTATTCTTTTTTATTTTACCAATCGATAGATTTTCTTAGTCTAATAAATAAATGTCAAATACATTTTTGTGTAAAACTAATCATTTCACGGTAAAAAAATATTTTTGTTTTCTTTTGTATGGAACGAGAAATTCAATGTGCTCTTGCAGCCAATTCTCAACTTTTCCCGCCTCAAAACCACTTAAGTGTCAATGTTTAACTTATTGACTACAATCCTAGATGATTAGCGCGCGCCCAAACTTGCCCGTTCGCCTGGTATATGGATAACCATACTTAATAAAAATGTTTTTTTTGTTAAGTTATTTAAACACATTTATCATTTTAAATATCTGCAAACATCAAAACCTTACAATGTTGACGTGTTTTAGAACATAATATGTATTGTTTTAGCCATAAAATAAAATAATTCCAGTAATTAATATAAGTACCGGTCTTGTTGCTGTGAAGTCTTTTGTTATTAAATAGTAATACACACGTTTCTATAACAATATTGACCTTATCAGTCGGCACTCACAGGTCTCGATTCCGAAAAATTGCTAATGACTTTCTATTAAAATAATGCTTATCTACTATTGTTAAAAGCCGTTCTACAATGGGCGAGGCGCTTGTTTTGTTATCACATCCTTAAGACGAAAAGAGATAAACGTTTGCTAATGTTGAATAACAAAATAATTATTCTGGTTATTGGGTCAGGTAAAAAGTAAATTTGGTATTTTTAAATATTAATTCTAAGAAATTACAGCTCTCATTTTCCCGATTACCTAAAGAGTAGGGGATGGGAATCATGCGTTGTTCTTCTTATAAATAGAGTTGTTGCCAAAATAGGTCATTCAAAGCTACGCTTCGAACCCAGTCATTACTTACTTTATACATACTTACTTGTGATTATAATGGAAAGCTTAGTAAATAATATTGATCTGTTCATGGTTCTTATAGAACATGTAGGAAAGCAACTTTGTGCATATTTTAAACAAACGCTGAATCAAAACTGGACAGCGGAGTCGAGTGCATCTCTTTTACTGTTCTGTCAAAAATTTTGTAGTAGAGTCAGTGATAAACGGGCAAGATCTAACCGAACCCTAGCCAATTTTGTGAAAAAAAATTGGAGATTGGTTAGAAAGTGTCATCAAATGGCCCACTAATATAACGTGTGTTTCTCAAACCGAACATCTCCAATTATGGATATCGTTTGCATTTCAAAAAATGGTCATCTAGAGGCGAAGACAAGGAGAAGATGGCACAAAGGAAACTACAAATCCAAAAAGCCTTCAAAGATGAGAACGGATTGCTTATCGATGTTGTCAAATAAGGAGCAGGCACTAAAAACGATGGAAATACGGCAAGACGTTTCTTCACCGATTACAAGACATCAGCTCGCATAACACGCATTAATGAAGATCTCATAGAAAGGTTACAGGTTATTTTACAAACAGTGGCATCTGGAGATCGTGTTGATGCTGATAAATTTTTACAGTTTTGTATAGAAACAGCAATTTTATTGGAAATAAAGATTTTATTATTATTATTATCAGAAGCTCGAAATAAGGATTTCCGAAAGTTGTGAGAGCACCATTCCAGAAAAGTAAGTAGGACAGCTACAAATGAAGATATTTTACAATTATATTTTTTTGTCTGCTGATCCAAAACTTACTTTACTTAGACCACGAATGGCCAAACAACGGAAAACTACACTTTATCCGAAAGCAGTCGAGCTTTTGATGCCTCAACATAGTGAATCAGAGTTAAAGTTTATAGATGTAGATAAGTTACAAGATAGCGATAGTGATTAAGTACATTTGTTGATATTATTGTAGATTTAAGAATATTATGTGTTAATTATAATTTCATAAGCTTTAAGTTTTATTTTTGTATTGTGATTTAAAAAGTTGTAAATAATAATAATAAAAGAATAAGAGTGTAAATAGCTGTTATGTAAAATTTCCTAATATTTATCGCTAATAGCTCTCCTTTTTTTCAAAATGTATATATGATTATGTATCGAACGGGCAAGTTTGGGCGCGCGCTAAGTAGGATTGTAGTCAATAAGTTAAACATTGACACTAAAGTGATAAGGACCGACTGATAAGGTCAATATTGTAATAGAAACGTGTGTAATACTATTTAATAACAAAAGACTTCACAGCAACAAGACCGGTACTTATATTAATTCCTGGAATTATTTTATTTTATGGCTAAACCAATACCTATTTTGTTCTAAAACACGTCAACATTGTAAGGTTTTGATGTTTGCAGATATTTGAAATGATAATTGTGTTTAAATAACTTAACAAAAAAATCATTTTTATAAAGTATGGTGATCCATATACCAGGCGAACGGGCAAGTTTGGGCGCGCGTTAATCATCTAGGATTGTAGTCAATAAGTTAAACATTGTCATTAAAGTGGTTTTGAGGCGGGAAAAGTTGAGAATTGGCTGCAAGAGCACATTGAATTTCTCTTTCCATACAAAAGAAAACAAAAATATTTATTTCCCGTGAAACGATTAGTTTTACACAAAAATGTATTTGACATTTATTTATTAGACTAAGAAAATCTATCGATTGGTAAAATAAAAAATAACAATAAGATAAAATATACTGAATGTCCCTCAAATAGCAGTTTCGACCCACTGTGCGCCGTCCGAGCTATCGCCTAACGTCTAATGTTATTGAAGCAAATTAGCACACAAAGAGCGGCCACACCTGCGTACTACGTCAAATAGAGCACTAATTAACGACATTAGACGCAGGTGTAGCCCCAGCATTAGAGCTTTCAACCAACAGGAGACGCCATTGACAGGCATTCCCCTCTGCCACAAGTCTATGACCATCGGTCACAGAGGTTATATAAAACTATTTGCAGCGCGTTCCGCTATCATTGGCAACACAGATTAGTCAGAGTATGATTGGCAAATCACGGTGAGCGTGGAAGGACAGCAGCTAAAAATTACAAATTACGCCGTTTGCTCGTGTTAAAAAAGATCAGAAACATTTAATGTGCCAAACGACAACGTAAATTTTCATCTATAAGTATTATTCAGTCTCAGTATCAGCAAATAATGCTTTAAAATGGCAAAAACCTTATAAAATTTGTCAATCAAAAAGTGATACCAGTAAAAGGTAAAAAATCCTATTAAGCGTATTTTTTTATACTGAAGTACACAACTTTGAAATCACACTGGTATTTCACGTTTAATATTGTTAATAATATTAATTACAAATTTAAAAAAAAGTTACAAATTATAATTCTTGTTTCAGTTTTGCGCATTTTTTTGGACATAATACTTACTTTTAAAAGTATCAATACTATAAATATTTGCCTAGAATCGGTCTACTTATATATAAAATATACTTTACCTTAGCGAACTTTTCCTTATACTGAAAATTTGAGATTATTTTTATTGATATACGCTGGCCACCCTCCAGCAAAGTTGGTGATGGGATAGCACAAAAACAAAATATCGATATTGATTTAACCACTTGACCTTTAGGTCACCTAGGATTTGGGATTCCACCTGGATGTATTTCTAAAATGGGAATATATTTGGGAACGTTCACAATGAATAAACGGGTGGATTCGATTTTATTCTTTATATGAATTTATATAACACAAAAATAATGTTAAGATTTAGGTTACAAGCATTTTTGTTGTTATTTGTTTACACATACAATAAAAAACAGTATGGTGTTATAAATTTTGTCAAATTTGGTTGCTTTACTGTAAGATTACGGATCTTATTTATATTACAATAGACATTATTATAATGTGTCCATATTAAGATGTTAGTAAATATTAATTTTCATTATTTTTGCGCAAATATAACATTACAAAAGGTTACGACAAAATCTTTGTCACCTAAAATATCTTATCATTTATCTTAGGCTCGGTCTATTCCCAGTCAGAAATCGGACCGGGTTAACGCGGATTCAATCCATCGCTTAAGCAATAGGGTCGTGTTTTGCACGGAATCTCGCGGATTTGATAATGTTTTAGATAATGATTTTTATTAATTATTATTTACCACCTTCTCAATTACTAAACTCTCTACTCAACTACTAATTAAGTCATAAAAATGAATCCATTCCAAAGAAATACAACTTTATATTTTTTACCACAGACAAACCCAGACCAATAATATTTGAATTCATTTACAAGTTTATGTCTGAGCAAGCAAAAAAATAGGCTTTATGTTTTTGTTATTTCATGATAGCACTAATATTTGTTAATTTTTTTTTATTCAAAAAGAAAATGTTTGAGAATATAGCTGAAATAGTAAACACCTTTGTCCTTTATAAAATTCAACCTTCTAACTTTACCTTTAATTGTATTTACGATTTTTGCGGGTTATAGCCCAGTATTTTTTTATCATAATTTAAGACAATTCACCTGAAAACCAAATTATACAGATATTTCTTGCAGTTTTAGGCTTGGACTTTAACCAGCCGGAATCTGTTAGAAACCGCTAGAATTCGTTTAAAAACGACCCTATTGCTTAAGCGATGGATTGAAACCGTACTTACCCGGACCGGTTTCCGGCTGGGTATAGTCCGGGCCTTAGACTCAACCATACTGACGTATATTAATAAATAACCCTGTAGATCTTAATGACAGCCAAAATAAATGTTTCTATCTTACACATAATAAAGAGTCTGAATTGAATAAAACCTTATCATAATACTGCAGAACTTATCGATAAAATTTATCGAGAGTGTTAAGCACTATCTTCGTTTATTTAAAACTGACGTCACACTCGTGCATGGATAAGTTGTCCTTGTGTGTGAATATATTTGTGTGCGTCTAGTTTAAGCTAGTGTTAGATAATTTTTGTTGTGTGCGAGCGTAGCAATGTCATCCAAAATGCGTTGGTGTTAATTTTCTATGTGTGCGTTACTCCCTGCCTCCCGCAAGAAATGACAGACTTTTTCGCATATAAATTAGCGAGCTTGTCGTCTCCTGTTGGTTGAATGCTCTAAGATGAACAGTAATAAAATCTCTTTAGCTGTACTATTAGTATCTGGCTGGTTTTGATATCATTAAAACTGGGTAGTGTACACAAAAAAGCTCGTTATTTAGGTACCCCACGAGCTCACTGAAAGAAACCTAATGAACCATGTACGGACAACAGCACGTCGACCTACCACAAAATGTCAAATTTTCTCATTTGAAAATGAACTCTATACGTCAGGCTTAAAGTTGAAAATCTATTGGAGAATTTTTGACTTTTGGGGTAGGTCGACGTGCTGTTGACTGTACTTACTCATTTGTGATTCTTTATTACGACGTAATGAAACCAAACCATTTTTGAAGAAGCTGATAACTGGTGATAAAAATTGGATATGACAAGAACGTGCGAAAAAGGTCGTGGCTTCACAGACTGTGCCGAAACCCGGGTTAACTTGCAACAAGGTGATGCTGTGTGTGTGGTGGGATTGGAAGGCCATTATTCATTATGAGCTGTTACCACCAGGCAGGACCATCGATTCTGAACACTACTGCGAAAAGCTGATGATATTAAAGCAAGAAGTTGAGAGAAAGTGGCCAGAATTAATCAACAGAAGGGGTGTGGTTTTTCATCATGATAATCCTCACACATCTTTAGCCACTCAGCAAAAATTATGAGAGTTTGGCTGGGAGGTGTTAATGCATCCGCCGTATAGTCCTGACCTTGCACCTAGCACCTTGAGATTTCCACCTGTTTCGCTCTCTTCAGAATTCTCTAGGCAGTGTCAGGTTAACATCACGAGAGGACTGCCAAAACCACTTGTCGCGGTATTTTATCAGAAGCCCCAATATTTCTATAGCAATGGGAACATGTCCCTACCTACAAGATGGCAAAAAGTTATATAACATACTTTAGTTAAATGTAAATAAACTATACTAAAAAATGATTAGAATTTTCTTAAAAAATTTGAAGAAACTTTTCCCCCAACCTATTACAATAAAGACTCCTGAAATTTATTTGTGGTAACGACGGGCAACTACGAAACCCTACAGTGCGCGTGGCACGACATGCACTTGTCCGGTTTTATTGAATCGAATCGAGTTAAATCAAGTTGCGCTTACCGCTGCCAGGCGCTGCCCCTCTAGCATGAGCAACAATACACGATATGATATGATATGATATAGCGAATTATCGCATATTATTTTCCAAAATAATATAAACTTTTATCAAAAAAGCGAGCATAACCGTGACGTGTCGCCGGCACGAACATGCTCGCTGTTTCAATAAAAGTTCAAGATGGCGGCTATGCTATCATATTTTGAAAGTAAAGAGGCGATAAATCGCTATATCTTATCTTAACGTATCGTCTTTTGTTGCTCGTGTTAGAGAGGCTGGTTTAGGTTAACTTCAATAGATTCTCACTAACCGAACTCGGACTGGAGCTTGCTAATAGTAGTAATAGTAAGTAGTATTGTATTGTGGACTGGAGGCGTATTTTTGAAGCGTTCGAATTCCAATTCGTATACGAAATCCTAAGAATGGTATACAGTTTCCTAAGAGTTTGTATGCGATTCTTTGTTTGTTTGTGAATTTGTATGCGAATTTGAATTCAAGTGCTTCAAAAATACGTCTCCTGCCCCTCTAGCACGATCAACAAAACACGATAAGAAAGATACGATATGATATAGCGATTTATCGCCTATTTACTTTCAAAATAAGATAGCATAGCCGCCATCTTGAACTTTTATTGAAACAGTAAGCATGTCCGTGCCGGCGACGTCACGGTTATGCTCGCTTTTTTAATAAAAGTTCATATTTTGACAAAAAATATGCGATAAATCGCTATATCATATAGTATCATATCGTGTTTTGTTGCACATGCTAGAGGGGCTGGACTGGATATAGCGGCGCGGGGCGGGGCGGTAACTGTGTGAAGGAAGATACTTTCCATGCAAATGACCCATCAGCTTTTGTTTTGTACTGAGATTTTGAAGCTGATCCTGTAAAAAAAATTGTTTTACTTTTATTTGAATAGGATAATATGAGTTTTTGGGCTATATAGCAGCAGGCAGTTATCATAGTTGTAAATGATTGTATATGTAGGTATAGATCGCTTTTAGCTCTAAGACCGCTTAAATTGTAAGTAACATATCTTCAATAACGCTGCAAATGCTACAATCACTTTGTAAGTAGGTAGGTACCTATAATCTTAATATAAAACAAAGTCGGGTTTGTTACAACATTTAGGTATAATTAGAGAACAGCTGGACCAATTTTCATGGTTTATTATTTGTTGGATCGAATAAACGCCATTAAACTCTGGCTTTTATAGAATAAATTGTTGGTTTGCCTATCGGTTGGTCTAACCTGAAAGTGTTTTACGGGCAATTTTTTCAACAAAAATTTAATTGATTGATTGATTAATCAAGTGCAGCAACTATTCAGGAGTATCAAGAAGTAGAGAAAGAGCCGTAAATCAGATAACATGCAAGTGTATAATTGTAAATTTGTATTAAAATTGCTCAGTAAATAATGCAAAGGTAAGTAGTTTTCGTTACATAATGTAAATGTTAATATTTCCGTAAAATACTTTAGTCGACTCGTCTACATTAAATTCAGTATAGTAAATAGAATTTAGTAAAGCTGGAGTACATAAACGTGTTCTCCAGTGGAGAGTTGGAGACTAATTCAGACATTACTTTCATATTTGAATAATTAACAATAATAAGCGGAGTGTGATAACTAGTTTTTAAAACCACGTGGCTAGAGATCACGTGATCAGCTCTTGATCTAAATCCACTTTACATTATACATTTTTTAGTTAGGTACCTACTCTTAAATTAATTAAAATCGAGTTTGTAAGTAGTTATAAAAAAACTGGCCAAGTGCGAGTCGGACTCGCGCACGAAGGGTATCTATGAAAACCGAAAAAATATACGTTGTTGTATGGGAGCCCCCTTAAATATTTATTGTATTCTGCTTTTTAGTATTTTGTAGTTATAGCGGCAACAGAAATACGTCATCTGTGAAAATTTCACTCTCTAACTATCACAGTTAATAAGATATAGCCTGGTGATAGACAGACAGACAGACAGATAGACTGACAGACTGACAGACTGACAGACAGACAGACAGACAGACGGGCAGCGGATCCTTAGTAATAAGGTCCCGTTTTACCCTTTGGGTACGGAACCCTAAAAGTCAATTTCGATGTTGGTTTCATAAATAGTAAAAGTTGTTGTAAATGGTGAACAACTGATGTGGTTTTAATGATTATAGAAAACCACATCAGTATCAGTATTATTATGATTATGTCTTATTCTTTTGTAAGTAGTACATCCTAATATAATAACAAAATAAAAAAATCTTAATTGTGTCTTTTTTAAATTATAAGAAGGAAGGGATCGGATTAAAATATAATTGTAGTAAAAAGTAGTAGAATAAGTTATAATTACAAATATCTGTATGATTTAAATCCACAAAATATACTAAAATTAAGTTTATAAGTTCTTATGTAGGTAGGTATATGTTTTTATGGGAACATTTGATGGGATGGGATGGGATCGCCAGTTCTAAATATAGAATCTTTCGGGTTTATCGGTCAAAACCTTTTTTTATCACCTAAACATCCTCACCCCAACTTTCTCCAGTGACGTCATAGTGGAGACAGACACAGAGACGCCGGGATGATCGATCCTACCATTCAGCCGGCATTCAGGCCAAGACCATTCCCCTCTCGCGCCCTCCCCCTTCATTCGCTCATCGCTAGAGTTGACCTTTGGACTCAACCTTAATATTTGGATCCCGGATTCCGCGACGTCGTAACATTTAAGAATCACGCCCGACTCCTTTTGGCATTGGAAACGTTGCCAGTATTCCTATTGGAAAGAAATAGAAATTAGAAATAGTCACTCATCATTCCTTACCACAAGGCACGGTAATATCAATGGTCTAAGAAAGATGCTGATGATGATGGAAGTTGCACCCATTCAAGGGAACAAACTATCTAGTCGAGTTAACGAGTGTCGAGGCAAAAACCCGTCGAGATACTTAACTTTAAGGAAAACACAAACTTTGAAGATAGGTATCATTCTCTATTGTCAGTTTGTTTAAAGTTGACAAATAAGTACCTACAGAAGATGATTGATCCCGGTGCAAAGAATCTGTAAGTTTGTATAAAGTGTAACAGAAATTGACTGATAGGTAATTTGATCCAGGTTTAACATAAAATTTTGGTTGCAAAAACTCTTCCCTGTTGTAAGTCCATTATTAATTAAGTTTCCTTCTATGATTCCTAACCTACATAAACACAATAATGTAAGTAATATAATTAAATTCAATTATTCAAACTACTCTTAAAATTTTAACAGTAGATTGATAAAACCATGCTGTGTCAAACAATTTACGGTAATGAATAATTAAATTATGTAGAACAAATAAGTATGAGTGAGTCATTAGCATGGAATATTCCCATAAAGTTCTCGGTAATGACGTCATAATAATACTACTACTAGAAAGTACCGGAAAAATATTAATAATACACAAAATGTTAGTTTGAATTCATCCAAATTTATTTTATAACCTTCAAAGTATGCTCCTTCAGAAGCGATACACTAACGCCAACGAATAATCCAATCATCCAAACATTTTTTAAACGCTTTTTCCGGAATCGAGTTAAGTTCTCGCCGCGAATTCTCCTTTATGTCTTCTACTGTACTGTAATTTGAGTTAAGGAAAAAGAAAGAAGTCGGCTGGAGCCATATCTGGTGAATAAGGTGGCTGCTCGATGGTATTTGTTAAGATTTGGCCAAAAATTCGTTTACAATGATAGCCTTGTGGGAAGGCACATTATCGTGGTGCAAAATCCAAGAATTTTCATTCCACAAATCTGGCCTTTTTCGTCTAATTTGCTCTCTCAAACGACGCATTTAACCCTTAAATAATACTCTTTTTTTATCGTTTCACCTTCTGGCAAGAATTCTGAGTGCACAACACCGCGACAGTCAAAGAAAACAGTCAACATGACTTTGACTTTCGATCGAGTTTGGCGCGGTTTCTTTGGTTTCGGAAGGCGCCACTCCGAAGCTTGTCGACTAATTTACATGTCAAACTCGTAAACCCACGTCTCGTCACCATAACAATGCGTTTCATGAATGTTGGGTCGGAATTGACTCGTTCTAGCATGTCCTCAGCGACTCTTTTGCGATTGAGTTTTTGGAGAAAATTCGGGTCTGTTGGGACTAGCCGAGCGGCAACATGTTTCATACCCAATTGATTATTTAAAATGGTAAGAATCGACTTGTGTGACACAGAAAGTTCGACGGCTAGCTCTCTCAAACTTGAATGAGGATTTTCAGTCACTATTTCCTTCACTTTTGCGATGTTATCTTCAGTAGCAGACGTTGATGGCCTACCAGAGCGAGGCAAATCTTCCATCACATCTCGACCGCTTTTGAATGCTTTGTACTCATAGACACGTGTTTTTGATAAAGTCGATTCACCGTAAGCCTTCTGTAACATTTTCAGAGACTCCGAACACGAAATCCCATTGGCGATGCAAAATTCAAGACAAACTCTTTGTTTGATGTTTTTGTTCATTATGAAATTCGCAATACACACTAGATATGGTATAACTAAAAACAATACTGTAGTCTATAAATCTAATTATTAGATGCAACTCAAACTCCGCGCCAAAATGGACAACAATTGTGCCAATCTAACAACAACAAAAAAAATATAATTTTGAATTTGGAACAATAAACAAATCATCAATTCCCGAAACTTTTTTGACAGAATGTATGTTTGTTTAAATATAGTAGGTTTATAAAAGGTAGGTAGTTACATCGCCGGCTATCCGAATTTTTCACCTAGGAGTAAATCTCAATTTCAGGAAATGGGCTTTAAAATGACATAAATGATCTTAGCCAAGAACAAATATACTTTTTACACGAAATAGCGCCGCCGCTATACGTAATTTGTGCTTTTTGTAAGTATTTGACCCTTTTTATGAATGTGTACTGAAATAATAAGGTAAACTTGAATATTAATTTCTTATTTATTTATATTAATCTCATGTTATTGATTAATATAAACATAAATTATAAAGTATTTAATTAAATCAAAAACTTTCCTTTGAATCGGATTTATATACTTACATACTTACGTTTAACTTTTTACCACAAGACTTTTATTATTAGGTAGACTAAGTTATTCCATTTATCATTATCTGCCAGTGTTTGCTGTTTTTGCGACAAACTACCTGACAAAAACAGCTATAATTACCGTATTATAAATTACCTTTTATACAATGTATCTTTTCGTTAATGTTATCAAACCGCGTAATTAAAAATGTTAGCGTCAAGGTGAAAGCTGTTATATTTTGAGCTCCAGAATTGTCTCAAGAGGTATAAATTGTGTACACAATTAAGCTATTCACCGGCTCAGGAATAAATTAAATAGACACTGCTGAGCTTCCTAATATACCGATACTACCTGTATCTACTATACCTACACATTGTTACTCATTGCGTGTTTACAAAACTCTAGCCAATTAAGAAAAACGTATTTGGCAACTATGATACATACTAGAGTGTTACGGAAAGTAATTTGAATCATCTTGAAACATCTTTAAAAAATGTATAAAACGGGCTATTCTGACTTCGTAATAGTCCCTACCTATTTATATACATAGGTTTACATAATATATAATATAAGAAATTATAGGAACTTTGCTGAACTATTCTTAATTTTAGAACATGCCTTGAGCAAAAGACCTACCATGGTTGTTTGCGTAGAACGTAAACAACCATGGTTTCTAGTTATTTTACACTTAAAAAATAACCAAATACTTACACAGACTTTAAAAATAGAGCGTTGCCTAATTTTGTGTCGTTTCTGGCATAGCACTCCGTGAATAAACACCCCTGATAAGATTGAACAGTTTGTTCGCGAGGCTCTGACGCTCTGACCGAATAATCGCCAGGAGTATATTTTTAGCGTCATCAACTCAATAGCTTGTCAAGTATAAGTAATAATTATGAAATTATTATAATAATATGGAATAGACATTGTTCAACAATAAATTCGGGTCACTTTTACGCCTTGGGAAAATTTATTTCAGTATTTATTATTTTATTTTTGATTATTTACTTAACCGGGGTAATAAATTATTTTGGGGACGCATACGGAATGAAGCAACCTTTTTTTACAATAAAACACACCGAGTGAAAACAACTGGTCATTATGCCATTACGCTTAGTATGATAGGTTTTACCTACTTTTTACCCGACTACGGCGAAGCCAAAAGGAAGGGTAATGATTTTGGCAGTCTATGTATGGATGTAAGTATGTATGTATGTATGTTTGTATGTTCCACCGTAGCGCCTAAACTACTGAACCGATTTTAATGAACAAGGTGTCAATAGATTTGTAATAATGGCCCGGGTAAAATAGGCTGTATAAATTTTATCAAAATTGTCTCAGACGGAATTAAAACGTCAGATTTTAACCAAAAAAAAAACTTAAATTGTGATAATCATCACGTGTTTAGTATCAAAAGAAAGGTCTTGGCTAGCACATTACAAATATGTATATATATCATATTGTTTCCTGACGGATCAGCGCACGGCGTAAGCCGCTGATCGTAGAGACCTGAAACTATTGACTTATATTTTACATCAATGCCTGAAACTTAGAGTGTGTATTTTTTGTATGACGTAGGCTTCCGATAAAAAAGGATTAATCGAAATTCAACCCCAAAGTGGGTGAAACCGGGGGGCAAAGTTTGTATGGGACAGCGTAATTCCATGGTCCAATCTACTTCAAATTTTGCATAAACATTCTTTAACAGAATTGATGGAAGACATGTTTGGTATTTTATTGAAATGCATCCCCTAGCAGGGTTAAAAGAGGTAGAAAGTTATTTTGGGGGTGATTTGCTTCGAAGTTGATATCAACACTCCTTAGTGCTATAAATGAAGAATAAAAAAGAATTAATTTTAAAGACGGCTGTCATGTCATTGTCATGTAGTGTCAAACATTATTTTGATGTGAAAAAACATTGAGGAGTATTGTACTAGAAAAAAATATGTTTTTATTCTTTATACACCGTGAATTTTGAGATACCCGAGAAAATTAACTAACATACTCAGATATCGATATACATCGAATTTGGCGAATAAAAAAACGGAACGGCGTACGGTGTTGGCGTACGGAAGGAATAACTATGAATGAAAAAAAAAAAACATTCATATTTATTCCTTCCGTACGCCAATATTACGCGACTAAATTAGGTGGATTTTGGTTCCGTTAATGTTGGAATGATAATGATTACTATTTGAATTAGCAGGACTTTTATAGTGCATATTTTTTAAGGAATGTTAGGGACCAATTAAATAAATTTCTCATAAAAAAAATTTTTTTTATTCGCCGAATTCGATGTATATCGATATCTGAGTATGTTAGTTAATTTTCTCGGGTATCTCAAAATTCACGGTGTATATAAAATAAAGTCGTGTTTGTTACAACACTTATAACTCGAGAACGGATAAACCGATTTTCATGGTTTATAATTCGTTGGATTTGTCTCCGCCCCAAATAGTAGAAATAATTTAATAAAAGCTGACGAAAAAAAACTGTAATGCGTTACGAAGTTCGCCGGGTCAGCGCCGGATCAATAAAGGTAAACTACTGAACTGAAGACTGGAACTACAAGATTTCTATATTACTACAAAGTTCTGACGGTACGAATGGAGGTACACGGAGAAAAAAGTCTAGTTTTATTTACCAGAATATTGAGGATGTTAACTAGAACGCATAGTGCTATACGTGACAACTATGCATTTTGTAAATGATATTTAAAAAATCTAGTTTTTAGTAACAAGAAGTTTCTGGTATATGGAACACAATTTTCGGTACACATCACCAGCAGATTTGTACTGCTAGCAAATACATGAATTGTGCTCACTAATGTGTGTTTTTTTAACACAACAAATCATGATATAAAATTAAATCACAGGGATTGGTTAAATTTACCGTAAAAAATTGTAAAAATTACAAGATATTTAGTCATTATTAAAAAGATTAGGACACTACACACCTAAAGTTTTGTAAGGTTGACTAGAACTTTTATAGTACTTAACGTAATTTCGTGTTATCTCTACTAGAATTATAGTTGTAGCTGCAAATAATATTTAGGTTGTCACATACCACAATATGGAGTTTTGTTAAGATTACTAGATTATACCATATAAACCACTTAACGTTTTGTTTTATCTACCAGAATGGTTATAAGTGTAAAAATATTGTTTAGATACCACAACAGAAAGTTTTGTAAGGATTACTAGAATATATAAACCACCCAACGTTGTTTTCTGTACTATCTACCAGATAATGTTGTAGCTGCAATGAAGTATTGCTTAGGTTTTCACAAATCTGATGTGAGATCAACAATATTTTCTGGTTGGCATAACCAGAAAACATTGTGTTCTTTTTATACTGGGCTGTTGACGTAACTCATTTTCAGCTCCTTCAGGCTTCCTGAAAACGTATAGCCGGAACCATCGTGCCACAAAATGATTTTAAAAATCAACTAAAAACCATGGTACGGCAACTACGACTATACGCTTACAAAAATCTGAAGAAGCTAAAAACAAATAACATTGTAAACCTGCTGTAATTAAAATGAAACAATTAATGTATAATTAAATGTTTTGCTTTATTTGGAAAGGATGTTTTTATAGTTACATTAAGCATTATTTTAATAATCAACTACAAAGGGTTTCTTAATAACAAAAAATATTACTGATGGTTTCTACTTATGTGTTTTACCTTTTAACAGTATTTTTTCTCATTAAAACATAAAGTTCTGAATAAGGAATGCTCGAATATGACTTTTTGCTCATTATTATTAATAAAATAAATATTTTATACTATCACAAACTTAGTAACAAATATTTCTTGTATAATGGATTCCTTTTACATTTGTTTTTAACACTAGACATTAAAATATTTATTATTTTTCTTAATAAGATATTTGCCATACATAATCATCATAAGGAACTAAATCACCAACCATGAATTCGATATACCTCACAAATACAATAAGTTCTGAAGCTGTCATTTTCAAATTATTTGCGCGTAAAAGATCAGAACAAAAACTTCGAGGTTTATTATTTTTATCTGAGCCAAAATCAAAAGACGCAATCTTATTATTTAAAATATTTAGTAAAAAATATTACCTACTATGAAAATTGTGAACTGAAATGTCAAACCATGTTCTCCGTGAATATCGTTTCTTGCAATTCTGTCGCGGCCTTTACATGCGGTCTTAATGCCTCTCGTCACTCCTGTTTTGATGGCCACCAAGACTTCTTCGTACTTTTAGTCACTGGATTGCCAAGAAGAAGCAGCAGAAACATGAAGGCATATATAGATGTTGTTTCTTGCAATGCTGGAGTTATCCGGTCTTCATTTTCTGAAAATCGACATAGAATGTTAATTTGTACACTATACTAAATAATAATGTAAATCTAAACACTTATACAGATTGAGTTTTTAATGAGTATTCTCAATGAGTATTTATCGAGTTCTTCTTGAATATAAACCAATAATCCTATACCTACCAAAAGTTATATCAAGGCTGACTTTTATATCACCGTCCAAACCTCCTGAGAAGATTCCCGTGAACAAATCTTTCTATTAGACTAACTCTCTAACTGCAAAAAACAATCAGCTGCTCCATACAAAATATTAATATTCATTTGACCACAATGTATGGACCAGTAGAATTTTATTTTTGAGTTAGGGAGTTGGTCCAATAGAAAGAGTTGTTCGTTTGTATCGCGGGAATCATCTCAGAAGTTTTGGATGGGGATAAAAAAGTCAACCTGTATAATCATGAGTAGAACACTACATTAAAATAAGTTTACTCATTAAAGTCACCTGTCAATATAATTAAATACTACTTACTTATATTCAAATATTCTTGAGTGAATGCTTTTAAATTGTGATCTGGATGGGGACTGTATTTTTCACCGTCAATTCAAGAATTTACATTTTCACATTATCACCATTCACCTACGAATAACAGAACAGGGACGCGCACCTCAACAAGTCAAAACACTTAATTAACGCGGCAAGTCGACTCTGGTCCGTCGTCGATACCCTCTCTTCTTGCCCCGCGCCCGGAAACACTAAATGATTTCGTTCACTTTACAAAGTAATATTTTAATATAATAATAATTGCTGTTAGTACTAAAATATTATAACGTAATTCGTATCAGATAAATTACTTTATGGGAAACCATTGTTTCTGTTTAAAAATGCTTTTTTAATATTAGAGTCAAATATATGTCATGTAATTCGTAAAAGAGAGCGGTACAGATAACAATAACTTCTGGTAGATTGTAACCATAAAATATTCGTGCCTGTTACTAACTCACTATTTTATTCTTTACTAAGAAATTAATAACTAATACTTTTTATAATGATTAGTACACTAAACTTATTTACCAGATTTTTTTAGTATTCGCAAATAAGCGACTATTTATCCTTATGACTAATGCTGATATAGCTCGCAATTTTTTGTAAACTTTTACTAGATTTGTTTTTACAAGTCGTTCTGGTAGTATTGTAAAATATTTTTTTCTCCGTGTAGTAAAAGGCAGTCTAGAGACCATTATTTGAAGCAGGAGCAGCAGGTGACGCATTCATTGAGGATAATGAACTTGGACGTAATTATCATTTGGGGCTAGCCAAGTAAAATAGGGTGGACTGCAGCATCGCTCTGTTAATTCTGACCATGAACATGACAGAAGAGACGATACTAAAAACTAATGAGATTTGAGATAGCGCAAACCAACATACCTACTGTACCTTCAGACAATGATGGTGTGATAATGATGTGATGACGTCAGTCTACTGATGGATATAGGCCTCTCCCAATGCACGATAGTGATCCTAATCTTTGGCTATTCTTTTCCATCCATTTCCAGGTTTAGGTAGAACATCGCATTACGGCAGCAGATATTAGGGTTTAAGTTAGGCCAGAAATTGTAATGAGAATAAAGATGTATTAATTATAAATTTAAGTATTGAGTAAGAACCTAGGTATAATGTTTTTATGTTTAGTGTATGAACATTATTAAAAATAAATTTCTTTTCTCTTTTTTTGTCTTAGCTCTTTACTTTACTTATTTTACTTGTTAATTACAAACACTGCCGTTACTGGAAATAGCCCCAATAATACTATGGCGCAGTACGCGATTCGCTCGCCAGTTGCACGCGCACAGCACGCGTTCCGTTACTGCAATCGTTTGGTGCACCTCCTTAGCGCAACTCAGCGCGATCTGCGCGCGTGCATTTCTAGCTCACTTTCCAGGAAGCTCACCGGTCGCGCATCGAACAAGCATAAAATCTAGGCGTGCGAGCTGCGCTTTCGCGGCGCATTCGCCAGACTTGGACGCAGCCTAGGTTTAGGTGGGACTACGCTAATGAGCCGAGCACGAGCCGACCCAAAATTCGTGTAGTGTGGACCGACTTCGAGCCTCGAAAGAGCGCGCTTCGAACAATTGACTCGTGTTCGACTGTGCTCCGCCTATTGTCGGTTTTTTGACAAACACAAAGGGATTTGCTGCGAGCACACTGCGGAAAACTACGTTCGAAGAAAGTGATCGTTGTACGTCCACACTTGACGCCGCGAACGAGGAAGCCGAAACCACTCCGGCTCCGCTCTGCTTCGCTCGTGCTCGGTTCGTTAGCGTAGACCCTCCTTTTTACGTCCAGATCTGGCGAACGCGCCGCGAATGCGCAGGTCTTGCATGCCTTGAATGAGTTGCGCTAAGTATGGAGGCGCACCAAACGATTGCAGTTAAGCTTCAACCAAACCAACGCGTTCAGCCTGCATATATGCATGCGCGTTGGCGACTTCTCGCGTACAAGGCCAGTGCACACCAAACGCGCGGCTTAGGTACGCGTTCAGTCCAGTCTACGTCTGCCTTCCGTTCCAAACATACTCCTAATGAATTTGGTGATAAAGGATGATAGCGAAACTAAAATTGAAGCTGAAATTATTATATTAGCAGCAGTTATTGAAGATGAACAAAATTAAAAGAGTATCATTTGGAATAAATATCTGAACGCTACCGTGCATGCCATCGCGCACGCAGGATGAACGCGTTGGTTTGGTCAACGCTTAACGGATCGCGTGCTGCGCGCGTGCAGCTCACCTTAACTTTCTTAGAACGCTACGATGTAGATACTACACGGCTAGTTTATTTGCTCGTTCGGGAAACGGAAAAATATCAAATAATAAAATAAGTTTAAAAAACTATAACCCAACTACGTAAGAAAGTGGTCTCAAAGGGACGAAACAAGTAAATAATTCAGATAGAAATCCAGAAATGCACTGGTACAAAAATGGTCAAGGTAGAGCCGTGGTCGTACCCACTCTATACTTACCTACTATGATTATATGGGTGCCAGGAACACTTCCATTGAAAAGACATGGTACTGTGATTGTAGGTTACAGTGTGTGCGACCACGGCTCTACCTTGACAATTTTTGTAAACCTATATTGTGTAACCTATTTTTTTTTACTAACTATGCAAACGCTAGCTTCAATTGAATATTGATTTGCGGCTGATTGAACGAAGTTTTTTTACATTGAGATTTAATTTGTTTTATTCTACCTAGCATTAAAATTTTATTATTATAATAGTGCAGAGATAAGATTATTCAGTAAGATATCATGATGGTGGCACACTGTAAATTAAACTGGCTTTTCCTCGTATTTAACGTACGCCCATTATTACTATTTTTAGCGTTTTAATGTCTATAATATTAAACCATCGTCAACCTGAAGAACTGCACTGCTGGACAGTCTCTTGGCCGCAGTGCAGCACACCGCGTGGGACGTACCTAAGTAAGTAAAACAAAAGCACGTGATAACACGTTATCTGTGATAAAGTGATGAATCATTTAATGGTACTACAACACGACCCTAGATGACGCAATAAAATCTTTGAAACATACCTACTTTAAGATAAGGTTTGATAAGGCTCCAAAGAAAATCACGCGTGACGAAAATCATCGCATTGCTACAGGTAATAATAGGTAATTTTCAGTTCTACCCGAGTCAGTCATCAAATCTAGTTTAGATGATGACTTAATTCTGATATCATCACACCCTTATGGGAATTTTCCATAATATTTCTTGTCATACTTAGCTTAATAATTAGCAAAATTTACGCGCAACATTGGGCTGGGCTGAGGGCGTCCTACACTACGTTTGCCAAGGCGTGGTCTCCACGTGAGAACCCTTTTACTCCACCTTTCATCGGTTCTGCGACAGATCTGGTCAGCCCACCGCCACTTAAGCTTGCTACACTTTTGGACTATGTCTATTACTTGGTCTTTTGCATTTCATCCATTAAAGAAATCCCAAGTATTGACCTTTCCAGAGCTCGCTGAGTGACATGAAGTTGGTGGGCCAGCTTGACTGTCATATTCAACGTTTCGGCTCCGTACCGTAGGTCATCACCGGTAGAACGCACTAATCGAATACATTGCTCTCAGGCATTGTGGCAGTGGCGACGAGAGGATATGACGCAGCTTCCCAAATGTTGCCCAGCCAAGCTGCATTCTCCTAGCAATAGCGTAGTGTAGGACGCCCCCTCAGCTGGATGGACCGACGACCATAGGAAGATATTATGGCTGGCAGTGGCTGGATAAAAAAAGCGGGTGATCGTGCTCTTTGGCGCTCTTTGAGTGAGGCTTAAGTCCAGCAGTGGACTGCAATATGCTGAATAGATAGATAGAGCCCAACATAAGTCTTACTATTTCTACCCAAAAAATTGTTTACTATTTTATAAAAAATACTAAAGTTAAAGTACGTAACCTAGCCTACGTCGTCAGTTTAGAAACACTACTGAATAAAATGTTTTAGCGACTCTAAATAATATTTGATGCTGATGATAACGTTCACAAACAAGTACTACCCATACTTTTACAATTATGTAAAGATAGATAGATAGATACTTTTTATTGCACACCAAACAAAGAAGTTACAGTTGATATTTACAGAAAGATGTACAATTTAGGTTGGTGGACAGACGACCTGGCAAAGGTTGCATGAAGCCAATTGTATGCAGGCCGCTTTCAACTGGCCGATCTGGAAGTCACTGGGGGAGGCCTATGTTCAACAGTGGACGTCCTGTGGCTGAAATGATGATGATGTACAATTATTTAGGCTCACTTGTAATAATTAGGCTATCTTATATATAAAAATAATTTGAAAAAGTTGAAAAGTTATTCCAAAAATAATAAGCGATGTTCAAAAAGCAACGCTTTACTTCCAAAAAGTGTACGCATGCATGCTCGAGCACCTAAACAAAAGTGGATCGCACTAGGAAACTGATCAATTTATTAGCATAGTAGTGTGATTTTAGCGCCGTTTCAGGACTGAAGTGCTAACTGCGTTTACTGTGCGCATTGTTTTGCAGGAGTCCACAAATTGGATGACGCTACGTTTTAAGTGGGTATAACTCAGCATCGCCACACTCGAATAGGCATTTGAAAAAAATATTTAACTACTTTACTACTAAATTATGCTCAAAATTTAAAAATAAGGATTCTAAAAATAGTATAATATATATAGGGCCACATCACATGTACATTGTTCTTTTTTTGTACAGTCGCAACTATTCCATTGTAATAAAGTTTAAAAAGTCCATTGAAAGTGGATATAATGTATCTGTCGTGGCCCGATCTTAGAATTAATCACTTCATGATGTGGCCAACCATTTCATAAAATGGTCGTTTTTCATGATGCGGCACAGTACCCGCTGGCCACATCATGATGTTGATAGGCCAGATCAATGAATCAGTCAGCGTTGGACGATATGACCGATTACTTCATGAAATGGCCAAACGTTGGTGGTCATATCGTAAAACAGTTATATTATCCACCGGTAGAGGCGCTGATGTCGCTTTGTTATTGTGGTACAACATGGCGGCGGATAATTATTATACTGTTCTTGTGAATTGTGAAAGTGAATAATAAGTGTAATTAGAAGATTAAATTGCAGTGAATTATCGATAAGACATCAAGCTAGGTGATTTTTATAAAGTCGCTCGAAAAAAAGGCGCAACGTCAAATTATTGTGGAGTTCGACACGTAATTTGGAGGTTAGTTAGGTTATTTAAATCTTGTTATTTATTAGTTTCCTTTCAAAATTACAAATATTTATAATGTTTCATTTATCTATTGTCCAAAATTATTATTAAACGAATTCCTGTAACTTGGAAATGTATTTATACCTATTTTAATGATTTGGCCAAACGTTGATTGACATATCATCAAACGTTGACGTTTAAATGATATGGCCAGTTTTGTTTGGCAGTTTTATGAAATACGACCATTTTATGAAATGGCCGGCCACATCATGAAGTGTTTAATTTTAAGATCGGGCTACGACATATCTATATACAGGGTGGAAAAAATCTATGGGCCTTGGAGGGAGGAACTATCTTAAATCCTTTAGTTAGCTCATTTTACTAAGAGAAAACATTCCTTTATTTTTTTAAAGAAACAATACTGCATTCAAACATTTTAAAAAAATTCGCCTGTCTCACCCGGGAATCAAACCAACTAAAAATTAAACTTTTGAAATAACATATTTGGTCTATAGGTGTATTTTCATTAAGTGAATTGACTTTAGTTTGTTAATTGGTGTTTTAAAAATTAGGTCTTTCATTCAAGTATTATGACCTTAGGCCATTCAATTTTGGCCTTGTACCCAAAGGGTAAAACGGGACCCTATTACTAAGACTCTACTAAGTAGTTATTCACAGATGATGTATTTCTGTTGCCGCCATAACAACATATACTAAAAAACAGAATAAAATACACATTTATGGGGTCTTTCATACAACAAACGTGAATTTTTGCCGCTTTTTTAATAATGGTACGAAACCCTTCGTGCGAGAGTCCGACTCGCACTTGGCCGGTTTTTGATGTTTGTCGACTTTAGAACAGCCAAAATCATCATCCGACAAAGTACCATAAAAACTAAATTAGCTGTCATACCATATTCTTTTCCTATGTGGAATATATAAATTTATATTAAGTAGGTATTTTAATATGAAGGTTCTGTCAGTTAGGTTTTGTACCTAGTTTTCCAATTGGTCAATAAAATTCTTTTACCATCTTAAAATGTTACATTTCTTTAGTTACATGTGAAACAGAACAATTGAAAAAAATACTTTGTATAAACTAAATTCACCCAAAAAAGTACCTACACAAAAATAATAAGATCATTTGTGAGACAACGAAGCGAGGATGCAGATTGTAGCATTTCCTTGCTGATTGGAAGTTTAAAATAATAACTTTGTAATAAGTAGGTACTTATAGTACAAAAAACCTTTCCTTTGCGCCCTGTTACTGTTATTGTAGAGTCAAGCATGAGGCAAGATTTATCATCTCACTAAATTCATATACGCTTCCATGGTCAGTCACTTTATAGGCACTCGTAATCAAATTTTAATGAGTGCTTCGGCAGGACTTTACTGCCGATCGTTTGTTGAAAGGATCAAGCCGTACATTTCCATAATGCATAAGGGGCATTTTCATAAAGTGTAGCTCTTGAATAAACGCGATGATACAATGTTGTGATTGTAAATGTAATGGAAATGCTAGTTCCCATGACTGTTCCTGGAATTGCTTCTTATTCATTAATACAACTATCCAAGTACAAGGCAAATGGATATTTGGGAAATAGGTTTAAAGCTCGTTCTCTACTTGTTTGACTAGCTTTTAACTTTTTATTTGCTCCTTCCGGGTCCGATGGAGGGAGGAACATTCCCCTGCGGGGGCACCCAGGTATGATCATCTCTATGCGCAGCGTCAGGACAATGACCGGTAAAATCCAGCAAGGAAAACTACGTAGTCCCATAAAAAAGAGCGGGCTTCTTGCATGTCTGACCACGCGTAAGGTTCTGTACCTACACAGAGCACATTTTGTACGTTCATAATTCCTTCAAGTATCTTTTATTTTTATAAGTTGGTCGACTAACTCATTAACTTGCAGAACGTACCTATCTGTGATTTTTCCTTTTAACTTCGTTATTCACACATCACATCACCAGCCTATATCAGTCCACTGGGACACAGGCCTCTTCAAAAGCAGGATTTTGCCATAATCGCCACGCTTGGCAAGCGGGTTGGCGATCGCAGTTTGGCCAATGGTGGAGAGGAGACGCTGCTGCCCGTCTTCTCATGGCGGTTCTCCTGTAGTCGCCTCTTACGACACCCATAGGAAGAGAAGGGGTGGTGCAATTCTTTTAACGTGCCGGCACCATACGACACGAACTTCGTAATTATTAAATACAAAATAACTTTCTTCTTTCTAGTCGATTTGCTTTTGATAGAGCGTTGCGTGGCGTTGTGGGCGTCATGTAGAACTACATGACGCCCACGACAGAGAGGGCGATTTTATGCGCTTCACGATATCTCGCCATTTTAGCTTCTGAAGGTCATTATGCTGCATTCGTTAAGGTAACCACCTCGTATTTGGTCGGTCCATAGCATGGGCGACCACCCCCGCACGGTTGTGTGCCTTCCACTTTTCCCTGAACTACGAGGCGCTCTATAGAACAGATAATATGTCACGCCTGCGATCGTATCCGAAGAATACCAGAATGCGAGTATAATATGGTCAAGCAGCGCCGCATGTATATCGATGTACGGTACCTTCAGTATTTTTGAACGACCTATCTAACGACACAATAGTATAGACAAAAATTTTAAAAAACTATTTTCGAGAAACATTACCCATATTTTTTGTTATCGGTGTGATTAATTTACCCATGTCACCCAAATAACAGCTTCCTAGTAGGTACCAAGAGTCTCTAAGCTGCGGACAGACAGACGGACTGACAGACTGATAGACATGGAGAACTGTAAGTCTTCAGTGTTGCCTGAGAACCTTAAGCGTACACTTAGAATAGGAGTTTTGTACTATTATTCATTTTAATCACGTGCACTTATTGTCCAGTATCTTATCTCAGATACGATCGTATTTGTTATGTGCAATAAAACTTTTATTCGTTCACGCATATATATAGAGGTAGTTTCAGCATTAGGTATTCATACGAGACAAAAATATATGCTAGATTTAATCGCTGTTTTATACATCCTGCTTTTTATCACTCGTAGTTGATAGTTCGGCACACTGAATTGCATTTTGTGTATTCCGTTATGGCAAAATCTGTATCTAAAATCGGTATGGAAAATTTATATGTTTATTTATCACCACACCACCATAAATTGAAATTAAATCACTGTTTTGTCGTATGGAAGAGTTAAATTCTGCGGGTTAATTTTATTACTCATAAGAGTCATAAGACATTAACTTTGAAGTTACAGTTTAGTCCCTAGTAAATTCAATATTTAAGTCGTGTTTAAAAATCTTGTTTTAAAACAATTGTATTCATCTAGCTTTCTTTATTTAGTCTCTTCAGTAGCTTCCCTTGTAACTGAGTTTAATCGAATGTTGGAAGTTTTCAATCTACTTTTTCTTGTCGAACTTTGTATTGATTTGATTGTGTCAGTCAATCTCTTCAATGGCTAGTCGTAAACCCTTGGATTTTGGGCTCAACAAAATTCATTTTGACGTGACCCGTATAAAAGTGTGTTTTATCTGTAGTTTTTAAGACTGTTACACAATAAAATTATTTTACATCGGTAAACCTAGATAGTTTCTGAACTCATAATTTACAATAAGCTATAAATGTTTTAACATCGTTTTCGCTCCATATCGGAAGCTGGTATAAAATGCACCGCCTATTATACCCAGGGGCGTGCGGGCAACTATACAGTACCTGATAAATTAAATAAGGTAGACAGGAGGTCTTTACAAATGAGTGTTATTGGTGACAACCACTGATTTTCATAGTAAAAGTATCTACTGCCTACCTCGAAATAAAACCGCCTGCACCGCCAATTATTACTCGTATACCATGCGCTTTTGATAAATGCCTTCGGGGGAACAGCAAACAAAACTCACGAGTTTCAACTTTTTTAAATAAAAACAATTTACGATCTACTTGATGTTACAATGGCCTAATCTACAGAGTTATTTTGTGCCCGTGACTTCGCGTAGAATAGTTTCACACAAAAAGACATCAACGCGCATTCTTCGTGAACTGCCATTAAACCAGCCCCCATAGCATGACCAACAAAACAAGATAATAGATATGATATGATATTTTATAGCGATTAATCGACACCCAACTATCATAGGCGCCATCTTCAACTTTTATCGAAACAGCAAGCATGTGTTTCGATAAAAGTTCATATTTTGACAGTTGGGTGTCTATCGATAAATCGCTGTATCATATCATATTGTGTTTTGTTGGTCATGGGGGCGCAGACAGACTTTACCTGGTAAAAAATATTTCCACAAATACTATTTATCTATGATAGGTTAATTAGATAGAGACGTGATCTGAAAATGTGTGCAATGTTCCAGACCAAAAACCATAAATTCAGTGTATAATCGAATACATATTTAAGTAATGCAATGTTTGGTTGTAGCAATAAATATTGTCATTACCGTTCAGAACTTAAGACACAGTTTATTAGCAAGTTTCTTTTTTTGAGTTTAGCCAAGGATAAAGTAAATGTAAATCAAACTTCTCAAACTGATACGCAATACTGATTGACATAACATGGTAGGTTCTCGGATTCATTGATCAATCAAAATGTTTTAGAATTATGATACAAATTTATTGATTTTACAACAATAACAACTAATTAAACAATGGAAAAAACCGTGTTTATATAGAGAATTCGGTTGTTTAAAAAAAAATCTTTGAGAGTTGCTTACATAAGCAGAATGCTGAACGATAGGTATCAAAGTAACTTATTTCCTCTCATTTTTTGGTAAGCTTATTTTTACTTTAAACAATAATGCATGGTGTAAGCTTTACATTTGTCGAGTTTGTAAATATTGCTGATGAGTCTATTTAAAGAAACATGTAAAAGTGTTGCAGTAAAAGTAGTCCTGCTTATAGTGTCATTTTTTTTATTTTTAGTTTTGACGACCTCCGTAGTCGAGAGGCGAGCACGCCGGACTTTAAATGGCGCCGCCATCTCTGAGGTTCCGGGTTCGATCCCCGGTCGGGTTAATGTAGAAAATGAACTTTCTATATTGGCTCGGGTCTGGGTGTTGTGGTACCGTCGTTGTTTCTGATTTCTATAACACAAGTGCTTTACTTACTTACCTTAGGATCAGAGCAATGTATGTGATGTTGACCAATATTTATTATTTATTACTATTTGTGACCTTTGTTTGGCGAATAGTCCTAGATAGGGTAGATACGACTTCGAGCGGGAAGTCACTCAATGCCTAAGGGCAAAGTATTCGATCAGTGCGTCCTACCTATGATGACCTATGGAGCCGAAACGTGAAAC